>JAJTTV010000009.1:0-1211354 GCA_036971225.1 Arthrobotrys sinensis | reverse complement strand
AGGGGTCCATGGCTTATCGATAGCCCGCCTGTGGGGAAGCAGCCGACGAGCACGGTCCTGCCGAACAGCTTCACCAGCATATTTGCATACGAGCATGCCTAGAGATCGCAAGCCTCAGTCCAGACCGAGGCGACGGCCGCCTTGATGCATCGACGACCCAGAGCAAGACAACACATATATTGGGGGAACGAGCGCTCGTATACATGGAAGACGACCGCATCTATAAACATCGAGAACGGCAGTGGAGCATACAAAGGAAACAGGCTTGAAGATGCCGACTCGTATTTAGCGTTTGTGGTCGTTATGAGAGTATTCCTCCCACTGTAGGTCCCATAATACATAATTCAAGTTCCGATGACCAATTGGCTAGGCGAAGACGCCGCCAACGCCATCTTCGCGCCAGGTCAAAATAGCCCAGCCTCCGATAGTGCTTATTTCTGGTCATTCTTTTTAGCAGCAGCGGCAGCAGCTGCTTCAGCGGCAATCGTTGCGCTACCTGATGGCACCGCTTGCTTATCCTCCGGTTTTTTGTCAACTGTCGTAGTAGTCGCAGTCTGAGGCAAACTGAAAGGTGATGGGGTCTCTAGGCCCAGTTTCTGCTTCAGCTCTCCGTATTCATTCCATTCTTCGACCTCTGTAAAGTCCTGTTCAAACGATTGGATGATCTCCGCCAACCGACGCGTGTTGGCGGAGGTTCAATTCTTGGTCAGCATCTAGACCTGATTCGAGTCGGTCCTGACGATAACAGGAATGTCTTGTCGAGCAACAAAAAAAAAAAAAGTAGCAATTGACAGCAGAACAAGTTAGAGCGACGGGAGTAAATACGAACACCAATAACCTGGCCGTCCTTCACCAGTGCTGGAAGTTTCTGCTTCGGACCTTTCCTCCGAGTCCATATACTCCTTGCCTTATCATCGGTGCTTATATCGATCACGGAAAAGGGAATCTTATTCGCCTTTAATATTCTCTCAAGAACACGGAGCCCGGTATCAATTGTGGACGAGCCAGCGGAGAGAGAGAGGTAAACGTAAAGGACTTTCGGGTCTTGAACTTCGGAGGGCATGTTGACGGAAGATCGGTGCTTATTCGAGATATTGTAGATTCGTGAGGCGAAATATGCGGGGTAGATACGAAATCAAAGTTGGTCGTGCGAGAGTTCTGGTTGTCGAGACTCATATAACTGCTAGCTCAGGGCCCAAATGCCGTCGACGAGAATCGAATACAACCGGCTGAGGGATTATGGTCCGTACCGTGCCCACCACCACGAGAATGTCCTGTCCTTAATTCTGGTTTTAAGAAAAGGTGGCGTGAGAAGGGAAGCTCGAGCCGTCAGTGCGTCTGCATGGAAGTCGAAGGAAACCAACTGGACAAGAGAGAATTAAATATCCGGTTTTTTGAGCAGGAAATTTTCTCGCCTGGCGCGGCACTGCAACACATTTCAGCTGTTGCAACTTGATTCCGCGCCACTGATAACAATTGTCTATCGGAATTAGGTTTGGTTACGATTCGAGACTGCCAGTACAGTTAAGCTTACATTCATAAGGGTGGAGAGCTATAGAGGCGCCTACCAGGCCTGCCTAGTTAAGCAGGTATATATAGAAACTCATTGCGAGGCGGAAATATTCGAAATATTCGAGAATGAATGCCCAAAGAACGATAAACTATCGTACATGTAAGCTATATATAAGAGCCTCCAGCCACGTAGAACATTAAATACAAGAAATCTATACAAATAATAAGTGCCGAAATGCGACATATACACGCGTATCAGATAGCAAAATAGATCCCAAGCAATACACAATCAGTGGTATAGTAAATAGTTAATCAATCAGGTTTGTTACAGGGTTGGTCGCGCGATCCATCGCAGCGAGTTATCTTCCAAGCTAAGATATAGACTTTCATTCCTCCTTTTTGGCTTCGCTATTCTCGGGAACCCCCTCAGGGCTCTCCTCTCCAATCTCAGATCGCTTCCAGGGAGCCATAGATCCAGATCCATGATCCCCTAGGCGCGTCCCAAGACCCATGAGCTTACTCCCAAGCCATTCTTGGTCCCTTTCTCCGCTTGGTCCTTCTAAATAATATGGCTCTTTTGTCCCTGGGACTAATTCTCGTTGATATTGGCCCTCGCCATCAGAGCCAGAGCTAGCGGGCTGCTTAGCCATGCTTAACCAGGTCATATAAAATCGATCCGCCGGGTTCCAATGAAACCCTGGGTGTTGAGCTTTTGCCCGGAAAGGGATATCGTTTAGGGCGTTTTGATACGATGTTATGCTGTTTCCTCGTTCGATTTCAGGTTGATGCATTGTAGCTTGGCAGAAACAGCCTAAAAGAAAACACCTAATCAGCACCAATTCATATTTCCTAACTTCTGGAGTAGGAAGTGCTCACCGAACCAAAGCTGGCATCTCAGAGGAGTATCCTTGACTTTGCACCACAGGTATTTCTGCGTCCTTGGATCTACAGGGTTTGGATACATATCGCCTTCATCGCTACACAGGCAGTTCTCACATCTCTTTTTATTGCTGTAGAAAGCGGCTTCGTGCTGGGTCCCAGCCGGACGTCGCAACCCACCAACCGCAGGATAAGCATTAGGATCTTTATCCATACCATGTCGTAAAGTCTTCACTGGAGGGCAGAAAACCGACCAAGTGTAGAATATTTTGCTCGATATTGCCCTTTTAGTATCATTTCCTTGCTCCGGCTCACCAAACAGAGATAAAACCTCTGGATCCAGGTGCGGATCCGATACACTAGGTATCTGTAGAGCTGGCCTTATCCCCGCTGGGCCTGGTAACTCTAGGGGTAGCTTTACGGTCGGTACCGTTAAATCCCCTCGTGCTAACGGTTGACTCCATCGCGTTATCGTCTGGTTACCTTCCGTGATTGGATTTTTTTTCTGCGCTACTGCCCCATTCCCCTGTGGATGTGGTGCAGCTACAGATCCTGAGACCAATAAATAAAAAATTGAGAAGGCTTTCAAACACCGCATCTGAATAGTGTCTAGCTCTGGATTAACGAAAAACGGAGGGGATTGCGGACCGAGGAGACGTAGCCGGGTAGCCTTGAGTAAGATAGGTTAATAGAAAGACTAGCCGAGATCGCGATGAGATTGGAGGCAGCAGAGAGTAACAGCTACCAAGGGCCTTGTATAAATACACCCAAGTCTCCCCCAGGCCCTTCATACCGGTACGATAGAATAGAGACTGTAGTTTAGCTCGTGTTTCAACATCGTATTTCGCTAGCTGTTGGTGGCACGAGGATCCCCAAGTCTAGCTAGCTCCATGCACATAGCCTCGAACTAAGGCTCACATTGGATATACATGTGTAAGTACGAAACTCAAGAGAAGAAACACAACAGAAATTTCAATTCGAGTATTTGCTCGCCGGAAGTGTGTGTTTCCTTCCTTCTTTCTTTCTCTAAATTACCCTATGTGTTTTTGTTCCTATTACAATGTTGGCCTGTTGTTTTGGGATCTCGGCCTTGTGGGCTGCGCCACCCTAGCCCAGGCACAGGTGCTTGAATATGCTTCGTTTCGAGGTCGTCGAGGCAAAATTCGAAACATGGTTGTGTTAGCGAGCGTCGACACATTTGCGGTCTTGTTATATTGCGACGCTAAGCATCGGTTTGGTGACAATGCAATGCGACGACGCGACTAGCACATCCATTAGATTGTTGCTAAGTACGATCCAAAATCGCAAGACTAGCTAAGGGAACAAGACCCCTAGAAGGAGTGGCAGATTCGAGCTCCTAGAATAATTAAGTGTCAAACCAAAAATCCCACAAGGTTTGCAGAAGGTTAGCTAGCCAAGGGTTGTTGAACACCCTTCAAGCTTCATCGATCATCTCGGTTCAGGTTTTGGGACAAAAATCAGTCACGAGGCCGGGTTTTAGGGTACTAGTCGTGCCGGCCATCGGATACATCACCATATATATGCAGACTCAGGGAAAGATAGTGGATATACACAAACTTACAAGGCTCGCAAAGTGAGAGTCCGGCAGGACGGCGCACCATTACCCGGGTACCCAGGTGTACATGTAAAGATTCTTCAGACTTAAACCAGCAACGCCCTTCTTCGACGCCAATCTAGCAGAGGGGTTCATGGCAAGGGCAAACGGCCACAGTACAGTGCTACCCGAATACCGGAACAACTCCATAGATCCAGCGCTAGCCAACTGCAACTTCGCTTGGACTGGTAATATATTATATCCAGGAACGACAAGATGCCAAGTATCCAACAAGCTCCAACGCATAATGAATATGAGGCAGCACAGCCTTGCGTGAGCATTATAAAGCAAACCAGGCTGTTTGATGGAACATCTGCAGATTCATCTTGATGAGAATAGGCACTTTCGGGTCAGATCCGAGAATGTTGGGGGGGTGGAAGAGAACACGGTAAGACACACCAGGCTTGAGACGGGTCTCTTTTGGAGTATCCGCACCCCTTCCAAAGTATGCCAGAGCTTTTCGAACAATCTTCCCCGCTTTCTTGGATTTACGGGGCCCTAACTTGAGCTTTTTGCATATGGTACCTTCTAGAATTCTTGGTAGAACTCTGTCGAAAGTCTGAGTCTTGCTAGAATGGCTTATAGCTCAGTGGTTTCGAGACCGGTATCCACGTACGGCATACGGCAAACTTGTATCTAAAATATTCGCACTTAATGCTATCGACACAGCGATCAGTCTCACTATAGTGACACTGGCTACGAGACTGGCATCAGCATACTCTGTTAGCATCTAAAGCCCCAATTCCAACAAATACAACATTCGAATAGTAAAATGTTTGGCTCAGGAATTAGCTGGGCTGTGCGAATCAACCCCTTCGCCACGCCACTAATTGAAAAAACTTTTTGAAATTTTTGTTATATCATATTTTTGCAAGTTTTGTAACTAACCCAACTGACAGACAAACGGATGTGTAAAGAACTGGGCTATGTCCTAGATGGGTTTCAGCATCAATTGTCTTCTCAGTCAAGCGTTAGCCTCCAATTCGGGCGCTCGAGGCAAGGCTTGGGGGCCCGGGATGAGTGAGCTTTCTTTGTCGCAAAACCGATTCTCATTGGCTCTTAGATTTCCAATAATTCACCAGTACAAACTTCGCTAAACTTTTGTATGCCCCCGATGTGCGCGCACTGCCCCTCAGATGCTCATGAGCTCACAGATACCGAGTGCGTGGGTTTGAGGCTAACGGAGACCAGTATACGCATACCACATTCCCAAATTTTACTATTTCTAGGATCCTTACATGAGATTACTATGTCCGCCGTTGCAAGGGCCTAGATACAAGATTTTATCGACCAATTCTAGAGAGCTGCAACCAGGCCATCTTGTAGACACCGCGCTTTTCAATATGGCCACGGCGGAGAACCGACCAAAAGTAGCCCAACATTCAACTAAGAAGCCCCAACGAAATATAATACTAAAAATATAAAGGCAAACGTAAATATACCGTATATCGTTTGTCCTGAGCTGAATTGCTCTGAAGACACTTCAGACCCGAGACCTAGATCCCGAAAGGCGATTATTGTTCCCGGAAAATGCATCGGGTGCGGTTTCATCCAGGAAAGCAAACGCCACGCAGACGCAGCATCAGCTGGATTAGGCTACATTGAGATACATTTGCCAGCTGAATATTCCATATCTAAGTCTCATGCAAGGGCCCGGGCCGTTGATGGATGAAGAGGGGAAAGGACGCAAGCTGAGAAAGACCATGTGCATGCCCTGTCAATCCCCTCTCCTTTGATGCCATCCGTTCCGGATCCGTGGTTTGGCTAAGGTGTTAGACGGAAGCCGGGTACCCCTCATAGCCCCACGGGAACTAATACGATTGCCCAATTGCCAAATGAGTATTCAGAATATTGAATCGAACTTTCCAGATAGCTTGCCTCCACTGATCTGCTAGGCTGTCCGGCCACAATTCAACCGATCAAGTGACAAACAACCTCAAGTGCATAGCCCAAACAAAGGGCGACCTCCCTTTGTGACGTCTGGGTATGAGACCATCACCCACTATTAAGATACCAGGACTTACGATTATATATAGGATCCAGGATCTTTAGTCCGGATCGATGACCAACCCTCCAATATTTCCAATCGCAATTCATCTCAAGCCAAAAGTTCTTAACTACTCTTCTCTACTTCGTAGAGCTGTTGCTTCGATTGAATCTAGATCAAAATATATCTAGCGACTTAGATTGATATTTCTATTCTCGTACCAAAATCCTTTTCATAAGTTTGCCTCAAATCAGCGCCCGTCCAAGTATCTAGACTACCCATATCAACCCACCTGCAGTAGCTACCTAGACCGTAAGTAGCTCAGGCCCAGAAGTGCTCGAGCTTAAGTATCGTTCTAGCGGCCTAACTTGGTGCATGTGACTAGATGGAGCCACCAGGAGACTTCGGTTGGACCATTTTGGAAAGGGCCCTCAGTGATGCCTTATCGCAATTTATAGTTCTTCTATGCGCACTCGTCTTCGCATTCTTGATGAGGATGGTTACTGGAAATTGGCCTTGGCCAATACCTTCACGTGCGTCTGAATCCATTCCGTGGATATGCATACTCATATGTATGTTCCGCTGCGATCTCTATGGTCTAACGCTTTGGATCGTTTGGAATATTAGTGCTTGCACCAGCAAGACAGCCCCCCGAGCTCCCCGCCCCCAGTACCACCAGATGACGGTGAACGATCAATGGAGCCCGTACCCTCTTCTATACGAACTCGACATCATGGGTACTGCACACAGACAGGTTAGTACAGCACACTGATTACCTTAGGGGTTCACTTTAGTAACCACATGCACGTGCGCATGTACTAACTCATGTCATATCGTAGGACTCCACTGGCCACGGTAATATCGAGATCGTTGAAGGGGCACCAATACCCCGGGCACTCATACTACCCCGCCATTAATTCACACTTCATCGACGAATATACCTATCCACAATTATCCTTAACAAAACACGCCCGATGCTCTCCCGGACCCCGGTTGATATCCAGTTTCATTTTACCTATATTATTTACCCATAACTCAAGACTTCTTCCTCTCCCTCTCTCTCCTTTACTTCTCCTCCTTCTTTCCCTTTCTATGTAATACTATTATAATGTTTTTATGATTACGTCCTGTTTCTGCCCTTGTTAAAAAAGTACATTCTTACCATAGATCTTGGTTCGGACCCGGAGTTTCCCCTATTATTAATCATTATTATTAATATTATTGATTAGACATGTTACTCGATTTGGTTCCATTCTGTTTTAAGCCCTCGAGGTTATATATTATATTATTATGTCGCATGTTTGAATTTGAAATTTGGTGGACACACGATGCAGTGACGCCCTAATGTTGTCCCGATACCATATACGATATATACTGATATCACTTCAAAGGGCAGTCGAATTCGAATGTCCAAGCCAATTGAATCCTGTAGCTGGACTGAGCCAAGCGCGCGGTCGACTGCGGTGTGGGCCTGGCACGATACCTATCACCACTAGTTCAGCATGTTTTCCCTTACACCCAGGCATACACTGTGCTTAACAACAGGAAGTCTCATGAATAAAGCGCCCAAGCTGCTCACGCAAGTGCTGGCTGATCTGGGTTATCTTTCTCTTCATCTTTTCCGCCATCGAATCGAGATTTCCACGTGCACGTGACATGTAAGTCGAGGCATAGATTCCACGTGACTTCCCTGCTGAGTAATATGGACAGGGATGATCGGCCGACAACATCTCCAACACAATTCTCCATTGTAAGAGAAGATCTTGTGCTTTTCCCTGAAAAACGTGTCCCAACCGGCCGAGTCGATAGTTAGCAGCCTTTTGGATGGCAAGGTATCGGATGACGGAGCAAGTTATAAGCCCGTACTCCGGATACGATCGAGAATCCTTCAGGTTAAGACCAACCATGGCCAACATGAAGTTGTTGCAACACGCAATGGCCTGCGGCAATCAAGGGCGGACATTATTGGATCAGGATTTACTCATGCAGTACGGAGCTCAGACCCGCAGGCGCAGGGACGTCAACTCCGGAATTTGGGGATCCGAGTCTCTACAGCACTAATGTACTATTGTTGATTATCTTGCGTTAGTTAACATAGCTAATAAGGCCTTAAGGCAGTCGGCCGACTAGATTACGAACGTTTATCTCAATTCGATTTCTGATTGATCAATTGAGATTAATCAGCTGATATAACGGGTTTTCAATGACCTCCTCCCATTACAATCCAACAGTGACCAGGCTACAGCCACCGGATCTACACTATAAATTCGAGACCATTTCATCAATTCTTTTCTTTGTCACTACCAGCATCTTTAACAAGCAGCCTGCAACAGCATTCAATCTCTTCTTCAATTACTATTTCCCGGCCCTTTTTACCTACTACTTCCAAGATCTTAACAAATAAAACCCCTCTTCAAAATGTCCTCTCTAAAGCCAATTACTTTCTACGGCCACTTGGGCGCCACTCCAAACCCACCCAAAGTCCTCATCCTTCTCAAACTCCTCGGCCTTCCATACACCCACGTTGAAAAGGCCTTGACTGACGACCCAACAGTCGAGGATGGCATTAAACACCCAAACTTCACTTCAATCAACCCCAATGGTCGTATTCCCGCCATCACGGATCCGAACCAAAACGATATCAACGTTTGGGAATCCGCGGCAATTCTCCAATACCTCACTGAAGTCTACGACACCGAACACAAGTTCTCCGGAAAGAACCTAGAAGAGCGAACGCTCATCAACGAGTGGATCGCTTTCCAGATCTCCGGACAGGCACCCATGCAAGGCCAGCTCTTCTGGTTCTCTTTTGATAAACTGCATAAAGCCAAATACGGCGAACAGGCTCCCGAGCACGTCACCGTCAGGTTTAAGAATGAAGTTCGAAGAATCTATGGTGTATTGAACACACATTTGGAGAAGCAGAACGCAAAGGGGTCTGACTGGATTGTAGCGGACAGGGTAACCATTGCGGATGTAGCATGGATTGCTTGGTCGAGGCTTGTGGGTGTCGTTGGCCTAGATTTGGATGAGCTTCCGGCATTTAAGGCATGGTTGGCCAAGATGGATGAACTGCCAGCGGTGAAGGAGACTTACGCAGAGTTGAATCCACCACCTGCGGCCTAAGCGTGGGGTTTTTAATGCGTGGTCGGGTTTGCGACTAGCAGAGTTGACAAATTAATGTTTCGTCTGGAATTATTTCTGTGTTTAACGTAATTAGTTTTACTATAGCATACGGACTTTACGGTCCGGGGTGTCCTTTGGGAATAATAGAATACTGCTTCTGTATACGAAGTTCTTTTATGACCTTTGGTTAATCGAAGGTATCTTTGTGACGATAACACTCGGGCAGAAAGTAAAACATATCCCACTGAACCCGTATAAGACCCTAATTCGTCCCCAGGACTAGAAAAAATCGAAATCGCTGCATAAACAGGATCTAGGGATCGTTATTATAGCGGTAGAGGCTTCTATCTTCATTTGTTGCTAACAGATGGACAGTAAATCTATAAAACGGCCTCATAAGTTAGTCTAGTACCATAACCTAAGGGATTATAACATCATAGTCCAGGGGTCCTCCACCGTCGATATAATAAGTATTAATTCGATGAAATATTCTATATTAATCGGGAGGTCCGAACGCGCGTTAGATCCGGTTCGATCCTATCGCAGAACCTTCGACAGCCGATTAAGCGTCTCAATAACTAATTAGAGTATACTAGTAAATTAATAAATATATGTATATATTAAAAACCTAGTAAATACACCTTCTCATCCAGCTAGCCATTTTGTATATTTAAGATACATAACAGATAAAACTGCTTGCCAGCTAGGTATCACATCGATCAATGGATGTATTTTCAGTTGTACCTTCCCTCGGGGCCCGAATTTGAGCACCATTCTCCGCGGAACATCTGGGACACTCTTTCGGTGCACCTCCCCCGCCTACTTGTAAACGAACCCAATGGCCCTACCAAATCGCAAAATGCCACATCTCAAGGTCAGCTGGAGATGCATTTATGCATAGACCTACAACGCAATATATTACTCGAAGCTACGATCTGGCGATATTGTGGTGTACATCGATGTGTACCCCCAACATACCGCGGGGAGGCTGTGCTCCCGGTGCGTCCTGTTCCCCGTTCCCGTGGCCTCCTGCACACTGCCAGGTGAACCTTGCAGCTATGCAGCTGTGCAGGTACCGTAGGATAATTAGGCCCCCCAAAAAAGAAATCGCAATCGGGGTTAACAATGGACGCAATGCAATGGATAATGCCTCAGCTCAGCTCCACATGGGTACGGAACGACGAGCCTTAGGAAAAACCTGCCGTTTGTCGTCGAAGCGAGGATGGGTGGCATATTTATATTTCAGGTGGTTGATTTGTCTATAAATGTTTTCGGCTACCCAAATTGGGTGGGATTATTTTCGGAAATCTTGCCCGGATATCAATGAAATGGAAACATCTGGCATGCGCGTGCATCTTGCACCGATTCTGCAGACTCTATTCGGAATATGCCAGTACCTGATCGCAACACCTGTGGGCTGAAAATACCACACGTTATACCGTGGTATACCGGTACCCTGGTTGAACTCACCTCAAACACACTGAAGGATTCTTAGGAAGTGTGAAAAACAGCTACCCTACTTAGTATCCCTATTCGCATTCCCTATATAGGCCTATACTCGGAGTTCGCGCCACAAAAAGAAGTAAGTTCGAAGCGAGACCGAACCATACCCCTCACGAGCTTAAGACATACAGATTATGCTTCTTCATTGTCGAGGCTACCGCTTCCAGCATTGTAGAAGGATATAGTATAACGTTATCCGTTATCAGGCGTCTGTTTGCACAAAAATAAGCATTTACGTATCCACGGCTAACGATTAGGATCAGGCGTATGCGAGCCCCCTTAATAAAGAAGTTATTATCGACATAGCGCTGCACTTGCCGATATGCGTGTGCTCCCAACCGTTCCTCAGGGTGAAGTGCGTTCATGCAAAACTGTCCTTATATATATATGAAAGTTAAATCGTGCGCCACGGGAGCGATAAGCACTTTGCTTAACATGTACAAATCTCCCTTTGATAAAAACTAACCGATTAAGGATCGCTCGTAGCTATGGTGGTACAATTATATGCACCTTATTAACAAATACCGAATATCAATGCCGAAATTCTTGCATTCGCTTATAGCATTAAGTCCCACGTATGTCGCATCTTACTACATTTTATACGCAAAGTGAGCTCAGGACAAAATGCATAACCGCGGACCTTCCAAATATAGTCTCTAGGGGCGACATCCCGCAACCCCTCTCGAAGGACCGTTTTTCAAGAATAAACGATTCATCACGAAAATGCAAATATCTATAGAGCTAAGTCATTAATGATCTAAAGTAGCGAAAGTTGCACAACATATGCAAGCCGGCGCGTGCGGAATAGTCCGGACAATGCTTTGTCCATGCATAATACAGCTACTAAGGTTAGTTATTCCAGGGAAAAAAAGGAAACAATAAGCTTAAGCCCTCCCTTTAGGCTCCGAAGGGTTGGCTGGCTTTAGCTCATCGGTTACTTCGAATCGGCCTTTTCAGGGTCGAGAAGTGTAATCTGGATGCAATTCTGGATGCAATTCTTTTCGATTTCGCATCCGGGAATACGGCACTAGGCTAGGAATCAATCGTACTAGCACCGGTTCATAAGGCCACTTTCGATCCTACCGCTCCTCGAGGGTGCTACGGTTTCCATTAGTGGGTATGCTAAGTTTTGAGGGAACATGTTCGCTTTTCCCTAATCGTGGTTCCTCAAGCCACATCATGCTGTTTGCTCTCAAATTTCCATCTCCCTGCATTAGTAGTCGGAATAATCGAATTTCAAAAATTGCATTACAGTAATGCCACTGGGGCCTTAGGTAAGAAACAACATACTGGTGGGCAGCCCCGCCGAGTACTCGAGTGGAGAGCTTAAAGAACCATGCGAGTTTTAAACTCTATTTGGTAAGCTAGAGCAGGCCTCCGAGAAATCTCGGATTTGCCAAGGAAGATAGACGACTTTCTCCATTGACACTCGGTAATCTTCTCAACGGATAGAGCTTCTTCTATTAGCCACGCCGTATGAATTAATTGGCTGGGACTAGGGTCTAAACTCTTGATTTGCCGTCGGTTCCCTTGGAAAGTCCAAGTTTCCCGCAAGCGCATCTCTTGGATCACGAGAAACCCTACAAAGAACACCTAGGCAAAATGCTTTGTATCTTGGAAATCCAGCCGTTTATAAGACAACTGGAAAACTGGAGTATCCATCTGGTCCCCGACAAGAACTTCCCTTTCTATACCACTGTACGCCGATCTCCCAGAGCGATGGCCGACGGGTACTATGTCAACGCCAAGGCTAATGTCGCCCTTGTGTGACAGACCCAGTTCCGACACTATTCGGGCAGATTGATTGCTGTACCTTCTTTTTATGAATGCCGATGGGACATACTTTCTACTTTCCAGCTGTCAACTGTATCATGATAAAATCCTAGGGACAGCGTGCATATGCTTTTCTGTATGGTACGGCATACATATGCGTTAATGTAACATTTGAACATGGTTAGTACAACACTCCGCTTTCAAAAGGGACACGTCCTAAAACCTCTGCGGAGTCGGGTTTTCAAGGATGCTAGCTGATGATTGTCACAAAATACTAAATTCCACGGTTCGGGGCTCGCCATTTGTTTGAGAGAAGCCAAAGATACCATTTAATATTCTTTGCCTTGCCTTTACCGATGTATTCTGTCTTGTTAATTTCGACAGGTACACCCCAAAAACTGATACCATGATTGTGGCTTGATAAGGCCGACCTCTGCAAGTCATCCCGATATAGACAAACCACTCTAACTTCCCACAGTTAGATTTGGTGGGGAATATGGCAAGCAAAGTCGCAGTTAATATAATCCGACATTTCCCATGATTTATCGATATTAACTAGAGGAATATTATAGATTAGATATTGCGGATAACGGTTATATCAGCCCCAGGGGATATCCGGGAACCATTAACCGGGCATATTCCCGGAGCACTGTATACCTAGCGCCCCGGATATTTCAGCCACGAACCAAACGCAACATGGCCAACGCGTCGGTCGGTGCCTGAGCGTTGGATATTATACCCTTTACGATATTTTATACCCCCCCGGCACCGATTGCAAGATATCACCAATCTATTGAGATTAGGTGGCATGGGGTCGCCCCTCGTCCCGAAAGCCTATTTTCCTTCCCCAAATTAGCATGGCATTTTCCCAAGAATAACAGATGGTCATGCAATCTCTGAAAATTGGAGATTACATGTACTTTGGCGATGTCATGTTGACCATTATCCCTGCGGCTCTCTGTACAGATGTAGCCTGGAAACTTGTGATCTCTTCCGCATGCATGCGTACCCCAGTGTTTGGCTGAGAACATGATGATACTTCATGCGTTAAATTTCATCATCAAATTTCACCTGAAGAAGGGTTTGCTTATCCCAATAGCCAAGGATTGCTAATTCTTGACACAGCAAAGTGGAATAAGAAAGAATTCCAAGGCTTACAGATGCCCCAACTTTTAGTATCAAGCCTTTCCACTCTTTTACCCTTTTTAGGACTAACACTGGAGTCTGGCTGCGTTAAGACTTATAAACTTTTCTGCAGATGTATGGGGGTTTCCGACTACTGTCCGTTGAACGACGCATCAGATATCGAACGACTCGTGCTCCTATCCCTTGCCTCACAACTACAAGACACTAGAGACCCATCACGATACCCACGCGGAAGTATTGTTCAAAGATGGATATTGCCCCGTGCTTGTTCTGGCCGAAACGCTTCAAGCCAGGGGCCAGTACTTGAGATTTATCCCTTGGGGTGTAGACATAAGCAAAATGGTAATGATTCTCGAAAGATCCGCGAATTTCCTGCAAGTGGGCTTCAATGTTCCGACATTAGACTGAGTGGGTGCTTCAAATTTCGTGGAAGAGAAGGGCTGTTAAGCATATTGTCTGCAGCCAAGAACCGTTATATGGCATGCAATCCATATGTAGCGGCAGAAAGCTGTTCTGGCGAGCCACTTAGCTTAAATGGGTAGGCTGGTTATGGGGGTTATGCTTTCTTCTTTCTCTAAATGTTTCCTCAACCGTTTCAAAGGTCGGAAATAGTTGCATAGACTGGCGGGGGACCGGGAAACATGCACCTGTCACCACTGAAAGAGGAGGCATGGAACCAGCTGGATCCTTGAATGCGTCGATAAAAGGTGGAGATCACAGCAGCAGCACACCGTCAGATGTATACGCAAAGGAGATGCTCCGCCGAAATCAGGATATGTTTGTATGTATCTCCTTCTCGAATGACGATGTTGCTTGTGTGCAATAATCTCATACTACCGCGATCAAAATCGGACTTGAATGTCTGCCACCGCGAGTCTCATCATGGATACAAAGGGAGGCACATATAAGTGCGATTCTAGTGGGCGAAATAACTTGCAGAGCGGTTCACGGATCGAGGTGACGGCACTGCTCGACCCACGTTTTTTTTGTTAACCGCTTAGTTCGGTCTCGCGGGAAAAAAGAAGCCTGTCGCCGCTACATGTAGATAGGGTCAAGTCCTGTATACACCGACGTAGTATCTGTGAGAGGGAATGCAAGGATGACAGCTTAGCTGAGGTCCAGCTCAATGATCAGATAAATGAAATATTTCCTTATTTTTGTACCAAGTCGTAGAGAACCAATAGGCCAAAAGTCTTCCGCCGCCCGTACATACCTTGAATGGTTCGAAACGAGGGGCTGAACCAAAGACCTTGCCGTAACTTTGGGGGTTTCTGTAAGCCAGGGCGGCTAGAACGATTGAAGTTTTTTCTCTCTTCTGTACCTCGGCCATTTTGCTGATTTGTACGTCGAGTTGGAGCTGTCGATGTATTTTCAATAAACTTTAGATAGATGTACTCATCAATACTGTCGACAGGGTTCGAAGGATTTAAGCAGTATACGTGATGGTGTTAATATTAATATAATATTGTTCTAACATGTATTAGTCTTACCACGGAATCCAAACCATGATCGATCATTTAGGTTTCCGTTTCTATGGTCGCTTATGCAATCAAGAAATCTTTCAGCAGATTGCGACGCATCCGCAGGGAGTATCGTCTACTGGAAACCATCTATCGATGAACCTCGGTCGAATTTACGAGCACAGACACACGAACCCACAATGGCATGATTCATGCCAGGATGTTAACGCTCTGTGGATCCAGCCCTTCAACCTTAAACTATGGTTGTCCGAAATTTTCAACCGCTTCAGTCCTTATTTTTATCGACTGCGAATGTGCCGTTCTGACCTGCGAAGTCCGGAGATCCTTCCAAGTTTGCATAGTGGTGGTAGCCTCGAATCGAGCGTAGTGGGTAAGCACATAGTCAAGGTTTCATCCTTACACACAAAATATAGAACTTCGAGGTGTGGTAATCCCACAAGAATTTAGCTCTGTTTAGCCTTTCGTTGATTTGCTCTAGTAAAAAGTAAAAGCAGATTTTGCCCATAACATAGAATTTGGGGGCGCATAAAGGACCTAGATATTGGTCTTCCACCGGACTGAGATGAGATGTAACTGTCCCTAAAAACATCGGAGACAACTTTCAAAGACATTTATCCGAATGATAGGGCAACAAAGCAGAAGTACGAGAAGCATGGGAATTTGTGTGAAGCAAATTTGAGATAAATTGCAAAATCTTCGAGAAGAGACCAAAAACTCAGACGAAACGCCCCTAACCATGTAAAAGTCCCAAAAAAAATATACAAAATCAAATCGTAAATGAAAATTCCGAAGGGTACAAAACTCGGCTCGCCATTATGCATAATCTTCAGTCGAAATAAGGGGAAAGGTGCATTGATATACTGCTTGAAAGTTATACGCCGATAATATCGTTCTGCTATACCCGGTAAATGCGGGCGGCTAAGGAAGTGGGTGTTTCGGAGGAAGAGTTTGGTACGGGTTTTGGAGATTCTGATATCTCTCTGGGTTTGAATCGAATGGTAGAGGAAGGTGGTGCGGCACTGGTGCCGGTCTGTGCAGCGGCGGAATCAAAGGTTGCTGGGATTGCGCTTGCTGTTGCTGTGATATTGATTGTGACATTGGCTGCGGTATGGCCTGTGGCAGGGTCTGTGACATTGGCTGTGGCATCGGTTGCGACATGGGCTGGGACATAGGTTGCTGCTCGCGGTTGTCTGTTTGGTTGTCTCTCTGATCGAAGGAAATAGAGCCTTCGTTATCCCCAACAGGAAATCCTTCGTGAGAAGGGGAGTAACTCCCCTCCTCGGACTTCCCGTCAGGGTCGGCTAGTCAAATGCTTATCTCTTTTGATTTCTCCCTGCAAGCAGCTGGGGAAAAGCCATTCCCAACTTTGGCAGAGATCAGGCGCCACCTATCATTTTCATATTCTTGCATGGCATTCCTTAGCCGTTGGATCTAAATAGAGACGTTCGTTAGTTTTTTTGTATGAAGGAAGGTATTTAGGTGGTGCATACCGTATCCTCTGTCCATTGTGTCGTCTTCGCTTTTAGCTTTGTGCAATATCGCACCTGCAGTGTTCCAGAGGACCGACCAGGGAAAAACTCTGCAATTTGCTTCCATGTCAAGGCCCTGTTTTCTTTCAACTCTAGCAACAGCGCATCGTCTTCTGGCGTAAACTTGAGTTTTGGGCCCCTTGGACGAGGCATTGGCATTGGCATCCCCGGTGCTCCAACTGCTGTTGTCATGGATGGCGCCCCATGTGACATATGCGGTGATCCAGGAACTGGCCCCAGCATTGGAGGACCCCCTTGACTTTGTCGTAGAGGTTCTATGGGTGATAGATGGCCTTGATTTCCAAGTCCCGTTGGCGTAAACATCTGGGCCGACGGCTGTCCAGGAGTTTGTAGCGTTGGAGGACCTCCAAGAAGGCCACCAGGTCCCCCCATTGGCATGGATGTTCTTCCAAGTAGGTCCCCGAAATCTGCCCTCTGGATTTTGAGCGGGGGCGGTTGGTCGGCATGGTGGTATCCATTATGGTTTGGCAGCTGGTGGTGATGGTGATGATGGCCGTGCTGTGCCTGTAATTGATGGCCCGTATGCTCTACATCGTGAACGTCTTCATCCATGTCATGAAATGTCCGGCTACGAGGCTTTGTAGCTGAGGAATGCGGTGTATGACTTGGTGTTAGAGTATAATGGTCCGCATGGGGTAGATGACCACCCATATTACCATTGTTGGAGTGGGCTGCCCCTTGGTGGATAGGTTGATACTGCATTGAAGAGTTGCTGAATTCCGACAGCGGAAGTTGACTGGGAGGGCTGGTTACGCTCGACTTTGGGAATGAAGGACTAAAATGCTCGTTGATAGGTGATCGCCAAAATTCAGGTTGGCGGAAGCTATAGAGAGGCAGCGTCTCGCCTCTGGATATTTGGACAGCCAGGTTTTAAAATGATGGGGAAGTCTGCCAAAGTCGAAACTTTGGAAGACTTGATCTGTCTGGGGATTGATAGGGAAGTCGAAGCGCAGCTGCCTGTCGGGAAGGAAAGCAGTTTTCCTTTCCCTCAATGACTCTCAGAAGGTTCTGTAAATTCCAAAAATCCGCCTTCCTGTGACCTATTCAAGTGGATAATGCTATGGACGGGGCCTTCAAAGTATGATAGTTCGCCTGCTTCCTGGTATCAGCTCAGTCGAAAACACGCCGTAGCTGTAATCAAGTAGACACTCCAATAACAAGGCTGTGCGGAGAATAGTCGAGGATAAACAAAGCAAGGAATTGGCTGAAGGATATATCGGACGACGAGGGCGCCAAACTTGGGTGTACGTATTGAATGGTAAGGATATCAATATCCCCAGCAAACAAGCAGAACAATAATAAGGGAAGTTCTGGAGGTCAGATCAGGAAGTACAAAAAAGATGGTTTCGGGGACAAGAGATGTACTATTATAGGTTTCCTGTTATTGTGTATAAAACGGAAAATAAGCAACCAGAGCGATGCTTAAATGCGACTGATAAAAAACGGCCGCGGGAGGCTTTGTGCGGTTTTTGTGTGTCCTAGCTGGTTTTTTTCTTGTTTCTTCCCCGATGGGATTATATTGCTTTGACAGCAGCTTAATTCGAACGGCAGGCAAGAGAGCAGGGAGGGCAAGGCAGAGCAAGGGAGGGGAAACTCTAGCACCAGTTCCGTTTGATGCCAAAGGGGCCAAAAAGGGAGGGCGACTGATACCGTTTTTTCCTTTTGTTTCCTTGCAGTCAGGAAAAAGGAGCAGAGGTATAAGATATAGTCATATAGTTGCTCGGCCCGTTGGTTTCTCCACCCTGAAGCTTGCCACACCAAAAAACATGTATCCGTCACTCGACGAAAAGAAAGCTGCAAAGATGGTACCAGGTTGGTTCGATTTGCCGGCAAGTGCAGGATCCGGAGTAGTGACAATGCAATGAAGCTTACCAGGGGTGTTCTCTTCGACTAGCTGAATACCGGGACCAGTCGCACCAGGGAGCCTTCTCCTCCGGTTCTTCGAGGAAATCACAAGGTTCAGTTGTTCGTTTAGAGACCGATATATTATTTGGATCCGAATTAAGACGCTTAACAACCAAGCGAATAACTTGGGCCAGTTTAGCTCTACCAGTATTGGGTTCAAGATATCAAATTAGGAAGTTGGATATTGCGAAAGAACAGAATTCCCTGTATTCTTCATCCAATCTTCGATATCTCCAAGGTGGAATTCTTCGAAATACGAATTTCTACCTCTAAGGTATGGCTTCAAAGCCTCGCTGCAGCCCAGCCGTCTGACGAAGCGTCGTCGTAAATCGAAGTTGAAGAACCGACAGGCAGCCTCTCTAAAGATGAGAGAAATAGCCCTTTAGAAGTATCCCTGGCGTAAAACATCTGGAGCCTATGAGTACATCAGTGCGGCAACAGGGGGATGTTTTCTGCAGCAGGAAACAAACCTTGCGGCCAAAGCTTTACTCTGAAATAACATGGAAAATTGGGTATTACGGAATCCACATGGAAGTGGGATGGGACTGCCAGAAGCAAAAGCAAAGGAAGGCGGTGACCTAGCTTGGGGGCCGGCTGCCTCAGGGAGGCTTCCAGGGACAGGGGAAAATACATATGCAAGAGAAACAACCTGTCAAGGCTGGGACTGCCCACACAGTGCAAAGCCAAGTTACTAACGTTAAAAAGTACCAGGAACATCCTGTTTCGGCCCACAGTCAAAAAATCCGGTGATTGGAGGGAAGAACAAACAATTATCAGCTTGGACACCAGATATCGCCAATTTCCAAACATCAGAATGGAAAAGACGGCAACAGAGGTGTATCGGGATAGGTGTTCTTTGGCTGGAAAAAAAACGGGCAATCGCGAATGGCTCCCAAATCGCCGAATCCTCTCGTTTCCAAACCACTACTTCCGTCCTTTGATCCCGGCTAGACCTTATGCGGCTTAAGAGCATCGCTTAGATGATGGCAAGGAGCGAACATGGCGCCTCGAAAACATTCTGTGTTGGAGTTGCTGTCAAAAAGCCCACATTCTCCGTCTTTCTGTGACTGGTCACAGATTCATCTGGTTTGAACTTCTCAAGTGAATCTTTCAACCCGTGGCAAGCCGATCCTTTTGGCAACGTGTGGATACGATAACCAAGCCGCCTCTGAAAACTGAGGTTCATCATTTGACAATCTAGCAACAAGCGCTAAGCCTGGACGGCTGAAACCATGCAGAAGATGACATCTAGTCGCCAATTGAGTTAGATACTCCACAGGGAACTGGAGAACATGCCAGGTGAAATTGAGCATGATTGTCTGAAGATAATCTTCAACCGAATTCAAATATGTTCAAGGACAGGTCGAGTACCAGGAAATATTGCAACTAACGAGGTCGTCAGGATGCAGGAGAGTATCTTTACATGCCATCCTGGGGAAGTCATCTTACAGAGTCGTTGATACGTATACCCGAAATTATGTAATATTCACCATCGAGAAAATGGCAAGGTGGGTTTCCCTTCTCGAAGTTTGTCATTTTATGCAGGGCCCGGTGGGCGAAGAAACCAAGCTAGTGCCACCCCCAGGTTCTCACCCCATGGGTTATCCCACGAGTTCTTTCGTATGAGTTGAGTATTTCCGGTAAAAGCACGGGCGTCCGTTTGAGCGGGTGGATTACTACATGGAGTTTGGTTGCCAAAGCGGTAAACTGGGTGCGAGTGGTGACGGGATCAATTTGTTTTTTTAGATAGTCTTCCCAGCACCCTTGTCCCTGGAACTCCCACACCAAGCACGGTTCACCATTTGCGTGGGTGAATTTGGAAATAACCCGAAGATATTTGGGAAAAATTACATGGGCAGCTTGTGCGCTGAGGAGCACTCTGTTGATAATCTGTTTGACCAACAGAAAAGTGGGTGTTCGGTTTCGTTAGAACCATACAGCTGGGTGAAGGCGAAATTGGCAACTTGTTTGGCTACGGATAATAGACGATCATCCTGGGACCCAGGATCATGTCTACGGATTAATCAGAACTTAGCAAGCACCCTTCTCCCAGCATTTACCCCGATGCGACCATGATACTTCAACAAGGAGGGTTTTCAAATCTCTGCCTTTAGGATATCGAGAAAACGACTTAGACTTCGGGACACAGATGGAAAGCTACCCTAACCATCTCTGGTGTTTCCTCCGATCTTCAGTTCTTTTCAACCGCGTTATAAAATTTCGACCGTTGCGTGATGAGGATTGGGGTTCGAAGAAAAATACCACGTTATTTCTTATTTCCACGTCTCTCCCTTGACGCCAAGACTCGGTGGATGCCAACCTGCATGTCTCCGTATCGGGTTATTGACTTACGAGGCTTGATTGGACTATTGTTCTTGCTTATAACGCTCACCAATAACGGTTTGTTTCATCGTTTACCGCTTGACCAAGAGTTTGGTAGAGGCTTTGCAGGTCGGGAGCACAGACGTCAAACATTTCCCCTCTTGCCCAAACGCGAACGTGCACCAGGAATGGTGCGGGAAATGCCATGAAACTTCGAGTGTGCTGAGAAAGAAAGAATGAGAGTTGAGAAACCCCATCCCGCTTGAGGGGTTGAGGATGTGATAACCATACTTGTGAGAGTTTCAAGTTATCTTCGAACCCTGGCGCCAGCCCTCTGCTTTGTTCATGGCATCATCTGACTCGATTTTTGACTCCTGATTGATAACAACCCCCAACTAATCGATTCTGCAATAGATTATGCAGGAACAAAGACACAAAGGTTAAACAGCCGTCGATGCATAATAGGCCAAATTATACCGAAGATCTGGGGTTCATATTGGCTATAACGTGTTAATAAGAGCCGACGATAAAGTACCGCAGAAATTATCGAACCATTGGTATCGAATATGTAGCAATTTTGAAGTTAAGCTATAATATATGTTGGCGAGGTATAGGTGCTCAAGGGTAAAGTCCTGGCTCTGCATGGCATGGTTGCTCATAGCCAATATAGAGACACCCGATGATGCGACGATATGTTAGCTGTTTCGTCAGAGTGAAAAAATAGTACTCCAGGGTTGCCCAAACTTCTCAAGATATTTTCCATAATATCGACGACGAAACTATAGATCTTTCTTCTCCTTGAGACATCAGGGTCCATGATTCTAGATGTTCTTCGAAACGTTCTGCGGCTCACAAATGTTCTCTTTTGCCATCCACACCTGTTCCTGCTTCTATTCGAAGTCTGGAAAGTTTTCCTTATCGCTTCTGATATTTACCGAGAGATTTTGCCGAGAGCAAAAAACAAAACTTGCATTAGCTTGGCCCAGCATTTGCAACTATCTGATCGCCTTGACCGTGCGCGAGTGTGCTATCGCGATGAATCGTTCCATCGTGTAAGCTTGGGCTTGCTTGGGAGCATGCGGTACCATACGGTACCATAGTTAGAACTTCACGGCAAATTCCATGAGGTTAGCTTCAACAGCTAACCATTGCCCGCAGCTCAACGGAACTGACGTATGCGGTGATCACCTGCCTCTGCAGACAATAAACCTGTCGGTTCATGGAAGGTTCGGATGATTAGCTGGTGGCCGGTTCGCGGGAGCACCAGAGCGGGCACCGGGCGCGGCTGCCTACCCGAAAACTTCATCCTCAACACTTGTTTCTCTGACATAATGATCGAAAGTGGTTGTCCCTTTTGTTGTGTGTCTCGAAAACCAACTACTCGGAAAGCATCCCCACGCTCTAAACACGATCAAAAAACGGCCCGGGAAACTTTTTCGTTTGCCCTCCCTCGATTAAAATCGCTTATGCAGCCCTTCGTAAGGGAGTTCACAGGCGTGACAATAAACTACAACGTTTGAAGTTGTGTTGCAGGTAGAATCAGGTTTTATACTCCCACTTGTCAGAAATAATACTAGCGGTTTCCAAGTCTGCAGGTCAATGTTTTGGTAAGCTCTTTTGGTTCATTTGATATCATATCAAGAAGTATAGCTGTATCATGTGCTAGACTTAATCCAATACCGACATAGGCGACGATTCCAAGGACTTCAAGACCCATGGCTCAGTTCCAATATATTTCGCTTCCGATTTATTGAAAACAGGACTAGATAACTTATTAACCTCTGGTATGGCTTTGGTATCAAAATGTTCAAATTATACTGCGGCGCCTAGGCCAATGTAAACTTGGATATATTGCCCAGCGATACAGCGGCCCAGGATGCCCACTGAGGATCTATGCATAATTCTCCATCCAAAGCCCGCGAATAAACTCGAGTCATGGCCCCATGCCATATCATCTATTCGTTTCTAGATTCTGGGATTTGGTCATATACTTCCAATTTAGCAACTCATCAAGCGGCCCTCAATCCTCTGATAGGAGAGAGAGGGTCGGAATCCTCTGTAGTTGGACAGAATTATAGTATGCACTCTCTACTCGCTGCCACAGCTCGAGCCCAGTTCAGGAATGCATAAATTGCCCTGGGCCTGACCTTGTCAACTAGCCTCTGGGAAGTGACCAACCTGGGCTCGGGTGTCCATGTTTTAGCTGAGTTCCGCGGGTATATGGATTTGGTTGACCAAATCCTGATTACCTACCGGTTCGCCCTCAGCCAGCTCGCTGATACATGTCGGTGAATTCGTGGAGCTGCTAGCCCCACTCTGTGGGAGCCGTTTGCAAATTTGCCTTCCATCTCCCCTATCGAACTGAAAAGGGTACTTCCTAGAAACCGACTCAAAAGCTAGGATATTCATGTCGGGATTGCCGTGTCTGAGAGTACGCCAACTCCCCGACCACGGCCAGAAGGGTTACCATATGCCGTCGCCCAGTTTTCCAACGCTGTTCTTAGGCTGCAGGATCAAGATGCCCAATAGGAAGACTCTCCTCTAACCCCTGCCTCGACTGTTCACTGACCATGCATGCATATCTGTCTTACAACAAGTTGAGCTGGCCAATGATTCATCGCCGATAATATGCATCCTGCTGAATTGGCGAGCAAGAATGCTTCGAAAGACGAAGTGGTGTTCAACTGAGCTGCCTTCAAGAGTAGCCCATATGTCGTCTTGTAGGCCTATATGGCCGAAGAAGTTAAACCGGATACCGCGCCATATGGCCATGCTGCAGCTACATGACAGCTGGGATCGAATCCTGGCCCGATATTTAGGTATCTACACCGAAGATTGCGCACATATGTTATATAGCTCTGCCATCTGCAATAAGCGGGGAAAAAAGGAGACGGAAATACTCAAATGCCATAATGCATCGACGTTGCACCACCGGCATTTTTTGACTATTTTGATTGAACCCTCTAGCGAACACGTCTGCATACCGCTCCTATAGCTGCTATCACAAACCCGATGACACATCGCCTGCGAGATAATCGCAAATGAAGGGCGGAGAATCCGGTCATCTAGTAGCCTTGCTTCGGCGCAGGCCATATGGCCATGCATGCACGTGTGCTTGAAAGCTTGCCGACGACTCCAAAGCCCTTGTCCCGCCCGCCTGCCAGCTAGCTGCATTACGGAGCATAGATGGCGATAGTATCGACCTCTCGCACTCGGGATATTAATTCGCGAGGAAAACCAGCCTTTTCCCTTTCGCTAGGTTGAATCTCGCCATCCATCCTTGCAAGCTTGCTGGAGTTTGCATAGTATATTATATTAATGTCTGCTTTGCCAGCCGCTGGAGCCCGGATCACACTCCCACCTGACTTTGACGTCGGATATGACATCTGGTTTCTCCCAATCTCCGCCCTCAAAAACAAAAACAAAAAAAACTTGCTGCCTTGAAATATATTGAAATAATTTGAAGTTTGAATGAGATATATCCGAAAGCGCTGGTGTATAAATTTCGTATTGCATCGCCTTGTTGTTCCTGTTGTTCCTTTCTCGTGACCATCTCAATTGCTCATTTCCTTTCTATTTAATTTATCCACCAGAACCGGCCTGTTCCTGGACCGTATTCCGGATATATTCTCACGCACATGTGCCTTCACGAGCAAGGATGTTTATCAACCCCGCGCAGCTATGTAACCAGCTTGTACCTTGTAGCGTTGGATCAAGCTAGAGAGCCTAGAAGAGATTTGAAAAACAAAACAAGAAAAGAAACAATTGTACTTTCCAAATTTTTCAGTCATCTACAGGACTTGCCATGGGTGCATATTCCCGTGTAGGGCGCATATTTCGTGTAAGCGAATATTATTAATATGGCTGGTTGCATTTCGAGAGTCCTGACCTGCTGTTTAACCGGCCGATGCGAATGAACGAAGCGATCGCAAAGAGTTCCCGCCGATTTCCTGCGCAAAAGCACAGACCTCAATTGCAATTGGAAATCTATGATATCAACTTATCTTTTCTCTCCCACCTCCCATGGCCCAGCCTCACCGTCGCCACCGGCCACATGCACGCCATGGCTGAAATCCACTTTTCCCCAACGTCTGACATCCAATATTTGACACCACACGGATCTAGAATGTTTCATGATGTTCCTTAAGGGAAAAACTTTTTTTCGAATTGAACGCCCTTTGTTGTTCCCTTTTTCGTCCCTCACACGAACCGTGCGCCGGAGCTGCAGAATTTATGCGAACTGCGTTTCAGCTGTCATGTTACACCTGTACTGTTTTTCCGGATCTGCAGAGCTTTGATCTTTCGCGACGAAGGACGTCTGGGGTATCTCGATAGGTACATTAATCTTACCTACACGATTAGCTATCCGAGTGGGTACCTGACGGCGAAACTGTGTCATGGAACCCTTTTGCTTGGCCTTAAGCGCACCGGGCACACCTTACGGCTGTCAGAACGGGAAGCCAGCTGTCATTAGAGCCAAAAAAAACTGAACTGCACGGCAGATCTCTTTTGTAGTTAGCCGGAATAATTCGAACAACATGAAGGCGACTGCGACTATAAACCGGTAGGTTTATTTTCCCCCTTACAAAATTTCAGCCTCCCTTGGCAAAATCTGTCGAGAATCTTACGGCTTTACGATCGGGATCCCGCTCGGAATAGAGTCGCCGTTTGAGAAAGATTTTTCACACAGTGTACTTTGTTCTTTTGATTATTTTTGCATTTGCTCCCGTATTACTATTCTCAATATTTTGTTTTTGAAGCGAACCTGGCGCTAGATATGCAGGTTTTGTGATGCAGCCCAGGCCTTGGTCCCCACACGATAGCAATTGCATTTTGCGGGGCTCCAATCAGGTCCATGTGACCGACCTCGTATTTTCTCGCGCGATGACGAGCTAGTTTTCATTAAAAAAAAAAAAACGCGGAGAAGCCTGTCGCCAGCTGTTATCTTGGAAAAAAATTCATCTATTTCGCCTGTCTATTTCGATCCTTTCCGATCCTTGTCGCGAGCCAGCCGTTTTTACAAAAGACGGAAGGGAAAAGAAGAGGAGGGATTCAGTTCTTGGGAAGGAAACGTTTCATGATATCGGCAAAAGCCTAATGAAGTTGGGATGGG
Organism: Arthrobotrys sinensis; assembly: GCA_036971225.1. Taxonomy (NCBI): domain Eukaryota; kingdom Fungi; phylum Ascomycota; class Orbiliomycetes; order Orbiliales; family Orbiliaceae; genus Arthrobotrys; species Arthrobotrys sinensis. The sequence continues at coordinate 1,185,442 of JAJTTV010000009.1, read as the reverse complement.
ATGGAATGGGGTATAATATTCAGTAAAAATGTATAATGCAACGGCGAAACCACATGCAACCGGTTTTCCCACTAAGTTGTGACAAAGCAAATCAAGAAGACGGAACATCGAACAAGAACGCCTGCAAAGCGACCAACCAAGACTCGGTAAAAGAAAAACGCCCAATAAATGCATATCAAACGGTTTTATCATGCACTTCCATCCCAATGCATCAGTGGCGAGACATGGATATAGCAGCTCTAAAAGCCCTCCTCCAGCTCTCTCAGGTCGTCTTCGAAGCCTTGACATAAAAATGAACTCCCAAGCTCTTGCTCGGACTCCTCAGCATGGGCCTCCTCAACTTCGTGTTCAAAGGCATCATGCAGTTCATCAAATGCCGAATCCGAGAGACCCATCCCGTAGGCTTCTTGACTTGATGTTAAATCCAATCCCTCATCACCATGCGTTTCATATTCCGCTTCATGGATGGGGCTCGTGGGCCCCTCCGCATAATCGTAATCAAATCCTGGGTCGTCCTCTAGATCATAATCGTCGTCAAAATCGTTGTAATCAGTTTCTTCCCGGAGTATTTCAAGGATTCTTTCATTCTCTTCTCGTATGGCTTCAGCCTTTTCCTCTGCCGGTTCTGATAGTGGATCTTGTGCATATATAGGTTGTGGAGGGGATGACTCGGGGATGCCACGTGGCATGGTGCTGGGTAGATCCTCATTGGGATTGGAAATAAAATGGGTGTCGTCTAATAACGCACAGGCCGCTGGCGGCCCTACATTCAGACTTCCAGGGTCATTCACATGCTCAGGAAGAGACGGCTGCGGGCAATGCTCCTTGGTAGTCTTCTGTGCTATGACGAAGTTTTCATTGCTTTGTTCTCCCACTAGAGTTGGAGAGATAGCTGAGGCATTGGAATCGTCGATTGGTCTTTCCATTAGAATATCTGGCTTTGTCTGTTAAATAAACATTAGCAACTTGAATGCACTTATTTGCTAGATTACTCGCCGGAACTTGTACCTCAGCCTCTACCGCCACATCGCCTTCTTCATCCTCGTCTTCCGACGGTTCGAGATCAACGGGCCGTACATCCTCAGCTTCAGATTCAGAGTGTTCTTGGGCAACATCAACGGAGTAATCAAGCTCTCTCTTAACAGGAGCCGACTGTCCCTTCTTCGACGCAAAGAACTTGCCTAGTTCCGGCTGACTCGAAGTTATCCTAGCGATCTTCTTATAGGTCGGCCCTTCCTTCTCTTCCTTTGCTTTCCTTTTCAGTGCGTTCTCCTTTTTCCGTTGCTCTTTCTGTCTTATTTTCTCAGCTCTCTCATCAAGAACTCTTATCCGTTCTATCCGCTTTTTCTCCGCCTCTGATATCAGCGCGCCTTTCCTTTTGCTGTACGCTTTCTTGACTTGTCTTGAAGTCTCATAGATAATTGGTCCATGCCCACGCGGGTCTTGCGGTGAATTGACTCGCAAACTCTCACGGGAGAGCTTCTGTAACATTCTCGTGTTCTTTTGTAGTGCTTTCTTCGTAAATCGTAGAAGTGTCGTCCAATTCGTCTTTCTCTCTGTTCATAGAAGGAAGGAAGGATATGAGTAGTAAGGATAATACCAGAGGCAGCACGGTCCGCGGCAGCCGTATAGGGTAGTCGGTTGAAGGTTGTCGGTTGTCGTCTCCGTCGTAGAAATGTCGCAAGGATGTCGCAAGCCTTGTGTTTTGTTTGGCAGCGGTTGCCAGGCGAAGCCACTTAACGCGTGTAACAAACAAAGCGCCACCAACAGCCGACAACGCCACATTGTGGCGTACATGCTCTAGCTGGCCATACTACTCGATCCCTAACTTGCTACTGACTAGATGTATTGCTATCTGCTACGATCTTAGTCTTGTAACCGGATGCAGTTGTTCTCTATATCATGCAATCGCCTTGTTAATTCTAATCTTCCGGCCTATAACTTGTATAAAGTCCAGAATGCCTCTAGATCTCGGCCAACCCACGTGCTAGATCTATTATTCATATTCTGTCAGCATCGTGAGGCTTAAGTGCTTCGAGACTAAGGCTTAAGGCCGAAAGCTGGAGTGAATTAAAAACTTACGCAAACCTATAGCAGTCCCGTAACCGCCGTAGGGGGCTTGCGCAATTGCGCTTGTATCAACGTTGCCTCGAGCCCCAGGATTCGAGGCTACAATCTTAAGATCTTATAAATACTCGTCTTATTAGTCTCGTGCTTAGACGCTAGTTGGCTACATATGTCGTCTTATGGCTCTAACTGTGCGGAAGCTTATTATTCAACTTGGACTGGATTGGACTCTTTTGACTTCCTTTCTAGGAACTTTGATCGGCTATGTTCCTGTCGATTTATCCCGCAATAAGGTTAGTTTATAGTCAACGTATTCGTCGTGAAGAGTCTTTCTTGATCCGCGAAGTATAACGAAACTCAAGAATTATAAGCCATTGGCCGTGAAGTGTAGATTATCTATACGGATACACAGTGCACGAAACTCAAATTTGAGATACGCAATCTTTGGGAGATCTAGAACTAGTCTCGTAATTATAACCCGTCGACAACGGGAAAGACAGATATTTTTATGTACCAAGGAATATACAATCTATGTACAAATCCCAGCACCACCAAGTGCTCGGATGATGCCCAACATAGGGGCGTGTGTAATAATACAATACTAGAAAACTTTCTAGCCTCCATCGATTCCCTTCCTCAACCAGCGAAGTTCTCGAATCTCGACGAAAAGACGGGTAGACCAGCCAGAAAATGGCAATGTTCGAAGTACCCTAATCCAATTTATCAAAAAGGAACGTTGGCACCACTCCCATCCCTTTCACCATCTCTCTAGGTCTTTTTTCCTCCCGCGATAGTGATTCACGATTCGTGTGCATCGTTTCTCTCATCGCGACCCTTCGCTATCATTATCGTCCTTCAACCCCACTCTAACCTCTTTACTCCTCCTAACCACCTCCCTCCCTCTACTCAAAAACGGTTCAATCCAAAATACCCGTTCCCCTCTCGCCGCAAGCATAACATCCTGCGCAACTCCATAGATAAACCCATACCAAACCCCCTTCTTCACCATCAACGCCGTCGTCGCAAGCGGTAGTTTCCCTAAAAAAAAAAAAAAAAAGATACATTAGCACCCCATCACAAAAGCATGTAGAAAAATGAAGAGAAAACTCAGGAATAGATAATAGATAAACATACGAACAACTCCAAACCACCCCCCAGCAACTCCCCCGCCAACCAAGCTCCCCACAAAATCAACCCCACCTTTCCAAGCATCAACCCCACTCTCAACCACCAAAAACAAACTAACATACCCACACACCCCTCCAGCCCTGCGAAACCCCTCCGCTAAACCCCGTGACGCTGCATAATGGTTTTTGGCCCGGTGGTAGTGATACCAATCTGCTCGCTTTTCGGGGAGTCGATGCGCGTTTTCGGCTCGGTAGATCAGTGAGGCTATATGTGTGGTTCGTACGGTCGTGGGGATGAATACTGCCGCGAAGGCGAAGATGTTGGCGATGGTTAGACGGGATATCGGGTGGAGGTTTAGACGGTAAGGGAGCGTTGGCGAGGCGGTTATGGGTTTGGAGAAGGCGTCTGGGTCGGTGAGAAATGGGAGTGGATAGTCTGCCGGCGGAGGGTCGGGTGATGGGGAAGACGACGACGATGGCCGTGGCATCGTGGGAAGGAGTTTGTCGGTTGAAACAATGCGAAAGTGTGGAGGAAGGGTTTCCAAGGTGGGATTAAACTTGAAATCAAAGAACCGACGTTTTGGTGTGGCGGTGCAGCAGCTACTATGTCGAAAGCCACCAACAAAAACATCACCAACTTCACCGCTTCGACTAACACGAGAATATAAAAGAACAGAACTTCAAGATTCTATTGTCCACAACCACTCATTCACTATCCTACCACTATACTTACACCGCTCATTGCTAACAGTAAACAAAAATCAAAAGACCAACGAAACCAGGCATAAGAATAGTAATACAAACGAAGAATCAGACGAAAAACTCAAGAAAGAAAAAAAAGAATCGAAGCCCTCCACGCCGCAATCTACATTGCCGACTTACAATATCGTCGTCTTGTCGGCGCTATCGAAGGGTAATTGACAAAAAAAAAAAGAGTATTCAAATGCAATTAATGCAATGGATAACAAAGAAAAAGAAACGTTAAGCAAAGGCAGTGGTTGGAGCAATTTAAAACGCCGCCTTCTCACTCTAATCCCCACATACCCATCAGAGAGTATGTATATAAAACTCCATATCAAAGCACAGCAAAAAGCAGACTTGCATGCAAAACAAGAGCAATCATTAAAAAAACCAAAGGAAATCCTCCTCTTCGTGCGGGGTATTAGTAGTAAACCTACTTCATCCGTACGGGGGGCGCGTTAAGCCCAACAACGGTGATACTAACCCCTCCGCTCTCAATATTCTCCTTCTCCTTCTGCAAAGCCGTCAAAAGCTGATCTCCCAGTGCCCCCGAAACCGTCAACCGCCTACTCCCACCGCTGGCAGACCTATGCACACCAACCCCAGAAGTTCGCGGACTCAAGGCTCTGCTATGAGCATCCTTATCTTTCATATTCCTCCTAACTCCACTCCCACTCTTCGGATTAAGAAGAATCATGGACCCCCCATCAGGCGACACCTGCCTTACAGGGCTCTTCCGTCGGGCCCTCACGCTTGCTGTCGGAGCGGCAAAAGAAGCCGTGATCGAGGGCCTGGCCCGACCACGGGTGTAGTCGGAGTGTCCAAATCCGGGCGCAACTGAGTTCCGTTTAAACGAAGACTTGACGTGAACGGCTCCCGAGAGCTTGCCAGGCTGGAATCGAGGAGCCCGGTACGCAGTGGATTGCTCGTCTGACGAGGAGTAGGAATCCGCGTGGGACTCGGCGAGACCCGCCGCGGCTGCTGAGCTCTTGGCAATCGGCGAGGCGGCACTACCAACCGGTCCTCCTGCGACTGAGGAAGAGGAGGCGTACCCACCGTTATAGGTTGCCCTGCTCCCGCTGCTGCCTGCTGTCCGGTTGATGGCGTTGCCAATATTGGTTTCTCGAAGTGGAGAGTGGTGACTGGCTCTGGTTGACTCGGTTGTCTCACTAATACCTGCACGCCCGATGTCTGGCGACGACGTAGACGAGTTAGCGCCTCCTTCTGCAGCATCCTTGGATAGAAAGCCAATGGTCATTCTGCTGCTGCGGACCGGTGGCGCGCTTGTTGTCGTCGACGAAGATGACGCTCGGACGGGAGGAGGCATCAGCTCGCTATCGCTGTCCACATGAACATCCACGGGCGCGTGCGAAGAAACAGCGGAGGAGGCAGAAGAAGCGGCAGCGTTCATGCTGCCACCCGCCCGTTTGGCCTTACTCGCAGTGCTTGAATCAATAGAGAGACGAGAAGAGGGAGGCGGTGGAGACCCGCCTCGCCCCCGCTGCTGCTGATGCAACATCATCATCTCAGACTCCTGCTTCTTGAACTTCCTCACCAACGAGTTCTCGTTCTGCTCGACATCGACTACGTCGTCGCGCCACCTGACACGCTTCTTGAATGTAACAGTCTTCTTACTAGGAGTGTGTACCTTTCTTCTCGGTGTGCCCTTAGCCGGCGACTTGGGCACGATTAGCTCTTCCGAAATCGGGCCTGTGATCGTAGACATGCTAGTAGTAGCAGTAGCTAGCGCAAAGTTAGGTCGTTTCGCTGGGGATCCAAACCCAAACTGATTGCTGCTGATACGCTTCCTCCCAGGCGTCGCAGCAACGTACTCGGGAACCGCAATCTGTCCGTTAGGAGTAATCACCTGTCCCGTCGCAACCGTACACGACTGGATAAGATTAAACAGCGCCATCGGAGCCTCAGACAATGCAACCTCAGGCTCCAACTCTCTGATCCTCTCAAGCTCCACAATCGTCTCGAAATGAGCCTTAGTCAGTCCCTCAATCGTGGTCGTATCCAATTCATCGTGAAGCAGCATTTCCATAATCTCCTTCTCTCCCATCGTCTTCTGCAAATTCGCCTCCCGGTTAAGAGTCTCCAAATCCTCCTCCTTAGCCCCGCCGTCCAATCTTGCCAACGAATCAATCGCACTCTTCAATGCCGTATCAATACTCTTATCCCACGGCTCACTCTGCAACCTCTGCATCAACCACATCTTCTTGCCCTCCAAATCTTTAACCCCATCCTCCGCTTGAGCCCGTATATTACCCAAACTTTCCGACGGCAAAGCCCCACCTGCGAAAAACATATCAAAGGCAAACAACCAAGCCTTGATCGTGGCAATCCGCCTATCAATCAACCGAATTCCTCCCATATCATTCAACTTCCTCTTCCTCAACTCAAGCGACGCATCATACGCAGCTCTAATCCTCCTAACTCCTTCCCTCATAGCTGTGTCCCGTGATTGTTGCTGCTTCTGAATCTTCCCCATAGCCTCCTTCACAGAGTCCCCAAGTCGCTGCTTAAGATCTGCCACCTCCTGCTGCAAATCGTAAATCGCTTTGACGTACTGACTAACATGTCGATTCACATTAATCATATTCCTCGACACCTTCGTCTTAATCTTCTTCGCTCGATCCGCGTATTTTAGCGTATTGTGCGTTTCATCGTAATGCTGGCTCGACGGCGACACACAAACAATCATAACCGTCTTGCAATTCCCACCAAGCGAAAACTTGAGCAATCGCGTAAGTTTCGAATCACGATACGGAATATGATTCTTCTTCGACGGATCGCAGAGGGCGTTGATGCAATTCCCAAGCGCCAACAAAGACCTGTTGATATTGGCACCTTCCAGTAACCTATCCCCTCGGTTCTTCGTAACGCTGGCTCTTTCGCTACCAGCAAGATCGATAATCGATAGCGTCGCAGAAAATAAATCCTCAGATAATCCTGCAGTTTTATTCTTCTGCACAACGTTGATTTGTAAGACGGCGTGAGATCTCGATGAAGTAGCGTTGGCTTCTGTCGGTGACATGGTTCTGTTCTCGTTGCCCATAACGATCATATCCATAACCTCCTGGACATTACAGGGTCGATGAGTCGAAAGTCCAGCAACCGATATCGACGAATTCGAGTCCTCGCGTAGGTTGAGTCCTAATTTGCTGCCACCGGGCACCAACAGATCCCTGATCGTTTCGTTATAGATTTCGAGATATGATAGCGAAAGCTCGATAGACTTTTCAGACTTCAAGTCGTCAATCCGCTGAAACAGTTCCTCCATCGTCAGGAAGATAATTCCGGGTTGCTGCTTCGTTCCCCTATCGGCTCTCTATCAGTGTGCCGAACTTCAAACAGTATACAGACGATGGAACTCACGAAATAGTATGCGTCTTCCCGCAACCGGTAGCACCATAAGCAAACACCGTAGCATTAAATCCATCAAGAACACTATCCAACAGATTCTTGGTGGTTTGCTCATAGACCTCTCCCTGCATTGCGTTCTCATCGAAGACCCTGTCAAATCCGAATCTCATATCCTTCTGTTGTTTCCCACGAGGACCAATGATCTTTTGTCCGAACCGTGCGATGGGGTTTTCTTCCGGTGGATCGAATATTCTATAACACATTATATTAGTATTACAAAAACCAAGAAGGTGGGTGGACAGGATGGAGCTCCGACGTACAAGAACTGGTCATCGACAACTTTGATAACCCGTCTGATACCTTTATTCGTGAGCGAAGGCTTCGGTGTACCGGCGAGGTTTCCATCGCCGAAGAACGTTGGACCGTCATCGATTTTGGTACTATATATCACATGTTAGTCTTCCATTCCATCTAACCAAGGGCTAACAAATGATAGAAACCTACATCTGAGCTGCTTCTCTGATCGTGAACGGCCGTACTCGGACTACATTACACCGTGGTCTAAGTCAACCTATTCCACTATAAATCAATCGGCTTAGTGGGAGACCCTTACCCGTCACCTGAATCGAAGAGGCACTCGACTGCATTGTCGAAATCCCAAGGCTATTCATTTTAAAACAAAAAAACCAGCAAACGAGAACAAAAAAAATCTAGGATCCAGATCCACGAGAGAGAGAAAGAGAGGGAGAGTAGATGAAAGAAGAGGTTTTGTTGGAAGAAAAGGTAAACCAAGATGGCTGAAGCTGTAACATAAAGGGGTGGCTGTCCAAGATAGAAAAAAAAATCTTTTCTTTTCCCTTTTGTTACTTCGTCAAAGGGCCCGTGAACTAACGGTTCGGGCTGGCTGTAAATACGTGTTGTAGTTAGTATGCTGGCCCCCTCAGGCAGCTGGCGTTTGTCGTCGATGAGTCGTTCGGAGTCGTTGAGGGAGGTTGTCGCCGAGTGGATTCGATGAGTAAGAAAAAAGAAGCTGGGGTCCTTTTTTCCCTTCCTCTTCTGAAAGGGTTTTTGACCAAGCCCTTTTTTGGGCTGCTCAGGCCTTTTTGTTTTGATGTTTTGATCGCCCTTGAGCTGGTGTTGAGTTGTCTCACTCTGCTTCCATGCCGCCAAGCAACAGGGATAGGTGCTGCGTGGTGGTTTCCCCAACAACGGCAGCTTGTATGGCTGTCGGCTGTGGTTGCCCAATTCGGTAAATTTTACAACAGAAAACCTCATGATGCTGCCGTGGGACTATCTGATTGATCAATCCGAGACACAGAGTAGACCGTGTATCATCAATTGGCTATAAAGCGAGGTGTCGGTTCAACAGAGTCTCATAACTAGGTTCAAGGTCATCGGAATCAATAGATTTAGCGGCATTGTTGCATTTTCCGCGTTGTCGCAACAATCAATTTCACAAAATACAACATAGTAAGACGAGTCAGCTGCTTCGGCTAAGCTAATGATATTCAATTTCTATGATACCTATCGACCAAGCGAAGATAATTCTGTCTACCAATACCCAAATGCATAATAACCAAATACTCCACCAAAAGCACTGCACTAAACATGAATTACAAATACTAACACAACCTACACCTTGACGCCTCTTTGATAACCAACAATGTCATACCTGCACTAGCCACCAGATTCCTGGCTATCATCCTGTGGTGTTACCTTCGGAAACCCCAAAATACCATCAGGAATCGGCGGTGGCGGTGGAACTTTTGGAAACCCCAGTCGGCCATAAGGGATTGGTGGCGGCTTCGGTATTTGGGCTTTACGATGACCCGGGCTATCATGCCGCGATCCCATTCCCAGGTACCCAAGCCCACTACTAGTAGTTGGCGGCGGGGGTGGCACACATGGGAGCCCGAGTTTGCCATAGGGAATTAATGGCGATGGCGGGATACCGCTTCCGCTACTATTATCCTGTGATGCTGCCCTTGGGAATCCCAGTTGGCCGTAGGGTATTGGTGGTGGCGGGGGCGGTATTGCTGGGAACCCAAGTCGCCTAGGAGGAGGTGGTGGAGGCGGAGGCGGAGCCGATGGTATATAGCCATTATCTTGTGGTGCTATCCCCGGGAACCCCAGTCGGCCGTTGGGTATTGGTGGTGGAGGTGGTGGAGGTGGTGCGTTTGGAAACCCAGGTCGGCCGCGAGGGATCGGCGGCGGCGGCGGCGGCGGCGGCGGCATCTGAGCATAAAAGAATNCATAAGGAAATGGAGGGGGAGGGGGAGGAGGCGGCGGTCCACAACAGTTTGGAATAGAAGAAAGAGGAGGAGGCGGCGGCGGCAGAAAAATCCGTGCAATATCCGCAATACTCTCTACCCACTCCCTCCGACGCCTTATAGGAAACGGATCATGATCTGTCCGGAGTCCCATATTCCCCGATAAAGAAGACACTTCCCCCCTCCCAGCCTTCCTACACCTCTCTAGTTCATCATACAACCTACTCCTTGGACTATAAAAACCCGCGTGACCCGCCGCCAACGCTGCCGTGGGTATATACAAATACCCAAGGATGATATTAAACACATCTTCAGGTAACATTCCCAGGCCGCTTTTTCGGAGTATTTCCTCGTATACTCCTGGTTGCTGGGGTATTATATCCCGCGTGGTTGGTAGCTGGATCCATTCATAGCGTATGGATTAGCTTATAATGCTTTCGACGATGGGTTCAAGAGAGGAGATTATAATATTACCTCAGAATAATCTGGATCAGAAAGATGGAACATTAGCATTTTGATATGTCCTGGCTTCGTTTCATCGGCTAGTTTGAGCTGCGGTAGACGGTATTCGTAATTATTTGTGAAAACGATGGCACGGCTCTCCTATATATACCAGAAACGGGATCAGTATATATAACCAATGTCTAGTATGAATTTTCGCTACTTACCTTCACCGGAATCGCCGCTATCTCCTGCGACGTTAAACGATCTTTCCGCCGAAACCCCATCTTCGGATCTACCACATTCTCCAAAGAATAAAAATAAACTCCAGTACTAACAATCCTCTCATTCTTACCCCAAAAAACCCACCGTTAGCTCTCTAAACCGTAGATGCAAGGGTCGGAAAGTAAAAAAATGTTAAACATACCAAATTCCCCGGCAACATCCACTCTTTACTACCATACAACCCCTCCTCCTCCGGCTTCAACGAAACATCCACAATCCTAACAAAAACCTTCACCGACTTCCCCTTCAATCCCTCTTCAACTTTCGGCGCCCTCCACATCTTCCCAGGATTCAAACACCACCCCCCATCAACCATCACCACCCTTTCCTCATCCTCAAAGTCAGCCAACCCACCCACCCGTCCCTTCTTCTTACACTCTTTCAAAACATCAACCCTCATATCTTCCTCCCCTTGTTTAAACTCCTCCAACAACTTATCAAACGCATCCATATACCCCTCCTTCGTAGTATACACCTTCCCATTAAAATACCCATTCCGTAATTTCATCTCATCCCCCACCGACGTCGCGGGTACCTCACACTTCGACCTCCACCACCTATCCTCTCCAACCTCTGCAAGGGAATACTCAAACAGCGGAATAAACCCCGTAAACAACTTTTCTAAAATAGGATGAAACAGTTCTTCTTGTCCTGGATGTGCAAGGTTATTTATATATCCTAAAATCTTTGTACCTTTCCCATCTGGTGAAATTTTAAACTCGGTGGGGATACGACAGAAATTACTGTCGTAGTTTGTTTCATAGGTTTTATTGGACGGCCATTCGATGAGGCCGTAGTCGCCGTCTTTATACATCACCGTTTCGCCGTATACCATGGGGTATGCGGACGGGTCGACGAGGCAGGGAGGGCCCCACCAACCATGCGACGTAGGTTGGGGCGGTGGCGGAAGAGGAGGCAGAGGAGGCAGAGGAGGCGGAGGAGGCGGAGGAAGCGCATCGGGCGATAAAGGCTTCCAGGGAAATAAATATTCTTTTTTGTCCTCTGGAGTCTTCGCGGCGTATGCAGGAGCAGATTCAAGTGTACCCACAGCTAGATATCAATTAGCCCATAATCAACTCCACTATAAACACCAAAGCTATCGATTTATCCTTACCATCAACCAACTCCCCCCTCACAGTTTCATCCACAAACCCATCAACCCTCCACACCCCCTCAACCCCACCCTCAACACTCCCCTTCACCTCCTCCTTAAATATTTTATACCCCCTCAACTCCCTATACCAAAACCCAACATCATACTTATTCCACCCATCCACCTTCCCACCCATCCCAACCTCCCCATCAACCCACTCCTTCAACCACGCAGTTACAAACCCTCTATCCTCTAGTTTCTCACTCCAACCCTCCAACTCACGAAACGCAATCGACGCCTTTTGAATACCCAACTCCCTATCCCTCAATTTTTCAAACTTAAACCGTTTTTCTAGTATATGAGGGTATTTTGTCGGAAGTTGAGGTGGGGGAGGCGGTGGAGAAGGCGGGCTGTAAGTATACGGCATCCGGTTTATGTAGGGAGTACCGCAAAACCCCGTGCCCCTTCTTCTCTCTCTTCTTCTTGTACACATCGTAAATAAAATGGAATAGTAATAAAATCGGAGGTATCGATATATTGCCACAAGGGTTAGAAGTAAAAATGTAAAGTGGACCTTCTACACCGATATATATTCTCAGAAAACCCCACAAGTGACTCTTCCGTTAACAGACGGAAGCTAATGTATAACGAACGTGGCGCAATACCGAAGTACCAAAAGTCGTGCTTTGTGATATGCATATGTCGAATCCCCATTTCCCCCGCTGCCAAAAAAGTCAGCCTTGGGATTCAGGTATGCATATGCCACGTCGTAAACAGGAAACACTGGTAGGGTAGGTTAGCAAGGCTGATAAAAAGGTTATCTTCAGCTACCTTCAACTCCACCAACTGTTGCATTTTCCGCGTTGCTCAACCAATTGAATATCGCTCGCGTGTTGCACGAGAGAGCGTGAGCAAGCTTTAAGCTTAAACTCCAAGCTCCTCGACGCGACTTCCAGCCTTCAACCTCACTCAAACCACCACCCCGCATCACCACATCCAACCCTCAAAATGGTATCCACCCTCCCCCTCTCCATACTATCTAATCATCTCCACTAACAACTCATCAATAGCCACCCACAACACCCCCGCTAACAATAACCCTAAAATCCACCACAACAACAATCTACCTCCTCCTCCCCTCCACAACCCCCTGGTCAACCCTCCTCACCTCCCTGCACCAAACCCTCACCTCCACCTCTCTCCACCTCCCCCTCCCCTCACCACAATCACCAACCTCACTAGCCATCGGCCTCCCAAAAGACCCCACCGACCCAAAGAAGGGATTCACAAAACTAGACCAAACAAGTTACAAAAGCGGGAAAGGAATCATTTCAACCGCGGGTGTGAAGGAAGGGAGTATTTTAGCCTTTAAAGTTCTGGAAGGTGAAGAGGAGGATATTGAGAGTTGGGAGGGGGAGTTTGAGGTTACGTGGGCGGATGATGGGGATGATGAGTTAAGTCAGAGTCAGGGGGTTGGACAGAGTCAGTTTTAGTGGTACTTGACTTTGTGATGGTCCCTGGATTTGGTACTATGGCTTTTTTAAGGCGGTGGATTGGATTGTGGAGATATTGAGGGGAAGCTATGATACGAATTACGATATACGAACTACGAGGGGGGATCAAGATACTACGATATAGTACCAACCACTCCATCTACATAAATCTACCCACCCGACGAACAAAACATCCACTGAAAACTCCAACAGGAAAGAAGAAGAAGAAATACTAAGAAGAAAAGACAAATATAGTCAATAATACTAAGTGTTTACCTCCCTCCCATACCAGAGCAGGAAAGAGACCTATCCGATACCCCATCTATTTCTTTTAAAATAGCTTATACTAGCGGCATGTACGCGATCTTAGCTTCTCTACCTCCCTACTGTCAAATACCAATTACGAGGAATACATAAATAAAATAAAATAAAATAAAATAGTATTCCAATCTCATATGTACCTCCACATCTACTTATCCCCCTTCTACCAACCAAATTTCAAAACCCGCTATAAAATGCCATGCATGCATGTATGTATGTATATATACTACCATCATCGCACTTAACAAAACCAAAAAACCACAATTTCAGCTAACTATTTAAGTAGCTATACGAAAAGCATCAGAAGAAAGAAAAAAAAGAAGGCTATTCTAATAATTTTAAAAATAGAACGAAAGAAAGAAAGAAAGATAAGAAAAAGGCTAGTTTAGCTGCAAACGAAAGGAATGAAGTACGTATCCCTAGGAGAAGGCCCGCCCGAGAAGTTCAACATCCGAAAGACGAAACCCCGGGGGTAAGCTAACGTCATACCCCGGGTAACCCCCCCTGTCCCCGCAAGCTTCAAAATCCCCAACCCCAACCTCCGACCCGGAGTCCATCGAGCTTTCTCAACACCGTCACCGTCCACCGGCACGGAACCCTCCTCCTTCCGGCACAAACATAAACCCCGTCTTCCGAACTTCAACCCCCTCATGCATCCGCCCTAACTCCAGGCCTCCTTCCTTCATTCCTTCACCTCGCTCCATCGCTGAACCAGCCAAAAACGAATAAAAGAATAAAAAAAGAACCCAGGGATATAAACCTCGCTAACATCAGACGCTCCGAAGCTATCCGAACAGGGTATCCCACAAGTAAATAATATAAAAAAAAGTATTCCATATATAAAAAAAAAAAAAACCGAAATTCGCCATCGGCCCGGTAATAAGCCCTTATCTCCACCTTTTTCAAAAACAAAAAGATCTCAAAGAGAAAAAAAAGACATTATCATGTTGAAATTATATGACGTCCATCGCTAAAAAAGACAAAAAAAGTTCCGTATTATACTCCGTACACTAGGTTGGTTGAAAACCCCCCACCCGCACCTTTTTCGGGGGAAGAGTCGGGAAAAAGATGGAACCCCAGGGAAAAAAAGAAAAACAATCGAATAACGAAATATGAAAAGAGCTCCATCAAGCAGTTCCGGAGCCCTGGGATCCCAAGAAACCGCGTTCCCGTGCGCATGCGTAGAAAAAGTGCGTCGATTAGAAAATGTATCTATCATGTGTGAGCTCCCTTACTACTCCCCGTATCCGGCTCGGTCTCTGTTATATTCGTAGGAACGCTCGGATGGTTCTGATGCGGCGGAATCGCGAATTTGGCGGTCGAGTGCGAACCCGGTAGTATCGGTGTAATATCAAGTACCTGTTTCTCTAGCGTCTCCGGATCCTTTCCATCACTATGCCATCAAAACCTGTTAGCTAGTGACACAGACCAAGACCCTTGCTTCTAAGACCCTTTTCTCGTGGAACATACACATTCGCGTGAATAATATAATCAAGCCCATACTCGTCCGTCGGCTTAAACAACTGCGGCACCCATTCAATACCGTCCGCCTCTCGTTTCCGCGTATCAGATCGCTGTTTTTCTTCGACCTTAATCTTTTCTTCAGTAGCTGTGTCTTGGTCCTTCTTTAGCAGTGCTCGAATAGTCGGTGCCCACAGATTTTGTGATTCCTTTTCGGTTTGTTCAGAGATCGGGCGGACGAGTGGTAACGACGGTTTAGCGTTCGTAGCGTCGAAGAGCAGCTCCGACCTGCCGGTCTTTAATAAAAGTGTTAGCGAGGTTTGAGGGTATATTTGAAGGAGGGGAACCTTACCAGTTCGTCTTTAATATACATATCCTCATTCCACTTCCCCGAGATTTCATAAAGTTTTTCTCCCGTCTTTTCATTCTTAATAGTCCCGTGAATAGCATTATAAGTACCAGTAAAGAACCCCTTGACTCGGAACTCAATCTCCGCCACCAAATGGTTCTCGGGACACCTGACATAAACAAAATCGCCCAACTCATACTTCATCGTCCCAAAGAGTATCCCTCTAACATAAATATTCGGTTGATTTAAGATATACTTCTCGCCAACGCCCGGTTTGCCTTTATTCGTAAGAGTTAACAAGCTGATACCTTCCATCATACTGGCAGCGGAGTTTCCAAGGAATCGGGAGCGGGGTTTTAAGGTGCCGTCGATTCGGACGTGGTGGTGGGGGGCTAGGTAGAAGTAGGAGGATTTGGGAGGATGGTGGGAGGTTTGTTCGGCGATATAGTAGGCTCGGGTTTTGTCGGGGAGGTCCCAGTAGCAGGCGAATTGTTCGCCGAGGATGGGGTTTAGCGGCTTCTTAACGCCTCTACACCACCTTTATTAGCCATAAATAAGTCTAAGACGGATAGAAGGAGAGGGAAGATATGGAAACGTACGGCGGTTTGAGGTGCCATCCGGAGAGGTAGAATTTGACGACGGAGACGAAACGTTCGACGGGGTCGTCGATGGTGGTCATTGGGAGGAGGGTCTCGGGGTGCTGCATAAAACTATCATCCATTTAGCAACTTTATATAGGTGTAGTATAGAAGGCAGAGAGGGACAAACTTTGTGATTCGTTCGAGCATGGACCGTGGTTCGAGGATGAAGGTTGGGAGGGATATCCTGCTGAGGTCGGCACCGGGTTTGAGCTGTGATATGATGGACAGCAGCACTGCAATCATTAGTGTCTGTCTGTTAATATAGTGGTGAAGGGTAGTACGTACTGCTCTTCTCGCCCTCGTCGACGACGGTGGTATCGTCTTCGCCGGCGGGATCCGGGTGGTCGCCATCGTCGGACTTTCGGCCTGTTATCGTCATTAGTATCCGTAAAGTAGAGGAGAGTAGAGTAGAGTAGAGTAGAGGAGGGTATAAGTACTGGAGGTGGTAGAGCCGCGACGTCTGGAGACGTGGGGGATGTGAGGGCCGTGGCCGCCAAACATGCTGGAGGTCCACGAGGCGTATGAACCTAACACTGCGCTGTGTCAATACAATACAATATATTATATTATATAGCTATAGATAGCTAAGTATCGAGGAGAGCAGAGCAGAGATGGATTTAAAGAGGGAGAGGTGGATATATACTTGGAAATGCTGACGTCGAGCTGCGAAGATCAGGTCAATAACTACTTTATAAATAAAAGAATGGATGAAAACATAACATACCGTCTGTTCTTCTTGTTAAAATAATTATGGAATAAATATGATGCAAACAAGCAGGAATGATGTCTAAGACTCGATTCGATGGTCTGTTCTGTGTCTGTTCTGTTCTCTGTGTGTGTGTGTGTGTGTGTGTGTGGGTGTGTGTGCAAACAAATACGTCAGCGGGGAATTTAAAGAAAAAAAAAAAGCTGGATGAGAGAAGGGAAGGAAAAAAAGTAGCTCCCTTTTTCTAGCTTGAATTCAACAAAATCCAAGCAAATTTGCACCTGAAATCCTGCACTGCACTGCACACACGCCTGCACGTCCTGTCCGGTCCGGTCACCCCGCTGCCAAGACCCTGTGCTCGCTTCCCGGGACACGACATGGGCCATCCCCGGTATCCCCACAATTGAATTTCAACCTCTGTCTCCACCACCCCACCATACATACATACATACACTCCTCCATACAGTCTCCCATATACACCACACTCATATACACACGACAATACTCAAATACAAACAATGGCGAAGGACAAGAAGGCCAAAGCCGCCGAGAAGAAAGCCCGCACCGCCGCCAAATCCTCCAAAAAGGCCGCCAAAAAGGACAAAAAGCTGTCCAAACGCCGCCCCGGCAACAATGAGGACTCCGACTCCGATGACCAGGACATCGACGCCATCCTCGAGGAATACAAACAGAAGGTATTATATTGCATATATTACTATACTACTATATACTATGATGGGATGATGATGCTAATAGGGAGGTGTATATAGCAAGCCCAGCACATGGCCATCCAGGAAACACTCTGCGACAGCCCCCCTCCCGTCCGCGCAAATTCTCTATTAATGCCCCACCCCACAAACTCCAAAGAACTCTTCCTCTTCGCCGGCGAAATCTACACCGGTTCCCCTCCCGTCGCCAAATTCTACAACGATCTATACGTCTACCACACCGAGGTACCATATTATATTCCATACGAATATTACAATTATAGAAGGATATATACTAAGAAAATATTTATATATATATGAAGTAGCGGAACGAATGGCGCTCCTACACTTCTCCAAACAGTCCGATGCCCCGCTCCGGCGCCGCAATGACCTCAAACGGCCAGGGCAAACCGGAACTCTGGCTCTTCGGCGGAGAATTCAGTTCTCCAAAACAAGGAATCTTCTATCACTACGCCGACTTTTGGAAACTCGATTGTTCGACCAGAGAATGGTCAAAGATTGAAGCTAAAGGCGCTCCTTCGGGTACTTATTCCCCCCATCCTTACTATAATATCTACTTCAGTAGTATGGTAGGGTTAATAATATTGGTGATATTTTATAGGAAGATCCGGCCACCGAATGACCCATTTCAAAAACTACATCCTCCTCTTCGGCGGCTTCCAAGCAACCTCAAACATCACCACAAAATACCTAAACGACCTCTACATCTTCGACACAAACACCCACACATGGTACAACATCCCCGCTCCAGCATCATACCTCGCCTACCCGCCCCCTCGCTCTTCATTCTCCTTCTTACCCCACGAACACGGCGCAGTATTATTCGGTGGTTACAGCCGTGTTAAAGCCTCTTCTTCTACAAATCAACAACAGACGCAAAGTCATAAGAAAAAGAATCTAGGACAGAAAATAAAGGATTTACCGCATTATCATACCGATTCTTGGCTGTTGAGGGTGAATACCACTGATCCGAAACTTTCGAAATGGGAGAAGAGGAAGAAACCGGGGAATATGCCTGCTACACGCGTGGGGATTACGATGGCACATCATAGGGGGAGAGGTGTGATGTTTGGAGGTGTATACGATGTTGAAGATTCAGAGGAAGCTTTAGAGAGTAAATTCTTTGAAGATATGTGGGTTTACGCTGTTGTTCAGAATAGGTTTTGGGAAGTTAAGATGAGGAAGAGTAGGAAGGTTGTTAAAAAGGATGATGCGGGAGGTGGTGGTGGGAGGAGGGATAGAGGGAAGCAAGATGAACTCGAATTACTGAAGAATTTGGCATTGTTGGAAACTAAAGCTGGGGTTTCTAGTACAACTGATGATATAATACTACCCGACAAGGAAGAAGAGGAAGAAGAAGATAAAAACCCACTGGCAAAGGTAGAACCATCACTTACCCTCCCACCCGCACGCTTCAACGTTGCATTAGCAGTACAGGGCGATTGGTTATACATGTACGGCGGCACATTCGAAAAGGGTGACATCGAAATAACATTCGATGAAATGTACAAAGTCAACCTTGAAAAACTTGATGGAGTGATACAGATATTTAAACGTGAAAGCGTGGTTGGTGGGGAGGAAGATATGGATCTTGACGATGAAGATGATGAGGATGATGAGGATGATAGTATGGATGACGAGGAGGAGGAAAGTGAAGATGAAGAAGAGAAAGCGAAGGCGGAGGAGATTAAGCGGAAACAGGAGGAAGGTAGGAAAGCGAAAGCGTTACGGAAGGAGTCTATGGTTGAAACACCCATGTCACCGACATCCCCGACGTCACCAGTATTTTCGGAAGCTAGCGCTGCTGCGACGGAGGCCACAGAGCCTGAATCCACCCTCCCACTCCCGCTGCCATTCGAAACTCTACGCGAGTACTTTGTACGAACATCGGAGGTATTCCAGGCGGAAGTTGTGGAAGAGCTTAAATTTAAACCGGTCAGTGTGGCTGAAGCTACCACTGTGAAGGAGATTCGAACTGCAGCGTTTGAAATGGCGGAGAGGAGATGGTGGGATGTACGTGAGGAAGTTAGAGAGGAAGAGCGTAAACTGGAGGAATTGGGGGTTACTGAGAGTGTGGTTATGACTGGAGAGAAAGGTGAAAGCAGCGGTGGACCCAGAAGGCGGTAGTTATCCTATCCATAATATGTAGTATATATACTATCCTGTGTACATCAACCCTCCATATATACTTAAGTAAATATGTCTCGTAAACCAGTCGAATATAAGCCCCATTTAAGGCGGCAAATCCACCATCTCACTATCCTCCCTGCCCCGTATGATCCCGCCCTCCAAAACCCTGACCGTCTCTCTAAGTAGCATCCTCTCCCTCGTCACATCCTCCACCGATCTAACACTCCACTCCAACCCATCCCACCCCTTCAACAGCTCCACAATAGCCCTTCTATACCCATCATCGAACACCCCCCCTCCCACAACAGCTCTCACAAACCCCCAAAGACTCTCATGTCCTGGTGCAGTATTGTGACTATACTTCAACACGCTAAAGAGCTGATTATACCTCGTCTCCAACACCCTCCTCCTCTCCTCCTCCCTCTGCTGTAACTGTCCCCCCTGTTGTTGTGACGATACCTGCTGCGCTTCAACCATCCACAACCACGCCAGAAAACTCCACCCGCTAACATCCCCCGGATGTTTCATGCACCAACTAACCAGATCCTCCTGATTAAACCCGACGTTTTGAACAGAAACTAACCACCTAGCATACGTCCACGCATAATAATTCTTCGGATGAGCCTCAGCGGCTCTCAAGACAGTTGATACCTCCTTTCTCGACCATCTTCTAAAGCTTTTCACAAGCATACTTGAATCCGCTGTCCCCGGTCTTGACTGCGGTGCCGATGATGAGGAAGCTTGAGGGTTTAATGGCATGGGGTGTTTTAAAGACGGATAAGTGGAGATTAACCATCTTCTATGACTCCACAGGTGTGGTGATTTCGTATGTCGGTGTAAAGGCGAAGTTAACAGACTCGTGATAAAGAAATATTCACTCTGAGGAGAAACCGGCAAATCTTGTCCTCTGCTCGGTCCAACGGGGAATGGAGTTCCGGGGGGGAATAGAGAGACCAGCACCCTTTTGCGCGCGTTGATCGCGGTTAAATGTTCGCTGTCGTGGAGGAGGAGAATGGAGGAGGTGTTTAGGAGGGTTAGGTATGTTGATGTTGTTGGGATGGTGGAGGAGGTGTTTAGGGAGGATAAAGTGGAGAAGAAGAGCGGGCGGGCGTGGCGGAAGGCTTTCCATAGGCTGGATTTGGGGATTCCGAGGGAGGTTTGTTCGGTGTAGATGTGGGTTTCTGGGACGGGGTAGAGGGGGAGGAGTTCGATTTGGCTGTTTCATATACACATATTAGTATTTTATTGCATATAGCACTGTTAAATAGTAATGGTATATTGTAGTGAAATGTATTGAAGTTGGTGATAGTAGATAGAGAATGGAGATACGTACATAGTCTGCTGTCTGAAAGCCTGAAAGAAACCGGCTATGCGGCTGTAAACTTCACGACAGACGACTTCGTCCCCTTCGCTTCTTGCCGCCATCTTACTTAGTATTAACGTCGCAGGAACTAAATAACTAGTCCCTACAACGTCAATCCAAGAAAACTAGTAAAGCAGTTCAACAGCTTCAAGCAAAGATTCTGCTAGTTTAAGAGTGGTCCTTTGTTGCAACCCGTTGTATTTTTCGAGTTGTCCCGGCCGAAATTGTTGGATCGATCCCAAGAAAAGAAAAGCTAACTAATTAACGGCGGCGGCGGTTGTTTCGTCTCGAGCTCATTTTCTTCCCTTCGAACGAGCTTATAAAAAAATGAGAAAAAAAAAAAAAACAGAAGGCCCAACTAGCTGGTCTTATTATACACTTTCTTTTTAGTAGCGCCTCCCTCGGAAATACTAACATCCAGCTACCCAACGGCCTGGGAAATCTCCGCGAGACCACCATCGACGGTTTTTCTTGAGGTGGTCGGTCGTTCATCTCGCATTCATTCCAGTCGAGACAAAAAACCCAAAACCCGACGTATGCATCTGCAGCAGGTCATGGTCTTGTGCAGCAGCAAGGAGCAGCAGCAAGCAGGACAGGGCAGGGCAGGCAGGGCATCCATCCACCGTGAGCCGGCATGCATACTACATACACACTACATACATACATTACTTACTCTATACAGTCAAACTCACAACGAAACGCCAGTTACCAGGTATAGCAAAAAAGAAAAATTCCAAAAACAGCTGTGTCTAGCCCTCCTACTCCTACAAGGGGGAAGGAACGGCGGGGAAAGGAGTAAGAGCCCGATGCTAGCTAGCTAAGCTAGCTATTCAATTGAATCCAAAGCTACCCTTGTAGCTTACAGTTAGCTCCAGCTTCGCCAGCTGAAAAAGCCCAACTGCTCCAAGGGACTAGCTGGTTCCTTGTCAACAAGCTAGGCCCTAGCTACCTAGCTTCAGAAGACCCGACTACCAAACCATTGACAACCCTCCTCCAAAAAAAAATATCTCCCTCGGAAACGCCTAAACTATATGGGACTAAACTCCCATGCAGCTAACAAAAAAAAAATCCACACTGTAAGTCAGCCGGGAAAACTTGGCTTCACAAAACGGTCAAAGCGATTGAATATGCCGGGACTAAAAACTCACGATCGAAAATACACTATTTCGGTATACGTAAGTTAAAATCTAGCGGGATTGTAATATGTAGGAACTTGAACTTTATCCAGAAATGGCTAAGCTAAAAAAGCTTACACGTTACCAGCTAAACATTTGGGTGGGACGCAATGAACTTCGATATATCACAATTTATGCAAGATAGAACCACCTCATGGCTCTCTGCTGTGCCCCCATCCCCCTTCTGATATATAGTACAACCCAGCCGATTGGCTGTGTATTAGATTATAATTCCCACCCTTTTCGCGCATTCCTTCCAAATCGCATAAAAGAAAAAACTCTGTTTGAGACATATCCTTACCGGAATATATTTTTCGAATATGCTGTATGGTGGATGTGTGGTGGTGGTGTTATCGCTCGGTTTGCCCTTGAAAAAACGCCGTTATATGTATGCAATGTTCTGCCCGCTGTCATATCATATCCCGCTTCTCTGTCTCTCCCGTTCCCTTCTTCCAATCCAATCCAATCAATCGTACAAAAAAACCGTTGGCTGCGGGTCCCATCAAATACGGAAACTTTTAGATTTCCAATAAAAAATCCCTTGCTTGAAAAAAAAGGAATATTCCCCACATCATGTGGAATTTCCAAAATAGTCCTTCCACCCGGCTTCTTCCAGCTGCTCCGGCTTTGTATATGCGTGCTAAACAACCCCCACTACCTATATCTCCGCCAACCACTTTTCGAAGTACACGCAATTCGCCGCGTTAATCGGTCCATCTTCATTGCACAGATCGAACACAGGACACCGTCCACACGGCGCCTCTGTCACCCCTTGCTTTACCGCCCCTTCAACCCTGCGAACGGCCTTATAGGCCGTCCCACCTATCACCCTCTCCAACTTTCCATCATATATTAACACCTCCAACAACGCTTTTATATCCGCTTCCGACAACTCTACTTCTGTAAGATTGCTATTTTTGACCCATTGCGTTATATCGGATAACGTAGGGTACCCCGTATACCCAGCTTCAAAAGGAATAACAACCCCAGCCGCCGCAGCACCAGGTTTCTGTTTCGGAAAACTCCTGGAAGTCACGAACCGTTCAATAGCCACCAACAGGGCATTTATAAAATCCGCATCTAATTCTGAATCTGTAAACCAGGGTCCTCCGGTGACTTCTATTGCAGGTGTGAGGTCCGATAACATGTATATTTTTCTAGTCGGGTATTTTACGGATTTTACGGATTTTATGTAGCGGTGGTTTTCGAGGGTTTTGAGACAGCGGGTTAGGACTGTGGGGTGTAGGTTTGTACGGGTTTTGAGGATTTTGGACCAGATTCCTTCGCGCGCGGAGGATTCGATGTGTTGGTAGACGAGGGCTTCGTCGGGGGTTAGGTTTCGAGTTCTGGAATTTTGGGATTTATATTAGTCTTTTTCGTAGCCCTTTTTGGTAGTAATTGAGGTGGGAGTTGCTATACCTGTCGACGGCATCTTTGCTGACGAAACGGTAGACGAAGGCATCGCCTTGTTTGAGGGTCTTGAGGTACCCGCGACCGAGCAGCTCATTGATGGTTGATAGTAACACCTGTGCATCGCGTTTTGGAATGTAGGATAGGAGTTCGTTGGAGGTGTAGAGCTTTTCATGGTTGGTGCTGCAGGTTTCGTAGATGGTGCGCGCGAGCGCCTGGAGGTCGGACATTGTGGAGTGATTGATTGATTGAATTAGTCCTGGTGTTATCGTTTTGGGAGGTTCTTGAGACGGGAGAGGTGCCGTGGCATCTAGAATGTGGGAATTGTGGGGTGTCGATGAGGGTCGACGGTGTGATGTTGGTGATGGGTTTGGAGATGGGAAGGAACAGTCATTTTGGTGGATTTGTCGAAACTTTTTAAGCCGCATTTGGACTTGTGCGGCACACACACTTGGGGAAACAGCGGCATACATGCTCTGCTAGTCCACAATGCTATCAAGCTCAAGGCCTCCCGCCTTAAAAAAAAAGGTCAAGAATTTAAAGATAAATGATCGGGCAAATTATCCACATCATTCGATGGGAATTCAAAAAATCGTTATTGCAAGCTAGACCCCTTTACCTCAATCGATCAAATCGGCCTTGAATTCACGGAGGTATAGTGTTAACATATCTAGTCACCCGTCGAGGCTATGTACAATTAGTCCCAAAGCACTGGCTAATCACCAAAGGCGCGGCAATGCACGCCAGAACCCAGACCAGAATATGGGCCATGACCGTAATCGGGTATCGTATGCGAACCTGTTCACGGTATCCACACCATACCTCTACCTGAAGGCTAACCTGGATTGGCCTATATAAGCTGCTCCATGTGTCTACATAGCTACACCGCAGATAGAAAGCCCATTTGTTCAAGTTATCTTGCCCTAGCTAGCTATCGATATCGCTGATATCAATCCAAGCCCGCCATGTCAACGTCCGCAACCCAACTCTTAAAAAAGCTGACGATATCAAATGCCAAAGCCAAAATCAAAAGGTTATCCCAATCTGTCAGTGCCCATAGCCACGGGGTTACAAAGTCAAGCTCTGGAATCGGGAGACGTCGGCGGCTGCAGCTGCCACCGGAAACGAGCATATTCGATGTATTCCCAAACGAGATTATCACCCTGATTATTGAGCACATGGAAGATGTGGATCGAGATAGATTCTCGAGATGCTCGGCGCTTTGTTACAAATTAGTACTATCTTCCACAACGCGCAGGACTGTAGTCCTTGTTGAAGATTCGATCAAAAAGTTCCAAGACGGCGGTGCCTGCGCGAATTTTCGCAGTGGTGTTCGGTATGTTCTTTGAAACTGAATAGACCGTATATCGAAAAGGAATATTGATTGAAAAATCGCCGTCTACTAACGGTATAACATTGCTATGCCTCTAGTTCCCTAAGATTTGAGCCCGCAAAACACTGGTCTCAGGATATTAACCAACTGTCTCTCGGGGTGCACACGAACGAGAATTTCATGCACTGGAGACACCACTACGACACCATGTTCACTGAGATCCGTATCTCCACAGAAGCCTTAAGCTTGTTCCCGAATGTTCAAGAGCTTTTTATATCCTACAAAGCCCCCCGCGACTGCGAGTTTAATTTATATGCTGCCATACTCCGTGGCATGATTGGACATCCGATTTGTGATACCCTTCAGCGTCTTGAGGTCCAAGTCGAACGAGAAGGGCATGAATACGAATTTCCGGAGAACGAGAATTGTTATTGTTGGACTGGACCAGATGTCCTGTCATTCGAAGAAGTTTGTACAAAGATATCGCCGGAAAATCAAAAATTCCTTAGGTCGGATGAAAAACTAGACAACGATATGATAAATACCTCGATCGGCGACCTAGTACCCAAGCTACCGGCACTCAGAGAGATGAGAATTGTAGCTTCTGATTTACCTACACCTCTCAACGACTTGACGGATATAAGTTTTGAGGAAACGGCGTTTTACTACATCCCTCTGGCGTTCACATCGTCCAACTTCAAAAGACTATGCGTGGAGACGGAAATCTGCACCCATCACAGTGATCATAAGAAAGGCCGGTTGGATCCCGGGTTCCTGAACGGAGTTTTCTCGCAGATTACGGACCTTCGGATTACCCATAGTTGTTTCAAAGAGGGTGATATCGGTAGACTGGTCAATCGGTTCCCGAGCCTACGATCGCTGGATATCAAACGCATGAGCTGTTTCCCAAATGTTCGTCTTTGCTCGAATTTTGGAGACCTCGTAATCTACAGCCAAATTGAGCAGATGAAAGGCTTAAGATATATAAGGCTTCCATGGCCGTACGCGGACGGACACGAGAATAAACGAGCATTGATCCCTGACACGGAATTAAAGAATTATGTGGAGAACCTAGTCAAGGGAGGACTGAATCATCTTGAAACTGTGGATTTTGTGGAAACCAGATTATCCGGTATAATGGAAACCCCGTTTGTTGATACCAATCTTGAGGTTTTGGTGGAAAGGACTGGAAGGAAATGGGAATTGGATATGGATATGTTGAAGACTACAACCGTCAAGGACTACTCTTACATCTACTCTTTATTCTGACACTTAAATCGTGCGCTCGGTGTATATCTAGTTAGAAATGCAAGGTACCTTCGCCCCAAAGTACCTATGGCTTAGCTGCTATTATCTTGCAATTGTATTTTGGCAAATGGCTTGTTCCGGGCTAAATGGTTGCTTCCTGAGGTGCTTGACTTAAATATTTATTTCTCACAACAGCTATAGCTAAGCTAAGTTCTGAGCGATACGTATATAGACAGTCTTCACCTGTCACATATCATATGCACAGTCTGGATGGACAACAAAAAAACGAAGCTGATTAGCCCCTTATATACTGCCCTAAGCATAAAACCGAGACTAGGTAACCTCAAGCTCGGTTCAATTAAGCCAAATCTTTAGTTTATAATGTTTAAAACTAGAACCAGTCAGCCGAAAGTATTCGTTGTGCATGCGGTTGCCGGTTGATTGCTTGAAATTTTAAGTATCCAACTCCGATTCCAACACACTATCCTATCAGGAAAATTGGGCTAAAGTCGAATTAGGGGCCTCGAGTCTAGATGCACGGGCTTGAGTAGATACATTAAACCTAGATCTTTGCTATTAGGTCTACACAATTGCAATTGCCAATTAATTCATAGTTGTAGTGTGCTGTGGTGTTCCAACTGGTCAGTGGTTGCTACTCGTATGATCTATGTCAGTAGCCAGTAGCTAGGTTAAACGCAGCTAATGCTCCGCGGGGCCAACCAATTTGAAACGAACCCCACAACACCACCCCAAACCCTTCAACGACAACAGCTCCATCCATGCACTATCACCAGCTTCAATAACAAATCCATCGTCTTCTCTTGGTAGTTCTACATCTACAACAGCAACGCCATAACCACGCGAATCAGCCCCTTCGTTCGCATGCTCAGAGCTCTATCGAGCCTCTCTGCCTTCCACCGCCATTTCGCGCGACTCTAGACCGCACCACACACCATGGCGACACCATCTATCCCATTGACACCCGAAAACCTATTACAAGTCCTCCTAGCCGCGGCGTCAAACGACCATGCTATCCTCCAGCTGGCTAGCAAGCAGTTACAAGCCTGGGAAACAACAAGGGGTTACTGGAGCCTGCTCCAAGATGCATACCTCGATCAATCGCTCGAAAGAAATGTACGGTGGATGAGTATTATCACGCTGAAATACGGCGTTGATAGGTTCTGGAGGAAGACGGCTACGAAGTACTACTTCCATTAATATTTTTGTAGGAGTTTAAAAAGGGGGAGTTTATGCTGATGGAATCAGTGCTATATCGAAGGATGAGAGGGCAAGAATCAGATCGAGACTACTGGACTCCGTTAATGAGCCAGATAATCAACTAGCCTTGCAGAACGCTGTAATAGTAGGGAAAGTCGCTAGGAACGAGTATCCACTCGATTGGTACAGTTCCCACATTAACCTCTCTCCAATGTCCAAACATCTAATCATGATCAATTGCAGGCCGGACATCTTCTCTCGTCTCCTAGACACAATTCGATCCTCCGCACCCCCACCAGACCAATCACAAACCCTCCCGGATAAACAACCCTCAGTCCTCCGCCTCCAACGCTCTCTCAGTCTCCTACTCCACGTCGTTAAGGAACTGTGCGCAGGCAGACTCCCCAGGATACGAAGCAACCTGCAAACCGCATCTCCAGAGCTATTCCGCGTTATCGCGGGTATCTACGTCCAATATGTCGAACACTGGAAGCACGGGGTGGAGAATAACTCGCACTCAGATGAATGGGTTAACGAGAGGTTAAACATTAGTCTGTCATGTTTGAAGGTCCTGAGGCGGTTGTTGGTTAGTGGGTTTGAGTTTGCGAATAGGTCCGATGAGATCAAGCAGTTTTGGACGATAACGAATGAACAGTGGAATTCGTTTATTAATATGAGTGAGATTTTATACAGTTGAACGGATCGCAATGACTAAGACTAATGCGTGTCTTTGGTAACAGCGAACGCCGAAGTACCGGACCCGAATAAGGTCCTGATATTCAAGCACATCGTCGGCCTTGGAAAGCTCTACCTCGACCTTTCAAAGGGCCAACCCGCAGCATTCGCATTAATGCCCGACGTCCTGATAGTCCTTCAAAACTATTGGCAGGTAGCAAACAGCTACGGCGACTCCCTCGCAAACGGTAGCAAACAGGGGCTTGGAAAGCAATTCAAGAAGAATGGCGCCGGCGCCGGGGGGCATAAAGATGAGAATGATAAATCTTCTTTCCTTGAAAAGATCGCTTTACAAGGGATGCTGTTGTACAGGAATTGCATACAGATGGTGTTTAAGCCTGTGCAGACATTTAAGTGTAAGACACATTATTACTTTCGTCCTCTTTAGGTACGTTGATTACTTGTCAGGGACGTTCGGGGATTAGCTAACTTGGTAAAATGTGGCGGGGGGATAAGACCGACATAAGGAGGAGAAAGAGGAGAATGCAATAGCAACGGCGTTTATGAAGGGCCAAGTCTTGACACTGGAACTTGCGACAAGGTTTATGGAATTGTTGGTCACGAAGTATTTCATACTGAGGCAGGACGATCTAGAAGCTTGGGAGGAGGATCCAGAGACTTGGGCGATTACTTGGGATGACCAAACGGAATCTTGGGAGTACATGATACGGGTGCGTAGTCTCTACTCTTTTACCGAAATGCAACGAGTACCTAACATTATCATCTAGCCCTGTGCCGAGAAGTTATTCGTCGACTTTGCGGTAAACTTCAAAAAAGATCTCGCGCAGCCTATCGTGGGCGTCTTTAACAATGTAGCAAGTAAGTATTCCATTGCATCAATGGCATACTGTATTATACTCACACCTGCCTAGCACTGGAAAACCACGACGTCCTCCTAAAAGACTCTGTCTACAACGCCGTCGGCCTCGTCCCTGCAATCCTAGAACCTCACCTCGACTTCAATGTCTTCCTCCAAAACATTCTGGCAAAC
Source organism: Arthrobotrys sinensis (assembly GCA_036971225.1). Taxonomy (NCBI): domain Eukaryota; kingdom Fungi; phylum Ascomycota; class Orbiliomycetes; order Orbiliales; family Orbiliaceae; genus Arthrobotrys; species Arthrobotrys sinensis. The sequence goes on along the minus strand of JAJTTV010000009.1, from coordinate 1,156,747 downwards.
GAGGTCCAAATAAACCAACCAGACTACCGTATCCTCCGCCACAGGATCCCAATATTAATCGGACAATGGGTATTCGTTAACATCGATGTCCAACATCGTTCGACAATATTCAGGATAACACAGCATCTGCTGAATAAATCAGATCAATTGAATGACCTCTGCGTTAGGATTACGGCGGCGAAGTCGTTGAAGGCATCGATTGATGAATGGCAGTTTAATATTGAGAGCTTTTTGCCGTTTGTGGATGATATTTTTGATAAGTTGATGCTCTTGATCGATGAGGTTGAGGAAACATCGACGAAGATGTCATTGGTGGACGTTATCGGTCTTATCGCGGAGAGGATGTCACATAATGTAAGACCCCCACGTTTGTCTCCCTGAACATATACCTTCTAACAACTTTTATCTCCAGATCGCCCCCTATGCCCACCGCGTAGTCAGCATTCTACCCCCACTCTGGGAACAAACCGGTGAAGAGCACCTCTTCAAACAGTCCATCCTCTCAATCCTCACCAAAATCGTCTCAGCAATGAAAGATTCCTCGCTAAAATACCAAGAAATGGTCGTCAACTTGATCCGATACTCAGTCTCCCCCGAAAACGGATTACAAATCTACCTCCTTGAAGACGCATTAGAACTTTGGGATGCAGCTGTTACTGCCACGCCAGCCGATGCCGCGGGACCATTATTGGAGTTGGTACCGCTGCTAATACCGTGTTTGGAACTCGATACCGCCTTAACAAGGAGAGTATTAGAGGTTATTGAAGGATATATATTGTTAGCGCCGCAGGAGATGTTGAATAACTACGCACTGACATTATTCAACATCTTCGGCAGCATGCTAGGAAAAGGACTGAAGCCCGACGCAGCAGAGGTAATAACCGATGCAATGGAATTAATAATCCGCACGGCAGCAGCAGTACAAGGTGAAGAAGGTATGAAAGCCCTAGGACAAGCGATGGTTACCAGCGGGGTTGCGAGAAAGTTATTTGAAGGGATATATACGACATGGGAGGCGCATCAGACCAGCGGACCGAATAAAAAGTATCCGGAGATAGAACCTCAGGTGCTTACTTATTACTTTGGAGTGCTGAGTAGGATTATTCTGGGGAGTTTGGAGGTCTTTACGGGGTTAATGGGGTATATTGGGAGTCTTGGGGTGAATGAGAAGAAGGTGGAGGCTTGGCTGATGGAGGAGTGGTTTTCTCATGTGGGTGTTTCTCTTAATCTTCCTCTCTTTCTTTTTCTTCTGCATCGTTGGGTAGAGTTGATACTGATATGCGGCACGCTAGTTTACAAACATTGGAAACCCAAGAGCTCGAAAATTAAATGCCTTAGCATTAACAAAACTACTGGAACTAGACCAAGACTGGATTCTGGTCCAAATGCAAGATCTAATGAACGTCTGGACCGACGTTGTACAAGAATTAGTCGAGAATAACACAGAGTACCTCCCCCTTGGCTCCAAACCCCGCTGGAAAGAACAGTAACTAACCACTATGATGACAAAAACAGCAACCTAGTCTACGACATCACCCCCGAAACCGCGGACATGACATCCGCAGAATCCAAACGAAGAAAGGAACTTACGGCCAGTGACCCAGTACACACGATCCACATCGTAGAGTGGGTTAGACATTATCTGCTACAGGCGCAGAATAAACATGGCCCTGAAGGGTTTAAGGCGAAGTGCATTGATAATGTCGATAAAGATGTGCTGGCGGATTTTATGAAGCTAAAGATATTTTAGATGGGTAAAGGGGGATAATTAATGGTTTAGATGAGATGGGTGCGCGGGAAATAGAGATAGATGTTGATATTAATAATTTATTTGTTAATCTTCCCATCATCCTCGCTGTTAGTTTTCATCGAATCCCGGATCAAAGTAATATTTTACATCGAAGGAAATCCAGAAACGCCAGGTCGCTATGCATATATTATTCCAAGACTACCATGCCCGAAAAAAGTTCTGATAAACCTAGTAAATGAGAAGAGTGGGATATGCTCCCCGGCCTATACCTCTGCGACGACCATGAGAGTTGGTCTACAGAGCTAGATGCGGAAGTACCCAACTTATACGCACTCATGCCCACACCCACTGGGGCACTGCTTCATCTTCGAATCAATATACCACCCTCTCAAACAGTCATCATGTCCACCATGACAACATCCCTACGAGAAAATCAGAAAAGTCAGCACAACTCAAATCCGACTGCAAAATACAACAAAGCACATACCTGACACATAGTCCACCTCCCCCGCACAATTTGATGGCAAAGCATACACCCATCTGCCATCCTTCTACAACTCTCACAGTAAAGGCTTCCCTTATAGCTCGCCCCTCGTGCATCAGCGTCCCCGTCCGCAACAGTAGCAGCATCTAAAGCCGCAGCGCCTCCACCGCCTCCACCGCCACTCATCATGGGTGCATTACAATTCCCACAACTGAGGTGAATAAACGTGTTGGTAAGAGCTTGTGAACGAACGTGCTCCACAGTTGTAGCTTTGATAACCTCTGCGGCTGGGACATACAACTTGAACCGTTGGAGTTGTTCTAGCGATAATGACGCATTACATTAGTAACATTTCATCATTTCACAGAGGTTGGTTTGCAAGACCAGCGAGACCTCCAACCTCTCACCAACCCATAAAGGATAGCCTTCAAATCGCTGGATAGAAAACACTCACCAACATATCCTTCAATCCAATCCCCCATTCTCCGTTCATCAAACTCAACCAGCTCTCCAAACAACAGCGCCAAAGTAGCACACATCTGAACCTCCCCACGATCACTGTAATAATCCGTCAAAACCGTCAGGAAATTCTGCAGGTTCCATGGTAATTCCTTCATCCGCCCGTACCCTGACCCCTTCAACTTTATCGTGCCATAATCCTTTACCATTTCCTGGATATCCTTGCCCAACGCCTCCGCGGCGTTTAGTTGGTGTTGGTGTTTCAGATTGTGCGAGGAGGTGTTGCGCATGGCGGGATTGAGAGGGGCTGAGGGGTTATGGAGGGGTTGGTGGCGGCTACTGTTGTGATGGTGGTTATGGTGGTCGTCATCATCTTCGTCATCGCTTGTTTCCTTATGAAAGGGATGTGAAGTGCCTAATCGGGTTCGATGGCCGAAGCTGTTGGTTGAATCGTCATACGAACTGGAAGTTTGTTCGCTAGTCAAACCGATTGAGTATTGTCGTCCACGGAATGCCAACGTAGCCCTGTCGCGGTCCTTATCAAACGACGAGGCCGCAGCGACATCGGGTGCTTCAGGATCATGCGTGCCATTTCTGTCGTTATGTCCGCGGAATGTGACTTCCGGGGAACCGCTGAAGATATCGGACCTGAGTGGGGTGATTTTGTCCTCGTTTTCATGGTGGTCTGCGGGTTTTAGGGTCAATTCTTTATTCTCGTCGATTGGCTGTGGACTTGTTGCGGCTACTGAAACTCTGCGAGATGCCATGTTGAGAACTTCGCCGCCGTCTATAGAGGCTGTGGAAGATGAAACAGAGGTACCGAAAGCCTTCGGCGGCAATGAGAGGTTTTCATCAATGTTACCTGGTGGATTCGTAGGAGCCTTCGGGGTGGGCGTGAGAACAGGCTGAAGCCGAGGAGTATCAGCGACAGGCTTTGCCAACGGCGTAGCTCCAGCGGAACCGTTAGAACTCTTTCTATCGGTACCTGACACTCCGAGTGCTCGTTTCGCAAAGATCCCAGACTCAAGAACCGATTTGGAGGTAGTCATCTCTGCCTCTTTATTCAACCTGTCCTCTTCTTCCTGTCGAGCTTCTATCTCCCACCCTTGAATAAGATCCAGCATCTTCCAGGTTTGTGCTGTCCGGTATTGTCCGAGTACCCATGCAATCTCTGCATTTTTTTGACAGGCCTGCGAGAGCGTCATCCCATCGGATAGACTTGTGACCCAGTTATTTGCCATGACCGTGAATGGGACGCCACTAAACATGGGCAGTGCCACCTCAACGACCGCTTGCTGAGGTACGTATTTCGCCCCAAGGCTATCGATGCCGCTCTGTTGCGTACCGATCTTTGGGTGAACTCTCCCAGCCGCAGCGCTCATAGATGACTTCTTCCGTCCTCCACTGGTCATTTCATCATCCATTTCAAACCTCACGTTCCTATCCCTCTTAGCAGGAGGCGGAGGTCTCTGACTCATTACGACGATGAAGCTCATATTAGGCGCCCATGCAACCGCCGAGTGATTCAGAGAGTTAATCGGATTCACGGCGTATGACAAGTCGTGCTGGACAAACATTTGATCTTTCGAACACGACCAAAGTGTGTTTTCATCTTTCCACAACAGTCCAGATGTAGCGTTAGTGTGTTCGTCGAAGGCGTATTTTCCCACAAACGGTCGCTTGATATCCCAAACCGTGATTCTGTTATCGTGAGTCATGGCGCAAGTTGCGATTTCCCGGGTCGAGACCCCGCGAGGTCTCCAAGTGGCCCTGCCGATAGCGGCCATCGTGCTAATTGTGTGAACCGGCCGCTTGTTCTGAGTATCCCCTTCTCCGAAGTCCCAAACCTTGACGGTCTTGTCCCGGCCACCGCTTGCAACATATTTGCCATCAGGATGCCAATCAATCGAGAAGACAGGACCATTATGTGCACTGATCTTCTTAAGATATGTGTGAGCGGTCCCACCCATCCTCCACTCCCATTTCTATAAATTATGTTAGCCTTTCCGCCGTTTTCTCCTGGTGTAAAACTAAGCTTTTGATCATATGCTCCCACCTGAATTGTGCCGTTATCAAATGCTGCAGCAAAATGCACAGCATTTAAAGCGTTAAATTGCACATCTCTCACAGCGTCACTCTTCCCCCATAACGTCATCGTACTCTTCTTCTGCCTCAGATCCCAGATCTTCATCATTCCATCCTGACTCCCACTGATCAAGATCTTCCCGTTCCCTGGATTAAAAGCAATCTTGTGCACCGATCTCTGGTGCTCATGCATCACCCGGTCTAACTTTCCACCGCGGTTCAAGTCATAGACGCAAATGTTGCCATTGGTGTTAGCCGTGGCAATGACGTCTTTAGAGAAGTTGCAGCCCCATTTAACGTCGCTATTAGCGACCGTCTTACCGGGCGCATTTCCCGCTCGAAGGTCTAAGCGTTCCGTAATCTCGCCGTGGAATGTTACTCGAAGGATCTTGAGGACTTCTCGGCCAGCGACGACGACAAGTTCTTGGTCTGGAGAGGCGCTGAGGGATTGGATCGGAACTTGAAGGTCGTACCGGGCCGTTCGAGATCCATGGAATGAGCTAATGCCAGAGTCGTCCGAAGTGTCAGCCATCGCGAACTAGGATTTTGACGATATTGTAGAGAAGGTAAAAGGAAACAAAATAATCCATGGCTTGTAGTTTCCCATACCCGAGATTTGACGTCGAATGAGTTAGACTTGGAGGCCCTGCCGATGTCGACGGCCGACTAGTACCTCCTCCGATAAATCTACGGACAGCTGCAGCTGCCCCTCCAGCCCTGCTATTGAAAGGCTGGTGGCCGAAAGCATCCATAGCTTCAGTCTACTCCTCTTCCGAAATCTAGAAAAGAAAATGTTGATGTCGCAATCTAGCAAAGACTTATCAAGGGAACCTGGGCGTGTTCCGACGACAATAGCGATTCAACATGATGAAATTGCGCGTTTCTTGGAGCCGATAACTTCGTCCCGCCTGTTCGGTTCTTCCTGGGGAAGTTGCGATCCCGAATTTAACGCCAAAGAGGAGAGTATAAAGTTGGCTGGTTAATGTTCAAGCAGGGTTTCGCGGTGCAGCGCTGTCTGCAAGTTGTCAGGTGAGGTTGACCCGAACAGCCGTCATCTAATCTTATCTCGTGGAACAGCGAGCAACATCGACAACATCTACAACACAAAACTAACCAATTCCTGTTGTGGGACCCAAGGCAGCATGGCCAACATGATATAACATCTCCTTCAAACACTGGATGTCTAGAAAGGAAGAGGCATTGTTTTTCCCCCCTACGGAAAATTTTTTTGACCATGTAATCAGTAGCTTTTCATTATAATTAGCTGGCTCAATACATGAATTTTCTAGTCAGTGCCCCCCAAGCGAATGTGTCCTTAGCTAGCTCCCCAATATCAAAGAAACTGATCGAAATAAAAGCAAAACGAAACAATCACAATAAAACGCAAACATAGGGAAACGAGTTCAGAAATCCGCCCATACACGCTAAAGAGTTCTACGGTACAAAAACGAATCTATCCACCCGAGGCTGATGGCAACATTTTAAAAAAGATAAAAGACCGGGGAAAAAACGAAAACACGCCCGCTAGAGTTCGATAGAAGAAGCCAATTCAAGAAGGAATTGGGATAGTCCTTCCGCAGGACGAGCATTCCCAAACCAAAACCCCATCAAGGGTTTTCCTATACATAGTGCGCCCACAGTTTTCGCATGTCATTGTTTGGGCTTGGGACACTAGCTCTTTGACTGGACCGCCTTTCGCGTCCACAGGGCCTAAATTATTCAGAGTAATCTATCAGAGATTATGATATAAATTGACATCCATAACGCGAGAGTATTATACCTGAGTAGGTGTTGCTTGTAGTGGTGGTCATTTTCGTTCGATCGAGGGATAGTAATATCAAAGCTCGATACGCTACTTCTGAAAGACTCTCGGTGTGTATCGATGATTAGAAGAGAAGGATTGTTTATCGTTCTGATGAACTATCATGCGCAACCTATGGTGAGTATGGAAAACAAAAAAAATTGGAGTCTTAGACTTACAAGAAGCTTTGAATTGTAGTCTAAGAATGAGTAATGAAATGAGGAATGTATGTATTGTATTGTATTGTATTATAGCTAGGAGACTCAGGATGATTATGATTATGATTATGATGATGGGAAGAAAACCTCGACCATGATGGTCAGAACGATCTTCTTATATACTTTCCCTTCCACGCCATCGTATAGGATATCAATATAATTGTACATACGCTGCTGTGCCTGAAGCTTTGATCTTGCCTAACATGATGGAGATTCCCTTAGCTTCCTGCTGGCCAGTCCTTCCCATTTTCTTTCCGGTATGAAGTCATAAAGTCTGCGGCCCAGCTGTTGGTTGCCTGCGGCTTCAATTCTGTTTAGAAAATGTGATATCGATGGGGGTTAACACCCTCCCATGAACAGAACCATGTTAACAGGCCAACAGAGTTGTATTAACACAGATGGTACTTGTGTGAACAGGCTTGGAAGGCGCACGCGCGCACAAACTGTTCGCAAAGGATGCCACATGCTTGTTTTCCTGCTGCCTTCCGTCTCGATTAATTAATCAATCGCCAATATAGCACCCGGGTATCCTTTTCCGCAAGAATCGACTGGTATTCATCGGTCATATTTTCGTCCGAGCCATACCTCTACTAGTCCGCAAAGTCCGTAGAACCCTCAATTCAAATGAATGAGGTCGTATTATCACCATTCGCATTGAATCCGTGGGTACTTACAGCCCACAAACGCACCATAGTCCCGATATGATTAGCTCATACGGCGTATATTCGTAATATGTATTCGGCTCGTGATGTCCTGCTCCCCCGGTCGAATCAAATTATCAGAAGTAGCATCTGTCCCTCTGGATCATTCGTACTTCTCCCACGCTCGAGTTCATTTCTTGAAGATATTCCAAGTGGCCGAATACCAAGACAATGCCTAAATCCTCCCCTTTTGTCGTTTGATACACCGACCAGGAGCACAATATATTGTTCTCTCGGAATTTGAATGGAACGCTAGGCGACGTGCATAATTACCAAAAATTGCCTAACGGAATACTCCAGTCCATTCGTCCTCCTGGTGGTCTAGGTCTCCACCCCATCCCACGCCCTTTCCTTTCGAGAAAGGCGGCGCTAACTTTGCCGCAGCCTCGCACAGGCAGCTCTGAAGAAAACGGCCACGCTAGCATTGATCCCGACGGCCTCTCTGCGAGCACTCTAGAGGGTTAGTCCAACTGAGGCTCAGAATACCGGGGCTTCGGAGCGGCCGCCCGTCTCATCGCCTCACGTTCGTCTAGTCCTCCTCAAAAACAGCATGTAGAGAGCTTCGTTAACGTGAGGTACCTATTGAGGTCAGCTAGCCTTTCGTTGGCGCCGACGCTAGCGCACCAACACGAGGCAGAACCCCACTATCTGCACCATGGCCAGCTGAGAAACTCCCAGAAAATCGCAAAAACGTCGTTTTGAGTGACATTAGTCTTCGAAACAGGTTCTGGAATGTAACATGCATGTCGATATCCATGAGCAATCCGTATTAACCTGCTCCCGTGCCCGTGTGCCGCGCGGGAAACTTGAAAGCCCAATCGGACTGTAGGACGACGGTGAGGAACTCCACTTCGACTAAACCCTTGTCTGACACCGGCCGGGAAGGCTACGACCCGCGTCGAGACGATTTTTAAAAAAGCCACACAAGATCTGGACCATAATTTTCAGGCACATACTCATGTACCTCTCCTCCCAGAAAATATCTTTAAAGGGGGGGGGGACGAATGCGGGATGACAAAAGGTCTCTGGGTTAACCCGATGCCTAATTTTTCCAACGATCGGATTGAAACCGCCTCATGTTATGCGAAGCCCTCGTGCGCAGCTCCGGCGAGCTATCTTTACAAATGCAGGTTTATGCAACCTGCACTGACAATCAATGCAACTGCAATGCAAAGTGTTTCCATGGTACACAAAGGAACATAAGTACGCTGTCGACGGGTGAGCAAGTTTCCAAGAGGCAAATATAGCAGAAGCATCTTTGCTATCACATTCTATAACATTGCGAGCTGTTTGTTGCAATGTTCGTTTTTCAAGTTTTCCTGAAGCCTTTGCTGCAGACGAGCGGCACAGCAGGGATCTTATGGACATGATCGATTTCCCGATTGGGACACACTGGCGATGCTAGATGTTACCTGTCCTAGCTAATCCACTAATACTTTGGTACATTATCGTAATAGGAATAAAATGGGTAGACGATTACCCTGGTGAGGAGTTGGTAAAATGTTTGGAAGGCAAAGTGCTAATTTGGGGGATCCCTGTATATTATTGCGCTTCAGCAGCACAGCATGCTCAACGGCTAGCAGAGCTCTATGCAGCCTCCCAAACACTAAACTCGAAAACCTCGTACCCGATATCCATCGCATCGAATTCATTAGTCGAAAACTAGCCGGTAATTCAGTAATATATTATTAATAATATATCTATCCAATTCGCATTGCTATCAGACGATAAGGTATACGGAGTGTCGGCATAAGTATCGTCAATTCACGCCACCACCCAGACCTTCGACGGTGCCCGACAGTTATCATCACGTCTGGGCAACTATAATACAGTTTGCCTTTTATGTATTTTATTGCGACGGATCGCCATAAATTGCCAAAACTTCAAAATTTGGTTAACAAGTACACTCTCAGCTTGCTAAGCTACATAATCCAACCGAGCGCGGGACAGCCTTCAGAGTGCAACAACCGAATCCAGGCTGGTTTACGAGACAAAACCGAATCCTGTATTCCATACAGGAGATCCAACGGTCTGGAACTAGGCCACGAGGGTAGTTTCAGCCCATGGAAGCATTGCGATCGTCTACATACCGCCTAGTTTACTATTTCGAGCCTCACACGTCCCCTAAAATGGCCAGGTTTACAATAGAAATGACCGGGAATGCCGTCGCATAACTCGCTAATCGTGTGCTTCCATTCGGCGGAGACGACGCATGCTTTATTTTCAACAGGATAGCACATGCTTTTGCTGTTGGGTCTGGAAATACCGGCTTCGTGTAACGGCTTTTGCCGGAGCTCTATTCGTTCATGGAGAGGTCTATTTGAAGATTAAAAAGTGGATATTAGGGAATGGGCAGCCAATCGTCGACGTCGAGAGCTACGAGCGACAATCTGCTGCTTGAGAAACGTGGTATGATACAGGGTATTGATTTGGACGCTTCAGCCTTGTGGGAACAACCGTCCGATATCAGAAATACGATATCAACGTCATTTTTAAGCCCTCGGTTTGTCTTCTCTCCTGGTGTTCGCCGTCTATACGCCTATCTGACGGCAGTGTAGACCCACTTTCATACATTCATGCCGCCTTCCAGCTCTCATGAGACAGAGCCTCTTCTTGCTCACCGTTGCTCTCTTCGCTTCTTTTCACTATTCTTCCCTCCACTGCCTCAATCCCTCTACTCTTCCCCCCCTTCCGCCTTTCCAGGACTCGTACTCCTATGCCTCCGACCTCCTTGTGTCCCCCTCCCCCTTCCCCTCCCACCACCATTAACGTTCCCCCCTTGCGGCCTGACAAATGCCCAATCGGCACTAACCGTCTGGTCCAATAGCTTGCTCCCATCAATGGCATCAATCGCGCTCTGCGCCTCCTCTTTGGTCGAATACTCCACCAGCGCATAGCCCTTCACATAACCCGTTCTCCGGTCCAGATTTAGATGCAAATTCTGGACCTCGCCGTGTTCCGCAAAGAGATCATTCAGGTCTTCTTCGCCTGCTTCTTCGTGGACATTGGTAACCAGGACAATCCACCCTTCGATAGAACGAGAGGGTACGGGTGCTCCTTGGGATTTCGGTGCGTCGGGTGCCGACGACATTTCGACATCGTTGTCCGCCATTGTGGAAGATGATGATTGGACACGTAGAAAGACCGGTTATGTGAAGGAAAGGTGGGTGTGTGGGTGGTCGAATCCTTTGCTGCTGCTCTACTCCCTTGACCTTGAAATGACGAGAGCGGTTGTGTGACTATGTCGATGTAGATGTGGATTGATTCAATTCGATTCGAGTTTCAATGAATCCTGCAGCTATGCAATGATTAAACGATACGGTTCGTTCGTTCGCTCGGTACTTCGTGACGAGCTGTCGTGACGTCGTGACCAAAAATGATCCTTGCAGTCGAGCCAAGGGATGTAGATGTATCAGACTTATCCCGGTCGTAGGAAGATTAGGCAAACGTCTATACGTGTGATGATTCGTTCGATGCCAGATCGATGGGAGAGGAGGTCGGATGGAGGGGTGGTTGATGGGACCGCGCGAAACAAAACGTGGAGGTTGAAAAAGCTAAAGATGGAAACCGGAGTGAAAAGCGAATGGCCGCTCCAGTCGCAACACAAAATATCAGTCGACAGAAACGTGACCCAACAAACTCCAGGCTATTGTATGGAATTTCCGGTCGACTGGGCCCTGGAATAGCCTGAGTCCTGGCTCGCATGAAGTATTCCCTTCAATGGGCGCATCATTTGATGCTGAAGTCACTCGATCTCACAGTTTTGTAAATCTACATGGGAAGTACTTGTACATTTACAAAGTACCATCAATGCAATCCATCGTCCCCCAGCCACAGCTGCACAGATCTTTTTTTATAAGCCCAGACGCTATAATATTAGATACATCGTTAAAGTATCCCACCTGACAGTACTCCCCCTCCCAAAAGTGACCTCTACATGAAAGAGGAGCGACATTTTTAAAATAGGGGAGCATAATACCCGTTGCAGCTGTGTGGCGTGCATTAGAAAAGCAATATCAAGGCAAGTTCGATCTAAGGGTCCCACCTTTGTTGCTAGTATATTACCTCGGGATACTTGACCTGAAGTAGACGGAATAATGGTCAGGTGCTAAGTGGGCTTGCCGCTGTGTAGTAGCTTATTTTAACATCAGGTCGTTTTTATATCCCGCTTTCTCGGGTTAACATTGGGAAACAATGGATCATGAGCTCGTCACCGAAGACAAATTTGGGATAAACTAATACTGAGACCGTCGGGATAAACACTCGGAGAATCAAATTTATGCAAAATAGCATTGATACTAGAGTTCAGTTATGCAAATGCGTTCTATATGCGTGACCAAGACAGGGTAGACTCAGAAACGGAAGGAGAAGAAGAAACGATAGACTCCGTTTTGCGGGTGCTGTAAACATGTTAAAGCTATTGAAAGTAAAAGCTAGGTAGGATTCGTCAGGGAATAGGAAAAGATAGAAGAATAAGGGTATACTGGTAATACGGGAAACTTAAAAAAAAAAGTGAATACTCGGCCTTAACTCCGTCACTGCATCGTGTGTTATTCTCGTGATAATCTTCTGTCCGTCCTCAGCGAGCTCCTTAAACGTCCGCATCACATAGGAAATTAAGAGATAGTAAGAAAATCCATCCATAGAAGGGAAAGTAGAAAAGCCCTAAGTTACAAAGAAACGAACTTGCGGGGAATAATGCTGTGTACAAGTTGGAAAATCCGCCAAAAAAGTTGAGGACACCCCGTCCGCAAGATAAGTCCCAGTAGATGGATATTGTTCGTGAAGATGAAGGAGTAATAAGTAAAGAAGAATCCAAAAGTCCTATTCCTAGCCCAATATTCCACTGCCCATTTTGCCCATTGTTTACTCAGACATGAATGTAGTGATAAGAAAAGCACGTCGAAAGAAGCCCATAGAAAACGTACCCTTACACGAAGCGCGCAAAAAAAGACTGACGTAGAAGTGATAAACAGATAACCTGACCTTATTGAAGTTGAAGAAAACGAGGTAGAATACCAAAATGCCATGCGCCCAATTAGAACCGAAATTTGAAAGAACCAGAAGAAAGAGTAGATCGATAAAAGGGTTTGCTGCAAGATAAAGCGAAGGTGAGAGGTGATGAAACGCTAATGGGGATCACTGGTTTCGACACAACATAAAAGCAAATTTGGAGGCGGCTTTAGTAGCTACGAAGGCGCTATGTCGTATTGTTCAAGATGTTTCGGTGGTTTGATGTACGCAATGAGTTTCGTTCTGGTGGAGGTGATGCACTCCTTATCAAAATAGGTATTTTGGAGGAGTTGGGGTGTGTTTCGTGAAAATATGTCGTTTCGTAACCGTGATGATAACTTTTTTCCCACAGGGAGTCGTAAAATCCGTATTATTTTCCTTTTCGTTCGTAAAAGTTTTGCGTATACTATGCATCAGTATACGCGTTGGACAGTCCGGAGAGATTATATCTATCTCCCGCCCAGTTTCTCTTTCCAATGAGCCTCACAAGCCTATCACGAGGTTGCGAAATTAGCCGTCGAACTAACCCCATTTTGACGTGATAGTGATACGTGATAACGATATCGCCACAGTGCCCCGCAATTACTGGTTCTACATACCTTGGCAGGTTTACCCAATTTCTGTCCAATAACCTTCCATTTGTTCGCGTCGTATTCTTTGATCGCCGCTAATAATTGAGCGCTCTATAGGGATATATTAGCCGATGTTCTTGATATTGCAGACGCATCTAGAAATTCGATATCAGGCGATCTTACCTCTTCTTCTTTAAATTCCGCCCAGTGCATATCCTATAACAGAATGATTAGTTAGCACTGTTTTGAAAGCGGGCGCATTTTAAATCCTGCTATCGGCCTCCTACCTTATACCAATGTTTTTTCACACTGCCTTCTGTTCTCGATGGGAAAGATTTCGCAATTTCGCTCCACGTGGCACCCGCGTCTCTCATCTGCTTCAGTAACTGTTCCTCCTGCTGTGTCCACGCGGTATTTGTTCTCGACCGTTTCGGGGGCGAACCCGAAGGCCCAGCGTCGGCCGTACCCCCAGCCGCAGCCACTCCAGATTTCGACCCCCCGGTAGACCTCTGCCTCTTCTTTGGATTCGGTTGTGTGGGTGTCTTAGGAGCTGGTGCTTGTGGTGCTTGGGGCGCTGGTGGTGCAGCATTCTGTGCCTGCGGTGTCGTCTGAGCTGGCGGATGCTGTTGCAGGGTATGAGTCGGTTGGTGCGAGGCATGAGGCATGGGTTGTAACGGCTGATGCTGGTGATGCTGCGGCGGGCCGACGCCTAACGGAGTATGTTCGGATACGTGCCTTAGTCCTGACCCATATGGCATCTGCGACGGGTCTATTGTACCATGATGCAGATCTGAGTCGCCAGCCGAATACCCATCTCCTCCGCCGTAGTGCTTCTGGTCTGTGAAGTCCGAAGAAAAAAAGGACGTTGATTCTTCAGGTGGAGGAGCTTTGATAGGCCGAGGTTGTTTTGGCATAGTATCAGTCTGATATGGCCACTGTCTATTCCAGTCAGCACACATCTTGACGGCTGTTTCTTCTATACGATAATTCCACCCTTTTGTTATGTAATAGTGCCTCTCGAAGCTAAAGAAAAAAAAAAGCCGTTGTTTTTAGAGACTTCGAAGCCGTTGATAAAGGCCAGGAAATAGTCAAAGAAAAAACAATGAAACGGTCAGGGAGCCCAATAAAGGAAATTAAAATGAAAATGTTAAAAAAAAAAAAGATACAGCGAAGCGAACGGGAACGGAAGGACCCAGACTGTGTGTCTTAGGTCGCACTGGCTGAAGCTAATTTTTGAGTCGTGAAGCCAGTCGAAGTCGGTGAAGTCAATGTGATGGGATGACAGCGATCCAGCGACACCCCATGTTCCGCAGGCAAGTCGCTAGGGATTGCAAGACAGACTCAAGTGGGCAGATGGATCAAAAGCCACCACGGGGGAAATAGGTAGCTAGATCAGATGGCTCGGAGGCTGGGCCCTTCTCCGCGAGACTGCTGGCTCGGAAGGACGAGATGTGATGATTTCGACGTCCAGACAGTCTGATGGGAATGATGTTGGTCGGACAGTTCAGGTTGTTGTCGCCCAACGCTTCTTTCCAGACGAAGTTCGATCGGCCTCGGATATTTTCCTCTTTGCAAATACTGCTTCTTCCTTTTGCCTTCGATGAAGCAAGATATGAAATTCTTGCAAAGACTTTTGTTTCTTGAATTTTTTTTTCTCTCTCGATGATGCAACGGGATAGAAGGAAACAGACGCGCCGCTAGTTGAGACTTGCGGCAGGCGGGAAAAACCGTTCGTGGTTGTGGGTGGTGGTGGTGGTGGTGGTGCTGCTTAGTCTCTGGGTCGTGTGGGTGGATTCACTGGACTGACCGAGCTTCAGCGGCGAGTAAACACACCAAGAGATGGATGAACAGGAACAGCTCGAGAAGGAGGAGGAGGAGGAGGGGAACGGTGGGGACAGGGGAGGGGAGGAGCCTTGAGGGGTTCGGCCGTGATATCCAACAGAATCAATGGCAAAGTACCGCTAGCCTGGGTTGCAGAGCAAAAAGATACACTCGCACACGCCGGGGCCTGAGGACGGGTGGTCCGGATGACAGAAAGAGGGCTGAGAAAAACGAACAAAGAGGAAATGCAGCCTCGCACAAGGGACAGCACCGAAGGGGCTACTTTAGGCAGAGTATCGATTCGGGTTTTCGATTTTCGCGCCTCGAGGACGGGAACGTCTATAGGAAAAAGACGATATCAAAACAACAAACAAACAAAGAGGCTTGATAGAGTTATAGCACTTCTGTGCGTGTGTGTGTATATGTACGAGGTAAGGTATGTATACGTAAACGAGACGCACAAGGCGCGGGAAAGGTGACAAATGATATGGTATGGGAATAGCAAAGATTCGGATACGGCACTAGCAGAAAAGTGGCGGTTCGATGAGAGATCTGAGGATATGGCTTGTGTACCCGATATGGAACGGAGATATAAAAGCTGGTTTTCTGCGACTGCGAATTGAATCCGCAAATTAACGAGGATGATGACAGTCCGAGTAAAGTGGGAATTGCTTGTGTCAAGCTGCTGCTGTCCCCGCCAGGTACCAAGCTCTGATTCGGTTGGCTTGCTGGATCGGTGATACAGTTTATTAAAGTCAAGTTAATGAGAAGAGAAACCCGGATGGTAGTTGTAATTAGGCTCGAGGCGAATAGAAGAGGCCGCCGGCCGTGGTCAGATCAGTACTGCGGTGGACCCGAGATGTGTATATGATCCTAATGACGAAGGGACGACGACCAAGACCAAATACAACCGCTGACCTATAAGAACGCACCACCGTTTTGAAACGATATTGGAAGGGGAAAGAAATTGTCAAAAATCGGTTGGCTGGCTTGGATAAGATAGCGAGAGAAAGGGAAGGGAGAAGTTTTCAAGTAACTGGGCAGCGCAGCGGGCGCTGGAAAGGAACCCAGGCGTTAAGTACCTCTTCCTCGATGTTGGGCTGGGACCGTCTTTAGTGCTAGCTTGGGAATAGCGTCGTCGGCCACAGCCTCTCTTGCCGAATAAGCTGGGCAGCGGACGGTAAACAACACCACCAAACAAAACCTTGGAGTCTTAATGCTCGTAATGTTTGAACGGCTGGGATCAAGGGCAAGCCTGCTGCGAGGCAGCCCGTGGAAAGTGCCGATTTCAAAGTGGCTGCAACTGATTAGACGATAACCAGCGGTTCCTCACTCTTTCTCTCGTTTTCTTTCAAATTTTCCCCAGCTATCGCTTGGGTAATTCTCTTCCTATTTTTCGTGTAAAGGAAAAGTAAAAAAGCCTCTGCGATTCCTTGTTTCCTTGCAAACAAGTGCAAGCCACAAACGGGAAGTCCTCGCTCGATGGCAAAACAGGTCTGGGCCGCAGGGTTAGGTGAGGTTGCGACAGGAGTGGATTCAAAGCAGGGAAGAAATAAGAAACGACGAACAACCAGAAAACAAGCAAAAAAAGAAGAAGATTCAAAGTGGCGGAACGTGCGGCTTATAGTGCCGAGGAGCAGCTTAGCTACCTTCTGTGGATATGTTTCTGAAGATGGAGAAATAACTAATATATCGACCAGGAAAACTTTGATGACGATGACTTCTGCAAACCAACTAGTTGTAGTCTATCGATAAACCTCCAAGCCATTGGGAATGTGGTTGCAGGGAACGCAATTTAGTTTTCTTTTTGACAGTTTGAAGATAAGCTCCAACTGCAACTCAGATGGTGCGGCCGTTCGCAAACAAAGCAATCTAGGGAGAATCAGGTATAACAATGGAAGACAAATAAACCGACTTACACCAACAGGAAAGCCTCGTGATATACTGGTTATAGACGGGTGGCGGGTGTTGCGCCTTCGCAGCTGCAGCCAGAGAACCTAAGCTTGCTGGGTGGAGTCGACACTTCCGACCCGAGCAGCTATCAGGCGGGCTTCTGGGTAAAGGAATTTTATCGATCTTGCAATAGGCAGTATGCTGGATGACTTGCTTTTAATTTCGGTTCCGAGCAAACTAGCACGATAAGGTTTGGATCAAGCGAGAAGGAGGCTGGTCCGGTGAACTGGCCTGCTTCCTTGGGGGAGACGAGGGGGATGTACGTCTACGTCGACACTGTTGGATCGATGGGTAGAGGAACTTCGAAAGACTTGTTTGTGGGTGGCTGGCGAGATGGGCAGTTGTTGCAGAACCCCGTTTCGAATTCTGGAACCTCGAGTGCCCGGTCCAGCAAATGGCAACCTTTGCTAGCCGAGTGCTAGGGAAAATTAATATTTTGACAGCTTCGGCCCCGTGAAGATGGTATTGTAGAGGATCGTCGTCGATAGCCGTTTAAGATTCCTATCTAGAGAGGCAGTGGGGCAAAGAAGCGAAGAGGCAAGTGGAGCAGCAGCAACTAGTAGCGGGCAATCGTCCGCCAGAATGGCAGCAGGTCAGAAGTAAACCTAACGCTCCAGGGTCTGGGTACTATAAATTTGCGGAGTACAAAGCTGGAGGAGTCAAGTTGCAGTTGAGGTGGTCTCTAAATTAAGGCACGTGAAAGGACGCCCGCAGTGACGTCTTCTATGTGTCCCTTAGAACTAGTTCCGAAACTAACCTCTGGGTGCTAAATCGAAGAGTATGTGTAGTGAAAGGAATAATGTACCTGTTCCTCAATCTCAACTGACACTCACCTCCGCATAGCACAAGCTTTAAGACCTCCTCGCCCAATGCTGCTCTCGACGTTGCATTTTGGGGCGATGATACAAGAAAAAAGCGGGGCTGAAGTTTGTCACTATGCTTGCAAAGAGCTTGATCCCAGCCAGATTTTTCGTTCTTCGATCTCGCCCATGGTGGCGTCTTTTCCATGGAGCATGCTGGTCGTCAGCCAACCACACCTTTTCTTAGCTCCCATCCATTCCTTTCACGGATGGTGGGGCCATCAAAAGAACAGATCCATGTGCAGACATACATACCAGCTTCCATCCACGTTGAGCTCGTGATTGGCTGCACCTTACCCCCTGGTTACATTCCTCAGAATTTCGTCTCCAGGTCCTTCGACCTTGTAAGCTTTTGATTTCCTTCTATTTTGCGTGCTCTCTGTCAGAGATGACAAAGATTCCGTCTATCGATGCTAATATTAAACCCCGTGAGCCCAATAAACAATCCGCGTGAAAGATATTTCCCGCCAAGTCTCGGCTTGGATTTCTATTTTGTCAGCTTTGTCGTCAAATGTTACCGTTCAAAATTAACACACGCCATTTGTGTTGGCTACGAGGGAACATCATGTGCACATTGGCCATGGGCTGTCGAAGCTAATGCAGTGGCTGGGGCCCTTCCCTCAGTTGATGCTTTCTCATCTTCTATTCCCTGATAACGTTAACGTTCTGGTGCGGCTGGTTACACAGTCGTGTCATCAAGTTTCTGTTATGCAATATCAAACCCTTGTTATATCCCTATACAGTCACGGCAACAATGCAATGCAGTTTTCAAAAAAAGATGGAGGAAGTCTTCGGATTTGAATATTCTCCTGAACATCTATGGTCGAATGGTACTCGTCGTTAGATATTTGCCTCCTCACTCAACCCCAGCCTCGAATTATCCGTTTACCTGAGTCCCTTACTGACTACTCTTCGACCCAACCTGCCCCTTTGCGTCCCTCGATGCGGAACCTGGATCAACCTTCTTCAGTGGCCGATAGACAGGATCCCACATTTGTTCCCTCACCCACGCTTCCAACCCCTCCTGATTCACGGGAATACCGCTGACTGTCGCCACGTTGTCTTCAACGGCTTTCTTAATAACTGCGCAGGCCACTTTCATACTCATTCTCCTTACATCCTCTACGTCCGATAAGAGACCTTGATTCGGATCGTTCAATGCTGGCGCCTCAGCTGCTAGAGCATGAACAGCAGCAATGAGCATAGCGTCGGAGAGCGTATTCGCGCGGGAAAGGACACAGCCAAGGCCAATGCCGGGGTAGATCATTGCATTATTACACTCGGCTGTTTCAATTAGCACGGTAACCAATTGAAACCATGGTTTACGAAAATATTGTCCGAGTGCGACATGGATACTCACCTACGATATACTTATTTCCACCAAATTCGACCGGTTTGAACGGCGATCCAGTAGCAATCAGCGCCTTTCCGGAGCTCCACTTGTAAATATCCTCTGGGTGGCCCTCCACGAGTTTTGTCGGGTTCGAAAGAGGGAAGATGATAGGCTGTTCCACGTGTTTCGACATCTCTTTGACTACCTCTTCGGTGAATGCACCTTTGTGGGTAGAAGTGCCAATTAGGATATGTGGTTTTACTTTTTGGATAACTTGGACGAGGGATTTGTGCTCAATGTCGGAAAATTCGTCGTCGGAGCGTGCATAAGGCTTTTGACCATTTGTTAAAGTTTCCGAAAGGGATTGAGTCAAGATACCTGGTTTGTCAACAAGCCTATAAAAATATCAGTATGGATAGGTGCCGCGTGCTCGACGGTCGGTATGTTGATTGTGAACACAAACCAAATTTGCCTCGTCGCCTCTTCTTTACCCACGCCACCGATTTCTACCATGGCATCGCGAACTTGATCCGCAATACCTGTCCCAGCACTGCCCGCCCCATATACTAGCATCCTAATATCCTTTAAGTCTACCTTGGACACCCATATCGCAGACATGATGGCAGCCAAAGTCACAGCGCCTGTCCCTTGGATGTCATCATTGAAACACGGCAGCTGTGGGCGATATATCTCGAGGAGCCGACGCGCATTCGTAAGCCCAAAGTCCTCAAAGTGAAGAAGTGCTTTGGGATAATGTTTTTGGACTGCTTTGACAAATGCGTCGACGAATGAATCTTCGCCCGATGTTAGCATTTCCGCACAGCTAGCATTTTGAAACGAATTGAACTGTAGCTTACCGTACTTCTCCCCTCGCACGCGTTCCTGGCGGAGCCCTAGGTATAAATCATCGTTAAGGAGATCTTCGTTCTATGGTTGTGTTCCAATTAGTGGTCCAATCATTTCCCCGCCGAAAGGGCTACTGGCCGGCAGCACTTACGTCTGTTCCGCAATCCAATACTACCCCCAGGGTTCTGTTTGGATGGATCTATTTCAACAAGACGAGTTATTAAATCTCCTCCCCTTACCTAAAAGATGGATCCCGCCTGCTGCTTACCCCAGCGCACAATGTCATTAGTGCCAATTTAGCCGTCGAAATTCCGATCGCTCCAACGCCCTGATCACCGATACCAAGAATCTACTATCCGTCTCAGCTATGATGCAACTTCTATAGTTGGTAAAGTTATCTAGAATGACACTTACCTCCTCTCCATCCGTAACAACGATGTAATCAATGTCATCGGGATGAGCCCATTGGCCCACAATCTCGTCGACCGCTTCGATATGCTCGATGTCCAAGAAGCAACCCTCAGGCCGCCGAAAAAGATGTGAGTACTGTTCGATCGCATCGCCTTCGGTCGGCGTGTAGATTATGCTAAACATCTCCTTGAGGTGGTCTAGAATAAGCTGTATGGGAAGTGGGATTCGGTTAGCCCCGTTCTGGGCCATTGTAACCCCTAGGATATATTTTATGTTTTGTGAAATCTGCTTCACGGGCTCGAGGGCGCTTTTGCATATCCGCAGATCTTTATGTCTTGTACCTTAGACTCAAATTCTATTGGGTGATTACTTACGCGATAGAAAAGGACTTCATTCTGATCCCTCAGGCTTTGTAGGAACTGATTCTTCGCAATTGGAAGCTCGTAAGATCGATACTGCTCGTACGCTCGCTTAGTTTGCTCAGCTGTATATTCGAAAGTGGTGCAAGTGAGTTACATAAGTTCATTCGTCTGGGTTCTTGGTTCTCAGTCGCCAGAATAAATACCTAGGGAATGAATGGCAGTAGGTAATAACCCGTTGAGTTTGAACGCTTCCCTTTCCTCCGCGGTGAAAGCACTACCTTTGTTGAAATGTGGGCTATTTAGAAGTGCTCTTCCCGTGAGAGCGCATTCAAGCTCCTCTTTGATGCCAATTGGAGATTTGGAGCGGCTTGTGCTGAATGGAGACGCGATGTTAGTTAAGGATAACCTTGTATCGATTAATATTCCGGCGTGTACTCCGTGCATAAGATATATCATCTATGGCAACGTGGTCCACGAATACATTAGAACTAATCGGGTACTTACCTCGAGTAGACAATGAGGCTATCACCAGCCATCTCATGAGCTCAGTCAGTCGAGAGTGGTTAATGCTACAGAGCTCCAGAGCGTGGTAATTTTGAGTCCGAAATGTGTTGTTAGTAATGGTCGTACAAAGATTTGAATTCCGAAGATCACTGCAGAAACGTTCGAAACGGATGAGGAAAAGTGATTAAGATTCTAGCCAGGAAATGGGCTGTTCTAAAATACTCAAAGTCATCCAAATCCATGAAAAGTTTCCATGGCCATTCTTCGTGATCGGGATTTCTAGGAAACTCTCTTCCAAGATTCGGGTTGTAGATGCTGCAACATATATGCAAAGGTGGAGCGACCAGAATCTATGACGTCAGAATCGATATATTCTGGATCCCGAGAGCAAATTACAACTACAAGTTTGGGCACGATTCTATTATATGGATTGCTTGTGCGAGCCTAACGGATAGCCTTAGGATGGGACTTGGGAATATAATGATTTGAGGATTTGGCGACCGATATCACGATCTCAAGACTGTTGTAATTAGCATGCCTCAACGCAATTGCTCATTTGAGTAACAAAACACTGCACCGGGGTCTGTTTATGATATGCATGGCTGGAGCCAGACATTGGAAAGACAACGGGAACGCTTGAACGTTAACTGGATCTATGGGACCCTTTTATTTGGACATGCTCGCCAGTTGACGACCTCTTAAGGGACAGTTCTATGCCTGAACCTAGGCATCCCTTCGAGGTCACCAATATATACCCCAGCGATCTATCGCGCGGGCTTTCATAGTACTGGAGACTGCCCTTGGGACATTTGAGGCTTGTATATAATTTAGGAGCTTTATATATTTAAATTAAGGCTAGAATATAATCCTATCCCTTTGAAAATTTAAAATATCGACACCAAGTCCAATATCGGAGCCGACACTTTCGGTACCGCTACCCTTGCCTCCGCTCCGCTGCTTTAAGAATTGGACCGGCCTATATCGGCCCCCGCAAATTCTCGTTCGCAACCTACTGGCTGTATTTCTTTCTGGACGGAAATACAATTGTTAAATCCATTAGTAACATTATTCAGTTTACTTTTCTGAGTTTTACGTAATCATAATCCAGGTGAATGATCTCTAGAACATAACTCGACGTTGGCCCGCATGTCAAGTCCGTACATATGGCTACCGAGTAATTTCTGAGGTAGGGAAAGCGTTACCTGATGGGTGCTGCTTTCAAAGGACACATATGACCTTTCCGGAAGGAGTCGCTAGGCAGGTGATATGCTGGGGTTAACAGTTGCAGCAAAGGTTTCGGCAGGCGTGCATGACAAATGGGACCAATAGGGGAGGTCTATTCCACTGACGGAACAGAAGCTGGCATACACTTGTATGAAAAAAAAGCGGGAAGCCGTGTTTCGCCAATTGGGGAATTGGTAACGGGTTTGTACTACACATTTGTAACCCAGTCTCGGAACTTTGACGTTGATCTCCCCGAGATCTATGTACAGCGTCGGTTGAAGTTCCTTCGAGAGAATGTTCAGGAGAATGTTTACGAGGAGCGTCGCAAATAGATGGCCGCCGATGTGGGTATTGGGAGTTCAGATGACGACGATCCTAGATATTTGAGGAAGAGCAGCCAAATTTGGTCCAAGAGCAGGATTATGGAAAGAAAAGGCGACGTTCTTGACAGGAGACCGGTACCTGAGGGGAAACGCATTCCGCACTGGATGGAGTCCAAGCCACAATGCCTGCGTATGTGTTTCTAAGCCTTGCCGTGTGCTCGGAGCTTAACAGCTCCAGATCCAGCTTAAAGTTGCTGGGTAGGAGTTGTCGGTGCGTCGATACAGGAGCTTAGGTGCAAGATTAGACGCTGTAGATGATTCAAGAGGCGGCGACAAAATCTTGGTATCGTTATTAATTAAGGGATTGCGGGAAGATAGATTGGGACCTCACGGATGGACCTCTAGATGAAGCAAGCTAATGATTGACAGTTGGTCAGTTGAGCTTAGATACAGTAGATCTGATACATCGAGCTCCTCATATTGGTAGTCAAGCATCTGCCAAAGGTTCGAGTTGCATCCTCTCAAGGATACCGTCCAGGTTTAACCGAGTGGAAAGAAACATAGGATTCAATTGGATCTTAGGATAGGCAAAAGGAACCGGGTCGCCATATAAAGCATAGAGCTATTATAAGTCGAGATAGCTGCGCCCTTCATACACGGCCAAGCCGTCTATCCCGCCCATCTCCTTCATATACGGTTTGAGATCCTCTGCAAAGCCTCGTCTCGCGCTGCTTTTTCTTTGCTAATCGTAGCTTCCCAATTCTCCCCGTCGAACGGAACGATCTTATACGATCTTAGTGTTGACTTGTCAAGACATCGCAAGTGGATCTAGATATCGGGAATAAGTAAATTGCCTCCCAGAGACGGCATTCGGTATCAGCCAAGCGCTATAGCATTTTGGATCTTAAACATCTCGTGAACTCTTGCCAGTACACGTCAAAGAGCTTACGAAAGCATCCCTAATGCTTACGGAAGTAGGTTGACTCGGTAGTTGCTTCTTCATATATATCGAAAATCGAAAAACGTGAGACTCACAGAGTATCCATTGGGATTCGAACGTGGAACGTGAAGTGGAGACGCACCACATTGGCTGCAAAACCAATGCTTGGCGATCTTCTTGTTAAAAGTATATTCTTTCAGGTGCTCTTTGCCTTCAAACTTTACAAGTCTTGAAGCTGGGATGTCTACTCCAATCAAGCCTATTCTTGCCGTTTCATCAGGAGAGCTTCCTTTTAGGTGTGTGAAAGAATAACCGGCACATAGACTTCAAGGAGGGGTGTATATATGAAATTGTTTACGGTACCTAATTTGTAGCAGATTGAACAGTTGCATTCGTCAAAAACGAGATCTGGTGGAGCTTCAAAGGCGATTTTAACGAGGCCGCAATGGCATTCGCCGTTGTGGACCACAATTTCCGCGTCGCCCTCGTACGATGCCAAATCAACTGACATTATCAGATCGAACGAAGGATATTACCGGACCCGAGAAACTTTGCCGGGAATGCGGAAGAGTGGGTATGGTGTGTGAAGATGCAGTGTCAAGGCTGATTAATGAGCTCAGTCAAGCGAGTTGGGATTGTATCTAGCAAATGGCGAAATGACGATTAAGAAAAGAAGACGGTTAGACGGCATGTGAGGTTATGCAGGTCTGATGCGTTTTGTGCCAAAGATCCGCCGATGCCTGGAGGCTTGGCGGCCACAAACAAGCTTCAGCAAACAGATGGAAAACAGTGTGCGATTCAGGTATAATACGTTCTAATATGTGGTACTCCCTGCAAGCCTAATGTTCGTTGATTTCTCGGGATCGCTTTGACTGCTAGTTCTTGGGTTAATTGATTTTCGCCTCGACTTGCATGTTGAAAACGCTTGAAGGGAGTAAGCTTCAACCAAACTCCACCTGCAGGTAAGATTTTCCAGCTAAGATTTTCCGAGACAGCACGCTGGAGCTTAGATATGAATTAAAGCTACCGTCTCGCGACTAATGTTTTAGAAGGTTTGGTTAAGGAGGGTGGGGCCTTTTGGCGATCCATAAGGAAAAACGCCAAACGGAGGGCGCATCGGGTTCAGGGTGGGGATGAAACGCGCTTCAGGTGGCAGGAGGTCCTGCGGTGCCAAACCTCTGAGGTAAACAAATTCTCGTAGAGGCTTGCATATTAAAGAACTACTCTCACGCCAGTTTCATGCCATACTGTATATCTCGAAACTTTTATACTCGGCTTCCGGTCATGCTAGGCAAGTAACAATAATCTAAGGGAAAGCAGCTCACTAATTGAGCAGGATTTTGCGGTCCAGCATCAAGTTAATGAAATTCGGAATGGGCGCTCACCCAGTAATTTGCCACGAGTCAGTTGATTATCGAGCCATAGAATTTTCGCTTCCGAATCAAATAGCCGTTCAACAGGATCTCATTTCCTGGATTCGAACCAACGACAGTTTTGGCTGTTTCTAGCGATGGAAACAGACAGGAACAGTGGTAACCGATCTTGGCGACCCATAGGGTTACGCAAGCTCATGCAGGTCTATAGATCGATGAAGGTGAGAATTAGCCGCCGAGGAATCGAATCTCTTGAGAATAGCCATGGCTTCGGAGTCTTGATGAAAAAGACCTCGTAAGCGGACCATAAACAGAAACAAGATGCTTGTGAATCTGGAAACTTGAACCAGGTTACGTGATTAAGCATAAGAGGCACAGCTTGTTTGCCAACTGAGATCAGAGGAGGCAGGAGCTGACCTGGACTTGATAAGCCGCAAGGAAAATCTGAGGCCGTATGCATGCACCTAACCGACCGAGAGCGTGGATCCGCTCAATCCAACAGCAAACGATCAATGCACCTTATGCGGTACTATTTTCGCTTCAATGGGATCGGTTCAATGGATCGAGATGGAAGAAATTATGTCTGCAGTGCCGCTTGTAAGAAAACAATGCGGTGAGCCTCCAGCGCATTGCAACATGAACATTGTCGAGCACAGCTCCGTAGCTCGCTAGATTCTTGAATAGGAATGTCAAAATGTATGATGATGACAGCTATTTGATTGAAATTCTCCGATACTAACGATATATCTTGTGCTCAGTGGTGTAAGCTTGTGGGTAGGTTAGATTTGCTATATCCGGCAGCCCAGTTCGCCGCATTGTCGGTGGTGGGGCCACACTTAGCTCCTGACGACGTTTCTCGCTTCAGAAGCTCGATCTGGGGCCTTGGCTGCGCCGTGTGCGTTTGGGAGCGACACCCTTTCCTCTGAATCTTCCCGCGGTAAAACCATTTCCATAAGACTTTTGTCTCTGTGGGCTTCTGGAAAACTTTCCAGGCCGCCGCCTCTTCGAGTCGTTATCTGCTTCAAATATTGGCATTTCCCTATAGTTTACTCACTGTTAAGGTCTTAAACGTGTTTAGAAGCCATGGTCAAGAGAGCATGGTCTGATGGATGCACTATCCTCTGTTTCCTTTGGCTCCATCAGCAAACGAAGGAGCAGCATCTGTGGGTCGTGAATCGCGCAGCCTACTAAATAGTTGCTTCTCATTTCCACGCACGGATGCCACCCGGCTATCGTTGTATGAGCCCTAATTTTTCAGAGAGGACGCTCTAGCCTTTAGGAATTTAAGACAGGTTCTATAATTGACACCACGCACGATGACCTCGTTAAAAGATGAATGATGTTGGCCAAATCCCGGCATACGGCAAAGGGTCGCCTTCTCATGTATGTTTCGGTGCCATTAGGCGGGCTACCAGCTTTTTTTCTTAAAAGGCCACCCTCCGGCAACCCTCTGTTAGAATATAATCGATTCAGAACCAGTCTGTGGACTTTCCCGTCATATTTCGAAATACTTTCCCATACTGGCACCAGTTGGAAAACTTTTCCCCTGCCGTCAAATATTTCGTTCCTTTGGCCCAAAATACTCGTCCAAACAATAGGTTACAACAGGAAACAAACAAACCGTTTCTCCGCTCGGGTTTGGCATTTACTTGCATCTGCAGTATCCTGTCCTGTCTCCAGCAGCTGTCCTGTCTAGCAGCAAACTTGTTAGGTCCTGGTATCAGAAGAGGGTGGCAGTATCAGTATCAGACAGTCGGAACTCGCCACACTCTAGTTCATGCACAACACAAAACCTCAAACTGCGCTACTCACACACAAAACAGCCTCCCATTCACGATTTTTCCCTGCACGCCCTCAAAGACGACTCGATTGAGCGAAGGCTGGGCCAAGTAAGGCTTAGAAGAAGACGGTGCTGCTTACAGAATATTACTGCTTCTGCTGCTATTCCTTTTGTGATTCTTATCCCCTCCTGTCCCTCTCCAAAACCCGCCCGCCTATTTTGGGAGTTTCTTCTTTGGAGTAGAAAAAGAAACATCCCTTAAACACCTGGGAACATTCGAATCCGGGGTGTTTGTGGGAGGGTGCTCCAAGGCCAGTTACAAAGACCTGTCGCTCGATGCAGGTATTACCGGCCGTCAATAAAATATTACATGGGCAAGCCTTTAAGTATAGTTCATCGGCCCGTCTCTCTCCCAAGGAAATCTTTCAATTCTCGTCTATTTTACCAAGATCCCGATCCCCAATCCCGACTATAATAGAAGGGACCTTGCTGGTTCTGTGACACTGGTCTGTCCACCTTCTCATCTTCACTTCCTTTCTAGCCGGTCTAGCTGCGCAGGAGCCTTCGATAGGTTTTCCATCGCTTTTTCTAACGACACCTTTATATTTTATTTTACTTTTTATGAGCTTTGACAAGCCGTTTTTAAATTCAATACTTCTATATCTTAACGGCGTCTTCCCTTTTAAAATTTGCTTTTCTTCCTCTCTAACGACCTCACATATCCCTGGCGGACCCTCATTTACTATATATCTCCTCCCTCCCAACTTCTATTTACAAGGCTAGACCTTACGATCTTGAATCAAAGGATCTTGCACACAGCCCACAGTTTTTTTCCCTTTCAGTTTAGGAAATATTCAACGTGCTGCCTTGGATTTCAATACATATTTGAAATCTTGCTATCATCTGCGGAGTATAAGACACACCCGCCTATCCGACCTGGCGTATACGCATCTTTCCTAGATCCACGGTCCATACTTAAACTGTCTCTCGGCAACCTATATCTATCCATATTAGCCTATTAGATATTGGGTCCTCGATCTATATAGCCTCTACTTTGTTCTTCCTTAAGAACACAGCCTATTCTCCCACCACCTTTCATATTTTACTTCTATCAAAATGGAATACGAACATCTTAACACAGCTTCACCGAAGGTACCCACAATATATATTTCTATCTGGTTTATTGATCTGTAACTAACTTATCCTGTAGAGCCAAGCAACCGGTGGCGGTAAAGCCTGGTCTGAGGAGGAAGAGGCATATCTTCTCCAAAAGAGATCCGAGAAGGTCGCCTACAAGAAGATTGCTCTGCAACTTAATAAAACAGAGCTTGCCTGCCGCCTACACTTCCACCAGCTACAGCGTGGTAGCAACCGACGACGACGGAATCTGTCTATGTCTTCCAGCGAAAGCACCGGCCCAATCTACGCTACCGCAGGATACCCGGCTTCGAGCTATGGTGATATTAATAGAAGATCTGCCAGCCCAGGCGGTACTCCACCTGTGCCTGAAGTCCGGTATAGAGAAAGAAGCAGCTTTTCCCCTGGCCATGGAAGAAACCACAGCTGGACATCGTCCCCAAGTGGCTTTAGTGCCAGGCCACTCGACAACCCCGCGGATATCGACTATTCTAAACTCCAAAGACTTGTCGACCATCACAAGCGTAATATGTGGGCAGCAGTCGCCGCAGATTACGGTGAAGGAGCTACTCCTGAATTCCTTGAGACATTCTGGAGCAAGCAGCAAGCAGCCCGACAAGAATACGAACGCAAGCCCACTGGCACCCCGCCAACCCCTATGGTCTCTCCGCGTACTGAAGCCGAGCAGATCGCCTGTGGCCGCGGTGTTTCCCCTAGTTTATCGCAGTCCCATCCTCTAAACCAGCACCCACGCAAGGCGGCCAGAGAAGGCTGCAGGCCGTGGGAACTGGAAACCCCAATTTTATCTATTCCTTCACCGGAGAAAAAGAGGTACGAGTTATTTGGACCAGAGTTGCACGGTAGCGGCAGCGGGTACGCCCATCCCGCTGCTGTTGCCGCTGGAGTAGCCATTGCTGAGATGTCAAGGTATTCTCCAGAGAGGAGCATGTCCAACAGGCCGTCTTCACACAGTTCTCACAGATCGATCTCCGTTGAAAGCATCATCGCACCTCCAGAGGTCATCATGACGAGGGTCTAAAGCCAAGCAAGGGTGGGTTTACTCCGTAAGCCTAGAGGAGGTTATGAGGTGATATTCGAGAGTGGGTCCATTGTGTGGGGGATGCCTAGAGTAGTCAGCGAGGAAAACGATCAACTCCTTTGACGTACATGGATACGAACGAGTCGTTTTTTTTTTTGCTTTTTGATCTCATTTCCACCTATCTTTACTTCTTCTTTTTCGGTTAAAGCTGGGTTCTTTTTCTTTATTTCTTCTTTACACAGCATACATTATACCCTTTCACTTCTAGAACACCTTAAGGACGGAGTTATTGGTGTCTAAAGCAAGCGAAAAGTTCACTCTTTCTTCTTTCTGTCTTGTACAATATTAAGAGATCTTTTGCTTCCTTTTTTCTTAATGTTAATGTTGATGAACGGTTGTTTTTTCCGCATGCATATGGGTTCTGGGTGCTCTTGTTTACATAGGACGGGTTTATTCTTTCGAAATTTCTTCTACTTCTATTGATTCTCCATTCGTGTTAGGCATTGCGCATGGGCGTCACACCTGGTTCCTTTTTGATTTGTATTGGCATTTTTATAGCATAGTCTTTATGATAATAGAGGCGGTTTCAAAAGTTGACTTTTGTCCCATGGACTAGCTTAAGACCCACAAGATTATGTACATGTAGGTGTAAAGTGCCTCTCAGTGAGTGACCCTAAGGCATCGGCCCATGGCCCAGCTATTCTTCGACACTGCTGTGTTATCTTGGCTGTTTCGGATGGGATTCCAAGTGACTGATGGCCGACGATAATAAATTCGCCTAAGATTTTCTGAGTATGCACGCACCTTTACTGCGTGTGCGTCCTAGTTGCTTAAAACTACTAAAGAGGGGGGTACAATTGTACTTCGGCATGATTGCTCAAAGAATCCCGAAACAGTAATACCCCGAACCAGTTGGCCATGAGGCCGCAGCAAAACTGTTTTGAATTACATAACCTCCACAGTTTCATACACAGCAAAAGCAATCGATCTAGCTCAGCTCCAGAGCTTTCAAATGTCAGCTATGCCAGTCATCCTAAGCAGAGTATAACCTCGTAACCTCAATTACTTCACCTTATCTAGGTCTAACAACAACAACTTGAAACGAGCACAACAGCTGCACAGGCTCTTTGATTTCTCAAGATTAGTCGTTGGACTGCACAGCTGCATTGAATCTGGCCTATATTCTGTGACTTCTTAGCAAAGCGCTGCAGGACTCTGAACAACTTGGGCGGGAAGACCTAGCGGCTTGACGACGCCCATGCCGTGTCGGAGCCGGTATGTACCTGTTAAACAGTAATCACGATCCTGCGGCATTTTGTTTCGAAGGGATCCTTTGGGATCTGATTTTTGTCCGTATTCCTGGAACGAGCCAAAACAATTTACGCCGAATACGCAGCCCAGGCTGTACCTTGCTAGCTTTCCATGCATATCAATAGGCAATAACCTACTCACATATGCACGCACGGTTAAGCCGAAGTCAAATTCTGCAACTAAGAGCGTCAATTTAACGATTGATCAACCTCTAGCACAAGGATGCATGAAACGAATTCGCATAGCCTACGTCGAAACTGACAGTTCCAACATGTCAGCAAGATATCTTACCGCGTACCGGCCGGTTCGAACAACATCCTAACAGAATATGCACGTCGATATATCCAACATCTTTGTTTCACACTAACATTCTTGGAATAGCTTGTAATTGCGTCTATTCTGTTTAGCTGTTGAAGCCGCCAACATGCGCGCGTGCCGTTTGAGAGGAACATGGGCCTCAATGAACCGAAGTGTTAAACCATGGCACACCGGGCTTGTAAGTGCCCGCTTTGAAAGTCTAGCGCTAGCTGCTCTGTAAGGTTTCAGGATGAACTGACCATGGGTAGGCTGTGTTCCTTCGAGTACGTGTGGCGTATTGATATTTTTAAATCCATGGTCTATTTTTCGAATGACTTTAGGTACAGAGTATACAAATGTCTTCAAAGACGTGTACTTCGCCGTACCAAACCGTTTCGTAATATTCATTTCCATTCATGACATTTTTCGATCTAAATATGGAATCAGGCGCGGTTATTCTGTTCTGGTGTGAGTCGCGGTAGATTAGACACGATAGATCTCAGTGCGTGTATGGCTACCAACTGTACCAGCCGTTGACAGCCGAACATCCTGCCAAAGGATCGCGGTTCGGCAACTGAGGCAACTAGCTTTGCATGCACACAGGCATGACCGATATTCCTGTTCCATGAATGTGATATCCGTCATCGGCCCCCGAACTCTTTAGGCTACGGATGTCACGATTACTCGGCCGGTAGCATAGTTGAGGTATTTGGAAGCTAGCTTCTGTAAATTGATAAATCCAGACATTTTCCATACTAGGATATTCTAACCTAGATTCTAACGTGGTATCATTGTGTGCCTTCGCCTTTTCAAACATTGAGATCTCATCGAGATCCGGGCATGAACTGGTCCACGGTATGGATTCGGCGAGACCTCTACCTAACTTTGCTTTTCTCAACTACGGGAAAATCACACGCACCCGAACCCCACTTTCTTAAGATCTTGTATAGCTTTTGGGTGGTCTATATTACCGAATTGCTCACCTGAAACTGGTACGGGAGCTGGGATAACGATATATCGCCGGTTCCGAGAAGACCAACTATAGTTGCCTTCCGCAAGCCCGTGCCTTGCTAAAACCTTACCAAACAGGAATCCTGATGACCTCGGAGACCGCGAACAATACAATCCACAATTTTTAAGATTTTAGGAGTGGCGTAAATTTAGATACAATATTACTGTATTTTGTACTCGTAAACTTCCTCCCGTTAATATCGGTGTCGTCGATATTTGATTAGCATGGCAGTGCTCTTACTCACGACTACGGAATCGGGTAATAAGATACTAATGCTGGCTACAATATTACTTCTTATTCGAGAAGCTGCGAGTTTATGAGGCCTGGTGCCGTTATGGCTAGGCCCACCCCCATGAATAGTTTCAAACTCGAAGGATTATCGTGACAATATTAACATTTGTCAAGCCGGAATACATTTTGATCGAAAACGGGCATATTTTAGGTAGCCATTTTTCTAGAAATTCGATATGCATGGGGACCCGGTTGCATGGCTCGGCGAAATAATAATGGGCCAAGTCACTATACATCAAAGTATACAATGATTGGTCGATTTCCCGATCTGTTCTGCAGGTTACGAAACTTCGATTCGAATATCGATCCGATATCCCCCTTTCCGGGTTTTTGAAAGCCTCTCGTAGTGTTCCTTCTTACGCTAGTGCTCTCTAGCACCTGCGGTAGTTCTATCACTTATCCACTTGACTCTCATTGACAGCCTAGAGCTATATCTGGTCTCCGTGATTTTCCCAATCAATCCAACAAACAATCACCAAAATTGCAAACCCAATTACCCACAAATGTCGTGATGTATGAATAATTCTTGAGTAATCCCCCACACACGTGCGTAGATATAAATAAACAACCTCCTAACGATACCGTGACGTGATGTAGAGGAATTGAAAGTGGCAGCCTAAATTTATACGTGCATTTGAGCCTCACAAAGCGGGCGGAGCCGCATGCCACCCTCAAAA
The DNA here is from genome assembly GCA_036971225.1 of Arthrobotrys sinensis. Taxonomy (NCBI): domain Eukaryota; kingdom Fungi; phylum Ascomycota; class Orbiliomycetes; order Orbiliales; family Orbiliaceae; genus Arthrobotrys; species Arthrobotrys sinensis. The sequence continues at coordinate 1,124,170 of JAJTTV010000009.1, read as the reverse complement.
ATCCAACAACAGGACCCACATTGTATGTGTTGTCGAGGTTTCGTTCCTGGTCTGAGCAATGCCATTTGGGCTTCGAAGCTTCCTTGACGCCGATAACCATCGAAGTAATTTCTCCCAAGCATGTCGGCGAAGGGCATAGGAAGGATGAGCAATGCACGATAAGACATCCCCATACCGTTGCTCAACCCTCCTGGGCTGTTTAGCGAAAGAAGCGTAGTGGAACCCCGGCTACGCATGAGAAATATTGGGGTGGTCCCATTTCCCGGCAGTGTTTGGAAATCTGCAATATCGTATGCAACGCTGACGCCTTGCATAATTTGATTTCTTTTGGACGAACCCAGGTTCAATTGAAAGCTCTTTTTCGCTAACTCATCAAAGTAACGTAATTTAAGAAAATTAATCAATTTCGCTCAACTGCCAGCTCATTTTCAATGAATTTCTACGATTTCTTCTGTCGCATGAATTTTATACTATGCGGTGCGACTCATGGTGATTTTGATCGATGCGGCGTCAGCGCAAAGCTCCAGAAACCCAACTCGGGGAAAACCACGTTTCGATTTAGGTTTCGCAATTTTCTATTGGCTGGAGAAAACCCACGTTAGCATAGCCGTATGCATGCGGGTGCAATATAAGTACTCGGGTATGCTCTTTGATCTTGAACTTGACATCTGTGCCTTCCACCATTCAGCCTAGCTTACCTCAAGGCAGATTTTGGTCCCGCTATCTTAAGATCTTAAAGGTAAGTCCGTTTCTAGCTGTCAGAATCGATGTTGCTTACTGTTCCTCTAAGTACATGGCGCGATGAATATACATATATTATCCAGCCAGGGCCGTTCCGGGTCGACTTGCTTGGTCAGGCATTGTAATGAGACTTTGAATGTTTTGGTGGGTATAACAAGTGAAGTATCATATTGGCGAATATAAATCGCGGTAATCCTTCAGAACTTATCAGAAATCGAAGCTGACCTAATCCATTAACTAACATCAAACGAAAAGACGTGGCTTTGCTTGTCTCAGCTGTCAAATGCACGCACTATCCCGGCCCGCATATCGATATCCAAGCCGACTGATGTTTCCTTATATGCAGACTTTGTAGAACTGAATCCGAGCATCCAGGCCTGCTGTGCCTGCTCCTTGCATTTTAGAACGAATATTTAAGGATTTCTCAAACCTGAGTTATGGGTTGCGAGGGCTGGGAGTCTGAGTTCGCTTGAAATACTCGCGTTTCATGTTGCAGAATATCGTTCTAACCTAGTCTGGAATTTGTCCGGCTCTGCCCCACTGGAAGGAATATCGGTCTATACCCTCTGACCTCAACTATACGTCTCGGTGACGAAATTAAAATGGGTCCCGAGATGCCGTCATACTCTTGCCAACTACCCCGTACAACAAGGGTGTAGAGTGCACGAGTCTGTGTGCAAAATACTACATAAACCAGCATTGCCTTGCATTGATAAAAACTGAGATAGGAAAAAAGTTTGCACTTGACCAAGCTCCGTATGAAACGCTCGAGCAAGATATTGTATTTCCCCGTAACTATGTCATGGGACCCGGCCGTAAGCGTAGAGGTTTTACCCCAGAAAACGGCAAATTAGTTCCTTATGCCATTCCATGGGACGGGCCATAACGTTATAAATTCTACGAATTAAGGGCCGAATAGCCACTTTGGCCTCGTACCTGCGCAAAACTTTAATCTTTAATTAGCTACGAAGATATGATTCACGGCTTTGATATCTGCCTCTGTGGAAGCTGGTTTCTGATACATATGTACTGGTCCTGTAAACTAGCATAGAATATATACTAGGTTTAATTAAAACATCTAGTGTCTCATATCGTCAACTGAATTCATGAACCCTTCGTCAATTGAGTGGCCGGCAGGTGTTTTGCTTCGTTGAGGCTGGTTTACGAGACCAGCCGGCAGCCATGCTAGATAAATGTGCCCATATCGATAGCCAGTTTAACTTGTCTAGTGCCGAGACTGATCGATGGCGAACTAAGGCATTGTAATCAATTGAGCAATTCGTGAGCTAGCTAGTCTCTGGGAAACGACACAAAAAGGTCCGGTTATGAGACTAACTGATACATGCCGAGGGTCGAGGTGTAAAACTCATCGGGCGCACACGTGTTTAGTGAGTGGTCGGCACTGATCGATATCATCTACAGACGAAGAGCCACCTTAAATTTATGAAGATCACCAAGTATATGTATATGTATATAATAGTCGATATGTACCGCCCAAACTCCCCCCTTTAAATATATACATTCGAATAATACACACTCTCCACTCCCTCAAAGAGCCCGAGGGCCCTCCGCATGTAATAAATTCCCCCACTAATAAACGAATGTTGATCAAGAACTAAAAGAGAGAAGAAGAAGAGAAAGGGAAAAAAGGATATCGATAAAAACAAAACATACAAAGGAAACCGATGTAAAAGGATATCGTATCTTAGATCACAAAAACAAAACTTATCAGCAAGATATAAACAAGCTATCCATTTAGCGCCCCCTCCCAATATAATTCCCAAGAGAATGCAGCAAGTGTTAGAAACAAAATCTAGACAAAAACAAAAGGACGAACCAAAATGCTTTGTACAAAAGAAAGAGGGAAGTCAAACTCCCAAAAACCCCCGGCTTGCAAAAGGAATATATATCCCCAATGGTATATCCGTTGACCTGTGCAGTGTGCCCTGTATGTCAAAATAGAGGCGTGAGCCAGCCGAAAGAAGAAGTGAAAAAACCATTCATGAGAGGTCCCAACATTAAAACACTTTTCTGCGCAAGTTCGTAATATCCAACAAAAACGAGATTAGAGAGGTGGTGTAAAAGCAAACGAAAAAATTCAAAAACGATGGTCTGAATCGATGAAATCGAATCGCTGTAGATCCCCCTATTCCAGATAACTCCTTGCTAAACCCAATCAATAGAGCATGTAGTAGGTAAATATCAGACGAAAAACCTCGATCATGAGCTACCTGCTGTCGGAATTTGCGATCGTTCCAATTCCTCCTTTAACAGCTTCAGTGTCAGCGGTTTATGTAGGAAATGGTCACTTCCAGCCTCCATACACTCCTTCTGACTTAACGAATCCACGTTCGCCGTTAGACTGATAATCCTCAACCTTCCTGGTAGCTCACCCGCCGCCTCCATAGCTCTAATCCTCCGACACGTACTCGGCCCACTGAGAACCGGCATCTGCGAATCCATTAGAACGAGCGAGTACTGCCGCCGATTTTCCATAATCTTGTCCAGCGCCACCTTCCCGTTCTCCGCAACATCCACCGTCCTCCCCAGTTTCTTCAGCATCTTGACTCCGAGCTGTTGATTGACTGGGTTATCCTCCACTAGAAGAATCACGTCCCCGCTTTCCTGCACATCTGGTGGAATCTCGAGTATTGGACTCTGCGCGAGCGGGCTCGGCGCCGCCACAATCCTCTTAAGTTCCTCCAAAGCCGGGTTAGCACTGATGCTAACCTTCCTCACAAGCTGACCTTCCTCCGCCCTCCCTCTCGTCAACATCTTGATCAACAAATCGTCCACACAAATCGGCCTCTTCAACAGGATCACATGGTCCAAATTCCTAAGCTCCCTGACGCTCTCATCTCCATGTAATATAAACCACTTGATCGCTCCATCGCTCTCCACAATCTCCGAAATGATCTGTGGTGTCAAACACCTGATATCCGCAACGACCCTTTCCATACCTCTGAGTCCCTTAACATGGTGTACTGGATCGATCGCTGAAACTGTAAAGTGTGCGCTGAGAGCCCATTGTACGACCGTACTGCTGCGTTTACTCCTCAGCCATACCGCGATTCGGATTTTGCTTTGCACTGCAGGCCGCATGGGGTATGTACTCGGCAAGCCCGGCACCACAACTGTAAATTCGCTCCCTTTGCCCTCCTCACTTTCGAGTGTTATCCGGCCGTTCATCTTCGCCACTAGTTGCCTGCATATCGCGAGTCCTAATCCGGTCCCCAAGTGCTTCCGTGTTAAACTCGTGTCTGCCTGTCGGAATGGCTCAAACACAATCTTTTGGCTTGCAGGTGAAATTCCGATTCCTGTGTCGCTGACACTGATGCACAAGCTATCTTCATCAGCGCATGTCCATAATCTGACTAGAATATATCCTCTCCTTGTAAACTTCATCGCATTTCCAACGAGATTCATAAGAACCCTTGCAAAATACGTTTCGTCGACATGGAAGACTTCTGGGACATCACGGTCCATAATTAGGATAATATCGACACTTAAGGTATTCGATATCTTTGTCATGCAAGTTTGTAGCATGTCGAATACTAGGTCCTTGATTCGGACGTCTGAAGATGATGCGGCGGTTTCTGAATGGTCGTTCTCTAGTCGTGTGAAGTCGAGGACATTCTTGGTGATCAAGTCGAGGGCGTGACAGCTGCCCTGGATGGACTTAACGAAGCTCATTTGCTCCTCGTTTAGCGGCGTTAAGGCAAGCAAATCGACGAATCCGGTGATTGCATGTAGCGGTGTACGTAATTCGTGGGAAGCAACAGAAATAAACTCTGTCTTGACCTTGTCGTTTCGTTCTGCTGCCTCCTTTTCAGCGATTGCCTTCCAGAGCTTGCGTTTTGTTACTATCATTTCAGCGAGTCGGTCGCGGGATTGTGTAATAGTCCGGGCTAGGACAACATATGACATTAAACAGCTGATAATAGCAACGAACGCGACTCCGAGTGGTAGAACTGTAGGAATAGAGCCTTTGTCGTATGGCGGTGGTCGAGTTGTGGAGAATGTAGCGGCCCACATGCCGGTCCAGTGCATGGCATTGATACCAATTGCAGCTACTACCGCAAAGGCAATTTGTGAGATGCCGTCAGATTCGTTAGGAAGGAATATGAGGGCAACCATGGATACTATGTAGGCGATTATAACGGAAAGAATAATGATAGCGCGGTTCCATTGGACGAAGCCGTCGAAATACATGGCTTTCATACCCACATAGTGCATGGCACATATGCTAAGGGACATCATTGCGCCGACGACGAACACTCGGACGTTTAGACCACGTTGAAGGTGACGTACGATCCGGACGGGGAGCGAAGTGTCTTCATGAACACCTTTGGAAAGCAAAGCGCTGGCGAGGTTGAGTACGGTGCCCATTTCGGACGTCGAGCTCTCGTATTCGGGCGTATCTGGAGGTTTGTTGGTTGAAGGGCCGCCGTTTATCGAGATACCACTAATGGTCATCCCGTGCTCCGATACACTGTCCTGGTTCGAGATTGGGAGATACATGTCTCTTCTTCTACGTCGTTTCTTGATCCAGATGTTGCTCGCAAGACCACCCAACATCCCAACAATCGCAACTATCGCTGAGAAGATAGTCATCGGCAGGTTGAAGTCAACAGGTACGCCAATGTCGAGAGCTATTATGGCAACGAAATGGAAGGCCCAAATGGCACACCCTCCAAACTCGACGGCAGCGAGAACTAACCAGCCGATTCGATGGGCTGTCCATGTGGAGAGACGGCATTGGACATAGAGCTGGGTAGTCGTGTATGCCCCCAGGAAGCTGACGAAGAAGGACAGGACAATGAGCCAGGGCCGCCAGCGCTTCTCAAGGATATATACCTCCGCAGAGGTCGGGTCGTCCGAAGACATGGCGAGGGGAGGTTGATGTGTTGTGATGTATGCAGATCTGTGTAACCGGTGGTGTTTAGCGTTGTTGCGGATGAATCAAGCGGAGAGCGTGCAGCGTGCAAGGATGTTGCAGCCAAGAACCCGCTTCAGCACGAAGGCATCTCAATTATTGTCGGCCCGGTCTATTATGTTGTGATGTCGAGGTGCAATGTCGCAGGTGGCGATGAAAAGGTTGGTGATGTAGTCCTCCTCCGCCCTACACAGCTATCGTCGTGGCGTGAAAGTAAGTAGGTCGGCTCAGGGGAGGAAAAAAGAGAAAGAGAGATCCGAGCTCGATTTTTAGATCTGGTTGTGGTTGGCAATTAAAGGGTCCTTGTGCTTTTTGGTTGGCTTCGCTTGAGCAAGCCTCCCTAGCCAGTTCCGATTTAATATCAATTCGATTCGATTCCGAGCGGGGGTGTTTCCTCTTTCGCTTTTCGGCCAACAGTTTGTACCGACCAAATTCACAAGCTCTGACAAAGAAACCGTAGCATGTACGCCGATATAGAATGTTTACAGACCGATGAGGAGAAGAGAATATGTTGGCTGCAGCTGTTGTAGCGGCAGAAAGCAAGGAATATGCAGTTGGTGCAGGAAACAGGGTAGGATGTATCGACGGCCCAAGTCGAGGGCGTTAAAATGGTTGACGGAATAGGAGATGATGTATGCTCGTATCTCGAAGGGGCAGCCAGCAGCTGAATTCTTGACAAGAAGGGATCGGGAGATTTTGCCTCGCAGGTTGCTGCATACACATATATGCACTTAAGTACCAACCTAACGCCCCTCCCTTGTCCTTAGCCAGAGATCGATTTCGGTCGCCTGCCAGCGGCTCCAGCAGAAGAAAAACACCTTGTGGAAATTATGGCCAGACCCTAGCCGAACATCAAGATCTCGATCCCACAAAATTTCAACCGGGTGACGCCTCTTGCATATCACATTATGGATGGATCCGGTCCAGGTTTATAACTGTCCCTGTCAATAGCAGAGGCCATCTGTAGAAAGTGTATGGCAATCCACGGCAAGAAAGGGAAACCTTAAAGTTGAATTTCGTCTGCTTTCGAACTGTGAAGGGAGGAAGCAAACTCTAAATCATCAACGTCCTTGTGACAAAACGTGGGTGCCATACATTGTCTTGAAACCGAACAGACCACTTGGTCATTCTTTGGTGGTCCTTAGGAAAAATTCAGCAGTTGTCCGGCCCGGTGAAAATTCCCAAGAACCCTCGCAGTAGCGCGGGAGGAAACCGTCTTGGAAAACCGTCCTGTCAAGTCAAGTCGCGATAATAGAATTGCCCAAGCAGCTCTTGGTTCCTAGTGCGGACGGAATCCCCTCAGCTGAGGTGCTCAAATTGGCGTCGTGTCTGCAGCAGATTGCATTGGTCGTGCATAGCCAAAGTTTCAAACAATGGCGTCTTGGCCATCTGGGCTGTGGGCTAGACCACCGCAGCTTGGCCAGCCGGGTAGATTGGCGGTGGATGGCCATGGCGCCCGATATCGATTTCACCCGGTACCAATGCGCCATGTGCAAAGAGGCGACCACTGAGAGTTGATATAGAAGCGGGAAGTTGAAACGGGAATTCTTCCATTTCCATCAAAACCTTTTCGTATCAAACACGAGGATTTGTGCCTTTTCCATGAGACAATGAGGACACCCTCGGTGTATTGCTTGCATGCAATTGCAGCTTAGTCATGACGCAACTAAGCATGGCTCGATAGAGTTCAAGAAAGTTCGGTTGAAAGTTGAAAAGTTTGAATGGATAAAACTCCACGGAAAACGATGAGAAGATGTTGATTCGGAAAGATGGGAAGCCGTGAGGGGGATGCCGGAGCGTTATATCCGTTATTTGTCATTTCGATGCAAAGGCCCAGCCGTCCTGCGTTGGTGGCCGTGTTGCGAGGTCACAGACAACACAGTGCCCATTCATCTAATTCACCCTTGCGCATGATGCAGTCTCGTAACCATATGGGTGATGCAATTTACAGCTTACAAATACCTGCCGAAGTATTATTTTCGGACGGTGTGTCCGCCGCATCAGCTTCTAACTTCTTCTTATCATCATCCTAGCATGGGTATGCACTTAAGGCTTTCTGTATTTCACGACAAACGGATGCGACCGTTGGGTAGACAATTAAGCTCACTCCAACAGGGCTGGGCATGCTTGGCCACATGCCCGAACATCATAACAGGGACGGTGACGCGATGCGGCCAATGAACAGGTGCAATACATTGTAGACAAATCCCAAATTCAAATACCTCCTGACGCTTTATCTCAATCGAGTCTAGACGGCGATTGGTGACCCACAGATACTATGCGGCGGGGCCGAGGTTTCGTGCGCGGTGATGTATATTGGAAGGCAGTGCCGCCCACTGGGCTCGTTCGTGAATGCATTCATTGTCAAAATGTTTACTCTCGTTTCAACTGCGCCGTCAAGTTGGGTATTATTATAGTCTGGGGCGTTCTGGCTGGTCGATTTCTTTGTCATCCGGATATATCCAGGTATCATAGCGCATGGTATAATAATACCATATAATAACGCGGAGTATGCGAAGATAAGCCGTATAAATACACCACCACGATCCGTCCGAATTCTCACCCCCTCCTCCTCCATCTTATATTATCATCACCGTTATCATTATCATTCAGAACGTCTACAGACACAGAAGCCTTTACATACAAATTACAGTCGTTCGACTTTGAAGTCGCTATCACAGTTGTTGGAGCAGAACCACACCATGTCATCTTTCTTTGGTCGTCTCACCCGCCACTTCGCGAGCAGTAGCACTGTCGGCGTTACCAGCGCCGGTGGTGGTTCTAGTTCTACACCAGCGAACACAGAGCTGGCAACTGTCGCGGCAGGTTGCTTCTGGGGTACGTACTGAAATTGAATCTTGCCATCTACCCTTCCATTAGGCATTGGCTATACCAGGAATTTTTCGAACTTGTTCGCTAAGATCGAGATTTGATTAGGCGTTGAACATATCTATCGGAAGCACTTCAAAGATAACGGGCTGATTGATGCCCGAGTCGGATACACCGGCGGCGACAAGTCCAATCCAAGCTACTCCAAGGTCTGCGGCGGTGGCACTGGTCGTAAGTTTTTCACCCTTGCTTCAGTTGCAATAGTTGGTGATATTACGGCATTCGCATGCCATGCATACATATATTATCCCTCAGAATCTGACAATTTGAATCTACAAAATAGACGCTGAAGCACTACAAATAACCTTCGACCCATCAAAGGTCAGTTATAGAACTCTTATCGAGTTCCTCTACCGCATTCACGACCCAACGACACTCAATCGTCAGGGTGCCGATGCCGGCACTCAATACCGATCTGCCATTTTCTATCACTCGGAAGAGCAGAAGAGAATCGCAGAGGATGTCACAAGGATGGCGAACCAGAATTGGTGGGGAAACAAGATCACAACTGTGATTATCGGTGCATCAGACTGGTGGGATGCAGAAAAGTATCACCAAAGATACTTGGAGCATAACCCGGGCGGATATGAGTGCCCCACCCACTATGTGAGGACGTTCAGGCTACCAGAGGGATACCCCGCTGAAGAGGATCCGAAACCAGCTGCGGCTGAAGAACCCAAAGCAGAGTTGTAATGAAGGAAGGAAGACAATTAATGATGATAGTTTGGATATCGGTCTGACGACAGCCTTCGTTTTAGCGCAATGAATGCCTGGTTATAGTACTCCTGTTTTTTCTTCTTTTCTTTTCGTTCCCCCGTTTAAATTGATAGCCCAGAACCTGCAATTCCCCAGTACTCAGCCTCGATCCCTTTAACTAGTATCCTTTAATATCGTATTCTTCAAATGTAAGATATAGAAATTGAAAAGTGGCGTTGTGGAATCTTCTAGACATCCAACGTGGGGCGCAAATTTGATCCTGCCGTACAAAGCGCCCCACCAAAGAACTATCAAACAGGCATCCCCGCGATCCATCCCGTTTTATACCCACGCGAACCCGCCCTCCTCCTCACCTCTTCCTCTCCCACATCATATCATACCTGTCGCTCCAAAACCTCATCATCCATCATGGCTGACGCAGTACGTACCCTAATATTCATGATACTTGCAATGACATGTCTTTTTTCTAACAGTTATTACAGTTAAAAGCCCAGGGCAATGCTGCCTTCTCAGCTAAGGACTTCCCGAAAGCCATGTTCGTATTCTCCACCCCCCACCACCACCACCACCACTAGAAATCTAGACTACTTATCTAACAAAATTGTCCAGTGATTTCTTCTCACAAGCCATCGAACTCGATCCTACAAATCACGTCCTCTATTCCAACCGATCCGGCTCCCACGCTTCCCTAAAGGATTTCGAAAGGGCCCTCGAGGATGCCACCAAGTGCACTGGTATAATATCAAAATTTCTATCCTACCCTAAGTTTATTTATACTGATGATCTGTAAACAGAAATCAAACCAGACTGGAGCAAAGGTTGGTCCCGAAAGGGAGCTGCTCTCCACGGCACCGGCGACCTCAGTACGTCTCCAACTTCTCCAATAAATCCATTCAAAGTCCTAAGTTACTAATTTATATTCCAGTCGGAGCCATCGATGCCTACGAAGAAGCCCTAAAACTCGATGCCAACAATGCTACCGCCAAGCAAGGTCTAAACTCCGTCCACGAGGCCATTCGTCGGGAACAGGAACGTGATGGTGTTCGCGGTCCACCAGGTGGTGGTGGTCCCGGTGGAATGGGCCTGGACTCCCTCTTCAGCGATCCAATGCTCATTCCAAAACTCGCCGCGAACCCGAAGACCAGAGACCTCGTCCAGGACCCAGAGGTTCTTGCTAAGCTGCAGAAGTTGAGACAGAACCCGACTGATCTTCAAAGGTAGGTGCCTTCTTGGTGGTTACTATATGTATACTTCTGGATATATTAGAGATGTTGACAATCCTCCATCATAGTGTCCTCGGCGACCCTCAAATGATGACAATCCTCGCCGCCATCCTCGGAATCTCAGACCAAAAACCCGGCGGCCCCTCCGACGAGGATACCCCAATGTACGAAGCCCCACCACCGCCCCGCGCCAAAACCCCACCCCCTCCACCAAAGGAACCAACCCCAGAACCCGAAGACGCCGAAGCGGTTGCCAAACGCGAAGCCAAGGAAGCTGCCGACAAGTCAAAGGCCCTCGGAAATGACGCCTACAAGAAGCGAAACTTCCCCGTCGCAATTGAACACTACAACAAAGCTTGGGAACTCCACAAGGATATCACATACCTCAACAATCTTGCCGCTGCCAAATTCGAAGCAGGCGACTATGAAGGTTGTATCGCAGAATGCGAGAAGGCTATCACCGAGGGACGAGAAGTATTCGCCGACTTCAAGTTGATCGCAAAGTACGTCTATACTTACACATCCTTAATATATCCTACACACTAACATCACGATATACAGAGCCTACGGCCGCATCGGCACCGCCTACCAAAAACTCAACGACCTCCCAAAGGCCATCGACTACTACCAACGCTCCCTCACCGAACACCGCACCCCAGACATCCTCACCAAACTCCGCGCCGCCGAAAAGCTAAAAATCCAAACCGAAAAGGAAGCTTACGTCTCTCCCGAAAAGGCCGAAGAAGCTCGACTCGACGGTAACGAAAAATTCAAAAATGCAGATTGGCCCGGCGCAGTAGAAGCCTACACCGAAATGATCAAACGTGCACCATCGGATGCTAGAGGGTATACGAACCGTGCCGCTGCTTTGCAAAAGTTGATGAGCTTCCCTAGTTCGATCGACGATTGTAGGAAGGCTATTGAATTGGATCCTGGGTTTATGAGAGCTCATATTAGGCTTGCACAGGGTTACTTTGGGTTGAAGGAGTATAACAAGGTCTTGGATGCATTGGCCGCGGCTACAGCGGCAGATAGGGAGCTGAAGCATACCAGGGAGATTGAAGAGTTGAGCCAGAAGACGATGGGTATCATGTATACCGCACATGAAAATGAGACGGAAGAACAGGCTAGAGAGAGAATCCAGAGAGATCCAGAGGTACGTTTTCACATACAAGGTGGGCAAATATGGACAGAAAGGGATTTAGCTAATATTTTTGCGTGTGTGTGATAGATCGTCTCGATTATTTCGGACCCGATTATGCAAACTATCTTGAACCAGGCCAAGAATGATCCAATGGCTTTGCAGGAGCATATGAGGAATCCAACGGTTAGGACAAAGATTCAGAAGTTGATCGCTGCCGGTGTTATTAGGTTGGGAAGGTAGACAACAAACACTTGGACATCTGAAGGAGGTACCTACCGTGATATGATATGACATGATATGATATGATGCAATCAGTACTTTTGAGATGAATCGTGGCGGAGGAGGGGGAGAAGATATGGTAACGCTTTTTCACGAAGTTTAAGTTGGTCACGGAAATGCTCCACAAAAAAAAAAGTGTTATAGGCCTGCCTCCGTTGCATTTTCTTCTTGAACTTTTGACTTGGTTTTACGAATGTTCTCATTTCCTTGTATCTTGACACCTAGCCAACCACCTTATCCTAGGCTTGTATCAGCGACAGAATATGAACCTAGTTAATGGAACCCGCAGATGAACATTTAAAAAGGTGCTAAGCCATTCTAGCTCTCCAGATCGTAGAAGACAAAAGGTTACCACTTTCAAAAGCTTAAAAAGTCAGAACATAAAAGTCTAGATCAATTCCCAAATCCATTTCCGATTTCGCATATCCCCGCCCCCATACCCCCCACCGGTACCTTTCTATAAACACTAAAAATAAAATAAGAACTACAAACATGCTTTCATAAGATATAATGAAAGCTTTGGAACTTAAGGAAATTTGTGGAAAGGAAGTGAGAGAAGGAAAAAAAAATAGATATATCTACATGTAGGTTCATAAGGTAGAAAAGAGGAAACATGATATTGACATAAGTAAGAAGCTAGTTAGCTATAGCAGGAAAGCAGACATAGCTGAACGCAGACGCCATAGCAGATATCGACAGACAAGGGGGAAAAAAAGTAATAGGCATACACAACCCTATCGCCGAATATTTCAACGTATAGTAGACAAGAGAACAAGAGGGCAGGGGATGAAAAGAAAAAAAAAAATAATAGGGTAAATAAGTACAGAGAAGGATAAAATAAGTAGCTCGCACCTAAGGAAAAAAGAGGATAAAAAGGTAGATATGTACCCACGACGCCCATAGATAATTCTCCTCCCACCCGTACACGTCGTGCATAAAATCGAAAATATCAATCACTTGGTACACTGAAACCCTCCAGAAAGACTCACCGCATCCTGTTACCTGCCTCCGTATTCCTCGCCACCGTATCGAATCGGATCTCTCTCCTCCACATTCTTCTACACCTCTCAACTCCGCCACCGTCCAACCATCTTGTAAGATTCTTACACTGACTCACGTCGAAACTTTCCAGCTTCGTACACCCTTCGACAACAGCTTCGACGCCAACCCCCGTAACTCTGACGCACCCACGAACGGATAGCTCGCGAAGTTCGAGAAGATGTAGACTAATCGCTCGTAACGAGGAATCGCTGACGGCGGAGCCGCAGAAAGAGAGTTTGAGGGAGGTGAGAGATTGGCAGCCTAAAGAAAGAACCTCGGTCGCGGTATCGGAAAGCGCACAACAGAATGACTAAATTAAATAGTTAGCGATACTAGGCTCTAAAGCTTCAGTCTTTGCAACGACATCTTACCAAATCAAGCACCTTCAACCCCTTCGCCGCATTTGTCAAAAACACAATAGCACTGTCAGTCAGATACGTACAATCCGCAAGACACAGGTGTGTCAAATTTGGAAAGCGCGTGATACTCCAGTGCTGGAAGCCCTGGTCTGTGATCGTTGTACAGCGTGTTAAATCGACTTTCTCCAGCCGTGCTGCAGCGTGAACCGCTAAATGTGACATAGTTCGATCGGTTACATGTTTGCAGTACGAGAGGGTCATATTCTTCAACTTGGCGCAGCCGATGACGGTTCCTGGAGGCGGGTAGAGGAGTTCGTGCTGTTTGGCTTTGGCCGGGTCACCCTGGAATTGCATTTGCGCGTACATAGGATGCATTTCGGGGACTACCCAGCCAGTAACTCGGGCGAGTAGAGTGTCGCTGACTTTGCGGCAATTGCTAAGGTCGATTTCTTCAAGTCCTTTCGCCTTGTTGGACATCTCGAGAATCGCTTGACCGGTGATATCCCAAACACTCTTCATTTTCCAGATTTTGGCGTTGGGGGCACAGACGTTAGCAAGGACGGTAAAGCCTTCGTCGGTAAGGTGATAGCAATTGCTAATATCGACGACTTCGGGGCGAGATCCAACGAATGGGACGATAACGTTGATTAGAATCTCGTCGGTGACTACGCGGTTATAGGGTTTCAAATCAAGAACTCGAAGAATGTCTCGATTTGTATTCAGAAGTTTAGACCAGTGTGTCGAGACTTGTCGTAAGCGCATCAGCTCATGGAGCTCCATATACTCGAAAATCTTGAGTAGGAGGTCGTCTCTGAGTGCACCCTTATTGAATTGTGTCGTTCTTCGCTGAACGATCCGAGCTCGCTTATTGCTCGAATAGTGCTCTGGGGGTGTGGTAGGGTGCTTGGATTTGTTTGGAGATGGCGATATAGGTCGTTCGACGTCTGCTTCTCCACTCGTGGGTACTGAGGGTGCGGGCGGTGGCGGAGCTAGTGAGCCTCTTCTGCTCTTCGCCCGCATAGCATCGAAGTCTGCGGGCAGGAACGGATCGGGATCCAACGGTTCGATAACATTGATACCAGGGAATGTCGTTTCTGGTTGCTCAGAGCTTGGAGGAGCAAGCGCCTGTTTTAGCGGGGAATCAGCATGCGAAGGGTCTTTTAAATGGGTCGCAAGTTTGGCAGAAGCATCCGCCAGGTCCATTCGAGAAATCGAATACGTCGGCGTCGAGTGCCCGCTATTCCCAACTGAGAGTGGATCAACTTCCATCCTATCTGAATCAATCGAATCCGCGGTTGATAACCTCCTTCGAGCGGTGGCCTCAACCTCCCGTTTCATCTCTGTATTCCATCTTCGCCAGAGCTCTTCCAAAACGTTGCCCTCAATGACGAGGCATTCGACAGAACTAATAGTCCTCACCGTTGCCATACGTTTCGTCGTCAATCCAAGACCAGCAACTTCGCCAAAGTGGTCTCCCTTCCGTAACTTAGCTACTACCCTCCCACTCTCCGGTGAAAATGACGGCGTGTGATTCCCAGCTGATGAGATTTCAGCGCTGTGGTCGACAACCTCCACTTCTCCCTGTATTATAAAGAAGATTTCCGTCCCGGGCGAGTTTTGGAGGACAATCGGGGTAAACGGTGGGTAAGACATCGGGGTTGCATTCATTCCGAGGAAGTGTAGTATTTCAGCTGGAAGGTTCGCAAACAATGGTAGCTCCTTGAGGACTTGTCGAATATTCAATTCTCCTGTGGCCAATACCGATTCTGTCGTGGTATTTCTCTGCGCTCCCGCCGAAACTACAAATGACGAGCTTCCACCTTCTGCCGCCAACATGGATGTTCCAATTGGTATGGACTGTTCACCACCACCAGTATGTGCAAGTCCAATCGCTCCAGGAACTTTCAACTTCCCTACACCCTCTCGCTTCTTCTTCTCCAGAATAGCTAATCTCTCCATAGCCTCCTCTCGAATCGACTTCTCGACATCTGGGAACTTGGGTAGCTCCCTGCGTAACGCGTCTTTGGTAAGAACCACCAGCAGACATCTTGTTCTGGCAATAATCGTCGCCGTTCTCGGAATATCCATCAGAATACCGATCTCACCAAAGAATGCACCTGGTTTAAGCTCGAAATATGTGCTCTCGCCATCTCTCGAGGTTACAGCAACGGCTCCACGAACCAACCAGTACATTGCTTTAGCTTCATCACCTTCAGTCAGGATATAATCCCTCGGAGCATGCTGCTGCGGTCTAATAGAGGCCGCTATCGCCGCCAAAAACTCCTCCGGCGCTGTCTGGAACAAAGGAAAGGACCTCAGTCTCTCCAGCAGATCCAGCGGCATACCCGACTGATGTGTTGTTAACGGTGACGGCCTGACGGGTCGTGCAGGGTTCATTTCCTGGTCGAAAGTGTGCAGTATGCTGAGCGGACTCGACCCCGCGGTCGGTGCTACGGGAGCACCTCGCCGCCTCATGACTGCGGTAGGAGATTTTGTGATTTTCCGCTTGGTTTTCGCTTTGTACGGGTGGGAGTTGTAGATGTGGCGACGGGCGTCTCGAGATCTACGCACTGATGCTTGAACGGTCTCCACGATTGCTGTTATTTGGGAAATTGTGGCGGGGTTTGCGGGGAGCGGTGTTCTTTGTGGGGAAAGAACACCTGACGAGGCCTGCGTGAAGGTCTGGGAAGGTGGGTGTGTATATCGAGGTTTTGAGCAACGATGAGGTTGTAGCTAGACGGTGAACCTTAAATTAGTCGAGCCCCGGAATGCAGAAACACTGCTAAAAAAAAACCATACCAGGCGAGCTCGGAAGGCTCAGATTAGTCAAGTGGGATTTCTATGGTATCGGTGTATCGATGATGGAGGCGAATGGATGGGTTTGTTTGAGGTTCGTGATGGAGGAAGGAAGGGCGGTATTTGGTCGTGGGCAGTAGAACATGAACGTTACCAGGCTCGAATTCTCAGAAGTTCAAGAACAAGAAGAGCTGTGGATGAAAGTGGCGGTTTGTAAAAAGACCAAAGCAATAGTCCGAAGGAGAGCGGGACAAAAGTAAAAATTCTTGAATAGTTCCTAATGCAGGTGCATTTTGTCTGTTTTGATTTACTACTTTATCCTTCAACTCAGCAGCCGTGCCAAAAGTGGTAGGACTCGTGAGGTCGACGGGCTCTATTCTTTCCTTCTACTAACCAGAGATTGGACGGGTGGAAGTCCTGCCTCCTCGTAGAAAGTTAATGACCCCTGGTCGGATTGAAGCTAACTACTGCAAGCTGCTCTGGAGTGCTAGTATGCGTGATGTCTCGAAGTCCCATATACGCCCCAGGCGGGTTAAGTCTGGTCTGCTGGAAATTAACAAAAGGTCTTTATGCGGAATTGTTGGGGTGCAAGCTATCGAAACCTGGTGGCGGAAATGGGGCTCCTACGGGGTGTGGTTGGGCGGTTGTTCCAGTTGTAATTATATTTCGCCCGCTTGGTGTTTTACTTCCTTCGAAGCGACTTTCTAGAAGGATGTGAGACGAGGTGAACCCCAGGAGACGAGAGCTTGGGCTGACGAATTAAGCAAACGGGGTTTCGACTGCCTAGGCTGCTGTTTTTCTTGTTCTTCTTGAGAGGCGACAAATAGTATTAATAACAGCGAAGGTTCTTTATACTGTTTCTGCAATTGAAGAATTTTCGGCTTCTGTAAAATCGGTTTGGAAGAGGTAAGGGAGAAAGAAGCTAAAGTGAGAAAGAGCTGGGCGGAGCGAAAATCCTCAGGGCGGCCGATAGACGAGAAAGATACCACGTTTCTGGTGTCGTGCGCCGGCACAGAACGTCTACTGCTGATTGCTATTTTCCTTCTTTTCGAGGTTTCCCCGGATGTCAGCTTTGTACGAAGTAGCTCCCACGCTGTATCTTAATTTAGAGCCGGGGCACTTGTGGGTTTGCGTTTTGATGACGGAATCGTTGCGATAGGGAGCAGATTCGTTTGATATTTGAAAGGGGCTGCCTGATACGTTTCAGGAAGTTGGACCTGGATGCAATGCGGAGGCAAAATATCCTGCTCTTCGTCTGATAGAGATAGTTCCTTTTGTAACGACGATGCGGGTCCTTCGTGACAGCGGGAGGATATCAATCGAGTTGAATTGATACGGCGAGCCGCGAGAATTGAACAACTAAAGGTTCCACTAGATATCGGACGTTAGAAAGTCCCCAGAGGAAAGATAATCCGAAGAAGAAGCGGATTGCTTGTATCTCTTTTTTTTTCTTTGCCCGGGGTCAGCAGACACGAGCGAGGAAAATTTAATGGAGCAGATGTGGAAAAAGGAATTAACAATTTAAAACAAGAGACGGACGTCTGGGAGCTGTCGGGCGTTTAAGATGCTCCTCCTCGAAGGACGTGCGTGCAGCAAGCAAGGTGTGTGTGGACACCTATGGGCACAGATCGCATGGCAATTGCAATTACAATCGCAAGCAAAAGCAGCGTGAATTCTGGATAATAAAAACCCCGAGCAAGCACTAGCCAGCATGCAGGAGCACCTGCAGAAACCACAGACGAACTCTCGCACAGACGACGACCAGGAACAGCGGTGGTGCGAGTTAATCAGGTACAGAATCGGGGAAAATAGCAAGCAGGAGAGGACCAACAGCAACATGCAACAGCGAACAGGATAGACCCGTCGACCCAAGGCGAACCAAGGCACGCTTAATGGGCGGCCACCGCCGGTTCGTCCCCTACTCTCGGTTGGAGCACGAGATCTGACAGGATGGGACCAGTTGGCAGTCACCCGGCGCAGGCTAAGCTAGTTGGGCCTGGCTAAACTTACACTCTGGATTGCTTGCTTCCCCGAGCTCGTTACTTCTTGTACCAGCAGCGTGCAAGGTAGATGAGAAATCCAGCGTGTGGGCTTTCCAAGTCGAGAGTGGTCGTGCGAGAGCTTTGCAGCTTTGCATAAGCTGTGTCCTGATAACCCCGCTGCTGTAACATAAGAAACCTGAAGAAGCTGTCTGGATGCGTTCGGAGAGCCGAAAGATCGAATGTCTGGATCCTCCTCGAAACAGCGGAGCATATGTATAGACATACGTCCGGCTCTCGCAGACACCGGACGAAATTTTCTTTCTTGCAGGAACGGGTGGGTCGTGCAAGCTGGGTGGGTGCAAGGGCGTGCCTGCAAAAGTGCCCCAGGATAGACTCAGCGGTATAGATACCAGATACCACGGCTGGTCACCGCCAATGCAAAACTTGTCCGCCAAGCGCAATATTAAAGATACTTACAAAGAACGAAGGTAATAGCAGTCGAGGTTGGCAGTTGTATACCCGGCGACCTGGACGTGGCTCGATCGATGTCGAGGATGTGAAGTTGATGGGGTGGGGCAGGCAGGGACACTGCAGTTGAAGTCAGGTCGTTTCGTTTCGGATGAATTGGATTCCAATGGATCGCGGACTCGGACGCAAAGAATGCAGAATAGAATTAAATCAGGGCAGGGCAGAAAGGAGACCAGCGGGAACAAGCGTGAATTCCTGTGAAGATGTTTTAAATTCCCGGCTATTTTATCCATTCCCTACTTTTGGTGCATACAGAAATGAGGGTGGTGGTGGGTATCTCCCTCGAAAGCTCGCTGGAGGCGTCGAAATATGGTCTGGTGACCATCGCCTGACGCTCTCTCAAACGTCCTCCACCACGTTACATGTCTACATCTAACGTACATACTTCATACATATCATAATACGGCGTCGTAACAGCGTCGTCTCTTCCATATGCATGTACGCATATATGTACCTATCAAGCAGCCGTGCAGACTCGCTTGGTAGCTAAGCTCCTGGCAAGCACAAAAATAGACCTCGGAAAAGAAGCCTAAATCTAGACCACAAGCTGCTTCTTCTCTATAAAGTTCAGACGGTGGAGAAAACCCGAGTGCCGGGCATTCTAGAAGCCGGCGTGGAAGCTTTTTGGGCGGGACCCTGGCATCCCGTGCAAACATGCCCAACTCGGAAGCTGCGGCTTTGTTAGGGATTGATCGATTAAAAGATGCCTGGTAAGCAGATGCATTGGGTCTATCGATTAGGAGTTTCATATGATGAGCTCGAAGGCGGTTTCGAATTTGATTGTTCTAGAAGCCCAGTTGCTGTTTAACCCTTAGCGCTGGGTGGTGCAGCCTGGGTGTGGTATACGCTAAGTAAATGCATTGATTCCTGCAAAGAAAATCTATCGGTTCATGCGCTGCGCTCTCAAGGCTCCCAGCATTCATTGTACTGAAGCCAAAATGCTATATGTCGTCACGAGCATATCACGCCTTCGTATTCCCAAGTTTGTCTTGGTTTCATTCCATTGCCTGCTTGTTCACAGCCAGATATAGCATCAAGCGCTAGCAACGACTGCCATTCATCGATCGCGTGACGTCAAAGCAATCATCATCTGTGTAACCACCAGTCGTCATCACAGCCTACTCTCCCTGTGCCTCCAACTTCTGCTTCCCATGCCTCCTAACCTCCTTATCCATAATCCCCCTCACCTTCGCACAACCACTGATCCCTACAGCAATCATCGCCTCCAGCCTCTCAATCCTAACTTTATTCTCCATCGTCAACGCCACAATCTTCTCTGAATCTCCAACTGTAGCCACAGTCAAACTTGGAATGTCGCTTTCCTCTAGGTAGTTGACGTCTAACCACGGATCAGGACTGGCACCCTCGTTGTCAAAGATACTTGTCGATTGGCCGGCGGTGCAGGCGCAGACGTAGTCCTTGAGTGGGATTCCAGCATCGATTAACGCGAGTGTTGTAGCGTTGATACAAGCAGCAAGAGTTCCACCATCTTGTGATAATATGTGAATTGATATTGTGATTTCGGAACGTGAGAAGAGGTGTGTGAGAATTATCGACGAAAAAGTCTTCTGTATCGCTGTTTGGAGTTCTTGGACTTTTCTGCACCATCACAAACTTATTAACTATGCCGTCCAATTATTTATGAAATGATGAAGGAAAAAATTGGCATACTTATCGTTCCTCCCTCTCTTAATCCTATCCGTCCCACTAAACGCCGCAAAATAAACCTCACAGCTAACCGTCGCGCTGTCCTGCTTGACTTTCTGCCGGTTCGATGGCTCGGCTGGACCTGTGACGTTACATAGGACTTTGGTGAATCCCTGTTCGATATAGGAGCTACCGTCGGCGTTGGTACTGCTGGTTGATAGTTGGCAATGGATGCGGCGGAGTTCGTTCCATCGTCGGCCGTCGTTGCGGAGGCCTTCCATGGTGGAGGTTTTTGAGAGGGAATGAATTTGAGGTTTTCGCGAAGTGCAAAGGTGCAAGGGTTTGGCGGACACAGAAAAAAGCAAAGACAGTACAAAAATGCAACATCTCCCAACACGTCGAAAAGCCTTGGGTGTATAGCGTCAGAGTGGAAGATGTAGTCTAGCTTCATATCACCTAGGAATCTACAACTGATATATAGAGCTTCTGAGAAAGAGAAATTGAAGTTTGTTAACCCACTTTCATTCATTCGTTAGTCCTCTTGTTACGTAACTACATACAAGAGACTCGCAAGAGCAGAGAGATACGCTACACCAGCTGGTAAATGGGGACTATGATACATGTGTAGGGGCAATCAATCAAAAAGTAAAAAGCGTAGAGGTTATTCAAGAGCAGAAAGTAATACAAGTAATACACATAATTCATGGGAGGAAAAAAAGAAAGCCCATCCTCACAATCAATCAGTCAAAATTCTCCCACTCAGTTACCAAAATCGTTCAATCCTAAATCTCAAAGTTAAGTCCAAACTCCGGCGGCGGATAAGCTCTCGTATCCGGCTGGCGGTAATCATTGGGATCACTCTTCACAACCTTTCCCTTCGTAACCGCAATCCTCCCACCGGGTTTAAACCCCCTCATCCACGCTCCATTCAAAACAAACGCAGCCCAATGGCTATTTTTATCCTCATTTTCCTCACGGATAACACTGACCGCCGCACGAAGTTCCTGCGCGACATTCCACACCTGATCGCCGTCAAGCCTCCCCCTTTTAAGAAAATTGCCGTAAAAGACTTCTGTGAAGCGGTTGGCAACGTGGGAGGGAACTGGCCAGAGAGTGGTAATGACGCCTGAAGCACCTGCTTGGAGGAAAGCTGGACCAACACCGTCTGGAAGCTCGCTGACGCGGGCTTTACGTTCGATCCAATCTGGTTGTTCGCCGATGCAGGTAACTAGAGGAGAACATCCCATTTGAAATTGGAGTGTGCGAGTGATATCTCGAGCGCGGAGGATAGTTTCTGGGGCGACTAGAAGTGTTGTATTTTCTGGCTTGTCGCCTTCTGGAACCATACTGATCTCGCCCTGGAAATGGAGGAAATCGAAGGTTTTCATGGCTTGTTCTTTCAGGCCTTGCCCTGTCATATCCGATAGATCGTCGTAGAGTGACAGTTTGTCTCCTTTAAATTTGGTCGCCAGTTTCCTTAGAGTCTGCTGAGTTGCCTTCTGGGCCGCATGACCAGTTCCTTCTCCAGCGACGGCGCAAAAACTGGCGCGGGTCATACCGAAGGGAATATTTGGTCGGTTTTGGAAGTATTCGAGGCGGTGAATGCATTGTTTGGTGACCAGGAGGCTGGGAGAGTAGACGATGTCGACAAAATCTCCTAGAAGGGCAGTGCGTTCACCCTTATCATCTAGAACGATCTCCGGCAATTCCAAGTCATCCAAGCTCTCGTTACTGTCATGATCGGAGGCCTCAGCTTCCTTGGGGTCTGCAAACACATCGCCACAGTCTTTCTCTCCAATCGGTATAGCATGGAACGGGATACGGCTCGTAAACGGAGTGTTCCCAAAAATAACCAAGTCACCTTTTCGGACGACTTCCATGATTGGTTCGATGAGGTTTCGTCCAAATTCCATGAGCTCGGTAATGTTTCCGCCATGGAGGCCTTTGTACAGAATTGCCTCAGTCCACCCTTCAATAGCACTTCGAGTGTGCTCCAAGAGGACGTGGTGAGTGATGCAGGCGGGCTGCGGAGCGTACTCGACCGGCGCGAATTTCTCGATATTGTAGACAATGTAGACGTCATTTTCAACGGAAATATAGTCAACAAAGATCATTGATTGCCCCGGAGTTCGGTAATTGCGAAGTTCGTAAACATCATCCATGATCGGAGGAGTCGCAGTAATAATTGAGAGCGGCGCTGCGACTCGCGGGTCAGAATTCAACAGCTCTTTGACTGTGTTTTGGAGCTTCTCAACTTCCTTGCACTGATTCCTGACGTAACTCCAGTTAAGAGACCAATCGCCGTGGCCTCCACCTAGCCTAATGATTCGCTCGAGCTCACGGATCCAAGAGATCGGGCCCGAATCCAGGGGGGGGGCGGAGTATGCAATGATCTTGTTGAGCTCATTGAGAAGATTTTCTTGGTCATCCCACAAGGTGCCAGAGCCCAATACGCGCCTGTAATCCCATGCTTTGGACTCCTGCGATGATTCCCAAAGGTCGTAGCTAAGCTCTGGGAAGTACTCCACTAGAGTCGGACGTCTTGGTCGCGGGGGCATATGCTTAAGAGGCTTCGTACCCCCTGAATGCTCTGTACCATTTGAATTCTTCTTCTTCTTACCCTTAGAGCGTTTCGAACTCTTAGGAGGGGTTGTATGCTTAGGAGGCCTCGGGTACTTAGGAGGCTCCGGGTACCTAAGAGACTCCGGGTGCTTAGGAGACTCTGGGTGCTTCGGACGATTCGCACGTCCACCTGTCATTGGCCTCTTCCCTTCTCTGGCTGCTTCCCTTCTTCTTTCCTCTTTTGTTTGTTCCGTATTGCTCCTGCGCTTCCTTATATTTGTTTCTCCCTTGGGGGGCTCTCGAGGCCCCTGGGCGTTAGGGTCATGGTTTTCCTTATTCTCATAATTTTCCATGTTCTCATCGATCTCCGTCTTCTGGTTGACCTTCTTTTTCAGCTCATATTCCCAATCGTCATCACTCCAGTTATTTTGATCGATGTTGTACTTTACTTTTAGGTCATCGTCGTCATCGTCGTCGTCGTCGATCACTCGGAGTTTCTCGATCACATCATTCTTCTGAATCCTTTCGCGCTTCTTCATCCCAAAGAACCTCCTAATCTTATCATTTCTCTTTTCTTTCCTTCTGTAATACTCTAAATACCACACTTCCATCTTCCTCTGATACTTCTCAAGCGCAATCTTTGTCGTCCTAGCCCTCTCTTTCTCATACTCATCGATCTGGAAGAAAAGCATCGACATTCTCTCCATAACACCACCAGGCTTCAATTCCTTCAAAAACGACGGTATAAGGTGTACCCTCTTGGTCGTAACCACCCCATACAACTGACAATCTCGGATATACTCCAAACTGTCATAGAAGTACTGCAGAGCCTCGTAGTAGCGCCCATTAACCTGCATGAACCAGCCTAGGTAAAAAGACGACAAAGCCAAGCGGCCCCAATCCCACCATCTCTCCGCCGTCAACATGAGCCCATCTGCGATTTTCCAGAAATCACTGTCGTCGAGGTTTTTCAACAACAGCATATGACAGGAACGTCCGCCGTAAGTAAGCCTATCCTGTACATCGGCGCAGACAGCCAAAAAGAGTAGCATCCAGTCCAACCAGAGTTGAACGTTCTGGTTATCAACTTCCAAGCGCCCCGGCTCGACGGAAAGCCCACGCGGTGGAGCGAATGCCAATGCTATGCTGAAGGTGTGGGTGAATGCTTCTTGGACGTAGCCGCCCAAATACTTGGCTACACAGACGTAAAATTCGACTTGATACCTCGTCTGTTTTTTAAAGAACCGCTTGTAATTCCACGTACTATGCCACTTGGTGAGTGTGTGCATAGTATCAAAGAGTTCTTGAAGACCATTGGCTTTGCGTAGAAATTTCCAGTTGTCGGCAATGAACATGCCGAACATTGCACCTTTCTTGTATGTAAGATCTTCGGTTGGGTAGAGCTTCCTATCCCTTTCGATTTCGGTCATGAACTCTTCCTTCAAGTGAAGGACAAAGGTCTCACGCTTGGCCGGTAGAAGCGTGTAGGCCAAATCCGCCTTGAAGAATAGATACTGGTACATCGCCTCGCTGATGTTCTCCTGGTCTTCAAAGTCGTAGCAGATCTCCACCATGTTCAGGGCAAGTGGGATACCCTCGTTCAGTTTCTCAAGAAAGTTGTAAACCGATAGTTTCATCTCCATCATCCCGTATTCATCGAAGTAGGTCATTTCAGAATACTTCGCATCGTGCGCATCGATAGCCTTGACCGCGTTGATTAAATCCAGCTTCCTCAATGCGATTTTGACCGTCCTCCAAAACGGGTGTTCACCTCTTTTGTTCCCGGTAACCATGTAGTAGTATGCCCATGCAGGGTCCAATTTGGTCACGTAACCGGGGCTGCGACACAAATTCAGAATAGGGTCGAACTGCTCCAAAATGTTACCAACGCGCTCTGCATCGTCCCTTGAAGCGTAGAAGTCCCAGAACTCCTGGAAGTTGTTAAACATAATCTCGTAGTGGTGCCAGAACATCTTGTAGCCTCGCTTCTTATGTCTCTTCCTTTTAGCCGAGATTTCGACATTAGTGTCGAGTATGAAGATCATCCAGTTGATGTCGGTGATGAGAAGTTCGTCTCCTGCTTTGTACGCGTGCATGGCTGCCTCCTCGTACAGGTCCCAGACGTGATCGAGCACATTCCTGGTGATTTGGCGCTCTTCGCTGGAGATTCGAAGAATGTTCTTTGCGGCAGCGAAGAGCAACTCTCCGATCAACTTTTCGATAAGTACCCATCCTGGAGTGTGCTTGGAGAAGATATTCTTGAATTGCGTGATTGTTGTCTCGAGGTTGAAGTTGATCGCGACATTCTTGAGAATCCAGCGGAAGAGAGTATAGCAACCAAAGAAGTTGCCTTGTTGGATGTGATACCCTACGACAGAGATGACGTGAGAGTTTTGGTCGAAACGAACATCAGATCTGATTCCTTCCTCGGCGATCTCAGATTGATATTCGAGGAAGATGTGGTACAGGTCACACTACTTTTCCATTAGCAGGAACCTAACAAGAAAGGTTGACGTTGCACTTACATGAAAGAACCCAATATCCTTCGGATGTCGCATCCTGACAAACCCATCGAAGGCCTGAGTCAAGAACGTTAAGAACTCCTTGCTAGGCTTCTCTTCCTCCTTACCACGCATTTGGCTAAGCGTCATAAGAAGCTTCAGAACAGTAGACTCCTCAGAAAGACGAATCCAATCATGAGTGTACGGCATAAAACACTCAAGAGCCTTGCGGCGATGATACGCAGCACGGTCAACATATCCCTGTTGGCTAAACATCCTAGCACAAAGATAGTGATAGGATGGAGAGGCGATTACCCCGGGAATGCGATTGATGAGGCTATCCATCATCGCGGTAGCGGTGGGATAGTTGCAAAGAAGCAACTCCCACTCGATACTTCGGACAAGCCGAGTGAGTAGCCAGAGTTCCTCATCATCGTCGTTCAAGAGGAACGACGTGATCTTCTCTCTGGCGAGAGGGTGGTGGACCAACGCTTTGGGTTCTCCATCGGAGATCCCAAAGCTGTCAAGAGCTGGGACGATGAACGATGCGGTCATCGTCGGAGGAAGCCTGTCTCGAAGGAAGACTAGGAATCTCGCCCATAAGGGCAAGAGCGGACGGGGTGGGGCGGGCATCCCTTCGGTAATCGTCGGACGACGAATCTGAAAGCTACATTTTTTAAATTTAATGTTAGCTAGATACTTAAATTGTTTAAGCTTACCCATGTTAAGAACTGCGTAAATAGGGCAATTAAAAATAAGATAGGAAATGTAGACAGGGTATGGGAGCTTAGTCCCTCGAAGCTTGAGGCTAGAGACACCAGAAGAGCTATCGCAGGGACAAATTGAAGGGGAATGGGTCTAGTTCGCCCTGTAATACCGCACGATCACGGAGAATAAAGGAAATATAGCTGGGGATGAGATGCAAGTGATGACTGGTAGGTGAGGGCAGATGGTTTGTGATGAAATAATACCAATGTGGATGAAGGTGAACCTCTCAAAAGGAGCTCTGAGGGCCTCGCTAGAGCTATAGAGGGAAACTGACGTACCTTGAGAGAAGTGATTGAGCGTGAGAGGGGGTTAATGATGGTCGTAAGACAGTGATGATTGCGTGGTGATTGGTAATGATGGAAGGCGAGCGGGCAATTGACAAGACGCGTCTTGACGATGGTGATGGTAGAGGTGAATATGAAGATGAAGGTGGGACGCAAAGAGGAGAGCAGGGGAACATAAACATTTAAGAAGCTGTCTCCAATTCAGGACTGGCAACAACTGCAAATGCTCAGCAATCAGAACCTCAATGACGTCAAAGCCTTTACAACCATATAAATTACAGATCTTAAAGCTCAGCAATTCTTAGTCTTGTAGTATAGCAACTCTGTATGCCCCATATCTTCACATTCAGGTTATAGTGGCTCTCTATCTCTCTATCTCATCCCGTTACCCACTCCAGCTCAAGCTTCAAACAAACAGACCATATCAAATATTAGTATCTTCAACATCATCCCAACAGAACAACTCTCCATATCTCCAGCATGATGGTAATGATAATATACAGCTTCAACTGAAATATCTGAAGTTTGAAACCCTCTTGCCACCATAATACCACATACAACAGCATCAACATCCCACCGCGTTGACCCTGTTGCAAAACCTCCCTCCACATCCCAAAAAGGAAAGCGTCCAAATCCCACCTCAGACCACGATGATCTCATGTGAAGATCCGTATCCTCTGCATTCTTCCTGCATGTGCCAAATTATCAAAAATAGCCCACACAGTGCCTAACTTCAGCCGTTCTTCTAGCTTCAATAAAAAAATGAAAAATAAAAAAATAAAATCAAAATTAAAAAAACAAATATCCCTTGGAACTTACCGGTATACCGGCCACGTAAGTTCGAAAAATCTATTAACCTTCTATAGCGATAGTATATATTCTACACCAGCTACTCTCGATCTCTCAAGCTAAAATCTATACACAGAAATTTTCTCAGAAAAAAAGAATTACATGTACATATACTAAAAGTTTCAAAGTATATATAAAAATCAGAAAAAGAAAACTCGTAAATATCGTTACACATTAAAAGAACCCACCACCAAATACCCCGCTAGGTTACCAACCAATGCAGGCCGAAATTGCCGATTTCCCGTACGTAAGTAAAGTGAGTAAAGTGAGTAATAAACAAATGAAAAGGGTAGTAGCAATAGTAAGTAAGTGATGAACCCCAAAAGGAGACTGATTAAACAAATGAAAAAAAGGGTGTTCCAAGCAAAGTAATGCCCGCTGTGATGTCGCTGCCGGTAATATTATACACCGCCAAAATAAAGAGTAAAAAAATAGTGTATCCAAAAGCCTTCTCCGAGAAAATGCTATTAACCTCGACCCCGAGGTTAAAATGCTATATTGCTTATGCAAAAGCCGATAATGCACCTTGTTCTTTCTCCACGCTCCATGCTATGCATGCTTATATGTGTTATTAAAATATCAGACCATCTAGTCAATCATCATCCATATCTCTTCTCCCATCTCTCCTCTTCACCGGTGTCGTAGTTTGACTCTTCGTCCCGTCCACTCTTTCCAACGCTACACTCGGCCCATCTCTTAGGGCTACAAACATTGTAGCCATGAAGCCGATAAACAGCTTCGTCCACAGCACCATGTTGTTCTCGTTGGAGATTCCCATGGCCTTTAATAACCCTCCGCGGTCCAGATCCTGTCGTAGGGCTCTAAGTTGTTCCTGCGATATCCACAGCCCAGGGCGTTCGTCATCGCTGGAACTACTGATCTCCCCTGCTGAATTCTCCGTTCTCCACCCGTCGTCCTTGACTCTATTCGGGTACTCTGTATATGGTGGTGGGTATCGCGCATCGCTGATCCCTAGTCCGTGAGAGGCGGAACTCGTCCGCCGACGTTGTAATCGCTCACGAGAGTTCGGTTGTGGTTTCACCGGCAGGATCGGTTTCTGTCCGTCCGGCTTCGCTGATTTCTTTCGATTCTTGCAAGGTGTGATTGGGTCGCTGGCGTCATGGTGGTGTCGCGATTTGCTGCCTGAAAAGACAACTTGGACTTCCTCATCGCTGGTAATATGGCCTTGTGTGTGCTGGGATACTCTTCGTCTAGTTCGTCGATGGAGCGTCCCATTGGCCTTGTGTGGCGGCGTCATAGCGGTAGTAATAGATTCCGTATTCTAACAGAGGAAAAGCCCATAAGGGAAAAAAACTGTTAGCACGTTGAAACCAACCGTCGCAATGTGGGAAGGACAAGAGACTATACTTACATCTCTAATGTCGACCGACTGACTGGATCGCATGGATCCGCCCGACCGCAGATCAGGCGATTGCATAAGCTTTTCACCGCCGGTGCGGAGATGCTCGTCGTATTGGTCGCCGAATAATATATCGGAACCGAAGCTTTCTTCGAGTTCGCTAACTTCTATGAGCTGTTCCATGGCACGTTGGCGCATGCTTCTAAGCGTTGAACGTGGTGAAAGAACGCCGCGACCGATGGAGGAAATGACTGCAGAGGTTACTCGCAGAGGGGAGAACAGGACATAACCGACGCTTCCGAGTCGTGACGACTTTGCGGAAGATGGTTGAGAGGAGGAAGAGGTAGGGGAGGATGTGGGAAACGATCTCGACTTCGGGGAGTCTTCGGAGTCGCTTGTTTCGGTATCGGTGGGGGATGTGGAGTTACCACGGTGGTTTTCTGGCTCTGCTTCACTTACTTCTGCGGGGGCCTGTGAGCCGATAACTGAGAGTGCTTCGTCATGAATCGTTGCAACCATGCCATCTTCGTGCATCTTCTCGAGTTCCTCGAACAAGGAATTGCGTCCACCGCCCATTCTTTCGAGTCGCGGACTTCCCCAGGAGCTGCTAGCGTTTCTGGAGTGGCCGCGAGCAAATTCTACTGATGAACGGCGAGATGACGATGGCGATAAGATAAGCTGCTTCGGTGCCGATATCCCAGACGGGAACTTCCTCATTTTTCGTTTCATCGGCATGTCCTGGGTGCTGGCGTTCGAAGTCGTCGGGCTCAGGGTTTGCCATGCGGCATCCGTCGGCGAGAAAGGCGAATGCTGCTTCTCCACTGTCGTTCCAGATGGCATGTTGAGATCCGCGAATGTTTCTAAAGATCTTGGTTTCGGTGTAACATCAATCATGAGCTGTCCAAGTGTCATGCTTTTTTGACCACCACCATACATCATACTATCCTCTCTTTCCTGAGCCTGGGCTTCCAACTCTGCGATTTCGCCTAGTGCATTAGTAAGTGCCTGAGCGAGTTGAGCATTGTCCATAGCCAAAGCCTTCTTATCGCTCACTGCCAGAGTTAGAGCGGTGTTCTGCTTCTTCTCGAAATCCAAATCGTCTTCCAAGTTGGCAACGGTTTGGGTGAGGGTCTCCACCTGCTCTTTAAGTAGTTTAATCTGCGAATTATTGGAACTCCTTTCACGAGAGTTAATCCTCTCGGTTTCACGTATCCGTTCGTCGAAAAGGGCTTCCCATTCATTCACCTGATTCTCTAGGCTGCGAACTTTAGCGTTTAACCGCTGCACAATCGCGGCATGTGATTTATCCGAGGTAGGGTCGGTGTAAGACCTTAATTTCGCGTTAAGGTCGCTAATCTGCTTTTCCAAGTGCTCGATGTACCCGGACTGCTCAACCGACGGTGTCTTACGGTGTCGGAGGGAGGCGTGTATCGATGGCAGACTTCCAAAATTACTTGATCCTCTTCTGTTTGACGATTGGTGGATGGCATCGTCGTCCGAGGCCGTACGGTCCGAGATCCTCGAGGAAACAGTATTGGACCGACCCATAGACGTGAAGTGTTTATTCCTGAGAGCATTTGCAGCCCGACTTAGCCCCTTGATATCATCGTGTTTTACCGAACTGGCCATCGGCGTCGCTCGCATGTGAGAGTTTCGAAGAGCCAACCGTCGCTCCTGAAGGGTGAGCGGAAAGCTCGTGGCCGGTGCCGTGAAACTCCGTTGGATAGGGTCCGGTTCTGGCGGATTGAATAGAGCGGTAAGTGGGTGCTGTGGGTCCCAGGTTCCAAACTGATCCTCGTCGGCGCCGTTGGGGACGGTGTTGAAGGGATTGTACGACGATTGAGCCTCGAAGGGTATGGAAGGATTCTCATGGGCCCCGGTGGTATCGCTTTCCAGTTTGTAGCCTCCATTGCTGGACTCGTTCCAGTTCTGGTCGTCGTCGGCGGCAGCGAACAAGTTGCCATCGCCGTTGAAGGTATTCCTGGTTGGAGAAATGGCCTTGTCAGCAACCACAAGATTCCGTTGTTTATATCCACATGAAGGAGATTGCCGTCCGTACTCTTGTTCCTCCTGTATCCTCGAAATCAGGCCAATCTCCTGCTCGCCCAGCGACCTCGGATCCTCGTTCGCATTGGAAGCTCTCCTGCCGGTGGGCGTAGTCAGGGGGCTGGTATTTGTGTTGTTGTTGATGTTCCTCGCTGAGGGAGGAGAAGCTATAGACGCCATGATGATGGATTGCTGGAGATACAGCTGCTGGGCATCTCCGTGCTCTGCAGCGTTAAAGCATTAGCTCGGGCGCAAAAGGTTTTCTACTAGTCGATAGGATTTTTCCGAGCTGCGGGCGTAGGCATGACAGAGTATAAATCTGGGGAAGATTTGGTTGTTTTCTTTGTTTCTTTGGATGCAGGCAATGTAAATGGTGAGAGCTTCGGCTATGGGACTGTTAGAGGCAGGAGGGAGGCATTTGCATTTTGCCTTTTCTTGTTAGCTCCTGTTGAGGTTTTCAGATGCTGCAGCGACGTGTGACCAGCAGAGCCCAGCAGATTTAACAGTTTTCCGGCAGCTGGCCAGCGCAAGATTCCAAGCTAGTTTGCTTTGCTGGCTGCATGTGTGATTGCATGGCTGGTAACTAGTCTGGAATAGAGCCCGGGAGGGGTATGGACACCAACCATCCGGTTCGATTCCTTCGACGGAGCATCGTTGATGGCCTGTCGATGGCATAGCGATGCATGGCATTGCATCGCCATGGGGGCATCTCTTTGACCAGCTTCGAGGCATGAAGGGAGCGGTGTTTAACATGTTTGAAAGAATTTTCCAGAGACATGCCAGACCAGAGCTATGGAAGCATCCTTCCGACCCGAGTCGGACACATGCACCCTGCCGACGTCCGCTCGCTAGCCCTTGCATCCATGTTGGAATCCGGATTCTCATCTGATGTATCCCGTCTACTCTTTCATTAGATTAAAATACTAAGTATTTTAAAAAAAACATTTAATGAATAACCATACATCTATTCGGTGCATTTCATATATCATACATACATACACTACTCCGTAACCTGGTAATAATTCAGTACAGAATCCTCGTCTAGGTCGAGGCAATCTCTTGGCTCGTAGATACCAATATCTTTGAGCGAAAGTTCTACTACAACTTAGCAACCTCCGTAGTCTCCACGATCTCCAGGTCAGCCGGCATCCCTCCCTTCCCAAACTTCAGCACCGACTTCCTATGCGGATCCCCCCGAGGTCCATACCCCAATACCAATCTCCTCCCATCCTTCGTCTTCCCCTCCGGCCTGGGCTCAAACACATACTTCCCCACCCCTTCCTCTTCAATCCACCTCTTTATCGCATCCCTCTGCTGTTCCACACTCAACGACCCATCATTCGTAAATCTCGACAGCCTAGTAACCAAATACGCTTGCGGTGGAAACAAAATAATAGAATTCGTTTTCAACCCTGCCAATATCTCCGCTGCAGACATAAAAGTCGTGGAAACGGTCTCTACACCTCCATCCGACGTTGGAAGCTGTGTGCTGCTGGAATCTACAGACGCTGATAGTGGTAGAAACCCCAAGAACATGTGTGTTTCATACCGCTTCTTCATCGTTGGAGGTGTAATCCATGTTGTAAATGGTATTAAACCGTCTACATCAGCAGACAGATTGTTTGACTCGAGGAACTGGTTAAAGGTGAGACTGTGAGTTCGAGAGTGGATATCCTTTCGGATCTGTGTGAAGCTGGGAAGCAATGACGACGGTGGCGGTGGGTTTGTAAGTAACACGCCTGTTTCCTCAAATGTTTCGCGGATTGCGCAAAACTCTGGTGAAGTATCTTTGGCATCTTGGTTACCACCCGGGAAGACATGCGCATTTGCAAAAGATCCAATAGTAGATGTTCTGTGGGTGAGCAGGATGCGGTTTTGTGCATCGAGAAGGACTAAACTACACATTTCAACCATGATATCAGCGCTTTATGATTCTACCAAAGAACGATATTTATTGTGAAACGTCTTTAGTACTACGTACCTGGCACTAGGACGAGGAACCGCGACACCTTCCGGTTGCAGAGTAGTATACGAATGAGGATTAACCTTTGGGGCCGCCATTTTTGCGTTGTAAGTGGTGGTCAGTTTGAAGGGGGTACCAGAGAGAAGGAATCTGGATCTTGACAAAGATGCACCAATACGCTGGGCAGGGGGCCGCATAGATATAGAGAACATGCTATGCTATCTACACATCGCAAAAGCCCGGTGACTTAAATGTGGAGTGGATGCTTGCACTTGTGGAGAAGCTCCGTTACCCTTCGCCTCGGCTCAATTTGGTGGGAGGAAGAAGGGCCTGTGGTGGAAATCTGGGGACCCGAGGTCCCTTGGTTTCACGAGATCGAGGGATCGCCATCCTGTGTTGGGCGTCTTGCTCCGAAAGAGGCAGGATTGGCAAACCAAAATCATACACGTGATTAGCAAATTTTCCAACAAGTGCAACACGCCTCGATTTATTCTCAAACTAGGAGTCTTTTACGCAAGCTTGGATGCTAGCGCTATCTGTCTTAACTTCAATAATGCTCCTGGAGAGGGACAACTGAATCTAATTGAGGATCCCAAATGAAATAGCCCGCCCAGTAATGCGTCAGCGGGCCACTCTCATGAAGAGAAATCATGAACCTTCAGAACAGCACTGAGAGCCCAAGGTGGAGTAGCACTCATGCGATACTAGAACGGTCGGAATTTTAGCCTGTATTCTATCAATAGTCTATATATATAACAAAGGCCAGCCGTACTTCGCCCCAAGACATGATAGAGAGGTTTTACTCGAGAGTACGAAAATCTGCTCCTCTAGTAATGATAGTTATGTATTCAACCAACCCCCCGGGCCAAAGATCTCAAAGTTCAGCTATATACGCCGTGGTTGTAGACCGGTGTCAAAGTATATGAAGCCACCCTTCAAGATAATTCGAGGTGACCTTTCACGATCACGGGAAGAACAGTAAGAGAGCTTTACGACGGCTGTGAAGCTTGAGTTTATTGCCAGCCATTTTATCAATATTAGGAGTCCAACACGTGTACACATGGTGCAATGACTAGCGCGGGATATAGACTTTGAGTTTATATATAATTCGTATCGCACCATGTGTCGTAACATTCTAGGTCATTGATATGGAGTTCATACGTATGGTTTGGACCGAACTGAATGACCCAGAATGGCTTTAAAATAAAACGCCATTGGCTAATTGATTACTCGGAAAGCAACTTTGTAAGCTGACCTTGTTGTTAGTATATTGCAACCCCAAGGAAATCTATTGTCTATATATATTAAACCTTTGATCTCGAGACGGGCTGATGGTACAAGACAAAATATTAATGCAGTGGTAGCCGAATCCCGTCCCAGTAAAATTGGTATCTATGCGGAATCCATGTTAATCGGCCCGTGGACGGATATTTCTCAGTGTTTTCTGTTGGCGACGTCGCGAATCTTAAGGACTATCGACCTTTTACCATTAACGTCGAAATGTTGTTGCACGTTGCATTTTGAAAAACAACCCTTTGTGTCCCGCAGGCCAGGCCTGATAGCATTGCAGCGAAATTGATGCGCCGACCTTAAGGTATTGGGGTTGAGAGTTTAAAATTTATCGAAAATTAATAAAAGATAAGAGCAAAAGGCTAGCTAAGCCCCATGACGGTATTCGAGTTACAACTAGTCAAGTGTAAATCGTCCAGAAGTCGATTTCGTGGAGTTCCTGCGTGCACTGTCTCCAAGGATCCGGCACAATAAGGCTCAACCAAGGCGACTTTTTCGGCTAGTATACGCGAAACTAGCTTGGGTTCTTTCCAGAGCTATCAGCCTCGAGGGTCTCCCCATGCAATATGCACTGCGCACCAGAATCGTAGCTAATCTGCACCGTACGTCAACTCATCTGGTAAGCGTTTATAAAAAGCCCGAAGATTGTAGGAAGTAGGAAATATGTAGTCGGCAGTCATCTCCCACTTCTCTCCATTCACCTAGCATCTTTCAAACACGGATACAATGCTCGGGGCATCAGAATCAAGCGTCATGCCCGCAATCGAAGCGGCCCTCACTCGCGTCAATGAAGCTCTCGCAAACACACCTTGGGCTTCTGAGCTTGCAGGCGTCCTCCCACTTACTGGATTTATAGATTTCATCGATACCCCCACCAAACTTCATATCTTCGAGTTATTCGGCGCGGTCCCGCTATGGTGTTGGCCCATAACGCCCGGCGATATTCGACTCCTCCTTTCGGATGCATACCTCCAGAGCATATGCTGCTTGGATAGATTCGGTGCCAGTCTCGCGTGGCATGCCCTCGACGGCCGCTGGGGAGATGCTTACCCCATCATTAACCCAAGAACAACCCGACTATGCCTCGCGTCTCAGCCCGTAACGCAGATTGTCAACGAGCACGCGAATATGTTCGAGAAGAATCTGAGGCTGCAGAAGCTCAATATTGTCCATGTTACACGTACACCTGGGACGGATCGGATTCCGTCGGATAATTGGCTACGCTTTTTATTCGTTGATCCGTTTTGGATGTACTCGACGCGGTACTTTATTACGTCGATATTGGGATGGGTGTTACTGATAGGGCTGGGTGTTTTCTGTGCGATGTTCCGATATTATATTGCTCTGACGTTTCTGTTGATTATGCCAGTGACGGGGCTTACCGTGTCATTAATATACGGCAGCAGACCGAAGGCACTTCTGGTTGATAGACCTAGTCCGTTTAATAGAGCGGTAGTGGTCGCGGAGCATATGAATGCGACGGAGTGGACAGTCTTTTATGGAGAGAGCAGTATTGTCAATTCTTTGCTTAACAAGCAACTCGAGTCTCGACGACGACCGCTACCGACTAAGGGATATGTTTTCCTTCGGCTTCTTTTAAGACTTTTTACACTCGGACAATGGGCTATGGTCCTCGCCACACTTACGCTTAAGGATATGAACGCCTTCGTCGTCGCCACATGGATTATTGTCTGTGTCCTTTCGCAGACCTATATGTATCCTCCCGAATGTGCGGCGAAGACTTGGATGAAGAGGATTGGAAGGATAGAGATGAAGCGGTACGAAACGGAGACTAGCTCGCGAAGAGCGCTGCTCAATACTATCATGGCGCTCAATCCGGACACGTTCGCAGAAGGAACCTGGGAACAACTTTACAGCGGCGCATTAAAATGGATCAATCCCATTCTCGAAGCTGGCCAGAGTCGCGCAGATTGGGAGGAAGCGACAAGGGCGGCTATGGAAGAAGTCTCACAGATTCCTATAGAGGAATTAGCGACCTCGAAATCCCTTGATGTTGAAAAAGGGTTCCTTAGCGAAACGTGGAATGAAGCGAACGAGCGATTCTACTGGAAGAAGTTTATCCACGAGGGTATCTACCTTGCCAGTAAGATCATGAAAGAGGGGGGTCTCCCGGGGAGGAGGGTCACTCCAAGGTCAGAGCAAACTGATCCAGTTGTAGCAAAGAAATCTACCGGCGCGAAATAAGCTTAGCTGACACTTACCCATTGCCAACCTCAAAGCGAAAATGTTGTTATGAAGTTAGCTAGTTAACTTGAGTGAGCCTAACACCGCCATCTGATCGACTTAAGCGATTTTCTTTGTTTCCTCGCAGCCTGTTTTTGCGATATAGCTTTAGTGGACATCACGAGTTCATTGAATTAAACGGGGCACGGCGCCATTGGGTTTCGGCGCGCACTTGTAGATACATTACAATCAATATTCTATGACACAGAGGCTTATTAAATCCATATATATACGGCAGTAAATTAGACTCTTTGAGAGAAATCTTGAGCTTTGGATAGTTTTATCAACTGTAGGACCGTGAACTTCTTATACTTCAGGCTACGCATACCCGTCCCGACGACCGCCAAACAGTGCCGACCTGGGAACACGTCTATATCTCCAACAATATTCCGGCCCAGCACAGTCTCGAAGACCCTGAACGGCGCAGAGATCTATTGCATCTTCATTTAGAACTTTAAAACCTACATAAACCCATTCCTTTCTATCAACCTTAAGGGTTTGGAGACCTTGACTTCCTCCTAAGTGTACATTAGTCACATTCGAAAGATTTCCTTTAGATTGTCAAACCGGATATTCGAAAAACTACTTACCAGGTCGGAAAAACTGTTTGACTTGAGCGAGACCAGCACCGCCATCAGGATCTGGGGTTGTCGTAAGTTCGGAATGGAATTCAATGACATCGCAACCTCTCGGAATATCTTTGTTAATGCTGGTGATTTTAACTGCGTGGGTCTCATTGGCGCTGACATAGCGAAATAAATGGAATTCGTATTGTCCGTCGGGATAAATGCCTACGGGAGAGGTAAATAAAATGATAGCCAGGGCAGACAGCTGGGGTCTATGAGTGGTAACTTACAAGCCCATATTCCAACAAATGGAGTGGCTTCAGAAGGTTCGATTAGAGCGTTGTCGATAGCGGCATACGAAACCGTTGTCGATACGAAGTCTAAACGGAATAAAAGCTCTGAGTATACAATTCTCTCGGCGTCCTGCAGGTGTCGCGTATGATTCGGTCTTGTCGTTCTTTCATCCGATGGAATGGTGAGCGGTGGCCAGTAAGGTGAAGTGTCGACGTAACTGAAATTCGGAACCTCTCTTGACCACCATTTGGAGACTTTGTCGATATAATTTCCAGGGGTTAAGCTAAAGCACGGATCCTCTTTGACCCGTATTTCGAAATTTCCGGGTTTAGTCTCTTGAACTTCAAGATTATGTATCGACCGTGCTAGAACCATATGCTCTGCACCGAATGTAGGGTGGGGAACCTTGTTCTTTCGCAGTACCAGCAAATCGCCACGAACCTCGTTATCCCCCATCCATACATGATCCACCGAGAAGTTCCATTTGAGAGTAGTACCAAGCAATGTGTGGATAGATCCCACTATTGCCAGATCCCTTTGTGTCGGAAATTTGAGCCAGAGTTTGAAATCGAAGGAGACATCTGGCTGACGACCTATCAGAATCGGATTGAGGACCAGAGGATCATATTTCTCGGTGGTGTACATTTCGTCGTCGCCAGCGGTAATAACAGTACCTAGGTATGTGCAGCAAAGTACTCCTCTCTCTATAAGCTCGGAAGGGACGTAGGCTACGTTGGAATAATAGCCGTCATTTGGCAGCTCAGTCTGTACGAGAACGTATGGACCAGGATAAGGTCCAATCAATAGGCAATTCTGCCATCCCTCCAGGGCTGCCTGAATCCTTGACCTAACAAAAGGGTGGGATGATTTTGGAACGACGCGCCGGCTCAAAATGTCCTCTCGATTTACTCTTCGAGCGGGAAACTCGCCAATCAACGTGCCATTAATATCGACTGCGCATGTCTGTCCAAACCTTAGAGCCCGTTTGAATTCTCCAGGAGGAGATGCTGGGAGATCGTATAGATAATTGGGGCACCATGACCAACCCCCAGACTCACAAATCGAGGCTTCGGTGTGCAGGAGGCTGGAATGGTCGATTTTTTTGATCTTTTTCATAATCTTTTGTGTAATATCCTTCGCTGACATCGAGTACTGAACTCCAATTCCAGCTAAAAGCCCTGCAATCATTATCCTATCGCGGGGCCATGACGTACTCCGAGGTTTCAGAATAGCCAAGAGATCACTTGTATTGTCAATTGGATCACGAAGGCGGCGGATAATATTAGATACGATCCAGTGAGCTCTAGAACACCGAGTAGGGTCTGTAGCCAAAATATCTTCATCGAGGTCTTTGATAATCGGCTCGTGGCTTCCAGGTTTCCGGTATACGACTTTAATCCTGTCCGCCATATTGCATTCGACGGCGGTCCAGCCGCGGGTGAACCATTGAGAAAGAACCAATGCAAGCGCGGGGCTCCCGTCTTCGGCCCACTCGAAATTTGTTAAATAGCTATCGTGTACAAGGGTGTATGTTGATTGAGAGTAGTTTTTGTGCATATCATTAATGCACTTTGCCCTGAGACCTGGGTCCATTGGAATGGAAATTGAATCCCACCAGATGGCATTACAGTCCAGCATCCTGACTAAGCTGGCGAAATAATTGAAGAGGCAGCGGTTAACTAGACCAGCGGGTTCGATTCCAACACCAGTACCATCGGACCATACGTGAGAAATCGTGACATATCTCACGTTAGTATCTAGTACCTCAAAAGGTTCATTGATGGACCAAACGGTGCCTCCTCCTCTCTCCATTGAAATATGGAGCAGTCTTGGGTCGAAGAAAAGTTTGTTTTCCTCGCAATAGGTCTTGCTGGATTCAAAAGGGCCGCTGGTTTTGCATTTGTGAAGTTGACGGAGTTTTGTAGCATCAGCTAGATTAAAGCTGCAAAACCCGGGTGTGCATTGATCGTGATCCTGGTGTTTGAGCGACGGGTACCGTTCGGTAAGGTTCATAATTGCAGGCA
Organism: Arthrobotrys sinensis; assembly: GCA_036971225.1. Classification (NCBI taxonomy): domain Eukaryota; kingdom Fungi; phylum Ascomycota; class Orbiliomycetes; order Orbiliales; family Orbiliaceae; genus Arthrobotrys; species Arthrobotrys sinensis. Next base: position 1,085,137 of record JAJTTV010000009.1, on the reverse strand, counting down.
GGTCATGCTCTCCTCTGTCGCTGATGAGAGAAACATTCCAAAGACGATTTAAGCAAATGCCTTTCTCGCGTGCCTTTTGTGTCACCTCAGCTAACTTGGGGGCTACGACCCCATGTGGTATCATGGTATTCCCCCATACTGTATGGCCAAAACTGACGTTTCCCAGGTACATCTGACATATGACCCCCCAGTAGATGATTTCGCAAATTGGGAAGAAGTCGATATCTACCTCCTCGCCCCCAACTCTAATATATCTTGAGGCGATATTGGTGTACCTGACTAATCTTATCCCTTCCAAAAACCAATTGAAAGAAATAGCTGCACAGGAAAGGTGGATAAAAGAGCTCGTGAATCTTTCCGACAGCGGGACTCGCATCTGACACGAAGATATCCCTATGATCCATTCCCGAAACGCTGGCCACTCGCAATGAGGAAGAATGCCCTGGAACTCCTCCTGGCGCTTCTGGCACTCCGGGTCCCTACATCTGTATATATTTGCCGCTCGACAGATGCTAGCCATATGGTTTAGCATCGGCCAGGTTTGGTCAATCGCAGCTTGTACGTCGGAAAATATGGTTCGCACCCACGAGTATTCTCGTCCAACCATGTTAGCGCAACCATCATTTTGGTCCGGCGCCTCAAACAGCAGCGATTCCTCGAGATCAACAGGGGCGGGACTCAAAATCTTAGGATCGGGGATGCTAGAGTCATTATCCATGAGTTCGTGGATGAACGATCTCATCTTGTCGAGATAAGCATCACGGCCGGGATCATGGCCAGTACGACGATTGCCAGCAGAATTTCTGGTTATATCGCCGAACTTTATGAGTTCTTCAGGAGTGGCTCGTATTAGTCCGTTTTCTGGATCAATGTCGTATCGCATTTTGGTGGAAGCATCTAAGTAGAAGCCGGCGGGCTCCTAATTTTTTATCGGACGATGTAGAAAAGGGTATAACAAAGCGAGCAACTTGTGAATTTAGTCTAGTCTAGGATGACAATGTCCATTGATATATTGATCATCGCATTTGCCGCACACCAGATAGCCGTAATGTCAGGGATGTCTGCACCCTGGCTTTGTAATGTGCAGTCCAATTACTAGGATTATATACGTATACGTTTCGCGAGATATCCATCTTGGGGCTTGAATTGAATAATGTGTTCTGTGTTGACCTAGCGGGAGCGGGGTCAAGTCGTGTAGAAAGTGTATTATCAATTATGATATCTCATGAAAGCCTGAATGACCATGTAATACAGTCTGGAATTGTTGCCAAAAGGATGGCCGGGTTTGCATTGATGGACTTCGACAACCTGCGGACATCATTGTATTTAAAAAAATACCGAATCCCCAGGAGAGGTTTCAGACCAAGCATAGCAAGGGAATTTGCGGATGCGTGTGCGGCAAGTTCGAGAGCGATACCTGGGTGAGAGCCGATAGGGTCGTGGAAACCTTCTCGTGCCGAGGATTTATAATTAGCTATATTATGATGTGTCTCAATGGCCCTACCCGCCGACAATGCAATAAGATCCTGAAATTGAGCTCGATAGCTCCTGGCCAGCTGAAGACACTGTGCTTATGATCACGTGATGAGCTCTCTTGCCATGACGTACTCCAGGTCTGTCGCCAAACCGAAGCCGGACTTAAGACATTGTGATGCTGGAGTGAAAGAAATACCTCTTGCAGCTGCCAGTGCATCGGGACACCCAATTGGCGGAGGTAAGGCTCAATTCGGCAGAAGTGTTCCAGACTACAGGCACAGTAGTGTGTGGCTTACGACAGCCTCTTGCGACAGAGACAAGTACCTAGAAACACCGCTAAAGTCTCGAGAGAACAAAGTACTTCCTGCTCGTCATGCCACCATATCCAACCTACGTCAAACTTGCAGGGAAGAAGCTGCATCAACGAGCAAGGGTAGCAGACCTGAGATATATGCACATTGCGTCGGTATGGACAGGGCCAAGCGGGACATATCGATAAAGGCATGGCCCAACAATTCGACAGCGGATCTGGGCAATGGGTTCGGGTTTTATTTCCCCACCTCCCAATTGCAATTGCTCTGCAATATCTGTCGTCTGCCCGTACCCAATTCTTTAGTTCGGCGTATTAAGATTGCGTAGCACATGAAGGAAGGAGCATACCAGATCGGAAAAGGCGATCGAGGTACAGAAAAATATGGACAGGGCTATGGGACCGAACTCCTTGATGCCATGACCAACCAAGATCTTGATTTAACGAGCCGGAGCAGCGTCCGCAGGCGTCTGCCTGGTTAACTGTGATCGTATATCAAGCCAACCATCGGCACATCTGTATGTATGCGCACACAGGAATTGAGTTTTTTTTTTTCTGAGTCTCTGCATCTTTGCATCCGTTATCTGCCTTTTTCTTTAGACGGCGTCTGGTGTCGTGCGGGGGCCAAGTGCGTGGATTTCCATTTGGTGGTCTGGTCGAGTTTTAGTGTGAGCCTACATTCCACAATCGAACGAGTTAGTCCGTCGACCCTCGGAAGAGCAAGGTGTTACTGTGGCCTTTCCCTTAATTGAAGCTCGCTATTGCGTCCTGAAAGATATTGTTTCTGCTACAGCGAACTTGCGCATAAGATCAATTCTCCGAGGACTCGGATTTGGCGGTGCTGCTGTATAAAAGAGGAATTTGGTGGTGTTTTCCTCCCCGCCTTCAAATTAGAAGTGCTGCTTCTCAGTTGGTTCTGTCACATTTAAAATTAGAGAGCCTTCGCACTCAGCTCAACCAACTGGTGGTTATTAACTAGCAAAAGCAACATCACAAAGCAGAAACGAAGAAGTCCAGGACCCCACGCTCATACCCCAGAGCAAGGACTTCATCATTCTCATTCCATAATCTCAGCTGTTCCGATACTTTGCGGCAGAAACGACCACGAAACCACTAATTTCCGTTTGATCTCTCAACCCAATCCGGGTTTGAGCCTAAAGGCAATATGGCAACCCCAGCTCCAGCACCAGTTCCTCCTCCAGAAACTCCAGCTACTCCTCCTGACACTCCTTCGAGAGCACAGGAAATCAAAATGTCGGGAGAAGTAATCCAGGAAGCTATCAAGAACGAGGCCATCGATGGCGGGGCCCCAGCCTTTAAATTCGACCCCAATGCACCGCCTGCCGAAAAGGCAGCTGAGGTTCGCAAGGTAGGCTAACCTTCTCCCAAAAAAAAGCGGCAGAATCTTGTGAGAAGGTCGTTGACTGGTTCTTTAGGCGATCCCAGAGGGCCTCAAGCTTCAGCCGAGTACGAAGGCTGCTCCTATCATTGATCCCGTACGTATCTCCTCCGAAAACCCTCTGCCGCATCGTGCCTTCCAAACAGACGTCATAGCTCACAAGAATCCAGGACGTGTCAACACCTAAATCCGACAAACCAGCGGCCGGCCCACAAACACAGGAAAAGAGCGAGAAGCCTGCAGAAGCCTATGTAAACGGACACCCTAAAGCCGGCGACGGCGAATGGAGCCGAACAGGATGGGCTCCGAGGTTTGGATCTGGAATCAATGAGAATGCAACTTTCGGTCTCCCATTTGACGAGCTCGACGTCGACAAGACAACGTGGCTCGAAAAGAGGCTTGAGGATAAGTTTTTTGGAGGTAAGTATCTGTAATATTGAGTATTTCCTATGCTGCAAGGTACTGATGGTCTCCTAGACTGGTATCACAATGCTGGCATCATTATCGGTGCCTGTGTTATGAGCTGGATCGTCGCTTTGTTCGGTGGCGGCATCGCCTGGGTTATCATTGTTTGTGCAATCTGCATGACATACTACAGGACATCTATTAAACGCCTTCGCCGAAACATCCGTGATGATCTTATCAGAGAAACTGCACTCCAAAGACTCTCAACTGACTCGGAGAGCCTCGAGTGGATCAACAACTTCATCCTCAAGTTCTGGCCAATTTATCAACCTGTGTTAGCTGCTACAGTTGTCAACACCGTCGACCAAATCCTTTCCACTGCTACACCGGCGTTTTTGGACAGTCTTAGGTTGGAAACGTTCACAATGGGAACGAAACCTCCAAGGCTAGAGCATGTCCGGTCGTACCCCAAGACCGAAGATGACATCGTCGAAATGGACTGGAAATTCAGCTTCAACCCCAATGATACTTCTGATATGACCTCAGTCCAGCTAAAGAGCAGAATCAACCCTAAAATTGTTCTCGAAATCCGTGTCGGAAAAGGTATTGCTAGCAAGGGTCTTCCCGTGATCGTTGAAGACTTCGCCTGCTCCGGAGAAATGAAAGTCAAGATCAAGCTTCAAATCAACTTCCCACATGTTGAGAAAGTTGACGTCTGCTTTTTGCAACCCCCAAGACTCGATTTCGTTTGCAAACCCCTTGGTGGAGACCTCCTTGGTTTGGACATTGGTCTCATGCCCGGCTTGAAGACATTTATTTTGGATATGGTACACGCCAATCTCAAGCCTATGTTCTATGCTCCACATGTCTTCACTCTCAATATTGCTCAGATGCTCGCTGGAGCTGCAGTTGATACTGCCATTGGTATCCTCGCTGTTACAGTCCACCACGCACAAGGCCTGAAAAATCCAGACAAATTCTCCGGCACCCCAGATCCGTATGTTGCTCTTTGTTTCAACGGGAGAGACGTTATCGCAAAGACGCATACAAAGAGAGAAAATGCGAATCCAAGGTGGAATGAAACCATCTACCTTATTATCACTTCGTTTAACGACGCCCTCTGGCTTCAAGTCTTCGACTACAACGACATCCGCAAGGACAAGGAACTTGGTGTCGCCTCATTCCCACTCAAGAGTCTTGAGGAAGGTCAACCAGAACAGGAAAATGTTCAGCTCCCAGTCATTGCCAACGGAAAGAACAGAGGCCTCATTACTTGTGATTTCCGCTTCTTCCCGGTTCTCGAAGGTGCAAAGAATGCTGATGGCACTACTGAACTTGTACCCGAAATGAACACTGGTGTGTTGAGATACACAATCCACAGGGCCAAAGAACTCGACCACACAAAGAGCATGATTGGCCAGCTCTCTCCATACGCCACATTCGTAATCAATGGTAAGAAGATTAAGCAAACAAAGATCGTCAAACGAAGCAACGACCCTATCTGGGAGGAGCACGCCGAAATCATCGTTAAAGATAGGGCGCACTGCAAAGTCGGCTTGATGATCAAGGACTCCCGAGACCTGGCAGAGGACCCAACCATCGGTTTCTATCAACTCAAATTGAACGACATGCTCGACGCAACTGCCAAAGGACAAGACTGGTTCCCACTTTCCGGTGTCAAGACCGGTAAGGTCCAGATTAGGGCACAATGGAGACCAGTCGCGCTGAAGGGAGATATTGGCGCCGACGGTGGCTATATCAAACCCATTGGTGTTCTACGTATTCATTTAATTCGTGCGAAAGACCTTCGCAACGTTGAAAAGCTCGGGAAATCAGATCCATATGTTCGGATCCTCTTGTCCGGTATTGAGAAAGCTAAGACTGTTGTCTTTGAGGAGGACCTTAACCCACAATGGGACGAAATTCTCTACGTGCCCGTCCATAGCAACCGCGAAAAGGTCACTCTTGAGGTCTTAGATTACGAGAAACTCGGCAAGGATAGACCTCTGGGTAAATACGACTTTGATGTCGGTCCATACATCAAGGAAAGCGAGGAAGTTGAGGGCGAGTTCCTATCACACACAGAGAGAAAAGAACAAGCTGTTCCTCTCATTTTGGATCGGACAAGGCAACAAAAGGGAACTCTGTTTTTCAATGTATCTTTCTATCCAACGATGAATGTTGCCGAACCTGAACCAGAAAAGAAGGAAGAAGAACCCGTCGAAGAGTCCGATCCAGATCTCGAAGTCAAGGTCCCAACTCCTACCTCCCAAACAGTGGCTGGGTCTGAAGTCGATATGCTAGAGGCGGCCGAAAAAGAGGTAGCAGGCGAGGTGCCTAAGAAGAAGAAATCCGAGCCCATCAAGCTAACGCCGGAGGAGCTTCTTGCTAAAAGTAAGTTGACTTTCAGAAATGTCTTTTTGCATATACTGACCATTGTTAGACTCCGGTCTGCTCGTCTTCAGGGTTCATGATGTGGATCTTACGGAACGCGACTGCTACCTTCAACTGAAGATGGATGACTTCCTTTTCCCAGCCTTTGTGTCTTCCAAGATTCGGATGAAGAGGGGTAAAGTGGACGAGATTGGTGACGCTTTTGTTCGAGAACTCGAGTTCTCGAAGGTTGCTCTCAGGCTTGTTGAGCACCATAAAGACAACGACAAGGACGACATTATTGCAGAGCTTAAAGGGGACACCTATAGAATTCTCAAGCAGTGTCTCCATAAGCCTACCGTTTTAACAATGAAGGGCAAGGACGGTGTGAACAAGGTCAACGTTACTCTCAATTACATCCCCATTCTCATGGAGCTCGACGAAAGGGAAAGTATTACGAATATGGGGACCCTCCGTGTCGATGTTTTGGATGGAAGTGACCTTCCAGCAGCTGATAGCAACGGAAAGAGTGATCCATACGTTATATTCGAGCTTAACGGGGAGAAGGTATTCAAGACCGAGGTTCAAAAGAAAACGTTACACCCCGCGTGGAACGAGTTTTTCCAGGTCCAAATTCCATCCAAAGTTGCAGCCGAATTCAAGTGCAAGGTTTACGATTGGGATCTTGCTGGCGAGGTACGTTTACATTGTGCGAATGCTACATATGGGATCTTGCGCTAATTTTACTTCTCAGGATGATTTCCTTGGAGCTGCAAATATCGACCTAACGAAGGTTCAACCATTCACCAAGAGTGTTGCTACAGTCCCTCTAGATGGCAAGTCGGGATCAATCCGACTCGCCTTCGTGTTTACGCCTGACTACGTTGTTCGCCAGCGACACACAACTGCGACTTTTAGTGGTACTTTCGCGGTCCCCGGCAAGATAGTTACGAACGTTGCCGGTGCACCTATCAAAGGTATCACGAAAGTTGGCGGTGGTGTCATCAAGGGTGCCTCTTTCATCGGCAAGAATGTTCTTGGCCGTGGTAAGAAAGACAAGGAAGAGAAGGAAGAGGATTCTAGCAGCATTACTCAGAGCATTTCTGTCAATGAGCCGCCTCCGGATGACGGCCGTAGTAGTGGTAGCGCCTCGCCTCCCAGAATGAAGACTCCCAACAGAGACTCTGTGAGCCTTAACCCATATGGTAGCCACAGAAGCCAGAAGAGCATCAGTGGTGCAAGTATCCTTCCCGATCATGGTCTCGCACACATCACCCTCGTCAGAGCCACTGGGTACAAGGACGGCCAAAAGCTCCGAGTCCATGTTATTCCACAAGGCAAAGATAAACACATCCTCAAGAGCTCGACCGAAAAGTTCCACGGTAATTCTATCGAATGGCATAACGACGAAAAGGTGCAGCATTCTTGTAGCCCAGATACAAGCTTCAAGGTTGAAGTTTGGTACGATTCGCGAATTCCTGGGAAGGATGAGAAGCTCGGGGAAGGTCTGTTGATCCTCAATGAGAACCCAACACCTACGGAGACCGTTATTCAGGTTGGCACTGGAAATATTACTTTCAAGACGAGTTTCAAGTCGTCAGAGGAGGATAGACCTGGTTCGAGGCATTCGTCGCATCGCAAAAGTTTCTTTGGCCGGAGCAGAAACAATAGTCCGCCATAGAGTGGCGGGCCATTGAGAAACTTTAGCTTCAGCAGCGTCCTTCCACGGGCGTCGATGGAAGTCAATGATGGGAAGAGGAAGATCAGTAACAGGTCAATTGATTGATTCACTGTTGGGCGTTGAAAGAGAAAACCTAGGGGTTCTTGGGGCTTGGGTTTGGATACTACTTTTTTTTTTTGCTACTATACTAACTATCCTTCTTACGCTGTTTTCTTCATTACGTTTGGAATACCCGGTTGCAATTCTTGTCCCCCTCTTTTCACAGTACATACTCATTTCTCGTGTTGCAAAAGCTAGCTCAAAACTGTTGAACATCCCGTCTCATTCTCAAGCATGTTTTATCGTCCTTGCATGCAGCCCTTATGTCTTGGATGGATTCGTGGCCCGTCTTTTCTGTTTCGTTTCTATTACTGTTGTATCTTATCAGCTTCTTCCATAGCGTATACAAAATGGAATTAGTATCATTATCTCCATTTTCACTTTATTGCTTGTACGATCGAGGTGTCTTAATGTGCGTCGTCACAATTAGGCCTTGTTGGGTGGTGGCGGGCCAGCAGAGAGGCGTTCAGAATCCCTGCCGGTCCTACGGATTCGAGGCCCTCTAGCATTAGTAATTTTAGGGTTGCACAAAAAATTAGCTTGTGATCCGAGCTGCAGATATTTCGACAGGGGAAACTAACCATATGCGGGGCATTAAGATGACTGGCATCTTTGTTATGATCAAAGACCGGATTTCGTATCCGTTAGTGTATCACTCAACCAGCCTTAGCAATCACGGCCTGATCTTGATCCTGAGTGCACTGACCTGTTCTTCCCTCCCGAACTATATGCCTCAAAGCCCCCAATATGTGAAAGCAAGTAAAATATGCAAAGGTCAGGGCAAACGGTAATACGTAACCCGCCAGCTGCAGCTGATATGACACCAGGCTAGTTCAATTGGCCTGTGTCACATTCACTATGTGAGACAACGCTCGGTTCCAAAGTGTCGGCCCAGGCTTGGAGTGGGGAGCCTCTTATTAGTCGAGACGAGAAACATTCTCCAACCATCTAGACTATTCCTGAATAATTCGAGATATAGCTTGATTAATTAAGGACAAGGAAGCCATTGCAGCATGCAGCAGGCACGGTTTAAACCACACGAACAACGCACTGAGACCATCACGAGCATTCCAACCGCTTGCCTTTGCATTCAATGATGTAGGAGGCTGCGGTTGAAATACTTAAGTGGCTTGACAGTGCACGGCTGGGCCGGGAATACCCATATGGGGAATCGAGATAAAGAGAGATTTGCCACGGGATGTCAAGGTTTCAGACGTGCAGATTGGAAAAGTGGTGACAGCTGCAATGGAGTTTCTTGGGATGCAAGGCAGCAGATTGTTNATCCCGGAAGGCTTAAGGCCCGTTAGCCGGCGATCATGACCACATTTTAACCTCGTATTGCATCCCGCCCTCGCGGTCTCGGGATACTTTACCTAGTTCAAAATTGATATCTCTGAGTCAATCTGTTTCATGAAACATTCCAGTTGGAAGGCTTCGCCTCGATCTATCAAACGGCTCGCTTCGATGCATCTGTCCGGACATGTCCTAATTTTTGGGAGAACTCTTTTTTGAAAATGTGATATGATATCCACGGTGGGCTCTCCGCATCATGCATGCACAGCTGCAGACGGTTTACCGGGTGCAAAAGTTGAAAGTTTTTTTGGGCATAACGGGCCGAGGTACAGATGAAAACTAGAAACATGCAGGAAATCACAAAAAACATCTTATGCGCCGTGCATGAAGGTGGAAGGATAGGGATTGAAGATAGACGACGGTGGCTTCTATCGTATACGCCTTCGACTTCGGGGACTAGGACCAGGATAGTTGATATGGATCGAAACGGGTACGGCGCCGCTGGCCCTAGCCGGCGGCCGAGTGCACGAGGATGGGATCAATCGATCGTAATGGCTATTGATACCTAGTGTACAGATGCATCTAGTCGAGACATCTATACAAACGCTCCGTACTTTATAGAACGTAATCACGTCACAGTCGCCAGACTAACACGATCGATCACCAAAGCAGTTATAGCAATCGCCTACCAAAGATGGGCCAAACATACCAGACCACCGAAACAAACCCTTAGATGCAAGCACATTTTCACAATGTGAATGAGTTTCGCCCGCGATTCTGCCAAGAGAGAGACGAGACTAGACCTCTTGGCCATATTCTCGTTGCGCAATTGTATAATAGTATATCTCGATATATCGACATCGGGGGGTGGCTAACAGGCCACGGATATATTTGGTGCATAAGGAATGAAGTGCATATGGATAGTGAGGCTAGTATACCCGTGGAAGCATCCAATTGCGTATCTAATACGACAAATTGCGAATGTGGATAAATGTTCCGAGGCCAAGTGGACAATTGCGATTTGCCTATATGCCGTGTCACGGAAAGCATCGCCACAAGAAAGTATCGGCAGTGATCCCCACAAGGCAAAACAGTGGCACGGTTAAGAATTATATCTTATGTCGGGTACCAGGGTAAGGTTAAAGTATTCTCATCGTATAGAGTTCTGCTAAAATTAATCAGAGTAGTACTTACTTAAGTATGTATAGAGGCACTGGTTTGTAGCTACGAGGGACATTAGAAACAAATAACTATAGACTCTACCCATACCAAATCTTAGCTCGCTAAACATCTTAGGGTCAACTAATAAGCATTTAAGTACTCTTTATAAACACCTAGTTTCGTAAACCAGCCTCAACGTAAACACCCTCTCTACTATTCCATATCGTCGGTTTTCAGGCTCAGGCTTTCAAGGTAATCCCCTACCTCAACTCTGAAGTCCACCCAGGAACTATATATCTCATTTCTCTGGGCCCGTTCTTGATCTACAACCTGAGCCCGGGCCAGGTCGGATTTCGCCTTCTTTTTCACCTCCTACTTCTTTTTGCTTCCAGTCTTATTTTGGAGAGGTTATTTCCCTGCTCTCATGTTCTTGCATAGGTTACCCTAGCGTTAGAGGCTAGCCTCGTGAAAACGAATGCGGTTCAATCTTTCCCGTTTTCCATGTCTTCAATACCCTCTCAAACCCCATATCTAATAAGGTATCGTCTTTATCGTCCCATATATTCAGTCGCTCACGAACCGGATCGCCTGTGGGAGGTTGTGATAGTCTGGGTTGTCACCTTCCAGTTTGAATCCGGTATCGTTGCGTGCTGGGTACGACATAGTTCTGCTACGTCAAAGACGTTCCTGACCGTTAGTCTCACTTGGTCTCGCTCCAGAATCCATGCCAGCGTTATAGCGTTTTGCACGGTCGTTCATCTCCGGCCGACTCGTGAACCTGGTTATTTATAGAAGACCATAAAGACGTCTGGAGCTAAACCATTTCGGGAGATACATGGAATGAGTGAGTGCTTATAGGTCTACCATATACTGCTCTTTATTTGTTTGAGGGTTTTGTATAGATGTACCTTTATCGGGTGCTTTGAGGTCGTAGCTGAGGGATTTCCGGACCTGTAGAGGGATATGACTGTGTCAGCGAATACCATAGTCACGCAGACTTTAACTAACATGTTACATAATTACATACCTCTCCGCCCCTCCATTATCTTGATCTAATATATTACTAATTTCGACTAACCATAGAGGCGTTCGTGAGGGCCGGCTGGTTGAAGACGATGCAAGTGATGTGATGTCGATGGTGGGGCAGATGAAGTCCCGTGGCCGTCGTAGATATTTCTTCGCGGTCTAGCTGGTAGAGCTAGATGTTGGATCGTGACCGTTGGCCATAAAGCTTGATTTACTACTGGTCGGCCGTCGGGGAGGTGTGAGGGTCGGATATCGGCATCGGAGGGCTGCCCGGCAGAGAGGTTGAAGTACTATAAGCAAGGTTGCAGGGTCGTAGTGGACGTGTTGTTGGGGACGTTGACGTCTTCATGGTTGAGACGTCTTGATTACAACGACGCGACATCCTTACTTCCATCATCACCACCGTCCGATTGATAAAACAAAGTCGATGCCGTTCACAAATTCGCGACACCAGGGAAAATGTATTGATCCGGCCCTGAAAAAAAGGGTTCAAAAGAAGGAATTCCCCCAAGACTCGGATTTTTTAGCGAACCAACCAAACCCCTCACCACAACCCTCGTCTCGAGCCGTGCGGCGTCCCTTATGCAAGATATGATCTCCACGTCCGATGCTGCCTCTTGATCATAGGTCAGCCAAGGAAAAACCGCTCCTATCCTCGGGTTCAGACTCCTCATGTAGGGCAGTGAAACTGTTTTTCCCGTCCCGCCGACTTAAGATGCATAATAATGGTACTGCCAGCCCCACACCGTTAGCCATCGCACGGCAGGAAAAACTGTGCAGGTGACAGTATCGTATTTGTCTGGGAGCTCTGCGGATCCCAATATTGAATCTAAGGATTGCACCATCGCCGGTATCGTTACTCTTTTAGAGACTATTAGAATAGAGGGACCTGTCGGAATCATTACAATATCTACTACAACTGATAAGGCCCTTGCTAATTAATATTAATACAAGCTAAGTTACTGTGATAGAAACATGCACATGCATATCCTGATACTCAGGTTGCACCCAACTTCTGCACTGGACCAAGAATCAACATCGAATTTGGCAGTCGATGTCAACTTCAACTGCCACCAATGACCAATCAGTCACAGTTTTCTGCATGTCAGATCTTGGCCCCAGCCCTAGCCAACTTTTGGGCACGGGAAAGGCTATTGTTCACACCCTTTTCTCGCCTACAAAGGCTGGCCCTGATGCTTAACCTGCGGAGTTCGGCCGTTCAGAACACCCCATTGCTGGTTGCATCCCAAGTAAAAAGTCGGGATTCTAAAAAGACCATGACGGTCTAGTGCACTACAACCCTGCGTTATAATAGCGAAAATGGAAAAGAAGGGTGCTTTCAAGATCTTCTTCCCGTTGCCACATGACATATTTCAACTTTTTTTTCTTCCAATCGGTTTAAATACGTTAGCTAAGCCTTCCCCAAGAGCCCTTCCTGCGATTCCCGCTTCGAATCTTTGCCACCAATCTTTCTTCGCTTCATGACCATCCAGCATCAACTTCAAAGTTGCTACGTAAACTTATAACTCAATCTTTGAGTGACTATCTTCTTTCTATCCATAGATTTGGATTATAGACCGCAGCATTTGTAGACGTCGGTAGAAGCTAGAGACTTTATCCGAGGTTTCCACGTTATTAGTCATATTCCTTCGCCTGACTAAGAAACCGCCCGTCTGTTGCATTTCCCTTACAACAACGCTTTTTGGCCACTCGGTTTTCATGACTTTATGACACTCGGTTCCTCTTAACGAATAAACAGCGAGAGGGAGCAGAAGAGGGAAAGAGGTAGAAATCTACGATGCCGAAGATGCCACCGGAGGAATCTACCCCTCTAATAGTCCGCGAGGGCGGGAAACCGAAACCCAAACTACCCGTTAAACAGCTTGCAGTTCTAGGCGAGTACCACCCTTGCCGATATCACCCCGGAAATCTACTTTGCTAAGACGAGACTTTTCGAATATAGTGGTATGTCGTCTAGCAGAGCCGATATGCTTAACAAGCATCTTATCATACCTCCCTCAAATGATCCGTAGCTTCGGGGTTCCAGAAACAGACGTCGGATTTTGGGTCGGTAAGTTGCCGATTCCCCGCTGAATATACAGTATTGACCCGTAGGTATTCTAACACTGGCACAGGTATTACTGCCTCCTCTTTCTCGATAGCACAATGCATGACGGGTATCGCCTGGGGCCGCCTCAGTGATCGCGTGGGTCGGAAACCTGTTATCCTTTGTGGTATCTTTGGCATGCTCTCATCCGTTCTCGTATTCGGTTTCGCGAACAGCATTGCTATGGCTATGATATCGCGTTCATGTATTGGACTTCTAAATGGGAATGTCGGCATCCTACGTACCGTGGTTGCGGAGCTAGTTCCAGAGCGAGAACTTCAACCTCAAGCTTTCAGTTTACTCCCCTTAACTTGGAGTATAGGAAGCATAGCAGGTCCAATCATCGGTGGGTTCCTTAGTGAACCTGCCAAGAACCATCCGACTCTCTTCCCACCAGGCGGGTTCTTCGACCGTCATCCGTTTGCTCTACCGAATATGTTTACAGCCGCAATTCTTTTTATGGCTTTCGTCTTCGGTACTCTCTTTCTCGAAGAAACTCTTGTCGGCCACCGCCACCGCTATGACCCCGGCCGTGAAGTTGGCAAGAAAATTGAAGCGTTCCTCTCATCCATTTTCATTCGGTTTACCTCGACCAAGCCAACTAGAAAACACTCTCCAATCCCCACAGACGAGGAAACTGCCCCACTAGCCACCCACTCTTCAACAAACTACTCATCCACAACCAAATCACCTTCCACTCCAGCCCAGCACCACCCACATGCCCCACTCCCCTGGTCCCAAGTCTTAAGCCGCCAATCAATCTACAACATCGTCCTTTACTTCCTCATCGCCATCCATGTAGTCTCCTACGACTCCATCCTCCCCGTCTTCTTCTCCTCTCGTCCACCAACCCAAAAGGATCCCATCCGACTTCCCTTTCACATCCCCGGCGGCTTCGGCCTATCAACCGCTCACATCGGATTAATCTACTCCATCAACGCAGTCATCACCATGCTACTACAATTCCTCTTATACCCACCAATAGCCCGCCACTACGGCAGCGTAAAACTCCTCGCAGCATCAGCGGCCATATATCCGTTCATATACTTCGTAACACCGTACACTCTCGCCATCAATTCCACAAACGGGGTGTATGCCGCCTGGTCAATAATCATCTTACTAAAATCCATCACGGGCGTTTTCGCCTTCACGAGTTCAACGATATTGATTACTAATACAGCAAGTTCGATCAGAGTTTTGGGAACACTTAACGGATTTGCGACTAGCACTGCGGCTATGGGGAGGGCTGTCGGGCCCAGTTCTTTTGGGTGGATGTTTAGTTTGGGACAGAAGAGGGAGTGGAGTACTATTCCCTGGGTAGGGTTGACGATTGTGGCGGCGATGATGTGGGTGTGGATTCCCAAGTTGGTGGAGGGGGATGGTGTTGGTGGGGAAAGTAGTAGTAGCAGTGATAGTAGTGATAATGAAGAAGATGAAGAAGATGGAGGAGATGGAGCACAGGTGATTGATGGGGAGAGAGTGAGGAGTATTGAGATCGTAGAGCCAGAAAGAGAGGAGGAGGAAGAAGAGTGTAGAAAGCTTAAGGGGAGAAGGAGACGGTTGAGTATGGGGAGTGTGGGGGAGCAGTGATAGATACATACTACACTAAAAATTGATTATTACGGTAAGATACAGACTGAGCAGTCATACGCATATAACTTATGTAGCTATAGGCGTAGCGTTTATGGATACACTGTAGGTTTAGAAATTATGGAAGAATGTGTATTATTGATCAGTAGCGATAGTAGCTATTCAGAATAGAGTACAAGCAGGCTGTACCTTGATATCGTGCAAAAGCAAAAACTTAAGAAAAGGAAAGAAAGAAAGAGAAAAAAAAAAAAAAGTAACACCCAGCACCTANGTCCCAGTTCCCTTCCGTTCATGAAATATTAGTAGAGCCCGTTAAACGCCACCTTGCAGAAAAATCAAATGTCCGAAGGAGAAAAAAAAAAACCGAATACCAGGAAAAAAAATCCCATAGCAGAAGCCCATTATACCGTCGCTGATAAATGCTGAGTAAGAAACAAGGAAAGACATAAAGGAAAAACAAAGCACCGGAGAAATAATTGCAGCCAGTAATATCGAAGTGGTCCAGCCAGTAATATCGAGGTAGTCCAACCAGCTAAAATGCCGAGCGTCAAAAACCGAATCACCCAAAAAGCTTCTTCCACAACCCAGTCAACAACCCGTCCCGTCTCACGGGGTCCGTGCTAGGCAAAACGGTATAGTGAACCTTGATGATGAGAGTAGAGCTCATTGCGCCTCTCTCCCACTCCTCTCGGCTAGTCATCTTCGGTTTCCTTCTCCTCTCATCATTTTCATCGATTTCATAGTATTCCTCGTCTTCTTCATCTTCATCGTAGAACTCTTTCTTCATCGTAAAAAGTTGAGCTTCGAGACGATGCTTCCTTCTGAGATTTGCCATGAAATCACCAGTTTCTTCTCCTGGTGGAATGTACTTTGGCGGAGGAGGTTGGACGAAAGTGATATGGCCCCAGCTCGTTTCAAGACAGTCGAGCAGAGCCTTTAAGTAGCTGTCGACGGTTATACCCGATTCATCGGTAATAGTAAAACCCTTGTCTAGAGTACTCTGAAGACTAGTACGACCGCCCGAGGTTGCAGTGATGACACGGATACTAGATTCGATCTTTTTGAGAGGTGGTCGTGTGACGTAGAAGCCCTTTAGGTTATCTGCGTTTTTCGCGAGAAATTCGGCGAGAGACTTTCTGATAAATTGTTTCTGAAGGATGCGAAGTGGTGGAGATGCTGGATTGGGTTCCGTGGTCCATTCGTCGATGTTGATGAGAGTACGTTCGAAGAATGGACGGAACGGTTCGAAGTATGTGATTTTGTTGCAGTGTTTCGCATCTTCGGCGGGTATAAGAGAGACAAGGTGTTCGCGACGTGACGTCGGAGGGGTAGGACTGCGCCAGGTGTCCCAGAGGAGTTCGGGATCGGTGTCTATGACCTGTTTGAAGTACTGGGAGACCTGGCGAGCACGGAGAATTTCCTCACAGGAGAGGTGAAGCAGAATTGAGGATAGCAGTTCTGGGAGGCCGAGAACCCTGGAGGCTGAGACTGAAGCGAATTTTGGAGTGGAGGCCATGATGTGTTGCAATTGAAGTATGCAGTCGGAGTCTGCAGGGGTATTGTCGACACGGTTGATACACAAGTTTGGTGGAAGAATATGCAGAAAGATGTAAGAAAGATGAAGATTTTGCTGGAGGAGACTGTTAAAATAGTCAACTCCAATGCTGGAGAAGTATTTCCTCCGTAGATACGCAAATGTTGGCGTCTACGGTTGCCCAGGCGCTTTACGTCGGTATTCTTGTTCTCGCGCTGATATGACAATTAGTAGTCTTCAACCACGATATCAAACCAACATGAGACCACAACGATAATAAAAATTTTATCAAGCTCGAGTAGCTAGTAATGTTCGGGACAGGCTAGGAAACTACACGAAAAAGAGAGATTTGCAAAAAGAAAGAAAGAGGGAGTCCGCGAGGGGAGGCTCTATATATGCCTATTCGGACTGACCGGCTTGTCCCCTCTCGAGCTCCCCAATTTGAGAATCCTATGATATGGTTATAGTGGTTGTTAGGGCGCGCACACGTATCCATTTGCTGGTTGAATTCCAGGGCCTGGGCAGAATTGCGCACAGGTTCCCCGCATCATCATTACGGAGCTGCATTTGCCAATTGGCGACTGGACTGGCATGGCATGGCATGGTTTTGGGGGTATTGGCACTCGACAATAGGCGTCTATGGGTAGCAGTTCATACTCTTCTCCACTCAGCTTTTCCTTGATTTCGGTTAGCTAATTTAGCCAAACAAGCAATGAGCATGCTTGGCTAGTTCTTGGCGTGGAGGGCGAACGATTAAGCTTAACCGTAGCGACGGCATTTTGAGATGGGGAGGGGGGTTTGCCAGTGGGCAGGGCTTGGAATCCCCTGGTCGCACACCATCTTGAGGTCAGGGTTAAGATGAAGAGGCTTGCAATTGATATGATATGCTAGTGAGAATGCTTGGCTGTCGTCTTACTTTAATCTTACCCGGCCGATATTGGACGAACTCGGCTTCCTGAGGTGAGAGCTCTCGTGCCTTATCTCTCGGTCCGTGATCGGACGCCCTGACTTTAAGTTTTCATCCCTGAATTCCGAACCATCCCCGGGACAGATGTGCCGAAACACTTGAGCCCGATATCACCCTGTACCACACGGGAGACCAATCATCATTCCAGAGAGTACTTGTACTCTCAAGTGGGACTTGGCTTCCATTACGACTATCTCGAACACCCGATATAGGAGGGAGAATTCGATACGGAACTTCATATAATGAGTTAGTCGATTGGTGGAAAATAGTAGCAATACCTAAGTCTGGAATAATCTCCATTCCTAAAGCCCCTACCGGCAGGTGTTTCTCCTCTGGTTGCGGGTGAAGACAAAATTTAAGCCCGCGGGCGGGCCAGTAATCGAAGAGGCCCCAAATATTCCGCGGCCAGGTCTTATATTGGTAAGCCTGCTAATAGGCATCCCTCGTCGCGTGCCAAGAGAGTCCCGCAACGCTCCAATCCCGCCCTTTAACTTCCCGCGTGCACGCTGGCCTCTATATGCTTTATAAGTCAGCAATGTCCTTCATATGTATAGATACCTAAGTAGTGGGCTTACCGAATCCAAATAAAAAGGGCTTTTCCGCATATCCGCTTGGGTACAAGCCGCGACAAACCTGAGTATCCTTTCCAACAGGAGCAACTAATCCAGAGCCGTCCTAGGTAGTCTAACATCCCCGCACGCGATACACTTAACGTTGGGATTTAGGAGCGTATAGTAGTCTGGGGACAATACACACATATTAGCTTGTTCTAAATATACAAGGGCGGTATAAGACAGGAAACGCTTACCTCAGAAAAAGCCTTGAAGTCATCCGGGACGGATTTCAAAGGTTTCTTCCTATACTCTTCGAGCACCGAGGTTGGCAGACTACTGTAGCCACATGTAAAAAAATCTTCAAATTACGGAAGTTGTCGAAATAATTGTTTGTTGGGCTTCTTGATCCTTCAACCGGGGTGAAGACTGCAATGTCGTACTGTATACCGTAGCCGATGAGACGAACTCTGATGAATCTCCCAGCGGCAAGTAACAGTGTTGGTATTGAAGTTGTGTGAAACAAGAGCCCTTTAAAATCCTCGTCGCCCGCGGAGATGCTTGGTTCTGATTACCAAGAGCGCCACCCTGAACGAGTACTTGTTTATATAAGGATTTCCAAGAGTACAGCACCATCAAGCACCCACCGCTGCCGGGGCAGTTAGTAGCGCACAATGAATAGAAAAGGACGTTGGAACTAACCCTCTTGATAGTGACGGATAAGCCCTCGCTTTCGGTCATTTTGTCAAAACTGGTAAGGATGGAGTTTTCGGCTCAACTTGTTGGTCCTGTTTCTACAGTGGGGATATATATGGGAACTTCGTCTCGCCGGTCTTCGATTTGCTGTACGATGTACTCGTACTCGGGGACGGAGACATCATGAATATATCCTCTTACCAGAGGGTAGAGGAATAAAGATAGTCTCAGGGACTGTCGTCGATACCGATCCCTTCGTGAGCATAAGATGGTGGGAATGGATGGTGGAAGCGGTTGATAGCGGTGGTGCGTGTGTGATGAAACTTGTAAGAAGATGGAGGAGCGTGGGAGCTGGTGAGTAGACAAATCCTAGAGTATTTACATAGGTAAGTTTATGGTGGCATTTCGGCCTGTCGAAGATTGCGATATTTACCTACAGCGTGATGACTATCAAGATGATCGCACGCCAATGTAAATATATTAATACTTAAGTAAGTAAGTAAGTAAGTAAGAAACGGATACTACCAGCATAGATCAATAGAGACCGATAGTTGTATCTATAGATACGATCCGTATTTCAATCACACGACGCTTCAACTAATTAGCCGGGTATTTACTTGGCTATCATACCAAGTAATTACAGCGTCATGAAGTAATACCAACAGCATGTTAACTAAACGGCTATATAGATTATCAATAGTATTATAGAATGATCAGTCACGCTCGTAACTGCTATACACCAGTTCAAAAGTTTTATTCTGGATCTTCCTTGAACAAACCGATTTTTCCAGTGTGGTAACATGGGAGAAGATAGTAGGAATCGATAGCAAATCTTGTAGACTGGAAGGCATGAAAACCATGAACGGCATATGGACATCGGCTCACTGCCACTCATCTAGTCTATATCCCTCAAGAGCATTGTAAAGGATTGCCAATTTCAGCTGCCCTGTTTTTACAATTGGGAGAACTTTAAATTTGTCCCATTCGACCTATATGCAAGTCTATAAATTTTCCTTTGTGACAAAGCTGCAGCAGCACGGTGAAGTTCGGGTAGCATGAGAGTCCGGGAGCCTTCATATGAACACTGTGGCAAAAGAAAATCATATGCAGGAAAACAAGGAGAAACCTGGAATAAGAAAGTACCCCGAATCGAGTCCTAGAATGGCTCGGATCCAGAGACGGGAACTTAGGCATCCAGCTTATTCGGCTTGTTCACGAATCCGAAAGCTGTGCCCAGGCGGGGAATGTGGCCGCGTTATCAGTGCTGCAGAAAATCCCCAGACCACAAGATACAGGGAAAACTTCCAAGACCTAGGAGAGATTCTCTGCTCTGGTTTCCTAATTTCAGATCCCCGTTCTTGGCGGTCGCCGACCTTTTTGCAGAATGAAAACTTTGATATGCTGGGCAGAATCTCAATTGCGAATTGATTATTTGATTGCATTGCGCATATCTCTCGACGAGTCGCTCTTGGCCAGCGAACTCGTTAATGTTGCGATCTGGAGGATTCCAAGTGAGCTCTGGAGAAAGTTGGAGATGCATGCATCTATGCATCTGCACGAAAAGGCGACGAATCTCAACCATAGCCAAGACATCATGAGGCTCACACAAGTGGAACTTCCAGGCTTCTATCTCCACTTTGTTCTATTAATTCTATTAAATATAATGATGCTTCTATCAATTTGATCAATTATATCCGATAAAAGTGGACTTGACTTACGCAAGCGACCTGTCAGACCCTTGTTTCACCACCACTCCTCCTCCGCCTTGGCAAGCATAGATATATCGATACCAGCGCCCGAATACTAGGAAATTCCAAAATCTTCTTCTCGAAGCCCTTAGCTTCAAAGCTTCCATGACTAAATTCTTCGGATGGAACAACCTGGCACCTCCAAATTCTCCGATATCAAGGGTCCAATTGTAGTTTTTAGCATCAAAGTTATTCCAAGAAAGGCTTAACCAGAAAGCTTGTTTTTCGAGGGTCTAACGGGCAGGCCGCAGAATTGAATCCTCAGTCTGTAACATATGCAAACTGCATGTCTTAATACGTACTCTTCGACATTAACGATGATTCGTACACTTTTATGAAGCTATTCCGGATTGATAGTCAAACATAGGGCTTCAGGAATACCGTTTCCTTCGGGGAATTATTTTTTTCTTCTTAATTTGGAGAATGTCCATCTGTTCCCGAATGCGTCCAAAAAATGCATATAAGGGAAGTCAGGGCGTCTACCTCCTGCCATTCCTTTCTTCTCTATATCATATCAAACATTAACAAGAATCTCCTTGTTTTTTCCATTCTCAACCGCTGGCAGGTTTCCATCAAGCTGTTCTGGTAACGCTTGGTGTTTTTTTAACGACTAAAAAACGATAACGATATTTTCTTCTCTTTTCCCTTTTCATTTTCTTTAACGATATAGACTAGACGCTCGAGGCGAGATATTATATATAATATTTAAACTTTCTATTTTTTAATACTAAAGATGAAGGTTTCGACTCTTGTTATCGCGCCGTTGTTCCTTACGGTTGCGCAGGCGAGTTTGGTGGATTCAGTGGGTGGGCTAGGTAGGCACTTTTACATATGCATATTTAGATTCTATTATTTGTGAATTGAAGCTAATTAAATTGATGATTATTTAGAGAATTCTGGGCTTGAGCGAAGGCAAAGAGGTGGACCACCCCCACCCGGATTCGACGGTCCTAGAGGTCCTCCGCGAGGAGGCCCTCCACCACCCGATTTCGATGGTCCCAGAGGCCCTCCACCACGAGAGGGGCCACCCCCACCAAGAGGACCAGGAGGACCACCCCCACCAAGAGGGCCAGGAGGACCCCCACCAAGAGGAGGACCAGGGGGGCCGCCCCCACTAAGGGGAGGTCCTGACTTTGGGCCTGACTTTGGGCCTGACTTTGGGCCTGATGAATTCGATGGCCCTCCACCCCCAGGCCCCAGAGGGGGTCCCCCGCTACCTGGGCCTCGAGGAGGACCTCCACCACCTGGACCTCGAGGAGGACCTCCACCACCTGGACCTCGAGGAGGACCTCCACCACCTGGACCTCGAGGAGGACCTCCACCACCTGGACCTCGAGGAGGGCCCCCACCACCAGGCCCAAGAAGAGGTCCAGGCGGCCCACCGCCTCCAGGCCTGAGACGTCGTGCTCTCAACACTCACGATCACCAAGTTGGCGGGCCTGACAGAGACGGCGAAAAGATGCGTCCACCACCACCTGAATTCGACCGTGGAAGGCCTGCCCCTCCTCCAGGAAGTAGACCACCGCCTCCAAGTGAACTTGAGTTTATGCCGCCCCCGCCAAAAGACTTTGGAGTCCCGCCGCGAGGAGGTCCAACGGACGGAGATAGAAGGCCACCGCTTCCAGTTCCACCAATGCCTCTACCCCTCAAGGGCGTCCCACCACCGCGAGAACTGCGAGAACGTCAACTGCCGCCAAATAGACGACCAAAGGATCTACCAATGCCCATCCTTCCTCCTCCGAAGGTCGGTGGTCGTCCCCCTCCACCGCCTCAATTCGGGGCTCTCAAACCACCACCGCCAGGGCCAATGCCAAAGCTTCCTCCTCCTCCTCCTCTAGGCCGTGGTCTTAACGCCCGTGACCAAGCTACTACCCTCGTCAGACAAGTCCGTTCTGCTCGTACCGGGCTCCCCGACATCGAGCTTTTGAGGAGGTCTATCGAGGTCGAGGTTTATGGAGAGCTCTTGTAGATGGATAGGAAGGAGATGTAGAGTTCATGTCTAATATTACTAGTCTAGAGTGTTAGGTCTATATTGATAATGTGAATGAAAATGAAGATATATCGTTATCAAAACTTCATACCTTGTCTATCGTAACTTTCGTATAATGAATTTTGCCTAAGGGTATCATCATAGTAACAGTCGTAAGTGCCTTAATGGGAAGCGCTTTTAGACCAAGCTTCTCAATGCCATTGCACCCAAAACAGCAACCTCCAAATCACGCCACATCTCCTCTTCCGACTTTTCTTCAGCTGTTCTTCCTTTTTTCTTGTAAAGTTGGTCCACGTAGCCCATATCCTTCAGCTTGTAATATTTCTTCACTTTGCTCAGATCTGTAAGTTTTCGGATTTCATCGGTGGCAAACTCGACTTCAGTTCCCTCTACTATGGATGCAAGGCGATCCAGGGTATCTGACTCAGAATACGAGGCCAGAGAGGTATCCAAGATCTTGATTGCCAGCACAGCTGTAGAGCTGGGGGAGATGCCAAAGCGGCGGTATGAGTCCGTAATCTAATTAAACAGGTATCAGCATCAGACACGGCTAAAAATTGATACAAAAAAAGATGATATCATACGTTATGCGTGGGACTGAGGCTAAACACTGTCTCTGAATGGACATTGGGTGTTCTCAGGCCTACGTCTGGGTCTAGGAGGTCATGGATAGCGCGGAAGCAGGCTGAGATGGGCTGGAGATGGCTGACGAGGATGGACGGCTCAATAAAGGCGTACTCATATTCAGGATTTTTGGCTAGCAGCTGCGAGTGCAGGTGGGCGGCATTGCCGACCGAAGTGAAGAGGGCAATGTGGAGCCGGTAACTGGGTGGCAGGTGGGGAAGGGATAGTGTGGTCGGCATGGCGGTTGAGGTGCCGGGGGGGTAGTGATGTGGATGCGGATGGATGGAGGGAGATTGGGTGAGGGATATGGTAACTATGAACACGGAAGAGGATAGGCGGGACGTGTGTTGAGGATCGACGCAGCTGGGCGATCGGAGGAGGTCGGGACTAACAGGAAGTAGTAACTATGGACTGCAGGCCACATATAGGACCGGGGTACGTTGCACAAAGGCGTGAGACACCGGCTGGACGTCGATGTCGACGACAACCTCCAACAAGACTAACCTCCAACGACTCCGAGCTAATGCGCCCTGCCGGCACACTTCTAAGCGGCGGTAAGCGCGCGTCTACCTTGTTTTGACCGACCTGCGATAGCACAGCATGTGCGCCTCGTATCGGGTTCCGGGGAAGCGGACCAGATCTCGTCTCCAGCCCTAGTTAGCTCCAGGCTTTCTGGTTTCTGCAGAAAAGCGGATCTCGTTCGTTTGAACTAGCTTCTTGCTCGTGAAATGCACGGAACTCCTTTTGGAGCGGGCGGGGGTTTTGCATTGGTTGGGAGAACGACTGAGGCTGAAGCTTAGCCTTAACCGGCGAGGTTTTTTTCTTTCTCACTCTCACTCGTGCACTCTCCCCATCTTAAAACAGGATTTTGCATTTTTTACACCATCGAAGGAAAGACACGCCCACGAACCAGCCAGATCAAAGAGAGAAGATGAGCCAGGGTGTCCGTGCGTGACGATTGGGTAACATTTACCATCGGAGGGATTGTCTGCACTTCTCAGCTTTTTGATTCCAAATGGCCTGATACGCACTCGAGCACTTGTTTTCGATTTCGAGGCTACCTGGCTTTAGGTCGTTAACCTGCGGCGCTCTGCATGCTGTGTCTGTGGTCTTCAGTTTACGTACCCCCGTGAACGTGCGTCGGGAGAAACGCACAGTCTTCGGCCAGCCAACCAACGCCCCGCAGTGCCAGCCCTGTCTGGCCTGCCCAGCTAGATTAATCTCTGCGGGCGAGCACCGGTGCACCCCTTTCGCTTTTCGATCGAACACCATTCTTACTCAGCATCTGATCCTCTTTTTCCTCTATCAATAGCTGCCAGCATAATACCCATTTTGCCCTATATACTTTTATATCAAAAGGCTTTATATCGAAATAAACAGCCGTGGAGAGTTTTGACTAAGGTACGCCATTCGGTTACGACCCTTGGAAGGAAACGTTAACTCTGTCCTTCCCGTCTTTTAAAACTTCCCCAGCCTTGGAATTGGTGCTTTGCGAATTGCCTGTGTCTACCGTCCAAATTGCGACTATTCTATCTCTGTTGCATGGAATTTGCCCCCGGGATCTCCCGCATGTTGGGCCATCGACGATATTTTTGACAGCTTGACACGATGCTTACCCGTTTTCATTGATATTCCTGTCACATTTTTGAGATTTCCACGCTGAGGCCGTGGCCCCCTGGTAGAGCCACTATCCCGACTCCTTGGAACGGCGAACTCAGTGTGTGGTTTCTTGCTTCTTCAAACCTCAACGTTGTTTGTTAGCTTGCAATGTTGCAACCCATCTCTGGAAGTTTTCCCGTTCTCCACACCCCTTGAATTATTGTTTGCACACCACCAAACGTGAGAAACCACAGAAACATTTTCTTTATCGATACGATGCAATGCATCCTCGGCCTCGCTCCCCTTCATTCTTTCGTTTCCAGATGTCTCCACTTTTGCGGTTCACCCATACCCTTGCTAGACGTTTTCAAGTGTCCACACACGTACGTACATGTCGTCTGCAAATTTGAACGTCAAACTGTCTCGTTCACCCCCCATTACCACCGGCACAAACTTGGCCAAATTCACATCAAACCTGCTCTAATCACTACCCTATTGCGATTAACTCCGAGGAGAAAAGCTCAGAATTTGTTACCAACAAACCTTACATGATGGGAAACTTGAATACGAGTGCTGACCGCAAATTAGAGTTAGAATTTGGAAGGTTTAAGCTTTTGCCCAAAGCGCCCTATCGAAAGCCAAGCTAAAACTAGTCCAGCGGGCTGGACCCAAGGTCCATTAATTTTTTTTGCCCGCAGGTTTTACTTAATCAAAGCTAAGTTTGCAGCTGCGTGTCTCATATGTAGGCTGTCGGGCTGGTTGGGCTTAGATCGCGAGATGCTCTCTCCATAATTCCTCACACCTCCGACCTGCTACTGAATCCACTTAGAAAAATCCCGATTCGACCTTGATGCTCCACCTCTTGACCACAAGCTTCGTCGTTCAATTTAGTACAGCTGTTTTGGCTTTCTAAGAACCCAGCTGCCCATTCGCATCCTGCTTATTAACCCTGGCTCTTGCTCCGCGAAGGGGGTTTCCGATAGCTTATTCTCCTTTCACCGCTCCGTACTACCAAACTATCGAAGTACGGGACAAAGCGAGACCAAGCGAGAACGCCTTCATTCTCTGCGAAACATCCAACCTGGATATTTCCGCAAGGCTCTCTATTCAAGTTGAACATTATCTTCTTCCCCCCAATGATACACTCACCTTGGGCACTCGACCGACCGATAAGCTTTTTCCCTTAACCTATTGTTCCCACCGGTATTCTTTTTCCAATATTTTATCAAATACTCTTGCCAATTTACCCGCTGGTTGAAGTATACTACAAACCTGCTCCAACTGGGAAGTTACTCTATTCAACGATTAACCGTGGGTTTGTCCATTTTTTGTCTTTAACCAGGCACGAGACCAGTTTGGGGTGGTGAAGGCCCAACATATCCTCAAAACTTTACGTTTTCAATTGGTATCGAATTTTAGATAATAGCGATGTCGTTGAAACGGTCGGCTAGCGTTGTCGATGGGAATTCCCAATCGCTGATTGACGAGCACGCTCCCAATCAGCAGGGAAATCCCACAGTTCAGATTGGAAGTTCCGCAGTCGTTGGCACCGTCAAGTCTGAAGATTTCGGACGAACGGTGAGGAAGCGACTGCAGAATACCACGAGGACAGGCCAAGCGTGTGACCGATGCAAGGTAAGACTACATGCCATATTTTCTTTGGTTTCCTGTTCCAATGTACATGAGGTGGTGGTGGGGAGCTGGTAGTACATGGTGTACTTGTGCCCCCCCCCCACGGAAAGAGAATAATGATTTAGTAACATTTGTGCGTCGGTGCTATAGATACGCAAGATCCGGTGCGACGGACTGTCAGGTGGCTGTTCGCCATGCAGACAGAATAACACCGAATGCAGAACCACGGATCGGATCTCGCACCGGGCCGTTCCACGTGGGTATATCGAACAGCTCGAGAAGAAATGCGCCGACTATGAGGCCAAAATCAAAGATATGGAGGCTCTGCTGCAGGCTGGCGGTCTCGCCAGTCCTGGGAACAAGAGCCATGATGGGTCTTCGACCAGCGGCTCCAATGTTGGTTGGAACCCTGGGGATAAGGATCAATGGAGGTCAGGAGATCAATCCGGTCCTATCAAGATGGAGCAGCAGACGCTGCCTTTCTCGATGGACTACCCAGGCCATCACGAGCCAAACTCACATACACCTAGAACCGGGAGATCCCCAAACAGAGAGGAGAATGACCCTCATGGCCGTCCGGCCTTCCTCATCCGCAAATCAGGCGCGCAGGCGCACGTTGGCATGTACTCGGGAAACTCGTACATGACGTCCACCCGTGCATCCGCCCTTTCGGTTTTGGGCATCAGCATCGATTTGGCAGATCTCCAGGGCGTCCAGGAGCCTGCCAGATCTTTGAACTACGTTCCAGTTGATGGACAAATGGATTTCAGAGACGCTAACCCATTGGACGATTCGCTCCAAAGTTTCCTCATGAGCACTTCTGGACACGCCCCCGCCTCGGTTCTGCGATTGAGCCTCCCGTCAAAAGAGGAGGCGCTTATGCTAATTGAGTGGAATTGGATGGCTACTCAGCCCTATTTGCCTATCGTTCACAAGCCAACCTTTCTAGCGGAAGTAAGCCTCGCTCGGACCACCTGTCTCTGCTGATCAGCTCGTAAATGAGCCTTAGAGCATAACTAACTTACTATGGTCTAGTTCCACCGCATGTATGACATTCCAGACTACAGGACCAGTCCAGCCTCCTTAGTCATCACCCATATGATCTGTGCTATGTCTATGTACTTCATGGCCAAGCGAGATATCAAAGTCGATGACCAAAGTCAACAACCAGACCTGATCCGGGCCTATCGTCACTACCATTTCAGTCTTTCGTTCCTTAACCTTCTTCTTGCTGGCGGTACTCTCGAGGACTGTCAAGCGTTGGTCTACCTCCTCGCATTCACACGCGGTTTCACTCGTCCCGGCCCAGCATACATCTTGTCGAAGATCACCACTGCCACTATCTTTGAGCTCCGTCTCAATCGCTCTCTTAAGAAACAGCATGAGCGCGCAGGCACCGCTCTCAACGTCCTTGAAGATGAAATGCGCAAGCGTGTCTTCTGGACCGGTGTCTCCATCGATGTCGGCATCTCCGCCAAACTTAATCGACCGATCGGCGTCTTCCCTACTGACTATGACGTCGAATACCCAGCGCGAATCGAGGACGAATATATCACCGAAGCCGGGTTTACACAGGAACCCTTGCCTCCAAATGGAGAAGGTCGATGCTCCTTCGATGTTGTCTTCGGGCTTATCAAGTGTGCAGAGTTTACGATTGAGATTCACACAAAGTTGTACAGTGCTGAGAAGCCACCAAGTAATGAATACCAACCGTTCGTGGACTACATGGAGGCTCAGATGACAGGCTGGAAAGATAATTTGCCTGCTCATCTGAAATATGATCCAACCAATCCAGATGTGATCGGTAGGATGCAGGCGGGGAACCTAATGTTGTGGTATAATGAGTAAGTGTACTTCCTCCACCATAGTACACGCGTCTGTTGTGATAAAGGTTTAACAATTGTATGAATTAGATTGCGCATTCTCCTTCGTCATCCTTCGTTGAACTTGTCCATCTCTCCGAGCTTTAGCAGTGACAACCTGACAATCTGCGTTGAGTCTTCACGAACTATACTCGAGATGACGGACTTGCTACGACGAGAGAACAACCTTGATACGGCCTGGTATGCTACCAGCGTCCCTCTGTTGGCCTGTATGACTATCCTCTTCGCCATTTGGGAGAAGCGTGAGACGGTGACACAGGCAGAGATCACGAGAGTTAAGGCGGATATGGACCTAAGTGTTAGTGTCATGAAAGACTTCGGGAGAATAAATGGTAGGATCCACTATCCTTCTTTGACTTGATGCAAATTTACTAACGACTTAGTTTCTCCAACAGCTATAGGATCCAATAGCAAACTCGGCGACATTATCCTCTCTCTCACGGAAGCCACAATGAAAATGCTCCGTGAACGTCACGGTGGCAGACTTGGCATTCCAAACAGTGCATCGAGCTCCCACAATGCTCCTGGGGCGAAACGGCGTACCAGCCTCACCCCGAAGACGTTTGCACCGCCAACTACTCATGACATCCAGCAGTCGGCCATCTCGCAGATGTCACACCTTAATAAGCACTATACTTACCAACCGCCACAGGCGGAACAACATATCTCGCCAACCACCCAAGCCCCAATGTATGTGGATCCAGGCGTCAATGCCATCCCACAAATGAATCACGTACCTCTCCATCCGGGTACCTACCCCGACACATCGGTACATTCCGCCGCCACTGTCCTTGCAGCAGCGGCCCATCAACATCACCAACAACAACAAGCACCGCAGCAGCAGCAAAACCCTTCACAACATCACGGGCAAGCATACTATATCCCGCATACCACTGCTGCGGATACCTCAACCTACTGGTATGGTGCACCCGAAAGCTGGAAGGAGTACCTCACACAGATGACGAGTTTGGCTGGCGACTCACAGGGCTTCCCTGCCATGGCACTCATGAGCCTAGGTCAACCAGCGAGGGCGGATATCGATGGAACGTGGGGGTTTATGAACGTCTATGATTTTGAGAATGGAGGTAATTAAAAGGGAATGGTAATGGAAGACAAGATATATAGTATATATCTACATCAATATGGTAATTGTTATTACATTAGGGTTATTGGAATTGGTAACTACTGGTGGTGGATTGACTTTGTGATTATTTTCTTCAATGTATATGAGCGATCTAATATGGGTATATATATTAGCGTGTAAGATAAGGATGGGACTATTGGGTTTTTTTTTCTCCTTCTGCGTCTTAAATTTGCGTGTACGGTTATCTTTCGGAGGCGATCTAAAAAATTCTGTTAATTTACTATTAATTGTTTGTTCTCGAAAACCTTAGGGTTCTAGAAACCTTTAACTTTCCGTGTAGGTGGGATATGTCTATCAGCCCTATAAGAGCTTTAAATAGTAATTATTAAGTTTTTGGGGCTCATTCATAGACAATATCTTTATCACTTAACGTGACGAGGCTGAGATCGAGTGTAGACTGTTGCATTTTGCGGTGCTCAACACATTTCAGGGGCTCGTAGACACGGGAGAAACTGTCAGCTTAACGTTATGCAGTGGCGTGATAGATCTAGATCTAGATATCTCTGATCGATCTTTAGCTGCCGTTATAACGTTATCTATCTGAAACTCTTCTTCGGAGGTTAAATCCAGTTCTGTCTATTTATAAATCGTTTGAAACCAATGTGAAAAATATGGACTGGTAGTGTTTTATATTTCTATAAATACTTCGATAGATCTAGCTTTTAAACTTTGTTACACAAGAGAGCGGAATGGAAAAGAGAGAAATAATTCTGGAAGCGGAATCCTCAATTTTATACTCTCATATATATACGAAAGCTACCGTTACATTGTTAAGATCGAAGAAAACGTCTATGTACCAACGACGCCGGATGCCAAAGCAGGAAAACGAAGTATTGTGCGCCGCGTAGCTCAAACGTAGGTATATCCACCTGAGACAACGTCATAAACCAGCCCAGGGCACCGTAGCTTGGAGAGCGTCGGTACGAGAGGAATGCAATACTACGACGCTAAGGAATACACATCTCGCTCGGATAAATCTCCTGGGGTTTACTCGGGCTATATATATAATCGAGACAGCCCTCCCGGTTCCAGCCGTCTTTGTAACAACGGCTGCTGGATTAACAGGGGTAAATAATCCTATCGGTTCAGGTTAGCCCGTATATCTCGCTTCAGTTATGTTAGTTATCACTCAATTTATCTTGTAATGTTTTTCGACAAAGGTAAATGTTAAAGATCATATTCTGCCTATAGTTGATCGGTATTGTAAGGATAGTAAAGCATACATGATATCAATCTAGCCATCAACCTACTCCCACGACTGGTCGGCCTTGTACCAGGGCAACTAGCCTACTACCCTCATAATATGCATAGATACTGAAACCTCTCAAGAAAACATTTCGATTCCATACTCTATGACACAGTTCTTCTCCCCCAACCACACCCTCTTGTGTCTCATAGCTTCTGCTACTGTTATGAGCCCCACAGAATACTTGAGAATTATTTGAAATATATCTTCCGGAAGTCGGCCTAACGCCGGGGTTTGTCTAAGCAATTGTTCTAATTGCCCTGGCTGCTGCGAGGGAACGGTCCGCGTAGATGGGAGCTATATATCGGAATTTCGGTGTTAGCTTAGTGGTATACACACTGTTTATCCAACAGGGCACCCAAAACTCAGTGCAGGGGTTCCATCCTACGGAAGCTAGGTACTTACATTTGTAACAGTTGGATCGCAAAGATGGAATATGAGAAACTTGACAAAACCTGGTTTGCTCTTATCTACTAATCCTAGGCTGGAGGGAAGAAGGTGTTCATACAAATTTGGGAAGATGACGGCGCGGTTTTTCTAGATTGGTTAGCACTCGTTCAGATCTGCAGACGTGTAGTTCCTTTTCGATCACCGGGATTCAAAAATAAGTAAAAAGAGAATCGTAGTTGTTTTTAAGTACCTTCATAACCGTGTCTGCGATATCCCGTATTCCCCAGTCGACGTCAACATGGGCAAGCTCATAGTCGTATGGGTCTAAACCGTTATAAAAGTCTCTTCGCTGGAAGCCAATACAGCAATCATGGATATTTTCCTGATCGTATTGGTACACTGCGGTAGCCACGATGCGTTCATTCTACCGCACGCAATTAAATCTCCTAGCATTAGCAAATGTAAGCTCAAACGGAGTCCTCGGAAGGGGTTTTAACGTACCGCCATACCATCCACCTCCCAATCTACGGGGTCGTAGTGCTTCCCAGGAGCCAGATTCATTTCTACCGTTCTCACAACAATCTTGACTGTCTTCCCCTTCAGTCTATCTAATAGACCAATTTTTGGTGGATCCCATGAAAATGGAAACATTTCTTTACCTGGGCGGTACCAATAGTCATACTCCTCATTATAGTACTGGTACTTGTTATTTCGCACCCTAAACCACCCTTCACCAGCCAAGTCCGCCAGTACGTGGTTGAAAAGAGGTAAAAGCTCTGTAAATATCTTCAAAATTGGGTGGAATAGGGTATCCTGTCCCGGTAGGGTCAAATTATTAATATAAGAAACGATCTTTGTAGAGCTACCGTCTTTCGCGATCTCGAATTCGGAGGCCAGCCAACAAAAATTCGTGTCGTAGCCCCCTTCATCCCATTTTGATGGCGAGGATATTACTTTGAAGTACTTGCCCCTTTCTAGGGCCATGGTTTCGTCGTATACGATAGGGTACATATCGGGGTCAAGGGCTTGCAATTGAGATACAAAGCCATTTGACCTTGCTGGCAACCCTCTTTCTTCGTTTGGGGTATTTTCGAGAATGGTGAAGGCTAAGACACTTTGTTAGCCTTAACCTGGCGTACAATGAACAGTGATTATGCAAGCAGCAACAGGATTCACGTAGTGATATCAAACTATCGGCAGAATCCCCATACTCTGTGGCAATCAAGGATGTAATACTCATTCCATCCACCAACGATGAGTCTCGAGAAGAGGAATACGCAAATTCTCTCAAATGTATATGTGGAATTGCAATACTAACCATCAACCAACCTCTTCCTCCACGTCTCATCAAGTACGCCATCTCTCCTCCATACGCCGTCTGCATCCGGCTCGATCCACTCTTTCGCTTCGCCTTCTCTCAATTTCAATACATATTTCTTGTAGACTTCTAACTCGCGATACAGAAAGTCGATGTCGTCGCTTTTGGATAGCGCTCCGATCTGATTATTCGGATATACGGAATCATTGTCAGACATGGCGTTCATACGCTCACGTAGCCACGCCTCAACGGCATCCCGATCTGTAAGTTTATTAGTCCAGTCGGTTTGCTCACGGAAAGCGGCTGAGAGATGGTTAATGGTCTTTTCGCGGGCCGATGGGTTTGAGAGCTGGATTTGGTCAAAGGGGTGGGGATAGGCGCTTTTGAATTTAATTTCGGGGTTTAGCATGTTGAAAATTTGAGACCTTTTGATATCTACTTGCCTTGTTACCTCTGTGAATGTGTGAATGTGTGAATTTGGGTAGTTCTTGTGGAACGACTTTTGGGGTGAGAGTTGTAGATCTAGAGGCGGAAAGAAGGTACAAGTTAGGTTTCTTATACAAATTCTGGGTATAGAGTATGCTAGAAGGACCGTCTAAGCTATGCTCTAAGAACCGTTTAGCTGGGGTATTCCAACTTGTGATTGTTTGCTCTAAGATTCCATATGGAAGGCCATGGAAAAGTCTGGTTGTGAGATGATGCCCGAATTCAAAATGAAACACACTTAGATATGCTGAAATACTCAAGCTCACAAGCTTGAACCTGGCCATGCTATTCTTTAGAGCTTTCAGATTCTAATCAGCTTAGCGCTGGGCTCCGCACTGGAATTTGCGAATTCAGATTCATGACAGTCGCGGAATTGGGGCTGCATCCTTATATCTACTCTGCAACAGCGCCAACACTACTTCTACCAGAAAAAACAAGAAAACTTGTCAAGAAAAGAATAGTTCATTTTTGTATATTGATGTTGACAGCAAATTGTTTTGTGATATCCTTGTGGTTTATTTGCAAATTTTTTATATTTTGTCTCGGCAGATGTGCATATGCATATGTGAAAGGTATGGAGAGGGCGGGCAGGTTCTATAGGGCATGTGCACCACTCAACCTGTGAACTACGGTTCACTCTATAGTTAACTTGTGAATTCCATCCCGTCTGGTCTCATATCCAGATATCACAAAGGGAGTGTAGCAGCTTGTCAAAAACGCGAACACCGCAAACGTCAGTCTCAGTAATGATGTTACATGCCGCAATTCTATTGATGAAAGTGCCATCCAAATATTTGCCTGACCGGATCAATGCTTCTAGAATAATATTCCACCCCTGTTGTGGGTGTGACAAAGTGGTCTGAATCTATGGCCATATAGAGTAACATTGGAGTGCCGCTTTAAATTTTGTCTTAGCACCACATAATTTTGACATTTGATGAAGTTCATGTTTCCCATGATCATGTTCCGTATCTATAAGATGGCTTATGAGACCAGGTTCTGACCGTTTTGCACTTCCATATAGGCGAGTACGTCAGAGGATTTGGAATTTATCAAGTAAACTTCACTCACTAAACTCCACTTTAAGCTCGCTTACCCTACAGTTACCAACGGGACGTCCCTCTCGCAAACTCCACCGGCGTAACTATTTCACCTCTCAGATCTTAACTATCTACGAGACGTAGACGTATAACCTCATATTCACCTGCCACACACTTTCTCTATCATTCGTAAAATCGAATACGAGTATACGAAGTAGAATCGAGCTCACGAAAAAAATCCATATATATACTCTTCACACTACACTGAAGTATATTACATCGCTACGATCCACCACACCAAAAACCACACGCTTCAACCTCATAACCTCAGACGTAAAAGAAAAAAAAGAAGAGAAACAAAGATAAAAAGCATTTAATATACCGCCCACCACGTCAAATCATCGAACCATCTGGAGCGGTACGTATGCATCCGTATGCAGACTTCATGGGGCGACCATTAATCGGTATGTCTGGTCTAAGTCTATGAAATAGAAGGAAAAAAAGAAGGGTATGAAAAAGCGCTGGTATGCATGCCAACGTAAACGAATGGAAAAAAGGGTAAAAGAATGAAGAAACAGGAAGATTATATGGTATATCTCGATCAAAAAAAAGCATGCTATGCAGCCCGACATCGGAAAAGACGGTACTAACACAAGGTCCTACCAAAAAAAGTGAAAAGAAAGTATCTACCAATCCAATCACCTGTAGCCTCTCTAAAATATCCCCTAATTAGCCCTGGTCATCGTCAAACCCGCCGGCATCACGGCCGCGCCATTAGCGCTTCCGTTTCCAACCGCGGGCGTACTACTCCTCGTTGGCGCGGCACTTCGGTTATGCTGCATATGCGACCTGACCAAATGTCCTGCCGCAAGTGCCGAGCACAAACTCAATTCTCCAGCAAGCACTGCACCTGCCACGATTCTTGCTAGCTGCTGTGCGTTTGTGCCGGGTGTTGTTGGATGTGGTCCGCGTACGCCGAGAAGATCGAGCATTGCGCCTTGGGGTTCGAGAATTGTTCCGCCACCGATGGTGCCGACTTCGATTGAGGGCATGGAGACGGAGATTTGGAGGTTGCCGTTTACTCTGCGGAACAAAACATTAGTATACGAGCTTTAATGGCCAGATATGGTAAAGGGCGAACTTACTTCCTCATAACAGTGATACAATTAGCGCTCTCCACAACCTGAGCTGGATCCTGTCCTGTAGCCAAAAATATCGCAGCGACAATGTTTGCAGCATGGGCGTTAAAGCCACCAACGCTACCGGCCATAGCAGATCCAATAAAGTTCTTGGAAATATTCAGCTCGATCAATGCGTCAACAGTGATCTTGAGTGTCTGTTCAACTGTTTCCTTGGGGATGATAGCCTCAGCAACAACACTCTTCCCTCGGCCTTCAATCCAGTTAATAGCTGCGGGTTTCTTGTCGGTACAGTAGTTTCCAGATACAGAGATGATTTCCATGTCATCGAAGCCGGCGTCGTTGGACATGACGTTAAGAGCGTGTTCGACACCCTTAGAGATCATGTTCATACCCATGGCGTCACCAGTAGTAGTTTTGAAACGGATATAGAGGTAAGTACCAGCGAGCGCACACTTGACGGTTTGGAGCCTTGCGAATCGAGAGGTGGAGTTGAATGCGTCCTTCATGATCTTTTGACCTTCGTCGCTGTCTAACCAAATTTTGGCGGCACCGGCGCGGGCGAGAGATGCAAAGCTAACACAAGGTCCACGGGTCATACCATCGCCAGTGATGACGGTCGTGACACCGCCGCCAGAGTTGATAGACTTGCAGCCACGGTGGGTAGAGGCGACGAGAACACCTTCGGTGGTGGCCATGGGGATCCAGTAGCTCTCACCATCGATAACCAAAGGTCCAGCAACACCAACAGGGAGGGGCAGGTATCCGATAACATTTTCACAGCAGGCACCAAGAACGCGGTCGTAGTCATAGTGTAGCTGTGGTAGTTTCGATTCGGCGAGGTATTGAGAATTGGCAATGGTAGACTTAGTTCCAGCAACTACTCTTCGGCGAATAGCCACGGCTCGCGAGCAGTCTTTGAGCGACTTTTCCAAAGCGTAGATGGGCAACTTTCCAACTTGGCAAAGACGTAGAACTTCGGTATCCGAAAGTTCCTTCGGGTTAGACTTCAAAATGCTGACCAAGACACTGATATCATTTCTGTCTCCAGTAGGTTTCTCGACTGGTGCTTCGGTGTTAATAATCTCAGGAACTTGAATGGCGACCTTTGGTGGCGGTGGTGGCATAGCTTGTGCGGGGGCGGGAACCTCGACCTCGCCTACATGGGAGTCCTTAACACTCCATCTGGCGGCATTGAAGAGGTACCCGTTGAGTACGATACTCATTGCCAGAACGATAAAGACCCACTTGCTGAGGATGGGATCTTCAAGGCTCTTAAGCAGGCTCTGCATGACACGAGAGCCGACAGCGTCTTCGGTGAAAAGATTGGAGCTTTGCTTAGAAGCCGGGAAGGGGAGGCCAGAGTCATCGTGAACGATGGGCCGGAAGATGATAGGATGGAGAACTTCGACAATAGTACCGGGGGTGGCACTTTGGGCAATCGATTCAAGACCTCGCTTTGCGATAGAGAGAGCGTCAAGTTGGCTAGGAGTAATCGGTGTAACAACTGCCTTGGCAGCGTGATCCCTGAATGGAAGAATGACGGTGTTGAGGATGTTGACGAGGAAGAAACCAGTGACAGTGAGGACCTTGAATGCCTTGATATTGCTGTCCTTGACTTTTCTTCCAAAGACAGTGGTAGTCTTATCTTTCGATAATTCATCATCAGAAATTAACTTTCCATCCTTATCAATAACCCTTGGCCACTCATTCTCACGAGCGACGCTTTCCGCAACCCGTCTGCTGACACCGTCGTCTTCCAAAGCCTTACGAAGAGCAACATGTCGCTTGATACGGTTGATCTCAAGCTTAACGGACAGAATAGCAGTGTAGAAGGTAAAGAGAAGGATGCAGTCGAAAACAAGGATCCACAGAGCAAGAAAGCAGAACCTGCGGAAGCCTCCCTGAATGCTAGAAGCAGCTCCAAGTGCCAAGATAGCAATCTCGATAACGTAATCTCTTACGATCGAGAATCCAACTTCTTGGACGGCGTCACTGACAGCAGTTTGGATGCTTGTAGCCTTGTTCCTATCCTGGTTCTGAATAGCCTTGCGTCTATGAGCCGCCGAGGCCTCGAGAACAGCTTTGGTGAGAATGATCGGCTTCTCGAACCCAACGATGACGACAAGGAATGGCAGACCCTCGGAGAGAAGGATCAAGTTGATTGGCACGCCGAGCCTGTGTGTCGTGAAGCAAGCGAAGAAGAAGGCAAATCCAGAGGAGAAAAGAACAGTGGTGGCAAGCCAGAAGTTGGAGCCAAGACGTCTCATCGACAGGAACAAGGATACGAAGGTCGAGTGCATAGAGAGGTACCCGAACGCCATAATCGCAATATCGAGTGATTCGGCATTCTACAAAAAATTAGCTACTGTCCATCCAAATAGATTATAGCAAAAAACAAATACCTTTAACAAGCCAATAAAGCTTTCCCAGCTGTTTTTGAGCCAGCCAACAAGTCCCAAAGCCGATAAGCTGTTATCAGAAATATTCTTTCCACCAGCTTCATTCGCAACCCAGAAAGTCTCCTGCTCGTTGGGCAGTCCATCGGCATCAATCGCCTTACCAGTCGAGATAACACCGACTTGAGATAGGAAGGATGTAGTTTCCTCATACGGGATCGAGAATGCAAGGCTATTTGGCGAGGTAGCCGGTAGAGGTTTGGCAGCGGATTTTGAAGAAACATTCGATGGTGCAGCAATGCTTTGATGCTGCTGAGATGGTGGGAAGCTCAAAGTAACCAGTGATAGCCTAGAAGCAGCCTCGGATTGCTGTTATAATACCAAATTCGTCAGCCGTTATTGCTCCAACCAACATACCAACGTGTAGCATGGGAGGCAATTTCGCAATTGCTATCAACCACGTTTTCTCCGTCCATTTCTTAAGTATAAATTGAAGAAATATAGAGTATCCATACCCTTAACCCATTGACCTTCTCCCAGTCCCCTGTTTGACTCAATTGAACCGTGGCGGCCCCATTCAAAGCAGTTTTGGTCCAATCGTTGGATCTGTACCCTCCAAACCCCCAACCTAGACCATCGTCACTTCGAGTCTCAAACAAGCTGACCTCCAGCAATGCGACATAGGTAGCTGATGCGAGCAAGGCGATGGCGACAATGGTGTGTATCGGGTGTGCACTTGCTCTTTTTGATAATGGAGAGAACAGCGGCGTAAAAGGGTCAGGAAAGCCCTTTGGCGGTGCCGAGGGCAGGAGATGAGTTGGTATAATCATCTCGGCTGCTCTTGGAGGTGCAGCTAGGATGCTGCTGGTAAATTAGGCGGTTGTAGCTGGTGTATCAGCGGTTTCCCTCGTTGGTCGTCGTGAGGTTTGGTGTGGTGTTGACCTCGGTGTTGTCGCTCTCGTCTAAAAAAAAAAAGTTTGGTAGTAGACGACGTCGGGAGGGATGTTGAAACGTCGGATTGAAACGAGGTAGGATTGAGACGAATTGGCGATGGCTGTTGAAAGCCGTGAAGAAAGATAGAAAGAGAAGAAGAAGAAGTAGAAGAAGAAGGGAAAGAAGTAACAGAAGGGAAATTAAAATTGTAAAAAATTGAAATTGTCGAAATAAACGATATTCGCTCAAGAGACCGGGCTAAGATATCTCCCTCCTTATCAAGGGGCAAGCTTCTTAGTCCAATTCACCAGAACAATACAAAAATTTCTCTGATCATGAACAGCAAGACAGCGCACAAGTGCCAAAGCGAGGAGCTTCACCCGATAGAAGGCAGAGATGCAGAGATGTGACCACACCGGCAGCTTTCTGGTGGAGTCGCAGCCAATGGCACAGCGTCCGAACCGCCTTTTGTGCTCTGGCCTGCTTACTCTCCCCTGCTGGGTCTTGCTGAGTCCCCTGCAGCGCCGGGCAGCTCTGAATTTTGTTGACTTGGACCCTTCGGTTGCCCGGATCCCGAGCGAGATTACCTTCCTTACCCTGACTTTGACTTTGACTTTGACTTGGACCGACAAGGGATAAGAGACAAGACAGAGTAGTAAGTAATCGGCAGATTAATGTCGTCACGAAGGCGAGCTACACGCGTATGGAAATTCCAAGCCTCTCCGACGGGAAATTTAAAAATAAATCCACGTCGACAAAAAAACCGACGATATCATAGACTGGTTAAATACCATTTTTCGATGAAGTCATTTAGTCATTGGCGAAAAAAGTTATCAAAGGATACGCAATCAAATCACCTGTTCATTTTCATCCTGTCTTTTTGCCCAGAATCCTTTCAAGCGTGATTGGTTATACACTTCGCTGTTGGACTTGTCCGGCAACGCACAGCTGTCCCGTCGGAAGTCCGGCGAGCTGCAGCTGTATTCCTTTACCGAGTATTTACTCGAAACCCAGCTTCGCTCCCCGAAGTCCGTAGACGCTATAGCTGTACTATACTATTACTATTATCGTGGAGTTACGTTTTGCCGAGGTCGAAGTACTGTTACCTTCTTGATCATACGGTTCTAAGTTGAGGCTTTCTAGCTGTACATACTTAGAGTTCTATGCAGAATCCTACAATTCTTGGAATGCGCATAAGTCTGCCTCGTTGATGACCCTTCGTTAGTGAAAGTATATCCATTGTAGATCTAGCCATCTGATGTTGGATCTGGTACGTGGGCGTAGACGCTAAGTTGGTCCGTACATGTACATCATCTCAGACATTCAAAGCCATCTACGTCCGGATCCAGATTGCTGACCTCCACGTTTGTACCACCATAAGCACCAACATTCCCCAACCTTTTACTCATCCTGCTCAGCCTTATCAAAGAAAATTCTATCCACGTGCATACACATTCCATTCTGAAGCTAAGCCAAGGCCCCGGATTTTTTTTTTTTTTGTTGTTCATTTATTCATTTCAGAAATCATGAATCTAGAAAAAAAAAGTATACACATGAAAAAAAAAAAGAAAGCAACGCCAGATGAAAATGGGTCCATAGTAGCAGCGGCAAGGAAATGTAGGTGTGCGAAGCTAGCACGACAGCGAGAAATTGAGGTCGAGGGAGAGAAAGAGAAGGAGTTGGATTTGTATTATAGAGTTTTAATGTATGGGACCCAAGTGAGGGGTGAAGAGAGACCAGATATCAATCGTCCCTTTTCCTCCAGTTGCCCTCCTTCCAGCTGTCTACCCCACTGATGTCAAATCTCTTCGGCTTCGTGGGAGTTCGTGGATTCTTGTCGATAAGGTCATAGTCGTATATAAAAAAGTGAAGAACATCCTCCTCCTCTCCTCCTCCATCTCGAGTATCTCAAAAAAAGTCCATCACAACAGCAAAAGAACCACTAAACAAAAGCCATTCCCATCCAAAAAGGCTCGAAAATTAATAGCCCCTCCTTCAAGAAATCACCTCTATTAAGCATCCTTAACGCTGCCTTGTAGCCGTCCAGACGTTCTTCAACAGCCCATCCCGCTGAGCAAGTCGGTTGAACGAATCGTCGGCCT
The DNA here is from genome assembly GCA_036971225.1 of Arthrobotrys sinensis. Lineage (NCBI taxonomy): Eukaryota > Fungi > Ascomycota > Orbiliomycetes > Orbiliales > Orbiliaceae > Arthrobotrys > Arthrobotrys sinensis. The sequence goes on along the minus strand of JAJTTV010000009.1, from coordinate 1,044,796 downwards.
CTCCACGAGACCTGACGAAACCGCAGAGAGCGTAGGTGATGTGTTCGCCGGTAGCGCGGCCGTTCTCGTCAACCTTGGCGACGGAGATCTGGACGGAAGCGTGGTCCTTGGCCTTGATGATTCGGTTGGTGGCAGAGCACTTGCGTGGGACGTAGCTGTATATTTCAACATTTAACGTGTTAGTTTTATCGATCACGGCTTCATTTTGGAGGGTTTCGGGATTTTGGAGAGGGCTACGAACAGGTCGACGAGTTGTCCTTGATCGTTTTCCATTTTTGCGGTATTAGACGGTAAATTGACCGGTAAACGTGGAGGTTATATGGATTTTGGAGGCGGGGTTGGTGATTGCTGTTATCGTCGAGGACTTTTGAAGCTTTGAAGATGTGATTACAGGGAAGCAATTTTTGTGCTTTGGGAAATTTTGGGATATAAAAGAGCAGTCACAAGAAACGGAAATTTTAAGCATGACAAACACTTTTGTCGAGCGACAACGCAAAGAGATGAGAGGACAAAACGGGTTAGCTCTTCGCTCTCCAAATTGGGTAATGTCTGCGAATGTTGTGGGGTGAAAGTGCAACAAGACCAACGCATAATCCTTCAAGGACCACTACGTAGAATCTAGCCCCGAGACGAGACTAAATTTTGAGATGGGCTCGTGGGTAGCCTCGCTATGTTCTCGTTCCTAGGTAGTGAAGTAAAAATACACTGAATTATAAACCTGTAATCGTAAAATCCTCAGCACAGGAAGTTGGAAATAGCCTCTATTACCCTGACTTCACCCATCAGGTAACCTCCTGATACCGAATGTCCTAATCACGATTACCAATTCTTCCATATCGATAGAAATACCAAATCGAAGACTAGAGCATTGGACAGTATTTTTTCATGCTGTCCGCCTGCCCGTTGATACCATTAACGGGCGACACTGCCCCAAAATTGCCGTGCCGGAATTTCGAACACACGCACATCTGAAAATGTTTGATATCCTGGGGCATCAGATAAAGGGCAAGAGAATATAGATTCCAATCGTTTGTGCGATAAGGGTGGAGAGGATAGAGGATGACGAGCACACCGAGGGTACTAAAGAATCAGAACAAAGGACCGGAACTAAGGGTGATGATACGGGATGGGGAGAAAGCACTGAGGAAGAGGGACCCGAAAGAGCTGAGATAAGGTTGGACAGCTATCGTGACGAAGAGCGTGAAGGTGTAGAGCACGGAGAAGCTGAAGTATTTAGAGACCTTCAAGCACCCGGAGAAACCATTCCCTTTCATCATTCTTTCCAACCTCTCGAAATCCTTCCTCAAGAAATCCTGGGCAACGTTGTCAAGCACCTCAGCATCCCGGACGTTACGAGACTGGGTCGCGTCTCCGAGACCCTAAAAGCAAACATTCTAGATGACCAGCACTTCTGGTTCAAATATGGAGATAAGAAAATGAAGAGATAATGGAGAGTTCCAGGGAGGTGAAGACTATAGGGGGGATATCAGGAGAGCAGGCCGTGGGGAAATAAGGAGCAGATACCAGGTCTGCTTCAAGGCAAAAGTTGGCGTGCTCGGGCAGCCACTTGGGGAGATTGTCTGTGCGGTCTGTTTAGACCAAAACTTGGCTAGTGTGTACCAACTCGATAAAGATTCATGGGAAAGCGATCCTAACGTGCTCTCTCAGTGGCCGATACCGTCGCAACCATACACCGAATTAACGTGACCAGGTTGGCTGTTTGGCCGGGAAAATACAACATCTACGGATGTTCGTTTGGAGTACGAGAGGGCACGCGTATGAACGTCTGTGGGCTCCCAGATGTAAAGCGCCAAGTCGAACATACGTACGGCACGGCCTGGGCCGCCCTTATTGGGAGCCCATTCGATAACGTCAGGTTCCTCGGCCCGCCAGCAGAGGCCAGGGACCGTCGAGACGCCGGCGTTCTCGCGGTCTAATACAACCATCGGAGCTGGTTCAACTTCCTCTGGAACGATGCGTTGCGTTCCGTTCCATGGTGTCCGTTCAGGATTTCAAGTGGATCTCGACGGACTACCGATGGACGGTTCGTAGAAAGTTGTACGGCCTAGGCCTCGCGACAATCGGGCAGACCGAAAGGGCCACTGCTGGTTAGGTACGGCAGTGTGCCTGGGACTCGATCGACGAGCTATTCTGGTCACAGATAAAGGGTATGGCGCTCCCTGTGAGGTGATATAGCGCCAGTACAGCATGGAGGACGATTATTGGAGTTCTCGAGGCGAGACTCCAAGTTGTAGGGCAGACGACGGGAAGTTGTGGGTTTTGCCGAGCGGACCCCGCAGCTCTGGAGCTCGATGCTGCGGGGTTGGATACGTCGAAGGAATTTTATGTGAGGCCTTATTTTTGAGGTTCGGATACTAAATGGCTTTTGTGATATACATGTTCGAACTAGTAGCGGTCTACAACTACCATATTCTTTTGACGGTTCTGCATATTCACGCCCTCTTTCATGTCTATTATATTGTCCTCAGGTTGTCATGTCGTTGCTAATGTGCCTTATAATTACCGCGAATGGGGAGGTATTCAATTCAATCGCTGCTACGCTTCGTGTGATCTAATAACTGTTCGCACTCCGTCGCTCGTGTTCGATATATTCGTCTGGCTAGGGATGTCGACTAAGGCCGCGTCCGCTATCGCCCTTGCTGCGGCGGATCACACGGTTTGTGGCTTGGAATGATACCGCGAGGTCCCATTACATTGTGTTGCACCTAGGTTGTGTAACCAGCTGCTTACAATGCAATAGAGGAATTTGGTCCGTACGAAATCCACTGCGCCAGTGTCGATATCGTCGCTGTCTCACTGAGCCTATACGCCCTTCATCCTCGATAATTATAGGCTGCACCCTCTCATACCCTCTTCGTCAGAGCGCTCGATCGATCTGGAACGACATGACGAAACTGGTCATCCTTGGCGGGGGAGAGAGTGGAGTTGGAACCGCGATTCTGGGGAAGAAGAAAGGCTACGATGTGTTCCTGTCTGATTTTGGAAAAATCAAGGACACCTACAAAGAAGTTCTTTTGCTGAACGGCATTGACTTCGAAGATGGCGGACACACAGAAGAAAAGGTTTTGGCTGCGGGAGTCGTGATGAAAAGTCCAGGAATCCCCGATAAGGCCGACATTGTCCAAAAACTTCGAAAGAAGAATACTTCCGTGGTTTCAGAGATCGAATTTGCGTTCCACTATGCTAAAGGCAACACCATTGGCATTACGGGAAGCAATGGGAAGACGACTACAACAATGTTGACTCATTGGCTTCTGAAAAATGGTGGATTGAATGCTGGTATTGGTGGTAACATTGGGAAGAGTTTCGCCTGGCAAGTAGCTAATGACGATTATGATTACCACGTATTGGAACTTTCTAGTTTTCAGTTGGACGGTATCATCGAATATGCGCCTCATATTGCCGTTATCACCAACATCAGCCCTGACCACCTGGACCGATATGAGTACAAATACGAGAAGTATATTGAGGCGAAGTTCCGCATCACGATGAACCAGACGGAGAGCGATTATTTAATTTACGACGCCGATGACGAAGCCAGCATCAACTGGTTCAAAGGGAATACGACAAAGGCTTGTCTAATTCCTTTCTCGATCAAACAAACACTCGAGAAAGGGGCTTATCTAAAAGACGGGAAGAGCATTGTGATTAATATCGACGATGAAGAGTTAATCATCGAGACCAAAGACATTTCGATCCCAGGGAAACACAATTGGAAGAATTCAATGGCCGCAGTTTTGATCGCTAAATTGATGCACATCGAAGAACCATCTATCCGAGGGAGTTTAACGGATTTCCAAGGCGCCGAACATCGTCTTGAGAAGGTTTCCAAGATCGCGGGCGTACAATACATAAACGATTCGAAGGCTACAAATGTGAACTCTGTGTACTACGCCTTGGATTCGATGACTACACGGACGGTTTGGATCGTTGGCGGCGTTGATAAAGGAAATGATTATTCGGAACTTATGCAATTGGTTCGGGAGAAGGTCAAAGCTATTGTTTGCTTGGGCATCGACAACGGGAAATTAATCACCGCCTTTGGTGAAACGGTCGACACAATAGTCGAAGTTAATAACATGATTGATGCTGTTCGCATGTCACAAAAGTTTGCTGACCCAGAGGAAACTGTGCTGCTTTCACCAGCTTGTGCGAGTTTTGACTTGTTTAAGAGTTATGAGGATCGCGGCAGGCAGTTCAAGAATGCTGTACGAGATTTGCAATAATAGAATGCTAAATTCAACGGCTCAGGTAAACAATACAAGTTTGGGTTTTTGCTTGTGCCATACACTTGTACCAGAGGTATATACTGAAGATTTACAATCTTTTTTACAAGACCACCATATCATCCTAACCATAAATATATTGGCTAAGGTGTCCTCATATGATCGTGTTCGGTGGGAGCGAAGAAAGGCAGCAAGTCTTATTCTTTGTGCAACAAAATCAACACTTTCCCTACCAATGTGGGGCGCGGGGAACGGTATGACAGTACAAGGATTATCCTGTTTCCAACCTCAAGTACTCCACTTCCCCGACATTATCTGGTATCTTATAAAATGGACTTAGAGCAGGTACAAAATGCTTACTTCATTGGTATCGGCGGCATTGGCATGAGTGCGCTCGCACGGTATCTCAAATACGCAAAGAAAACAGTTGTTGGCTACGACAAATCCCCGACCCGGTTGACGCAGCAATTGCAAGACGAAGACATTGTGGTCCATTTTGAAGACGATATTCGTTACATCCCAGAAACGTTCACGAAAGAGAATACACTCGTCGTCATCACGCCCGCTGTTCCAAAAACACATTCTCAATGGAACTACTTCCTCCAAAACGGCTATACTATAAAGAAAAGGGCGGAGGTGCTTGGTCTTATTACCAAGGACACCTACTGCTTCGCTGTCGCTGGAACGCATGGTAAAACTACGACGTCGGGAATTCTCGGGCATATATTATTCGAAGCTGGCGTGGAGGTTACGGCTTTTGTAGGCGGGATCGTCGAAAGCTACAATTCGAACCTCATTGGCAATGGTACCAAAGTCACGGTTGTCGAAGCTGACGAGTTTGACCGTTCCTTTCTACAACTACATCCAAACGTCGCGGGTATTACATCCATGGACGCCGATCATCTTGATATTTATGGCGACAGTGCCACCATCGAAACAGCTTTCTATGAATTTGCGGAAAAGGTTGAGGATAAAAGCTACCTGTTTGTGGCTAAAGGCCTTCCACTCGAAGGAAAAGCTATCGCGGTTAACGACGATGCAGATTTCAAGGCTTTCAACGTCAGAGTCGACAATGGGGAATACTTGTTCGACGTTCAGACGCCCGAGGATTTCATCCATGACCTACGATTCGCGCTTCCAGGCCGCCATAATCTGAGTAATGCACTGATGGCGTTGGCTATGGCTAGAAGCCTCGGTGTTTCAGCGGACGAGATAAGAAAAGCGCTTGTTTCGTTTCAGGGAATCAAACGCCGTTTCTCATACCAGATCAAAAGCGATAGCTTGGTTTACATAGATGACTACGCTCATCACCCAACAGAGATCGATGTGGTTCACCAAGCAGTGCGGGAGTTATACCCAGGAAAGAAAGTACTCGCAGTTTTTCAACCCCACCTTTTCAGCCGGACGAGGGATTTTGCCGATGACTTTGCGAAGAGCTTGTCTCGTTTTGACGAGATTTTCTTGATGAACATTTATCCGGCACGAGAGCTCCCGATGGAAGGAATTACGTCTGAATGGTTGCTCGCAAAAATCGAAAACCCAATGAAGAGGCTAGTGCCAAAACCCGACCTCATACGATCGGTCGTTAGCAGTAAGGTTGAGGTTGTGGTATCAATCGGAGCAGGTGATATAGGAGAAATGGTTCCGGAAATTAGGAAGGCGTTATTGGAACGGATAACGGCCAAATAATATTATATTAACATGATACGAATAACTCTATATATACCGCATAGGCACATGTTCCTCGCCTTCTAAAGATTAAAGGTTAAACTAGTTTTTGTTTCACTATAATGGGACTGGCGGGACTTTTAGTAGATTAGAATCTTTGTTACCGAAGCTACTAGTACGTATTTGGATGCTATCCGCGTATGAAGATGTGAAACAAGGTACTATGTACATGTACATATCTCATAGTCTTGGAAGGACCCTCAAATACCGCGTCAAATTCTTCCATGCTTGCAATCCCTGTTGGACGCCCCGTCGCTTTTGAGCAAATCGCGGTGGAAAAATAGGTCCGATCGCCGCTCGCGTCGCATATGGTGCCCAAGGCTTGAATACAGGATCGTCGTGGAAAGATTTCGGGAATATACCTTTCCCACAACTGCAAATTGGAGATATCCCAACCTCTAACCTTGGAGCAGTCAAGGGAATTCTCCCATATTGGAAATACTCACAGTTTGGCTTATGCTGCCACGTTCTGCATCTCTCTACAAAACCAACTGAAAGTTGCATCCACGCAGATGTTTCTCTCTCAGAGTTTTGTAAAGTCAGGAGATTTCCTATGTTTTGGAATAACGGCTCTGTCTTCGCTTTAAGACTATCCTCTGCTGGGGCGAGGGCGCAATCGGCAACGATACTCTGCCCTGAAAGATCAATACGGATGTCCTTGACGTATACGAACATATATCCACCGCTTGCTGTGTTTTGCAGTAGATAGGTGGAGCCTTGCTGACCTCGGATCCCTGCGTGGCTAATTATCATGGCGTATATGGAACCCTTAACTTCCGCTAAAGTTCTATCTGCATCTGACTCTTCATCAGCGTGTACACCCTCTATATGTCTACGTTCCCGCTCGCTAAATGAAGAAATAGCCGTGGTATGGATCCACTCATAGTTCTCCTTGCTAAACTTCTTGAGGTCTATAAGAAGAGGGGGCGATTTGTCGAGATTGATTCGGTGCATATTCCATGAGGCGATGCTCCGGCTTGAAGCTTGGGCAACTCCAACTGGGAATTGAAGATAGAGGGGAGGGTTCTTTCGGGTGTGATGTAGCATATCGACCTTTTTACCGATATTAGAACAATGTCCCATGGAGATACCGAAGAAGGGACTACAACTTACCTCTGCGTTTCCTCTATCCATAGGTATTATATTCTCTATTATGGCCTGGGGTCCCTCAGAAAATACAAGTTGGTAACGGTTGTGAATCTTAGTAGATTCATAGTCCGTTTTGGGTTCCTCATCCACCCATTTTGGGGTAATCGGCGCAGTTTCTCTGGTGCTAGCTAGCTCCTTCTTATGACCTGGGAGTTTGTGCCCTCCGGATGCGTATCCCTCTATTGGGGCAGGCAGAGGAAACTTAGTTGACAACCGAACCTTCTGATTGTCATAGATGCTGGCTTCGAATACTCTTACCCCGAATTCCCTCACAACGTCGGGTGCCCCGGCACCAGGAATCAAGTTGAGAGTGACCCTGCAGTTGTTCAGAAGTAACATCCATGTCGGAACCATACAACTAATAATAACATCTGATTTGCCTAGCCAGCCATCTATATCCTCTATGAGTACGGGGGAGCCGTTTTCAACGTCCAATCTGCCCATAATTGTGTCACCCGAAGACTGGATTTTACCAATATAACGTCTAAGAGCGCTGAAATTCTGTCGTTCCTTGCCACCATACAACGAGATCCGGAAAGGAGGTGTGCCAATTTCGGAGATATCTTTCTCTACCAGGGATTTGAAACCCTCAATTGGAACACAGATGGTAAGGCATGTTGTCGGTCCATGACTTTGGATCTGACTGCTCTCGTAAATAATGCGACGGATCGTCATTTCTAGTTTGTCGAAATCTCGCCCGAACTGCTTTGTGAAATCTGCAGTCGCCAACGGTTGCAACGACGGATACTTCTGGAGTGAAGGGGCAGTATAAATGCCGAAAATGTTATCTATTATGTTCCTTTCTTGAATGCAAGCGCGTGCCCCTTGGTCGATCGTGAAGGCAATAGCGCCTTTGTCCACCACGAGGGCGTCGACACGTGCACTCTCGGATTGGGCCTCTGTGGCAGTGTAAAGCTTTTTCATCAAGTCTTCCCAGTCCACTTTCTGAGAGGTGACTTGCTTGATTCTCTGCAATAGAAGAGAGAATGTTGCGTGGGTATTATGCGAATCCGTTACCGTTTTAGGCTCAAAAATCTTGGTGTGGGCTGCTGTCAAAAACGTAACCATTGCGTCGACATCGTATTCGAAGCTAGGCAAAGGTGATCTCTCTATGCCATCTTGGTGGATACCTTCCGGGTAAAATTGAGGTACCCACTTCCAAACAGTCTGGCTGCGCATTGGTATATCGTCCCCGGCTACCTCATCACGAGATTGAGATACTGTATCAAGGCCGCATATGAAGTCAACCGGTGCAAGTCCAAGAAGCGTGAATAATGAGGCAGGATCCACCCCGAATATGTTATACAAAGCCTCCTCCCCGGTCCTTGGGTCTAACTCGCGGCTGTTGAAAGTTTCGGTGTGCAAGCAACTGTTGTGATCCCTCCGAAATACAGATATGGCGGAGAGGAGAAGATTTACTGTTCCAAGGTGGTCGGTCAGGTTGGATGTATTTATGATGTTAAACCGAATTGGATGTCGGAAAGTATATCCCTTAACCACAGCAAGAGCTTTGTTCAGCTCCCCTACCCCAATGGCATCCAGAGACGGTCCTGACGACAGTTGGCTGAGACTGCTGCAGAGCTCCAGGGCATCGTCGACAAAGAAACATATGGTGAATGCGCCCACACGGTGAATTGCTTGAAGTGATTGACACCATAGTTCAAATTCTTTCTTTACACATTGGATCAGCGGTGCAAAATCTCTTGATCCTGCCATCGGGCGGAAGGCTCGAGATGATGAATTTTCGGATGCGAAAGGCACGATCGCGGTCGATATGTGGAACCCAATTGGTGGGTAAGTTACTTTATGCATATATATACGTTATCAACGGCGCCCAATCCTATACTGCGATCAAATATATGACTTACCGTGAGAAACTCGAAATCTCGGTTCCACCTGTGACGAAGAAAAGGTCGGATTAGGAGTTAGAGAGGGACGGTGCGATGATTCCGTAGTACCTGTTTCCCAGTACTTCAAGAAGTGCTTCGTGAATGCGATTCGGAGCTGTTTATTCAAAACAGAAGCCGGTTCCGGTATAAGGTAGCGCCCCTTTCTATGATTCTGCTCCAGCACTCTTCCTAACCACCGACTGTAAGAGTTCATGATCCCGATCTGATACGTTTTGTCTCTCAGATCCCGTGCCCATGTTTCCCAGACCCGTCTGACAGCTACGAGCGTGCGTGCGGACCCCATATTTAGAACTTTCCCAACGTTTGATTTTGCCCAGGAGTCCATATCCTGTGAGGAACGAAGCAGTTGCTCGATATGATTCTTGAGGGTCGCAGAACATGTTTTGGGAATCAAGAAATCATAGTATAGGGACCACATTTCTGCGACATTCTCCTTTTTTATGATCATTGCGAGAAGAAGGATGTTTCGTGCTTCTTCGGTTAGTCCAACTTCCTTGACATACATCGACGAAAGGTCTTACCGATAACACCCGCTTCCCTATCACAGCAGGTAAAATGGTATTTCCTAGAGGCTAAATTATTATTTTAAGATTAATATTCTCCCAAGGGGCGACGGAAGAATGGAACAGATTCACACACGTGTATCGCGTCCATCGTGGGACTCTGTAAATAAAGTAAAAAGAATATTTCGAACATCTCCGCAGCCTAGGAGAAGAGCTTCAACATCAATCTCTGGCGGTAGATGGCCTGCGAGATTAATAGCGGGACTGTTGCCGATGGGATAATAATGTAGATGAGCATCGAGGTACGTTGGATGCAGCATGGTGAGGATCTTGTATAATTGTTGGCTTAGCTTATCTTAGGACACGATGTAGGGTGGATTTGGGTGCCAGAGGTAGCGAGGTATGGCAATTGGGTACAAGTTATTGCCTTTTTTTACCATGAAAAGAATAGTCGGACACGTTCTCTGCCAGAAATGAATGCGAGCAACAGGGCCCATTTGTATATGAGGGGATTTGGAAATGGAGTGAGAGTGTCGTTGTTGTAAACTTACCACACATTTAAGATGCCACCAGCCTGCAGTCGACTCTCTACCAGTCTGGGCACGAATACCGCCATGATTATGACAGAGTTATCTGTTATCTCAAGGCCAGCTTTAAAAGCATTTTCAAAATTTCTCGATTTTTACCTCCCATAATTAGACAGGATACAAAGAGGCCCCAAGAATACTTAGCCAGTATCATTTCACAGTTTAAATATTGTCCACTCAAAAGCTCCCAATGATCTGTTTCCCTAGATCTAGTAGACTATCAATATCAAAAGCTAATCTTGCAATGCTAAATTTATCGGTTCTAGCGCAGAAGAGTAGCAAGGAATGCGGTAATAATCACGTAGCCTCGGTAAGTAGGTATAAATATGCCTATGGCGTTCTCAATTGCTAGATCTACAACTACAGGTAGTGGCTTCTATAGAACCTACATGATACGAAAATATGATATAACTGGACTGGGCCTTCGGAGCCTCAAAACAAAAGTAGTGAACCCTTTGAATACTTACGTTTAAATCCATTCCCTAATCTATTGCCAACTTGTGCACGGCATACGGCCAAAAGTGAGAAAGGGAAAGAGTGACCACAAAAGAGAGGCAGAAAGTATTTCGCGCAATTTCTGCAAAACGGAATTAATTCTATACCCACAAAGATTAAGCATCAACTGGCTCTTCACTATGAGAAGCGCGGCCACGAATTGAGATACGGATTTGAATGTTTAGAGTCTCCAAGTCCCATCAAGTTGTAAGAGCTTCTCGGGATGGTACCCTCCGACATGATATACAAAATGATCTGCTGAGAAGGAATAGTTCCCCATTGTCTGATAGTACGAACTAGTCACATCGCTGCAGAGATTGCATCGACTGTTGTATATCCCACTTGAAGTTAACCGGTTCGCCAAGTGGGTATAAATAAAGGGCCACCCCTGCGTGCCTGCTAGGTAGTACCGGATATGAAGAGGCTGTCCGTGGATAGGGTATCCGAAAACGCGTTGGAGTATAATTTCTGCTTTACTATTGATGAAATCGGAACCGCATTGGTCAGTCTGTCCCTCGGTCGGGGCTGGTATTTTATCAGTGAATTTTCTGAAACCCTTCCACTCTGTCGGGTTGCTCAAAAGTGTCTTGAGGTTGTCAAGAGAAATAATGTGAGAGATATCCGCCTCAAGGTTTTGACGATACTTGGCTATGACAATCTCCACAAGCTTGTGTACTACCTTGTCGCAGTATTCTCGAGCTTCTTTTGGCGAGACAAGCGGACGTATAGTGTTAAATCGTTGACAGACCGCTGGAATTGTTTCCCATTGGGTACCGTATATGCGCTCTACTTCCTTTTTGACATCCGGAAGCCAATAACAAGGCCTTCTATATCCTCGAGAGGTGCCTAATCCGGACTTAACAAGTTCGCGGTTGCACATTGCAAAGAATGACTGAAACTTCGTGGGATCAAAACCTGGGAGCTTCTGGACAATTTCGGCTACTATTAAAGTATGGCATATTAACTTCAAGATCTTGAGCCTCAAGTGATATGTATCCGGGGCATACTACTTACGAACAATGTTTTCCTCCAAACACCGAACACAAACAACCTTAAGCCTCCCCATATTCTTCCGCTCGATCCCATACTTCGGCTTCAAACAAACCTGACAAGTTGACTTAATTCCTCCAGACGATGCCTTAACAACATACCCATGATAATTATAAGTCTTACTAAACTTCTGAAATTTCTTCAAATTCCGATGACCAAAACGATACCAAAAATATTGCGACCCGGCAAGTTTTGCATGCATCGATTTGTTCACTGAACTTAATTGAACCGCGCTACGGGCATCGGGCAGGTAGCACGTTATTTGCATTAATATTTCGAGAGGGATATTCTCCAACGTAGGCCTCGGACGGTCTAGATACTCTAGAGCATCTGGAGGGTCTGGGCCGGAGTCGGTGGATAGTTTGTTAAAGCTTCGGAGAAAATAAGAGGAACTTGGACTTTGGGAAGTCATTATGATTATCTAGGGTCGAGTGGTTTGATTAATGGTTTTCCTAGATGTTGGTTTGAGAACTTGTTTATGGGGAACTGTCTAATTATTCGGTGCGCACGCTGGATTTATATCCGTAGATAGAAGGGTTCTAGATACTGATTGAAGCCTAGGGGTTGATATCCTCCAACTTGAGAAATATAAACCAGCATAATTTCGGCTTCTCGAGGCGGGTCTACATGTTTCACTCGGACAATTGGACGACGGAATTCTGGATGTCTATTCAAAAGTTCGCCATAACTAGCTCCAGATGTCCAATATTATATTGTATACAGGCGGGATAGACATTCAGAGCGTGCAAATAATAGATCTACAGCACGTTCGATAATCTTTATTAGCAATTTAAAACCTTCAATATATGATACCGGATATAATGTAAACATCATCACTTGTATTGTCGAAACTCCCCTCCCTTACACCTTCTTCTCCCCCCTCAATATATATATGCCCGCCCGCATACACCCGCTGACCACACCGCATTACCAAAAAAATGGCATACCGTCTATACCCCCAACACCACAATCCAGATCTCCAACCCCCCAAGTAAGCCCTCCTACCACCCCCAAAGAATCCTCTACTAACCTACAAATCCATTAACAGCACCACCACCATCTACCTCCCCACATCCTACCAACCCAACCTCCTCACCCACCCAAACCTCCAAACCTCCATCATCGCCAAACACTTCATCACCAACCACATCCTCAACACTCCTCTCCCATGGATAGCAGGACAGACACTCCTTCTAACCGAAAGTTCAATAATAACCCACCCTATTTTCCCCAGAGAACAATATACACTCTTCCCGATGATTATATCTTCAACGCCATACTTTCTACCCGTACTAGTAGTGGAAGATATACACGCCTCATTACAAGATATGGGCGTCTATATCCCCGAACATCGGTTAAAAGACGTTGATGGAGTTGTTTCCACCACTGGGTTAGATATCGACATGGATATGACAGTCAAGAAACTACCAAACTTCAATTGGATCCCAAAAAGGCAAGGGAGTAAAGATATGGGAATTGTTCTCGAAGTCTTTGCTGGAAATATCAGGGGCGAAGGTGTGGGTGCGGTATATTGTGGACCTGGGTCAATATACAACAATGTTTGGAGGACTGTGAGGGTTAATGGAAGGAATAAAGCGTCGATGGTTTTTGAGGGTGTTAAGAAGGCTGTGATGATTATTGAACAGGCGAGAAAGAAACATGGGTATCCGGTTTCTTTTGCGGTTATTTGTGTGAATTCTGAAGAGGTGGTGGAAGAGTTGGGACGGCGGAACGAAGGGGCTACTGCACACGGCTACAAAAAGAAGAAGAAAGAGGTGTGGAAAGATATTCTGGAGGGTTTCCGGAAGGTAAAGGAATGTGAGGTTGAGGTTGAATTTTGCGAATTGAGGAAGGAGAGGGAGGTGATGGTTGAAGGGATGATGAAGAGACGTTTGGAGTTGAAAAAAGCGTCCAAGGCACCCACCTGTGGGAAGGCGATGGAACTGGAAGATTCGATCGAGCGGGCGTTTTATCCGCATTGTTTGGAAAGCAAGCCGTTTGCATCTACTGAAAGGGAGATTACAAGGGATGGTGTTATTGAGGTGTTGCCGCCGGGGATTTCAGCTGGTATTACTAATGATGGCAAGGAAACGGCACCAAGACGAAGTCCGAGACAGACGAAAAGAGTTTGTAAGGTTGAAGAGGATATGAGGAGAGCGATGCCCACATTGGTACCATCGGCGTCGAAGTTCCGTAGAATCGGGGCTGAGGATGAAAGTATCTGGGTGAGCGAGAACGTTAAAGCTTGGGATCGAACTGGAAAAAAATTGACTGGGGGTGCTTCGACCGTGTATCAAGATACACCAGCAGACCTCACCGACGCTGAGGAGTGGAAACAGATACTCAATGCTCATTCGGCGGCCGGTGAGCCTTTGCGATATCCATGGGCGCCAACAGACGATTATTACAATACTGAAGAAGTTGAGGATCTCAAGGTCATAAAAGAAGAGAAAGATGGATCTATTAAAGAAGTTGAAAACCTCAAGGTCGTGAAGGAAGAGGATGAAGACGAACCTATCGAAAACTTCACAGACCCATGGCACCGCTTCCAACACGATCTTCAAACTTTTCGAGAAACCTTCGAAGTGGATTGGAATGACGATGATGATGCCATGGATATGTCTGCAGATGAATCAAGTGAGCGCGGGGGTGGGGGGTTTAGAATTCCAAGGCTGTATAGATCCGGAGGGCCTTCGCCAGAAAGCATAGATGGAGCTACAACGCCAAGTGACCCTTTGGAGAAAATTATAAGAGAACCTACAGTTTTCGAGGAAGCTATGATTCGATTCCAGATGCCTGGGTTGGAGATAGAAGACTCTGGAATTTGCGGAGTCCAAGTACCAGTCGAAGTTGAGCCACGAGGGAGGAATATATATTCACGACGGGTACCGCTTCATGAGATTCGAGAAGTCGATGGGACTGATGAACGTGAAACGTGGACTTTGGAAGAGTTGGAGACGATTGATGATATCATGGGAGGGATTTATGATATGGAAAGTGATGATGATTATGCGGATGATGAAAGGGAAGGTAAGAGTTGTTTACAGGATAACGATTACGCTACAAGGAGGGCTAGATCACGGTCTTTATCGAGGTTGAGGAGAAGGATTGAAGATGTGGAGATTGGGGATAAGCTTATTGCGAAGGAATGTAATGCTCAACAACTTAGGAGGAGTTCGAGAAGCCCTGTTAAGAGGGTTACGAGGGTTTCAAGAAGTCCAGTTAAAGGGGGGGTCTCTAGAAGTCCTGCGAAGAAGGGAGTTGTTAATACTTCTGGGTTGGGGAAACCGGTTGATAGGAATATGGCTTTTAAGGGACTTGCGAGGGCTATTACGCAGAGGTATGAATTGAGAAGTGAGAGGGGGATCGGGGAGGATTTACAAGGTGGGTAGATTGTGGGTGGGGGCCTCTTGTTTTAATTTTTTTTCTTTCTCTGTTATGATGTCCTAGGTAGGATTGGTGGGCTATTATCAAGTGTATTGGGAACCTTGGTTTAGGTTAGCGCTTCGTGGAGAGTACTTCACATAGAGAGTATTCGGACTGTATTCGTAACTGGTCAATTGGGCTTTCTATGGAGGGTAGTTATCGATGTTAAATCCATATCCCTCCCTTGGGGATTATAATACAGGACCTTTCTGGCTCAAGGTAGACATTTTGATATATAGCCTGCTAACGTAGAAGACAGGGCTTAAAGCATGGTTGACCCTTACTCGTACTAACCAGGGACCATATTATAGATATCGCGATATATACCACAGCCTACAGACAAAACCACCAAATTAATAAATAGAGTTAATTCCTTTATTTCTTCCCCCCTCAACTACAAAGCTAGTAGTAGTTACCTACCCCCTAACAACTTACAGGTAATCCCTAATTCTTAAGCTTTTTGAACGGAAAGATGAAAAGAGAGAGAGAAAGGTACCTCAGGAATTCAAAGAAAAAAAAAAAATGGTATTTAAAAGAAAGCTCCAAGGAGATGTAAAATATCAAAGTAACATAGTGGGATATCCAAAATAAAAAAAGTTAAAAACATTGACTCGAAAATAAAGACAAGATCGAACACCGTTCTTTTGTTGGTTAACAAATGAGATCAAGGGAAGAAAAAAAAAGATAGCAGACGCTATGGGAAAAAGCTAACCTAGTTAAAAAGAATGGAAGCGAATGGTATGGAAGTGCCCAATGACTCCGTTTGATGAGAATATGAGAAAGAAAAGAGGACTAACAAGAAAGTGGCAGAAGAGGATGCTATCATGCATAAACGACCGCGGGGTGTTAGCAGTAGAGTACATGACGGTGACAACAACCAAAGCAGTCCGTCACCGAAGACAGGAGAGTAAGGGGAAAAAAGAATGCCCATCGACTATACTTCGAACAGGCAAAAGAAGAAGAGGGGTAGAAAAAATTAACATTCAGTTAGCTTTAAATATGCCAGCAGCAGCGCGGAACAGGATGAGATGTTTCAATTCAATCAATTCGTCTCATGAGTAAAAGTAAGTAGTAATAGTAGTAAGTAGTGAGGGCTGGTGAAAAATAGACGAGACCAGGTATAAAGGCTATGGTATGATGGTTATTCGCTCATAACAGTCGTATCGCTCTTTTTTTCCTTTTGTTTCATTACCTCCATTTCAATCGGTTGTTATAATCAAAATAATGCCAAAAGTCTCTGAGGAAGCTTGATCCAAAAAAGGGTCGGTCGGTATCTGTTATCCCAGCTTCTTCAAATGTATCCTTTCCTATGGGAGAACACCAGACACCGGTCAATACCACTTTCATGAACCTCCCTAAGCTTCCAATTTCGGCAATATTGATACAAAATTCACCTGGCCTTCGTAATCCATGAATTCAAGAATCCAGCACCAGTAAATCCCTCGAGAAGCCCATACTATCGTGCTTCAACCGGTCTCCCTCTACTATCCTCCCCTGTGGCTGCCGAAACACCAGGCAACTTAGCCGTCGGCGTCGGCGGTGTTCCCGTCAAATTCATCGCAGCATCTCCATCCCTATCCTTGGCTACCACTGCCGGCGAGGCCTTCCCGGACATTGACGGCGACTTGTGATGTAATATTTGGTACTCTTCTTGTTCGGATTTATCCTTCCCATTCAAAACTTTCCCACTTTCTAGTTTCCGTTGTTGGATGGCGAATAGTTCGCGGTCGATGGTGGAGTTGTTGTTGGGGACTACCGTCATAGGGGAGACTAAATCTATATCCATTGAATCGTTTGATCTCGTAGAATCCTTGCGATCACCGCCGGGGCGGGATGTGGGTGGTGGAGAACCTAGGCGGTAAGACGGGTCGAGGAGTTGTTCCGTCGGGTAACGTTCAAGGTCTTTCGACGAGGTCGAGAAGTGTGATTGGATGGCTTGTGTATGTGTGGGCGAGTCTTTAGGTTTTGCAGATGCAGGCTCGGCGGCTTCTTGTGGTTGGAATTCATCGGGCGAGTTTTCAAACGGTGTTTCTTTGAATAGCCGGACGTATTCTTCGGGGACAAGGCCGGATTCACCTGTTACATCATTATGTTAGGATTGCTAATTGTTTGAAATTGTTTGCTTTAATATCTGGATATTTGTGAATACCTGTCCGAGGGTCCTCAGCGACCAGCCAACCTTGACCGTGGCGGTAGCTGACCCAAATTACTTGCCCTTCCACCAATTCCAATTCATTGTCGTTTTCTCTTGTAAAATCAAACAATGCAACCGCCTTCCCGTGCATTTCTTCGTCGGGATCCGCGATACTAAAGTGGTAATCCCTCGAATACCTCGATTCGTCGCCTTCGTACTCTTCGTCTTCTTCTTCTTCATATTCCTCCTCCCCCTCCTCGGGTTCTTCGTAGTATTCTCCCGTTGCAGTATGGTATGTCCCTCCCGGCTCTCCGATATCATCAGGTATTTCTATTCCGTTCCCATATTCTCCGTCCTTCATGTTTTCCGTTATCGACGACATTTTCGCATCTTTACTTAATGTTCTCCCTGACGGTAGTCCTAGCGAAGACTTGTGTTTTCTGTGTTTCTGGGTAATAACAACGGGGCTAACTAGATCTTCGTCTTCGAACCAAGGTGGACCGTCGGCGAATTTAAGGGGCGGTGGGTGGTTCGTGCTACCCCGCGGATCCCGATTGATAGCAGCTGAATCGCTCATCCTCCTGCCGCCGGGTGAACCAGCGTTGGCACCTGGATTCCACCATCCTAGAAAGGCGCTGATGCCGTTTGCGCCAGAGAAAAGACCAGAGTCGCGGGCCGAGCCGGGAGTAGAGCCGATGCTTGGGATAGGTGGCGGACCATAATGGAGGGGGTGTGAGGGAGGGTATGCGAAGTCTCGGACTTTGGTATAGGAGAGGGATTGGAAGGTCGGCTGGGTCGGGGTGAGTTGGTCTATCAGGCCTGGGTCCTCGCGGATGATGGGTGTCGCAGGCTCGGACCTGGCCTGCCCCTTTATTGTGGCCATTACTTGGTTCGACAGCTTTTCCCTACGGCTTCTCTACAACTAAACTGTCCAGTAGGTTGTTTTTTAATGGTTTAATGGAGGTAGAAGTAGTGGCGCCGGTGTGATTCTCGGTTGGAGGGTAAAAGGCCTCAGGATGGTCTGTTCGCCGTCGGGATAGAGGGATGTTTCGGATCGGAAGTTCAGCTTTTATGGAAGAAAATCTCCAGCGACGGATTGGAAGCTGCGTCGAAAAGAGTCGGTTGCGATTTTTCGTATCAAACGAGGAAAACCTGCGCGGGAGTATTAAAACCAAATGTTAACTCAACTAGAATTGAAACGGTTTCCAGCGAAAGAAAAAAAAGACCAATAAGCAAGAGATGGAAAAGGAAAGAATTTTGCCGTACGAGAACAGAGATTGCCGGAAATGAAGGCCTGTGCTTTTTTCGAATTCTGGGGCCCCAGATGACGAATTTGAACAGAGACACTTAGATTCCGGCTATGATTGGGAGAGACTAAAAATAAAATAAAAATTCGGCAATGCACAGCAACGTCAGGCCGGATGGTTCGATGGAGGAAAAAGCCAGTTCCTCGTTTCGCAAACGGGAGTCTCGAAGGGAGCGGATGAACAGATGCGATGGGAGAGGGAGGGCGACGGCCGGTGAAGAGGTTTCAAGGGAGTTTTCGCAGGCCGGGTGAGATCGAAGAGGTAGTTTCAAGGGAAAGGGATGGACGGATGGGAGGTATGTTATGGTATTGCCCGGAGTGATGCTGGTATTGGCGGGAGGCGGTTAGGAATGGAAGAAGAAGATGAGATGATGAAGAAGAATATGGAAGAAGAGAAGAAGAAGAAGGTAAAGGTGATTATCAAGATCGAAGACTCAGGAACTGGATGAGAAGAGGGAAGGATGAAGTTGAAGTTGAAGTTGAAGTTGAGGATGGAGGAGGAGAAGGGGAGAGGGCAGGCAGGTAGTCAGGTCGGTGGGAGGATGGTGGCGGCGGTGGGGTTCAGTCCAGTCCAATTTGTCTCGAACCCGCTTCGCTCGTGCTCAATTGCACCTTCAACAACCTCAATCGATCGAATCAAATAATAAAAAATAAAAAATAAAAATAAAAAATAAAAATAAAAAATAAAAAATAAAAACATATATAATAAGAGAGTAAGTCCAATCTCTTGCGCAGAGTGTTAAACTAGTAGTGTATAGTCTGTCTGTGTATAATCCGCCGGCCGATGGTGTTTCTTTTCAGGGGCGGCACAGGCCTGAGTAATGGTTAAAATTGCAGGCCCAGCGGCTCGACTAGTAAACAATACACAGAAACGGGCGCTGAAAAATACTAAGAACGAACAAAACAGAACGAGCTGTAAACGCCAGGTGGGAGATTTGTTCCTGACGCCTTCTATCAATCCGATCAATCAATTACATCCGCCGCCGCCAGATGGGGGGGGGGCTTTCCCCAATATCACCGGAAAGTTAAGTTGAGCCCGAACCAACAAAAAGGAAGCAACTTACAGGTGACTTGCAGTATCGATAGGGCGGCGTGAGAGGGTGTGCGCAATAACGACTTTTAAACGATAAGATAGAAATAGATTGGAAGGAAAAGGGCTGCCAGGGACGGTAACTCAACTTACAACTTTGGGGCTCGGGCTTAGTTTACATATTGCGCTGCATATTGGGCCCGGCTGGACAATTATTACTAACATGAAACGTCTATCGATAAGTTCGAGAAAAAAAAACTCTGACCACTTTAGCCCAGACTTAATTACTTGCCTTGCTTGGTACTTTGAGTGTGTGTGTAATGGAGCACCGTTAGTATAACTCCTCCTCCGGGCAGTAGTAGAAGAGCTAGAGCTCTCTGTCGATGGTCACTCGAGGCATTTCCTCCTTCTCCGTCGACGCTGTCGTCCTGAAACACCGGCCGTCCTGTTTGGGTTTAGTCCGTATCGCCCGATGCTGTTTCTATTTATAGCGATTCTCTGCGATTCAATCTTAATTTTTCTTTAATTTTTCTTCAATTTTTTAATTTAATTTAAATTTTATTTTATTTTTCGGTGTTAACATCGGATATATCCCGTTGAACCCAGTTGTATCCCCACGGTCGCCAGCAACTTGCGGGACATTAATTATAATATTCACTAACTAGTCATGAGCAGGTACAAGTACAGGTACAAGACTTACAATACGGGGTAACGGCATCTGCAGTCAAGCTTCGGATGCAGCCAGGCACATTGACATCCAGATCACCTGAGCAGGGCGGTGTCCGCTAGCGCCCTTGGAGGAAAAGGCCGATTGCTTACCTAATCCTGCCCGGCCGAAAATTTGCATTTCTTGCCCTCGACACACATCACTGTTAGTCTCTCCACTACATCTGCATCTCATCGACAGCATCTGGCTAGTTCAATGCAATGCACCATCGATCTCATCAGGTAAGCTATTGCTCTCTTCGCTAGAACTAGCATGTTTTTTTGTCCTTGCGACGTATCAAATGTTTTTATTCCTCTTATGATGAATATCTTATATTGGAGCTGTCCTAGCTGCGGCACTGAGGACACGCATTATTAATTACGCAACTTTGAACACTCTGACGTCTACTTTACTATTTATTGCATCTGCCATTTGCTACTTCTTTCCTATCAGATTTTATTGATAGATGTTCGGAGGCTAATTGATGCAGTGCAGTTGACAGGTTCTGATAGATACTTGAGTACTTACTTGACCGAAATACTGTGACTTCGCGGTGTACTAGAAATTTTAAGCGCGTGCTGTACTTTGACCAACCTCAACCTTCATAG
Source organism: Arthrobotrys sinensis (assembly GCA_036971225.1). NCBI lineage: Eukaryota > Fungi > Ascomycota > Orbiliomycetes > Orbiliales > Orbiliaceae > Arthrobotrys > Arthrobotrys sinensis. The sequence continues at coordinate 1,023,917 of JAJTTV010000009.1, read as the reverse complement.
ATCTAGATCTTTAACGAATACCACCTGTAATCTCTTTCAACTGCTCTAAACTCCATCATCGTCTCTCATATTCACTACCCTGTATCCCATCATCGCCATCAATATCACCGTCAAAGCCATCGTAAGCCCTCACTGTCAAGTCACGTGTCACCTCCACGCGTTCTCCGCATATCTTTAGACACCCGAGACTTGACTGAGACGCACCCACGTCTTCACCCGTCTCCATTTCTCTCCATCACACATCATCGGCATACGTAACGAAACGATCCACAATGAGCAAGCCACGGTCCACAACCCCTCCCGGCGACCCACCTCCCTCCGTCCTCTCCCTCTACCCCCCTCCTCGAACCACCAAATCCCGAACCCCACCCCCTCCCCCAGGAATCCCCGGCCGACAAGGTCCTCCCGACGACTTTCCCTTGAAATTCTGCACCGTATGCGCCAACAACCAGAATAGGTCGGTCATACCACCCTCCCTTAACACTCCTTACTACCATAACTAATTAAAGAACAACAAAAACAGATCAATGGAAGCCCACCTCGTCCTTTCCCAAGCCGGCTTCCCCGTAATCTCCTTCGGCACCGGTTCAGCCGTCCGCCTGCCCGGTCCATCAATCGACAAACCCAATATCTACGCCTTCAACGCCACCTCCTACGATGAAATGTACACCGAACTGAAAGCTCGAGATATAAGACTCTACAGTGCAAACGGACTATTAAGCATGTTGGACCGAAATCGAAAGATTAAGAAAAGTCCGGAAAGATGGCAGGATTGGAGTGTGGGTGTTCCAAGGGTTGGTGCTGGGCCAGTGGACAAGAGGGGGGAAGCGGAGAAGACTTATAGTGATGAGATTGAGAGTGGAGTTGTGGATGTGGTTATTACTTGTGAAGAACGGTGTTGGGATGCTGTTGTTGATGGTATTTACATGAAGCCTTTATTTATGGTTCTATATGGGGAGGTTACTAATGACTTATTTAGACCTAATAGCCCGCGGATCACCATTAAACCGTCTCGTTCACGTCATCAACATCGATATAAAAGATAACCACGAAGAAGCCGCCGTCGGTGGGAAGGGTATTCTAGAGTTAGCTAAGATGTTAACCGCCGCAGCCAAAGAAGAACGAGACAAAGCGGCGGATGAAGCGAGGGATTTCGATAGAAGTTCAGTAGACGGACGGGTTCCTGAGATTTTGGCAGAATGGCAGGAGCGACATCCGACGCTGCCGGTGTTGTGGACTGCTAGTTACTTTTAATCGTCGAAGCTTGGGGCACTTATAAGGTCAGAGGGGAGAAAGTGATGTACGATATGGGAGAATAATAGGCTTATGGCGTTTTTGTGGTTTCCTCTTGACTTTTGGCGGGGCATATTATGAGCTTGCTAGGATAAACTTATAGACATACTTTCATATTTCATGAATACATCAAAGTCGAAGAAATTATCCCAACTAATATTCCAGTACAAAAGTCCGCCTTGTATATCATGATATTCCGCCCAAAGCAATTGAGCCACTGCTTGAGAAAGCTGACTAACCGGTTTTGGCGAGGCTCAGATCTAAGCGTCGGCTTGATCTAATCTAAGCGTTTGTTCCGCCTTCCAGTAAGGGACGAAAATCCAACATCTGTGCCGCACGCGCGCATCCGCAGGGAACCAGGATCGAAAGAAACTGGAATTGCAAATACCATATTTTTCACTTCGCATCGCCAGCGCGATGCATTGATATATCCTGTCACCGCGTAGTTTAGTGGCACCTTTAAAGCCCTTTTCAACCTCCCAGATCTAATCTCAAAAAGGTTATCTACTTCCTCAATCGGTTCTTACAGCCTCATTTTGATAGAATTACAGCCTCATGATAATTTAAATTTCACGTTTCGAAGTCAAAGGTTTTCTTGTGATCTTGAGATCTTGCGGCACGTACAGGGCAGACTTCTCTTGTTTCTTCCAAAATGGAAAGTCATGATATTGGTTATGGCCGGTTTGGATTTGTGCTCAATGAGGAGAGAGGATGCTTCAATAGGAAGAGAGGATGCTTCAATGGGTATATAAAGTGGTCGAATGCCTCCTCGTCAAGAGAATATCATCAGCATCAAAATCTCAAGCTCAAAGCCTGAAGCTTACACTTCGAATATCCACTCTCATCGAACCCTCTTAGTATTATCAATACTACCTTCATAAATTCTCATCCACAGCTCAAAAGCTTCTATAAAACAACCCGATCTTTATCCATCCTACCCAAATCTCAATAAACCAATCAATCATAATGAAGTTCACCACCATCTTCGCCGTCGCCTCGGCCATCGCCACCGTCATTGCTGCACCAGCCGCAGTACCAGCCGATGTCACCGCTACTTCAGCCGTCGCCACCGTCACCGCTGTGCCAGTTGAAGTACCAGTTGAAGTACCAGCTGAAGTACCAGCAGTCAACGTCACCACCGCAGAACCCGTCCATGAACTTCAAGAACGCGAGAACAACGGCGCCAACTGCGTTTATAGCGAAGATTTTGGTTATAATACCTACAAGATAATCACTTGGGGTCCCTGGGTGAAGAACTGGAGTTACGGTCGAGGCCTTCTGGATAACATGAGGGGCCAGTGCGGTGTTATTTCCAACTGGGAGTTCAATTACCGCGCCAATCGCTCTGGGGTTGCTAGGTTCAAGACTACGGTCTTTTGCTCCCCTAAGCGTGCTCAGGATGCTATCTGGTTGGCTAGCGGGCCTACGAACGTTGGGATTAAGTGCAAGTTGGTTGCGAGCACTTAAACGATGAGTGTACATTTTGAACCATCTTGAAGCTTAAGCATAATATTGGGATGATTAGGTGGGATTTGGTGGTCTCGTACTTAAACACTACAAGGATTTGGGTAGTTTGGTTTTTGGGTGAATTTGATTTGGATTCTGTTTTGAAAGTATTTTCCTTCAATTTGGGCACACCAGCTTTACTAGAGAGGAAAGGAAAAAAAGGCAACGGCGTCGGGCTTGTTAGATAGAATAGATTCGGTGTTTTTGTATACTAGAATAAATTCAAGATTTTGTTAGCGTTATATTTGAATTCAATAAAGTCCGGGATATCTTTTGAGATCAAATAGAAACCTCGAAGATGGCGGGGTATATATGCGTCTTATGAGCTTTATGATGATAATATGATAGATCTATAGACTAGCCTCGATATTCCAGGAATACATCATATCAAGGAATTAAACTCAAGTATTCCAGATAATATTCCAGAGCAAGTGTGTCTTATTTATGATAGTATCACGCCGAATATTGTTGTTCACTTCTTGGAGGCCGGTTTAGGAGACCAGTCGAAATCAAAGTCGCACGTGACAGAAGGGCAGTTAACAGTTCCTCACATATACGAGGAAGAAGATCACCAACATTGCGACTATCGAGCTATCGCAGATGCCCGCTTTCTCGTTAAAGAATATGCAGCGGAATTAATATGCTTCCCGAGCTGTCCAATCGGCAAAACACGTTTTTCGGGAAGCTACCTAAAATCATGCATTAATTACCCGGTTCTAGAATTCTGACTGTACCTGGGGGGGTTGGAGCTAAGCTCTTCATCCGATCTGAGCATTTGCTCCACCTAGCGCACCTTCCGATAAAGGACGAAATGCAACATCGTCTAGCTAACTATGCTGGACGCGCGCACACGCGGCGAATCAGGAACCGTCTGGCTACGACTCGAGGATCAGGATATAAAAAACCTTAAAAAATATACCCACTATCGATCGCGAGCGCGATGTATACATGTAATCTTCAGCACGTGGCATAATTAGTCGTGCTTTCACGTCGTGCTGTCTGTTTCCTCGACCAGATCTTATAGCTTCATTGCTCGACTCGTGTAGCTAGGCTCACAATCCAGTCTCATGATAATTTCAACCTCGCAGCCAAGGCTCTTGCGATCTATGGATTTCATCCCAGAGGCAGTATCATATTCTTCTAGCAGGATGGAAGGGCTGTGGATGACCTTAGGCTTGGGTATGAGCGGTTTGTATGCCTACTCAATGTGAATATGAGATGCTCAATTTCAATCGGGATATGGGGACGCTCAAGCGGAATATGTGATTCTCGATGGGTATATATATAAACTATTCGAGCTCCCCGCTGTTAGAGACTATCATCAGTATCAAATCTCAAGCTCACACCTCCAAACATCCAACGGGATCCTCATTAAAGCTTATTAGTATTTTCGATATTATTTCCATAGTCTAGAACCTTTGGACTCCTACTTTCGCAGCTTCTCATCGAAAGCTCAAAAGCTTATATCTGATCAAAGAGAAAAACCTCATCCGTCCTCATAAAAGCTTCAATTTCAACAAAGAAAAATCATAATGAAGTTCTCCACCATCTTCACTGTCGCTCCCGTCATCGCTGCCGCCACCGCTGCACCTGTCGAGGTCAGTGCCGATCCCGCTACGGATTTGCAAGAGAGAGCCAACAATGGCGCCAATTGCAGGTATAGAAGTTCTTCTCAGGACAAAGAGTACAAAATCATTATCTGGGGTCGTGGTCTATTGGATAACCTTCGTGGCCAGTGCGGTGTTATCACCAATTGGACATTCAATTACCGCTCTGATGGCTCAGGTGTCGCTACATTCTATGGCAAAATCTTCTGCGATGCCAAACATGTTCAGGATGCTATCTGGTTGGCTAGCGATCCTACCAATGCTGTAGTTACGTGTACCAATATTCTCTGAATTATGCGTGTCGGTTTGAGATTAGTTCCATTCTGAACGACCTTCAACTGCCATGGCGGTAGCTTTGTAACGAGTGGGTACGACACCAGGTGGATTCGATTCGGGTGGGTACGGTTTGGGTTTTGCTCTGAAATTATTTGTTCTAGTAAATTGGGTATATATCTTTGGTCTTGTATGTAACTAGTGCTCCCGGCAAAGGCATAGGTAGGCTAGCATTGCTATATATAAACGGTATCGGGCTTGCGAGAAAAATATATCTAACACTTTGTATGTTAGATCTAGACCTATAGAATACAATGCGATAAAACCAAGCTACCGGCGAACATTTTTGCTGGCCTTATAGACTTTGAATTCTATAAATTTACCTGGGATATCTACCTTTTGACCTCAAACATATATCTCGAAAGATAACGGTATATATATTCGCGTATTATGACCTTTCTAATGGATTTAAGCTAGGCTGTATTTATTTGGGTTACTTTGATTTGGATTTTGGAATTGCTTTTCTTCAATTTTGGTATCCTTGGTTCCTGGCCCGGTGCTCCCTGGTACCCTAGCTTTGCTATAGCGACATCAAAAAAGACGGTGTTAGACTTGTGAGATCAAATACCTTCCGACATATTTGTATTTCTCGAACAAAATGCGACAAACCCACCAAGAAGACGGTTTGTCGGCCTCACAAACCATTGCATTCCTTAAGATCTTCCTGACCTCGAATGCGAACCCCAAGATATAGGATACTATATTGTGAACAGAAATGGATTTTGCTCCCTATATCCACATAGCTGGGTGTGAACATTCTTGAAATACCGCGCAAAAGTTAATCTATTACTACTCTCGGCTTCACGAGTGCGAGTGTCTAGGTTCTGAAACATCAAGGCCTGCTCAAGCGCTTCCGAGGTTCTCGGCCTGTATTAGGGGTTAAAATTGGTGAAGATAAAAATTTGCGAACTTGGAGGATACATATGATTTCCCATTACCTAAATGATTCGTATATTCGTATGCGGATGCCTGATGGTTGAAACATTATCTAGATTTTCAAAGATAGCTTCTGAAATAAACGAACCCCTGTAAAAACAATTCCCTATATAAAGCTTGTATTTCTTGTCCCGTGTATAAGCTTTCGACTCCACAAATATTACTCTCCAGTTAATAGCTAATCCAGTTATCATACCATATATCTTCAGTGTGATAACGTTGCCAACCAAAAATGAAGCAACTCTCTTTTTCTCACATCTTCTCCCTCACATCCCTGCTTAACCTAGGAGCCTCAACTCTCCTCCTCGACTTCGACGCCAAACGAGGCGACAATCCTTCCATTCTTGGACTTCTCAACCTCGAACAAGCTAGAGGGGACGCAATCTCCGCAAACACAAAGGATTTATATATCAAACTTGATAAAGACCCAAAAGGCGTCCCAGCAGCCCGTGTTCATAGAAAAGCTGGCTATATCAGAGCAGAATATCATTCGTTGAAGGATAAGACTAAAGAGGACGCTACGTATTTCATCGGATATACGTTTTCTCTGGGGACTATTACACATAATTTGGTGGTTTGGCAGTGGTTGGTTCCCCTTTCGAATATTTGGTGCTATAATTGTATACGGGAACTAATCGGTTTGGTATGGACAAAATAGGAAGGAGTATAAGGGAGATGCGGACCAAAATGTTCCCTTGAATCTTGAGTTCAAGAATGATGTTCTGTAAGCGAGACTTTTCAGTATACCCCTACCGTAACTCCGGATACGGATCTCATTAGCTAATATGCTTATTCTAAATACACAGGGAACTAAACCACGAAGCGCCAAACACAGGCAGCAAAAAAGTCCCCAAATGGTCCGCAAAACTCAAGACCGGTGTAACCTACCACGTCGGCATAGTCATCAACACCTCTAGAACCAACGGCTTTGTCCAACTCTACTGGGAAGGTGCTCGAGCGACATTAGACGACAACGGAACACCCACTACTACACTCAAAGGTGTATTCTGGGCCGGTCAATCGGATCCAAAGTTCGGTGCTTACAGAGGGGAGGAAACGGATATTGATACTTATATTTATAAAGTACAGATCGGGACTAAACTTGATGAGGTTAGGGAGGCGGCTGGACTTGGGACTGGCACTCAATCTAGTAGTACTTTTGTGACAGTTACTACTACTACGGCTGGTAATCCGCCTGCAGGTACTTGTTCGTGGGAAGGACATTGTGCTGGGGCTAGTTGCGTGACCGAGAATGATTGTTCGGATGAATTGGTCTGTAAGAATGGACGTTGTGCGGCTGCTGGAGTCAGTGTGACTACTACCACTGCTAGTCCACCGGCAAGTACTTGTTCGTGGGAAGGGCACTGTGCTGGTGCCAGTTGTACGACTGAGAATGATTGCTCAGACGAATTGGTTTGCAAGAATGGTCGTTGTGCGAAACCGTAATAGATGAATTATGGATTGGTGGGCACAGGAATAAATGCTGTAATGGGTGTTTTCATTGCATTTGAGGGATTCGATTATAACTATTATCAAGTATTCCGGAAGGTATTCAAAATGTATACATAGAGATCTCCAGCTAGAGTTCACCAAGTTTATCCTTTCTGCGCGTCTACTTTATAAAACGAGCCAGTCATCATGAATCATCAATGAGCTGCCGTCAATATCATCTTGAATAGTTCTAGCTCCATCGCCGCATCATCGATTGTCGTCTTCACCGCCTTCCCGTTCATAATACACTCATACCACTCCAGCATTTCCTTCGTGTAGGGGTCCTCATAACTAGTCCTCACAATCCTCTCCTGAAACCCTGTCTCACCAACCCTTTCTCTCACAACCATAGTAGTAGGCAGCCCCTTCACGTACGGAGTATCATACTTGACGGTCACAACCTTATTTTCTTTGAAGACTTCTATTGATGCGTCAAAAAGAGGGACGCTGTTGAAGCCTGACTCGTAGGTTACGGCGAAAGTGGTGTAGTCAAAGAGGACAGTCCACATTTGGGGCGTGATACGGGCGCCTAAAACTCTTTTTGGCATGCCGATGAGCTCGCGCATAGCTGACAGGTCATGAGAGCCTAGGCTGTTCATGATCGTATATGATCAGTATCTTAACGTATTGCATATCGATAGTATGAGGAAACGCAACGGCATACCCTCCTAAGAGCCTTAACATTGTCCTCCTCTCGTCCGTCACGGGTAATCCCATGTCGACCGTTAAGGCTTGATGAACCATACTTGCTTCCTTCTCCGCTAGCTCTTGCGCGTCCTGTGCAGAGACGCCTTGGAATTTCTGAGGAAATGTGCCAGATTGGTTGATGAACACGCTGTTCGGGCAGATTATATCTATATCATTTCGTATGAATATATAATTCAATCTTAAGAACAGAGTTCATGTGCATACCTCTAACCTTCACATACTGAATCCCTTCAGTCCCACCAACCTCTTTCATCACATCCAAAAACGCAGAAGCATACCGTCTCATATACCCCACAAAAACCCGTCCTTTACTCCCCTTCTCCGCTTCCTTCAACTCCTCAATATCCCTTTTACAAAGCGCCAAAGGCTTCTCAATCAACACATGTTTATCATTCTTCAAGGCCAATACTCCGTGCATGGTATGCGCCGCATCGGAACTACACACGAATACCGCATCCACATCCGGTGAAGAGCAGAGTTCGGATGCAGATTGTGTGGTTTTGGGGCGAATTGAACCGGCGACGCGGGAGACGCAGAAGGAGAGGGAGCCTGGGTCAACGTCGCAGAGGTAGGTTAAGCGGAATTTGGAGGAGAGGAAGGTTATGGCTGGGATATGCGCTACTTGGGCGATTTCGCCGCAGCCGATGAGGCCTAGGCGGATTACTTTAGGGGTTGGAAGGTCGCCCATTTTTAGTGGAAGGGGTAGCTACAATGGCTTCTGAGTTCCAGGGAGGGGTGCTTTGTTCAGTATCGTGGACTTCCCCGCAACGCATTAAATGCGGGCGTTGCGGCAAAAATACCACAGCGGCACGGCAAAGTCGACGTCTACGGCATCCGGTTAGCCCTTCCTGTCAGCTCCCGTGAGACCCTTAAGACCTTTGTGCTCTTTATAGTTTAGACCCGAGGCAGATGACCCGTCTTGGTCCGAGGTCAAACATTCCTAAGCAGGGTAGACAGGTTTCTATGAAAGGAAACCAGTGCTAGCTGAGGGTCGGTACGTACATCCTCATGCAGGTTTTGGGTTAGGCGACCTGGACATACGTAAGATGGGACCTGGGGAAAACGACTTGGTCTTGCGACTATTTAATCAATTCTCGGATCCTTTTCCGAGCAAACACGGGTTTCCTCCCCTCCACTAAAAAGTTACTTACTTCCCTTATCGAAAAGCCTCGAAAGAATCAAAACCGCAGAATTTACTCGGAATTTTGAAGTTACTTCTAGTATTCTAGACGAGACTGAAAGCGCATTTACATTGAGAGATATCGACCGCAACCATGCAGCTCAACGAAGGCGGGAAGTACAGGCTTATCAACGTGGAAGGTGGAAGCGTTCTTGACCTCTCCAAAACCGATGACATTTCGATTATTGGGTGGGAGAACAATGAGGGGGACAACCAGAAGGTTCGTTTCGTTGTTGGCGAAATTTAATTTTGTTGCCGCCCCGCATTTTAATTAAATCTCCATCGATGTATTACGGTTCGCGCTCTGATGCTGACCTGTATTTTTTCATATTGTATCTAGTGGATTCTCGGCAAAAATCGCGAGGGACAGTGGACCTTCCAAAATGTTGAAAGACCTACAATCTACCTAGGCGTCACATCATTCCCAGGGGTCCCAAATAGCGCTATTCTCAAAGATGGGACTCGCTTGTCCGGTGTTCCAGAGAAAGTTGGTTGGGATATCTGGCCCGACGATAATGATCCTGTTTACTTCAGGTGAGTGTTGCATTAATTAGGTTGTATTTCCTCATGGGAACATCTACTTATATAGATCTATGTTGGGTTACTTTAGGATCTCCCGCCCTGGTGGCGTGATGCCGGACTTGAACGTCGATTTAGCTAATGGGAAGCCAAAGAATGGGACGCCGATTTTGCTGTGGACGAAGAAGCCAAATGTTGATAAGAAGGTGAAGAAGAACCAATTGTGGATCTTTCAGTCGGGTAGGTCATTTCTGGGTATCTTACTTTAGTGGTTGTTTCTAACTGACTATTATATAGTTTGATCGACCATCGGTCTCGCCGTAATGAACTAGGGTTACCTGATGGAAGTCTATAGGATCTATGAGCCACAGGATTCATCAATTTGCGGACCTGGCCTCGAAGCTTAGATCAATGGATTCCTAGAGTTGAGATATGGGATATGTTTGGGATATCGTTGTATGGTAGTATACCTGATGCCGCTTTGTCAATATGGGATATTATAGGATTCTGCTATCTATTCCGGATACATATGCCTATAGGCCTAGCTCTCTCCACACAGAATAGGAGCTTGGAAAGCTACTGAATATAGAAATTAGAGGAAACGTCACGATATTCAACGTTTAATGAAAACCATCTATCGGGCACCTCAAGTTCACCATTGTTTCAAGACATTGACGTGTGACGTGCCGCGGCCGGTGGAGACCCTTCGCCATCTCGACCAGTCCCATCCCCGCCACTCCTATTCCACCTATCGTAAACCTGTACTCCCACAGCACCAACAGCAGCAGCGGCAAGTCCGCAAACGCCGCCTCCGAGGAGCGTAGCTCCAGTCGCTAGTGTCGTGAGAACCGGAACGGTTTCGGCTGTCACAACCGCTGCTGCGGTGACGGCTGCGCTAGTTGTTGCGGTGCCGACGACGTCTGTTGCCATGAGTGTCAACATGGTTCCCATCCCACCGCCCCAGCCGATTAAGAATAAGGCTTCAAAGAGAGGCATGTTGAGGGAAGCAAAACGCTGGGGACAGGTTTGTTAAGGCTGGGGCTTTTGATTTCGGGATTTCTGTCGTGGAATCTACTCGGTTAGATCTTTAATATACCATGCTAAGTTTATGGTGGGGAAATTACATGTTACAGACGAAATGCTAGGTATAGACTTACGGTGCTCCGCGAAGGGCTTTATTGTTACTGGGGCGGCTGGTGATCAATCAATTGTATGGAATCGATTGTGGTATATGAAAGGAGCAGATGAGAAGGGAGATTGGAAGGGCGAAGGGATTCCTAGAGTATCCTCTAAACAAAGGCCCAAACCCAAAGGATCCATCCTGATTGCGAGCCTTGCCCCGCTTTCAGCTTGCATTATTTGTGACAATCTATAGTCTGGGAATTCTCTGGCAATCTATTGAGATAATGGTGTGCATGTAGGAACTGATATACTGTGCCACGACAGACATGCAAGTAGATGCATTGTCGAGGAAGGCTTCGATATTTCAATGGATTGCGTAGGAACGGACGAACGATATTGGTTGAACCGACATATGAGTTGAGCTCTCACGTCCCTTGGGGTTTTGTAGTCTGTGGAAGGATGAATTGGCTAAAGGAGTTCCTAGGAGTAGCTCAGAGTACTTGTAATATCACTCTGCCGTCGGTCTGACTCCGGCAAGGCAGACAAGATTTTTCAAGTTGATTCCTATATACCACTGAGCTTCGAGCAAAGGATAGGTTTCAACCAAGTTCTCGTGCAAATCGGTGCTTGAGCTTCTGAATGCCTAGCTAGGTAGGGCCAAATATAGAGAAGGAGAAGCGGGAGCCACCTTGCTTGTTGGCATAGCGCCGTAGCTTAGACCCCACGAGACTATCCTGGCAGTTCTGAAGCCCAAAGTCGTCACGTGAGTTGCGTCGATGGTCGCACAGAGTCTCAACCCCAATTGCCCAACGTTGGACGTCTCGCAACTCCTGCGGTGCAACCACGCAAACCTGACACCATCCGGCCTAAAATAAGAAAACCACGGTACCCATCCCGTCACAAATCTTCAACTCCGATATTCCTCGTGGCACAGGTGGTATACATTGGCTTCCGAGTTTTCCTAACTGTAACATCCGTTTCCTAAACATCTCCGCGTTGTTCCGTCGTTAATTGGCAGGTCTATGAGCTTAATGAGAGGCTAATTTCGCAATATGCAGGAACGGAAAATCAGTCTTTTTAACTCCAGCGAATGCATATCTCCCTTGTGCGAACGGAATGTTGAAACTCCGCTTGTTATACGTATATTGAATGTTTGGTAGCTGCTCGCTAGACGAGCAATTGAGGCGTTCGGACTGGCGCTAAATCACATCATCTTTATATGCTATCCAACCGACCGGATCGATATGATATGATATGAGGGATGTCAAGTGATGTCCAGGAACGGGAATCTGATTGGATGGACGAATGGAGGCGGTTGCTTGGCTTGGGTTCAAGATGCTGGGTCTCGCTTCAGCACCTGGTTCGGTCAGGGTCCCGGGTGGATTACGAGGCTCCCCCCTGGTGATAATCTTAAATTTGAGGAAAAAAAAGAAGGGAAAGTGGAAGGAAGGTCTGGCAAGATATTCGAGAAGGCCCGGCCAGATCCTATGCTGTGTACGAAAGTGTACGTATGCATGCATGTCATCAGTCATCAGTCATCATTGACGAGATCTCTTGAGATCTTGGGGACAAAAGAGCCAGGCATCTGGGGAGAACGGTGAATCCACAATTGGGTAATGGGATATAGTATGGTACATATATTCAAATAAAATCGTTCATGCACGATCAGGAGCGGACCGTCCGTCGCAAATCGTGAAGCTTTTGGGAGAGATCTTGGTTTTTGACATGGGCTTCAAACACTTATTTCGGTAAGCTGCCCGTAGGATTGTATAGAATAGGGGAACTGTATATCGATGTCATGCAATTAAATCTGACCCGTCGTCTTCCACTTCCTCTCCTACATACTACTCTGCTTCTTCCGAGACTGTTCTCTCTCGATATACCTTCCCGTCCATCGAATGTCAGCTCATATTCATGCGACCGACAGATTTTATGACGCAAGCCGTGCCTTCCGACACCTTCTCGAGCATCTGACGTTTTATCCTGCCTGACACAGTACTTCGAACTTCCAACAAGCACTAACCAACATCTCTCATTGCATTGGAGGCTGGAGCATCGGATCTACTCCAGACGAAAGAATTTGGCTCAGAACCATCACCTGCACCTGCATATCGAAATCGAATTGGAAGCATTCTTTCGGCCCCATCTGCTGGCCAGATATCCGCCATTTGGCCAGCCCCTTTGCTCGCATCCTCACCTCAGACAAGGGCTCACCTGGTCATCGAGCTCGCCAACCAATAGACGCCGGCCCTGCAAAATTGGCTGGCAGGCAGACAAGAACAAGCAGGAGTAAAACAACTGCAACTGGCCAGCAGGAGTCGTTAACGTTAACTAAAGTCGTTTGAAGCTGCTGCGATTCTGTTGGAACTTCTGTTTGAGCGTTTTAGAGGAATTTATCGAATTCCAACCCGCAAAAATTAAACCACCATCGGCCGCCATCCAACCTTTCTTTCCCACACCATGAACAACATCACCACCTCTTCCCGACCCCCTCTCCTCGACCACCGACCCCCGCTGTCGCCCATGTCCGTTGCTGGAAGCGACTGGTCTGGCATCAGCACCTACAAATCCCCTACCGACTCCGGTAGTACAATGTCCCGTACGGCCTCCTCCAGCGGTCCAAGCATGGGACGTTCCTCGAACACATCGCCTCCCTCCTCCGTAGCACGGTCGTCCGACGGAATGAGAATGTACGAAGATTCTCCGAACATGCGACCTCGCATGCGGCTCCCGCCCCGGCGGGACCAGAAACTCGACGATGAGCAGCAGGTTGCCCGCCAACACGCTGCTCTCAAAGCCCTGCTCGAACCCTACCTTAAAGTCGACAAGAACGGTTCCAAGGCAAACAAAGCGCGCGACAAGCTTCTCCGACTCACCCAAATTCAATTTCAAGAACTAAGTACAGATGTTTACGACGAGCTACAGCGACGTCAAGGTGCCGGTGATAGGCTGTCCAGCGCCTCTGGTGTCTCAAAAACTACCGATCTCCCAGACGGCGCGACACCGTACCTCCTGCCCAGGACCGAATTTCACCCTAAGAGGAACCAGGCCCGGCAGAAGCTCAGCACGTTGCCGACTGCCCGATTTCGGGATCTAGCGACAGATGTCTTTTACGAGCTGGAGAGGAGGTATCCGCATGTCACGGGTAGCAGCATTGATCGGTCGGGAAGCCCTGCCAGTAGCCTTCGGGACAATTCACCGAATAATCAGCAAGACAGACGCCCGAAACCCGCCCCTTTAAACCCTGCTCCGCCGAATGGTGCGCAACGTCCTGGCCCTGGAGGCTACGGGATGCCACCGAAAACACCCACTGGCCTCGGCCCAGGATCAGGGCCAGGCGGTCCAGGAGGCCCACCAGGCGGACCTGGCGCTGGTCCTAATACCTTAGGGCGACCCCTCCCGAAAAACCTACCGCCGCAAAATGGGCCCGATAAACCGGTATCAGACGAAGATTATGATGATATGCCAAATGATGAAGACGAAGACGCTTTTGGTTTGGAGGATAGGTACCGTCAATCTTCTGGAGGCGCCAACAAGAGGGCAGTCAACGGCCGAGAGAGTTTGGCTAGCAACACTAGTTCGACTCGTGAACCGCTGTCTAATCAGGTAAATTTTGAGTGTCATGGAGATGATGTACCTGGCCGCTGACGAACCCGGTGCGAATTCGTAGGCCGATAAGAAATTGATTGCCGACTACCAAGTACAAGTATCTTCCTTACAAAAGAAAATCGAACAAATGGAATCTCAGTCAAGAGAAAAAGACCGTGAAATCGATAGATTAAAGGATGCAGAGCAGCTATGGAAAGATGATGAAGAAGAGCTTCGGTCGGTACAAAGTCAGTTGAAGGTTCTACAAGGTCACAATGAACATGTACGTCCCCACCAATTGTGATAAATTTCGGAGATATATTGACCGGATAGCAGGCCTTAGAGAACAAAACCCGAGAGTTGTCTGATCTAAAGAATTCCTTAGAGAACAAGCTAGTTAATGCCCAAAACCTCAACTCATCCTTACAAAGCGAACTCGCCCGATTAAGATCCGAAAACCGCGCCTTAGAGGACTGGCAGAATTCACACGAATGCAGAGGTGGAGGAAATGGAGGCGGGGGTGGAGGCGGAGACCCGGATCTACAGCGGAAATACAATGAACTCCTCCAAATGCACGAACACCTGAAGGTCGAACTACAGCAGCAGCAAGAAACAACAGAGGAGGTTCGGAAGCAAGCGATGGGGTTCCTGGAGGAGATGAAGTCATTGTCAGCTAGTGGCGACATTACACATTCTCACGATCAATTAACCGCTGAAATTACGAATCTAAGGGACGAAGTTAAGGATTGGAAGGCCCGGTACACAAAGACCAAGACCCAACTACGGAATCTACGAGCTGCCTCGATTGGATTGCAATATGCGATGGAGAGTAACATCAACAAGGCCACGGTACATTCTGATCCTAATGGACTGATAAAGGACATATACATCACGAAATGCCAGCTTGCAGTGGATGAGATTCTTCGAATGGCGCGTATTGACCCTAAGGGGACGCTGGTACACATGAAGAGTGTGGCAGTCATCGTAAGGGCGATAACAAAAAGCGTCGATACCGCCAATCCTCCTGAGGATGTACTGAAGATGACAATGAGGGTCGAAGCTACCGGTCAGAATTTGATTACCGCCATTCGAAACCACGCATCTGCCGACGGTCTCTCGCCTGTATCCCTCGTTGACGCCGCCACTTCCCACCTAACGTCTGCCGTCGTTGATCTAGCCAAGAGGGTCAAGGTCCGACCGACACCTAATGAAGAACTAGAAGACGACGATACGGTGGATGGAATGACGGAAGATGCGGATGGAGAGTTGCTAAGCGTGCCACTAAAATCGAGTAAATCGACACCGATTATGAACGGGAATAGTCCGGCACGTACTAGTATCGAGTCGGTCTATAGTACCTCTTCGTTTTCGTCACGGTATTCCAATCAGCGCGGCTCCGCAAGGAATCAGAGCGGAACTTGGACTTCTAAACGGGACGGCAAATTTTCCGCGTTGAACCCTTTGGGAATCAGCTCTTTGCCGACGTTTGAAGTTCACGAGGAACGGAGTGAGGTTGAGGAGTTGAAGGTATATATGCACTTTTTATATTGAGGCTTTTGGAAAACGCTAACTCTCAGCTTGTAGAACTTCCTCGTCAGCCAAACCAACGGAGTCATAGAAAGCATCCACCGGCTCCTCCAAGAAATCCGCTCGGATAACAGCCAGCTCCGCACCTTGCGCCCTCTCATGGACGACGTTATCCTGCATGTAGGTAAGGTAATACAGTCGACGGAGAACGCCATGGACAGCGCGCGTTCCAACAAGTTGCGGGATCGAATCGAACGGATTGTCAAGAGTTTGGAAGAATCTATGCACCAAATGCTTAGCATGAAGGTCGAGGATATCGAGAATGAAGGGAAGGCCTCTAAGGACTTCAGTGCGAGGTTGGCTGGGCATTGTTTTGCTATGGCTAGGGAGACGAAGGTTCGTAAGGCCCGGATTTTATCTCTACTTGGTTTGATTGGTGCTAACTATAGGTGTAGGAACTTGTGCGTGTCGTTGAGGAATTAGACAACGAGGCACGATAGGGTTATTTTTAGTTTTGTTTTTCTCTGCTTTCCCCCATTTTTTATATCCTCATTTTCTTCATTCTGGGGTGGTTTACTTCTATGTGGGCATGGTATGTCTTCCTTTTTAATGGTAATGATCAGTTTCATGATGAAGCGGAACCAGTTTAATGTAGCAGTATGATTTTTCTTACCTTTCATTCTGAATACGACCCATACCCTTCTTTCTTTCTTGCTTCCTTTTCCCTAGTTTTCTTTTTGGCTGCTTATCTTTTCCCGATGAAATTGGAACTTTGGATGCCTTTTGGACTTTGACGCTTTTAGTACCCTACCCCTTCCCATATATCTATCCTCTTGCTTCTGTTGCCCTCTTGCTTTTCCCTCAATCCCGTGCTTCTTAGCGGCTTCTTTTTCATTCTATTCTCTGTGTACATTCATACTTTCTTCATCCATCCCCTTTTGAGCATCTTTGTATTCATATTTGCGTTTTTCAAAACGGAGCTTTTTTGGTGACTGCTTGTGTCGGATTCCTGTCGTTCACTTGCATGGCGATTCACCTTTTTCTTCTTTTCCCCCTCGCTTTCTTGGTGTATTATATTATTTAACTTGGATCATTCTTAGATTTTATATTTTATACTCTCTCTATTAAGGTATTCCGTAGTTCAAATGTAGGCCATTATTAGATTTTTGTGTGTAGTCTGATTCATCTAGTTCCGCGAGACTCTTGAAGACTCCCCAGAAAACATGGTATATAGATCTAGACATGACTATACCGACGCTCACACGACTAAAACAACAGCTCTCTTATAGCTTCAAAACGCAGCTCAACAAACCATTACAAAAAATAACAAGCCAAAAAACGTGCAAAAGGATTCAAAAACTCCAAAACCAACCACCCTAACCTTCTAACGGCACCACTAGTTTACCTCCCAAACCTCGCCTTCTCAAAAGGTCTAAGTGCTACATACGTCACCGCCGCAAACCCAAACGCCAATTCAAAGCCCACATCGCCTCCAAACTCTCCTCCGCAAAGCTTAGCCACCGGACCTGTCCAATAGACTTGCGCCATACCCAATACCGCCCCGGCGATACCTGCGCAGAAGGCAATCCCCGCTGCGATACCCACAGGCAGTTTATCGGGTTGGTCGTAATGCGAGGGTTCGTATCCCTTAAACCCACGCCGAAAGATGAAGTGCTCTGACAAGGAAATACCTTCATAGATACCCAGCCAGTAAGCGATCAGCAACATGAAGTTTTCGAGAACGGTTTCGAAGTGAGTGGCTCCGGGAATGGCAATGGCGATATAGCAGCAAGTGGCGATGAATGTCCAGATGAATCTCGGAACCCTCTGTAACTTGGTCGACAAAACTTGAACGGAGAGACCGATCGAATAGATGTTTGGGCAGTTGTTGCCAATAATCGAAAGGGCCAGGATGACCAAACAGAAGTTTCCAAAGTTGCCGAGCGAGTTGGTGACCAAGACTGCGCCAAACAATCCACCGATCTTGCCAGTTTCGTAGCCGTTTTTGTAGATGTCTGAGCTGTAGGTGCCCATGTACACAGCAGCGCCGAGAATTTCGGTAAATAGAAGGGGAACGATGAGTCCAGCCCAAGTATAAAAGAATACCAGGTACTTGTTAGCCGATTTAGGTTGATAAACGGTATAGTCCGCTGCATAAGAGCACCATCCAGTTCCAAATCCATAAATGGCACCTCCAAAACTCAATACCGACCCTGCAGTAGCCTTTCCAGATCCATCGGGGACAGCGGTGAACACGCCACTTCTACCGAATTGTATGACGGTGATAAGGAAGACAATGAAGCATGGAATCCAGGAGTAGAATTCGTAGTAGTGGACGACCTTGTAACCGAAGCAGGTGATGATGAAAGTGCAAAATGCGATTATCAGAATTCCTGCCCATTCTGGGACGGAGTGGTTTACGGTGTGGATCAACTGCGCGCCGACGATAACGTTTACGGAGGACCAGCCTATGCATGCCAAACAGTTGAGGAAGGCGATGAAGCGGACGAGGTGGGGGCCGAAGAAGAAGCGGCTAAGAATCATTTGTCGGAGCCCGAATTCTGGGCCGAAGGTGGAGAAGAAGCAGACTGGGGTGATGGAGAGGAGGTTGAAGAAGAGGATCGTGAGCCAGGAGGAGCGCCAGCCGAGACCGAAGATGTGGGGACCTAGAACTCCAATGGCGAAGGAGGAGACCACGAGGTTTGCGGCGAGCCACATAGTACCGGCCTTGTAGAGTTTTGTATCGGTTTTCTCGGATTCAGGGACCTATAAGTCTTCAATATCAGTATACAAGAGTCTTTGCATTGTCGTCCTTGTCGAGGAGGATGTTAGACATACCCGCTCGATACCCCTCTGCTCGATGTTCCATTTTCCAGCAAATCGCTGTAGTTTCGCATACATCGAATCGCCGACCTCAAAGGTTTCGGCGGCGACGGCGTGCGAATCATCTTCTGAGACGCCAGTAACCGATCCCCGTTTCTCATTGTCGAGTTTCTCGACGTCGTTATCGAACGACATTTTTGCGTTGGTAGACGTTGGAATTTGAATAAGCCAATTAAAATCGAAGGATTGCCGAAAAGTCCTGCTTGTGGATTTCGGTTGTGTAATAGAAACTCGAGCTCAACCTTAGGAATGCGGTTTATAAAGCCTTTTACAAGCTCATAAGATTGCAGTTAATGCAGGATAAAAGATTGAAGGAATGTCGAGTCGAAGGCTGCCCCAATGCAATGCAAAGGCAGTTTCTTCCTTCTGGAACAAATGTCCTTGGGGTTTCAGTTTTTAACTCGCAAGTGGTGAACTATGACGCCCTCTTAAGCTCTTCGAAGGAAAGTAGCGTTTGTAGCGATCCCAAATAGTATAATAAACCGTGCAAGGTATACACTATAACTCCTCTTAGCCGTTATGCGAACGGAAGTTGAACAAGGCCTTGGAAGAGTAATAGCTTAATAGACAAGGGACCTTTTGGGTCTATTTACCTTAGAAATTAGGTAAACAGACGGTTTTGGCTGCGGGTGAGGTAATGCGCCTGGGGGGCCTGGATACCAGAAGGGAAGTTGGTCGTTTGGGACGGGGAGGATATGGAGTATTTAAGTCTCAAGAAGCTGGAAGCACCCTTAGAGTGTGATACCGCGATACTACAGTGTGTATGTACCTATGTACAGGTATGTTTTAAACTCTGTTCCTGATACCAGGTTCACGCGTGGGATATCGGCATGTAAGTCAATGGTCAATGCTACATAACTGGATCTTCCATGAAAAAAGCTTCTTTCGCGGGTTTTTGCCATGAGCTAGTGTCAGGACCTGACAATCGCGAGACATATCGCGGCGATAGTGTACATGCCCAGCGGGGACCTGGTGGGAATGCATGATATGCTGTGGAGGCGTCCAATCATTCCTTCGACTTTGCAACCCATTCGTCAAATCATGCGTCCACTGACATGCCAATGAATGCTTATCCACTGATAAGCATCGCCTGCATTTTTCATTCCCTTCAATACATTTCCTTTTTCCTTGGAGGCAAAAAAAAAAACGTATGAGAAAACGTGGGTGTGTTAGAATTTCTGGCTAGCATGGAAGAGGAGGACGGCTGTCTCCTAATCTACTTAGCGAGTGTAGATGCGAGCGATCGGAGTACTTGCGGAGAAGGTGTGCAGGTATGCTATGCAGGTTGTACCGAAACTTTGCGAAGCCATGTCAATGTCAAGGTTCCACTTTTGGGTGTAATCAAGAATCTCAGGTGTTTTTGGTGGAGGGGAATCGCCCGTATCCGAGGATGCATTTACGCAGCTGCATGTTGTAAAAGTGAGGAAGAAGCAATTCGGGTTTATCTGCAGCAGAAGCCCGAGGAATATCACTTCCCAGGTCGTTGGAGCTTCATTTGGTCGGGAAAGCTGAGACATGGGTGGCTTGAAGCTTAGCGTGGTGGATTTCTTTCAGGGTGTGTCGGCCGACTCCATAGATAAGGGAACTCCGAAATTCATAATAGATTTCGAATGGGCGGCTTTGCGATAAGAGAGCACTGCAATGCAAGCCCCGCGCATGAAGTCGAAGCAGCCTAGGTCCAGCCTTTCAGATTATTGCTCTTTCTATGGAGGCTGGAAATTTTGGCTTCAACCGCACCCGATATCTACAGCAGTCAATATTCAATTCCATGGTGACCGTCGACTGTGAATATTGAACTCGCCGTCAGCCGGATATGTACAGAAACGCCTCTCAGCCTCTTCCCAAAATTCTCGATTTGGATGAAACAAACCAAGCGCCCTCGGATGTGATACAGTCCTTTTCTTCTTTTTCCGTCCGATCACAACGTCGTCTACGTTTGAGGAGTTAAGAAAAGAAAGTCTTCTACAACACAGAATTTCTATATTCAGCGTTGGTTGCACAGAGCTTCTTTGTATTTGTCTCTAAAACAGGAAAAAGAATATTCTCCCTGACTTCTATAATTCGAGTTCTATGCTTCTACCCGATGAAACGGATACACAAGTACACGTAACGTTCACGTTTCGCCCATTTTAAATTTCGAACACATGACAAAACTGGTATACTCGGGTTGATGTCGACCTCGACTCGGGACGAACTGAATGCGAACCCCCACACTAGGAGAATCTCATAATACGTGATATATGTCAGCCCCACTAGACATTCCAAAGTCGCTAGTCGGGGCGACCGTTATGTGCAGACCACTTTGATATCTGTTCCGTCCAAAGACAGGATGGAAGCTAGTGCCAACTTGATCTTGAAAGCACACTTCGAGAACGTTAGAACGCTTTCTTCCACCTCTTGGCCCTGCATCTTCAAAGATACGAACTCAATCATGAACTTGCCCCTGCATATGAACTCCTAGTAGCCGCACAAAGACTAATTGTTGCAGAAACCTTGAGATACCTCATGTGTGCAGGACTTCGATCGACACTGTTTTAGCCCAAGTGAACCTTGTGATATGGCCATCACATTATCGCCAGCTCGCCGATATCGCGGTCGATGCTACGAATAAAATCCACAAACCTATGGGCCAATTAAAGCATACAATAGCTATACTCAAAAATGAAGGCCTAAAAAATTAGAAAACAGACTCTAAAACTAGATATCACAAAGCGAAAAGCAGTAGGTCTAAGCTTTTTACACCTGCATCCGTATAATTCCCCGGCATTAAGGCTCGCCTAAAATGCCAATGCCGATTCATGCACCTCATCTGGTTCTTGGGGTGATGCCTGCTTGATCTGTTCGTCGGAACCGCCCGCTGCATAATATCAACACCTGCCTAGATCTAAAGGACTCTGGTCAAGAAGGGTAATTTTTCGCAATATAATCGGCGATTAATTCAGCCGGCCTTAGATTGGTAACTGGGTATTATAATGTTAGAATGTGTATATTGAGGGAATAATACGTGGCTTTGTAAAACGAGCCCCAAGGAATAATATCGGATCTTTAGTTTCGGATATGTGTCCGCGATTCGCCTGTGATCGATTCAGCTGGGCAGGGTTATGTTGATGCAGTACTGTATCAGCACCTGGATGCTGCAGATCTAGGATGCCTGATAGAATGTAAAAGAGGGGAAACGAATAGGGACAGGAACTGGGGAAATCCCAAGAAACACTTAGCTACTCTTAAGATCTTGCCGTTCCGCCCGGGCGGCTCGGTTAGTCCCGATCGAAATCGATCTTGAGGGTTTTCAGGGACAACGATACTGATTTCTCCTAATTATCAAAGTGGCAGAGCCTCGCGCATTCAGAGAAACTGAATGATCGGTAGCTCTTAGATATTATTGAAGGGGTTGTATCGGTACGGTGCGGGTATTAGGTAATTACATGCTAGTATTGCCTGCAGATGAGACATCTTCGTTGAAATGATGTCAGGCTTAGGCACTATCTAGTTATGTTCTACGCATCGATAAGGCGAAAACTTAACAACTTCACAGAAACATTTTCATGAAGGTATTCTGATATCAGACTTTCGCATATATTTTGCCACGAGATTAATAGTACAACCAACTATGATAATATCCCACAACCGTTTCAAAGAGCGTCGCCGGCCCAATGCAAAGAAGCATAGATAGTAGACATAAACGACAGAGTAAACCCCGAAATCCCGGGGCCTAGAAGATCGCAGCGGAAAAAAGTTCAAGAAAAAACGCCGACCTCGATATCGCGATTTCTAAACAAAACCCTCGCGGCAAAAATGGGAGAACTTTTCTCTCTTGTTTTTTTTGTTCCAGATGGTTGTTCCGTGTATATTCCAATCTATTCCACATCATCCCTTCCAAATGGTCGAAAAAATATATCTTAACCACATGGCTTAGGGAACCTCCTAGATCCAGGTGGCTTGGGCATAATACCCCTCGCAACCAACTTCGAATAACTCCAGTCATCACTCCTATTCCCGGGTTCAGTCTTCCAAGTCCAAAAGATCCACCCATTAGTCGTCTCATAACTATCCAATTGCGCCTCCACAAATCGTCGTAAATCATCCTTCTGCTGTTGAGTCATCCGATCGGCGTCGCCCTTGCCATTGCACGTTCCGTAAGCCCTGGAACTCTGGAATGTTCCGTCGTATCTGGCTCCCCGACCCCATCCGTTCAACCACCTAGCGCAGTCGGTCATGGCGGCACTCCATTCTCCGACGACGACGTACTTGTTGCTTCCCTTGAATTCCCATCGCGCGCTGCAAGCGGAGTCGAATTGCTGCCAGTAGCTCCTGGATACCTCGCCCTCTGAGAAAACTTGATATCGATGCTTATCGATCAACGCCTTGTTCGAGGGTGCTAGAAGTCCGTTCCACTTGGTAAGCGGCAAGAACGCATCGCTATAAGCAACCCATGTCGGTCCAGCTCTCCTAACAATCGCCCATCCGTCATATGTGAACTGTCTCAACTTGCTCCAATCCAATCTGGGTCCCATCGGCTCATTCAACAGTTCTATAAGAACGACAGTATCCCGATATTGAGGCTGGCTGTACTTATCCGCCACCTTCTTAATAACAGCCAACATCTGTGGCCCCGTACTTCCTTGCAAAAACCCAAGTCTATCCCTCAACCCCGAATTGTCGAACCCATTCTGACTCCCCGGCGCACCGTGAAGGTCGATCCAGACTTTCAAACCAGCGGCTCTAGCCCACGTGATAGCTCGGTCGAGATATGCGACTTGTCCTTGAACATACGGGTCACCGGAGTTTAATGTGAACGCCCAGTATCCGATTGGGATACGAACGGTGTTTAGACCGTAGGATTTGATGAGGTTGAAGTCGTTCTGGGAGATCCAGGTGTCCCAATGTTTTTTGAGGAGAGTCAAGCAGGCGGATTTTCCGAGAACTCGGCAGAGGTTGTATTCGTCGACTGGGCCGGCTGAAGGGTTGGCTGCCCAGCGGCTCCAGAGGGATGGGGTGATCCAGGGTTCAAGGACGAGCCAACCGCCTACATATAGGAGGATCTTTTGGTTAGTTTTCCATTGCATTGCAAAATCATGGTATTATTTTATTTTAATATGAGAAATATATTGGAAGAGATATACATACCGATATTCACACCGCGGACTTTATCCGAGCCAAAATTGAAAGCTACATTTTGTCGAATTTGGAGCACGGGCTCCGGCCTGGCGGCTACACAAGCCGCCAGCAAAGCGCTCGCTATCACCGATAGCTTCATTGTTGAATTTTTTTTTTTAAAAAAAGAAGGTGAGGTCGAAATATAATCTTCAGACCTTCAAAATTTTTTGTCCGTTGGCACTCTCTTTTTAAAATTGTTTGAACGAAGGGGGAACAAGAATTAATTTATTCGATCGACCGTTCGTATTGGAATAGGGATCTGCGGCTGTCGACAAAGCTCCCCAAAGGATATGTCACTGCATCGAAAAGCCTCGCGGATCGCAAAGCTTAAAATACAGATAGACGAAAGGGAAAGAAAAGCTTAAAGCTTATAAACTGTCGAAAGCTTTATAAGCCCTAGGATCCAGAAAAAAGAAGGATAAAAATAAAAAAATAAAAAAGGCGCGAGGTGGGCCTCCCCATTCTTATACAAATATTTCACCACAAAACCCCATCCTTCCAACGGAACGGAGAATCTGCCCAGAAGGCAAAGCAAAATGCAATGCGACACTGAAAAACCCGCCCCTCACTGGCTTGTGAAAAAAAAAAAGCCTCCGATTCAAGGCTGGTCCAAAGAACCCTGTGCCCAGCTGGGCGACGGAGCGCGACCCTGGTGGAGCTTCAATGCTTGGCTTATGTATGGCGACCGACGTCCCTTGTCGCCAGCTGATCCCGCGAAGGGGAGGCGGGTTCGCTGGCTGGAAAAGCTCATGTTGTGATCGAAAGTCAAAATATATCCTGCGGCCTTTTTTTTTTCAGCCATTGGTTGTTATCCTAACCTCCTCCTCCCAAGACGTTTGAATATGCATATTTGAAGACGGCGAAGTTACTTCCAACATAGCTGCTACATACTACATTACCATTCATTTTGCAACAAGAGAAAAAGACTCCTTTACGAGTTGGATACTGAATCACTCTGCGGGAACCCCTTTCAATGCCTTTACGAGGAGCTAGACCACCAAAAAACCCACACTTTCGCCGTCGATCTCATCCAAACTTGTACTGTGGGGCAAAAACAAGGTTGGCGCACACCTGCAAGGGTTCGGCCGTTCAGCAAGATAGCTTTATGCGCTACAACGCTGGTGGGAAGCTCAAGAAGTCTTGGGCTCGGCCGTAACCTACGTACAATACAACGACCAACAGAAGGTGATTAGTGATAGCATTTTTAGCTCCAAAGTTGATGATTAGTTGGTAGCTTTTTTTCAATGTGGAGTGAATCAAAAAGATGCGAAGTGGAAGATGATACCTAGAATGGATAGACTGTCCGTTGCGGAGCTCAATTGTGATTAAACATCGAAGATCTTTTTTTGGGGGTGGTGGATCTTAGTGTAATTTGCATGATTGTAGCCTGCTTCTGGCCACATGAGTCGCGCGCTGGAACATAATCGTGCAGGCACATGGTTGGGTAGATGATCGCGATAGGCAGCCCTGATCACAATAGCCGAAAGAAAACCCCTGGAATTCAAAGGACTCTCTGCGGATACCCCAAGGAAGTGGCGAATTGGCGATATAGCAAGGGACCAGTCGAGTTGAAATTTGAGGGGCATGAAATTGAAAGTTGATATCATATCACGATGCTGTGACCCTTGCTTGCCGTGTTTTTTGGTGTAACATGAAAGATGAATATGTGTTGAGATCCCTAGCGTGTTGATCTTGTCGTCACAGGACCCTTCAAAGCTTCAGGGATATCGGGATTTTTGTGTCACTAGTAGGCGCTAAAGGCTATTTATCTGATGTTTCTTTTACGTATATGTACCGTCTACATTTGAATATCTGTCGACGATTGTATAGTCTAGGATTGTCATTTGATAGTTGACTAGGGTTCTAGACTATAGACTTCCTAAACTAAGCTCAGTTCAACATCTGGTCTCGGCGCCGAGCTAGTTCTTGGATCCAAAATACCACAACTGTTGAAGAACTTCATCTGATATTCGGAGTTGCTTCGCAGATTGTAGTTATACACATTGAAGCAGTCTATTTCAAAATCGTTAAATATATTAATATCGTAACTACCTCTTCGGCAGTAGAATAAATTAATTATAAGATATAAGTCTTCCTAATCATAACACCAACCAACCCGTCCTTCAACATGAAACCCCCTCGTCCTCATCGCATCATACATATACATCCATCCAAAGCGCCGTTACATCAATTAAAACATAGCAGCAACTAACCCCAAAACTCCAACCCCCCACCCGACAGCTCCAGGAACCACAATCCCCGCCACCGCAGCCCCCGTAGAAGTCGACGACCCGCCAGCTGCAGAACCAGTAGTCGTAGGCTCACTACCACCCGTCCTCGTAGATCCACCACCAGCGGCAGAAGTCCCCGCTTGAGTACTGGCAGGTGGTTCACCGCGTGACATCACCGAAGAAGTAGATTCACTAGGCATAGAACTACCCGTTGGTTCACCGCGTGAAATGTCCGACGAGGTATTAGTAGAAGCAGCCCTGGACGTCGGTTCTCCTCTTGAAATATTCCCTTCAGTGGAAGTACCGCCCATCATACCCCCCGTATTCCCAGCAGAGGTAGAAACAATAACCCCACCACCAGAGGTAACCCCATCGCAGAAAGAACCAGCTTGGAGAAGTATTGCGTTGGCATCGCTACCGCATCCCTTCGTGATACAGGGGATCAATGCGTCGGAGAATTTACTGCCGTTGGCGCCGTAGCAGATGCAGGTTAATAGCGCGGCGTCTTGGAGGTTGGCGCAGTCCTTTGCGGCTTCTAAAGCTATGGGCACGCAGGCTTGGAGGCATGTGGGGAGTTTGGAGAGGTCGGGGACTTGAGCGGTGATGAGGAGGGGGGTTGTGAGGGTGAGGGTGAGGAGGAGGGATTGACGCATTTTGGAAGTATAGAGTTTGATTTATAAGATGAATTATCGTAAAAATGCAACAAAAGGTCGATCGTGAAGTATGATATAACCGTGATAATTAATGCAATGACCGTCGCAAGTAGCCAAGATAGAAGTAAAGAAACTCCAGACTCCAAACTCCATGGACAAAACAGTCGTTATTTATTTCCCCCCCTTCCCTCCACCACACGGCATCAGCCGCCCTTACTTCCCTTCTTCTTCCCCCTGAGAATCCAATACCGTCCGAGCAAAATCGAGCTGAAGGGCTGAAAAAGAGATTCGTTGTATATCATTTTTCAACAGCCTTGCTTTATAATCCAAATGGGTAAAATTTAAAATCTCCAATTGGCTAGAACACGCACTTAACCTACATTCCAGCCCTTCTTTCTTAAAGAAACCACAAATGATACTGTTACATAGTATACGTAATATCCCCTCTCCCTTCCCCGCGGGAAAATCCTTCAGGATCGTAAAGATCTCATTCGCTACTATGCATTAGTAATAAAAGGGGGAAGTAGGAAGTTGAGCCGCATTTTTTTCGACGGGTGTTGGCGATGGAAAAGGCGCGCGGAATTATCCGTTCTGCAAGGGAAGTGGTTTAGATCGTATATTGGCGATTGGGGCTGAAAAAAGGTCCAATTGATTTCATTCTCATTCCCTCAGTGGTAGCAAATGCGCTCAAACCCCGAAATCGGCTTATATCACTCTCGGGGAACCCGCGAAGACTTCAAGTATCAGTCAATATCGTAATAGCTGTAGAGGTTTGTGACGTCGACGTCTATCAAACCAGACCAGCTATTTCAGGGTCCAACAAGTTCTTCCACATAGCGCTAGCATCAGGGGTCCAACAAGCTCAAGGGTCCAGGTACCAGTAGTCAGACATCGCTACATGTCCCTTCTACATACCAGGTACCGTGAAGCAAAAAAAAAAAAAAACCTGTTTTCACCCTCCCCCGCAAAACGATCGTCTTCCAGAACCCTTCCACAATTCCGTCCGAATTCCACAATCCCCAATAAAATATTCACAACCGGGAAAAACCAACCTCATAAATAATTCACAATGCAACTTAATAGAGGCAGGTAGACATTCTAAGCAGTAACAGAATGCTAATTAAAGAAAAACCAACAAATCACAACAATTCTATTCCGTCGCTTCACAAGACAAGAAATATAAAAAAATACCAGAATGTATCGAAACCACCCGCATCACACCAATCCAACGTTCCACCAACCTTCTAAAACCCCTTCAACAGGTCACAAGCCAACCTCACTTATCCACCTGCCCAGAAAGAACACGAGACCGTTAGCAAAATCCATGTCCCTGTAAAACCTTCTTCTCAAGACTGCGGGGTAAAAAGCTAGCCCCCCCAGAGATCCGGGGTACTCTACTCCGACAGCATGAAAGACGTCGAGGAAGGAAAAAAAAACATACCTCGGCAATACTCTGCCTATGGATCTGACTCTTCTGCCTCTCATTCCTCGAAACCCGATAATAATACTCCGTAAACTGATTACACTTCATATCTCTCAAAAACTCCTCATCGTGCGTAATAACAATCAACTGGAAATTCTTCTGCTGTTGTCGGTAATTTATAATATCGTGCAAACTCTGCGCTAGCGCTCTAGAATTATCTCGATCGAGATTTGTCGTAGGCTCATCAAGCGCTATGAGACCACAATTGGTTCCAAAGCATTCGGCGAGAGCAAGGCGGATTATTATGCTTGCTAGAACTTTTTGACCGGCGCTGCAGCGGCCGCGCATGTCGAGTTCGGCGTCTTGTTTGAGCATGCAGACCTACTCATATATTAGCTTGTGATATCTCGATTTTTAGGGGTGTTAGGGGCGGGGAAGTATACTCTATAGTTATACAACCGATTCCCCTTCGCATTCTCCTGCTCAGACCGAATAAGAATAGTATCCACATCAGTCCCCTTATAAGTCTTCTTCCACAGGTCGTCGATGATACGATTGACCTCCTCCATCTTGAGCGAATGGTACTTCATCACAGCCCTATATCAAAAACGCCTATTAGCTCCATACCCATAGTTTATGTTAATAGGAGAAAGAACATACTTATCCAAAGCCATCTGATAAGTCCCCAAATCCTCGTTCGCAACGGTAGTAGTCTGCAACCGAATCTGCCCTTCATGGAAATTCTTCTTCGCATCTTTAAAATCAATCTCATACTCCTTCAATATCTCCGTCAACTGCGTGTCCATCGACTTGATCGTAGCTCCCTTGCCAGTTCTCTATCCCCACCCCACTTCTATTAGCCCCGTCTATAACCAAACATATAAAACGAAGAGGGTGAAAAGGAAAGGAAGACCCACATCCATAATCAACCCATCATACCTCCTCTGCAACTTCTCCGCATTCATCTTAAACTTATCCCTCTGCTGCTCCGCATTCTTCCCCTCCAATTCCAAAATCTGCGCCTTCAACTCCTCAAGTTCCCTTTTATTCCTCCTCAACCGAATATTATCCACAATACTCCTCTTAAACCCATCAGCCTGTCCCCTCTGCGCCCTCAACTCCACAAGCTGTCCCTCCGCATCAACGAGTCCACTTTCCATCTCCAAAATCCGGCCTTCAAGCTCTTTACTCTCCTTCACCAAATTCGCCAGCGCTTCGACGGTATCCCCGCTTTCATATTGTGAAATACTCCGTTGAATGGTTTGTAGTCCTCGTAGGGTATCTGAAGATTTATCCGCAACTTTTTTCAACGATTGTTCATTCTCCTCCCATTTCTGTCGTACCTCTGCTTCCTTGGCTTTAGCCTTTATAATCATCGGTTGAACCCCTCTAGCTTCTTCCTCAGCGTTGCTAATATTCCCCTGATGCTGCGCAATAAGTTCTTTACAATCCGCCAACCTCTTTGCCTGTGTCTGTTTCTTTTCAAATTCGTGACGTGCAGAGATCAATTGGTTCGTTGATTCCTGTACTTGTCGTTCTGCAACTGCTAGTTCTGTCCTGGCGGCCTCTTTATCACTCCACAGTGCATCTCGTTCCAATTTCAATTTCCCAGCCTGTTCATTAAGTGATTGTAAAACCCTTTGGATATCGTGAACCGAACGGGAAGATCCCATCGCTTCCAAACGCTTCGTAAGACTCGTGATCTGTTGCTGGTTCTCCCGTATATCCTTCGCGTAGTTTTGAATCTCAGAAACAGGATTGCGAAGTGCCAAAACATCACTTCTTGCAACTTTTTTATCCTCAACTTCCTTTTTGCGAGCTTCGTAGCTTCCAAGTAGAGTTTCATGCTTCTTCTCCAGCCGCGCAAGTTCATTTTTAACAAGTGGGACTTCCTGCTCCTTCAACCGCACCGCAATCTCAAACTCCAACGCCACATCCTTGAGAACCCTCAAATCCTCCAAATAGCCTCCAATCTCCTCATCCAGCGCATCGACACGTTGTCGCTCAATATCACCGCCAAGCCGTTCCATAAACTCGTTTAATGCATCTTCATCATCATACCCTCGTCTACACATCCTACAACACCGCCTCTCCCTCGCCATCTTCAACGCCTTTTCGTAAAAGCTTCTGGTCTGCTCAACCATAGCTCTATCTCTCTGCGCATTTTCCAAATCTTCTTCTTTGTGTTTGACAAAAGTGGGATAATCGGCGCATTCCTCAAAGTTTTCTTTATCCATAGCTTTCGCAACTAACCCGCTCGCGCGGTCTAGTTCTGCAGATTTTTGCTTGAGGAGGTCGCGCTGGGTTTTCAGGTGTGATTCCGTCTGTGTTAATTCCGCGTTACTGCTTGATAAAAGTTTTTCGGCCTTTGATACGTCTTCTTCCCGCTGTTCAAGAATTTCATGGAACTCGTCGTCAAGAGTTTCAACGCTCCATTTATTGAGCAAACGATCGAATTTCTCTGCGTTGGCGAGTAAAAGTGCTTCCTGCGCTGACGTCTTCGTTTCAACCTCCTTTGTCAAAATCGAAAGTTTTGCTTTGGAGTCCGCTTCAGCAGTACCCTTCGTCAACTCCTTCGTTTCTCTAGAAATCGCAGCTTCGATTTCTCGGATTTCAGAATCTTTGGTTTGGATTTGTTTATCCCATTGTTGATTGTTGTAATTTTCGTTCATTTCCGAGATTTTGGTGTTCCCGTCTGAGACGGTGATTTCTAGTCGCGTGATCCGGCCTTCGTCGACTTGGAGGCGGTCAAGGCCCTTTTGGAGGGTGCGCAGGTCGTTGGTTAGACGGTCGATTTCGTCGGTTGCGAATTGTTTCTTTTGGGAAAGGCTGGAGAGTTTTTGGTTTAGAGTGGCGAGGGCGGTGGATGCAGCTTGTTGCTCTTCCTTGCCTTCTCTCTGTATAATATGTTAGTGGGTGTTTAAAGGAGGGTGTGCTGAGGGATATTACCTTCGCACGTTCGTAATTCCCAGACTGCTCACGAGTCAAGTGCTCGAGCTTCCTCATGAAATCTGCAACCTGGCGGTCATCCAGATCTCCGGCGCTGAACCCACGGATCTCGTGGAGGGCACTTGCTTCCTTGATCATGTATTCACGATTTGCAAGTTGATCTTCATAATGCTCCTTCCTCGCCTGAAGCGTCCCCTTCTGATCCGCCTTCTTACTCAACTTCGCCCTCAACTTCCCTTGCTCCTCTTTAATCTGCACCTTCTCCCTCTCCTTCCCCGCAATCTTGGTTTCAAACTTGTCCATCTCATCTTTAAAATTCGCCAACCGATCTTCCAACGCTTCGTCGGAATCGGGTAATAGATCGATATCATCTTGTAAATCATCGATGAGTTCTGAGATTCTTTGCGCATCTGTACGTTTCGTGGTGAGGATTGCAATGTCCTTTTCAAAGCTGGCGGTGGTTTGCCATAGGACGTCGATTTCATCGCGGACTTTGGAGATCTCGCGGCTGAGCTCTTCACGTTGTTCGCGGAGGGTCTCGATTTCGGCGGAGATTTGTTTGGTTTTTTTCTCGGCCTGTATATATCTATTAACCTGAAGCTCGGAGTAGTGGTTTGATAGTAGGGGTGGTGATTGGGGGGTACCCTCTCAGCTCTCTCTTTATCAATCTTAAACTGATCCTGCAGCAAATTCAAACGTTTAATCTCCTCCGCCTGTTTTTTTCTGAGAGTCTTAATATTATCGATGGCCTTGGTATACTTCTGCGCCTCGAAGATTTCATCAAACTTTTTTTTCAGAACAGAAGCCTCACTGAGCGGCCACATACTCTCTTCCTGATGACAAAAGATGACATTATCCAAAATACTCCTCGATACCCCCAAGAAGTTCGGCAACATGGTATCCAACTCTACGCATTTTGTGCTAACCGTACTCCGTTGATTATCTTTTACCATTAACAGCTGACCATCGAGGGTCTTTTGGGTTCTTGCTGTCTTTTTGACGGATAATTGGAGGGAGCGGGTGCAGACCATTCGGGCGCCGTTGGTGTTGATGAAGGAGAGCTTTACTTGGGCCATTACTTCCTTTTCGCCGCAGATTTTGGGGTCGTGGATGAAGGCACCGTTTTTGGAGTTGGGGGGGAGGTCGCCGGTTGTGGCGTATTTGAGGCATTCGATGATTGTCTATAATAATATATATACATATCAGAATATGGTTTGATATGATTGGAATGGAAAGGGCGTACGGTCTTGCCGGAGCCATTGTAGCCGACGATGAGGGTGAGAGGGGTGTGGAAGGCGATGGTTTCCTGGCGGGTGTTGTCGAAGGACCGGATGCTATTACGGGAATTAGTATGTAGGTTAGAATAGGAGGGTAGGAGGACTACCCTAATATAGCGAGCTTGTCGATTTTCGCTGTGGACGGTTAATGGTGGTTTTATATGGGATGCGATGGGACGACATACACCTGTAGCTGTTAGCTGATGATTGGAGAGGGAGAGAGGAAGAAGGAAGCTTACATTGTGATTGTAGTGGTATAATATAGAGGTAGTTCTATCTATGCATGGGGTAGAGGTAGAGGTAGAGAGGTAGGAGATGGTAGATGGGTGAGGTTGTAGATGGTGGTGGGGAGAGAGATGCGACTCAGAATGGAGTGTGGAGTGGTTAGCTATTGGGCACGCGACGCCAAGAAAGTGTGGATTTCGCGAAGTCACGCAATGTGGCGGTGCAACACACAACTCTTTGTGGCGCTCTCTCTCATCACACATCCACCTGCTGTTCTTTCCAGGTGTATATACAATATTAATATTGGTACTACAAATAGTTCAATCCATACGATGTTGCTATACCTACTGAAATACGTAAAGACGTATATAAGTTTATGCATACGATATATACATATTATAGTAAGGGGTGTAATGGAATAAAAAGCAAAAGCCCGATCGCGAGCAGGGCAGCAGCGAGTTGCAGAGATCGGGCGAAACACAGCATTCGTGGCGATTCACAGAACAAACCGTGAGCCGGGGCCGTAACAGCTTTGCATTGGCGAATGTAATCATATAATAAATACTGCCCGTATGAAAACCCTTACAAGTATAAATATATAGAATGCCCTCTTTATCTTCAGATTCAACTTGCTCCTTTCTCAACAATATACGCGATGAATGATTCGACTCTTTTCGTTCGTACGGATAATAATTAATAATCTGGTTGAATATTAATAGTTGGTAGTACATACTATCTGAGAACAGGGAAATAGTGCAACAGAAATGGGAAGGAGAGCGAGGGCAAACCGGCAGATACCGTTCAGAATGCCTCAACCAAGATTTCCACGACCGGGCTTTCAATAACAGAAAGAAAGTCCCTCACAACATTCATACTATATACTATACTATATACCATCTACGGGCAGGAGTAACGAGTTTGATATTGATATCCAAGGTAAGTTTTACTAGTATTTAAGTATGACGATATGGAGGGAAGAGGGTGCTAACTAATAGTAAAAAGTAGTAGTGTCTGGGCGGGGACAAGGGGGCTGGACTAAGGAGAACAGCAAAAGCGTCGATAGCAACTACAAACCTCGATCTCCTGGTCACGTATCGCATTTTGGGGCATTCCCATCTCCACCACCAAACTTTGCCATATTCCCAGCACACGCTCAGAACTCACCCGAGACAGAGAGACCCTTCCGCAACAACAAAAAACTCTCCCGCCCGAGTGGTTGCCCTGCTCTGCTCGGTTCGGCTGTTGTTCTTCGCTCGGCTCAGCTGCCCTGCAACCGTCTTTTCTCCTCTCCTCTCCTCCGTGGACTGCCACTGCCACTGGACTGGGGTTGGAGAGAGTGGCTGCCCATACATCCAGGACAGAACAGAGTGACAATATCTGTATAGTATACTGAAGGATATACAGATCTGCAGATATCTATATACTGATAAATAGTGTATATTTAGATATATCTGGTATAAATAAAATAAAAAAAAGATGGAGCAGCAGAAGGACAACAAGCTGAGAGTGCAGACCCAGAGCATTACCACCACCACTACTACTAGTACTACTAGCAATAGCAATAGTAATAGTAATAGTAATAGTGGTAGTAATGGTAATGCGACCGGGAATCAGTCGCTACAGACGCAGTTGACGCACCTGTTCCACCACCACCAGCAGAACAGCGCCCATTCGCCATACATTGACTTCCAGAATGTGCTCTACTCTCATATGGCGGCCCCTTCCAGTCCTCAGGTCTCTTTACTCAACTCGTCATACAGTCCGGTCTCCCCGATGACCTCGGCTGCCACTTTGACACCGGTTACAGAGGACATCCAGCAGCAGCAGCAAGCACGGCGTCTGTCCCACA
The DNA here is from genome assembly GCA_036971225.1 of Arthrobotrys sinensis. NCBI lineage: Eukaryota > Fungi > Ascomycota > Orbiliomycetes > Orbiliales > Orbiliaceae > Arthrobotrys > Arthrobotrys sinensis. Next base: position 989,460 of record JAJTTV010000009.1, on the reverse strand, counting down.
AGGAAGTCAATAAGAATGATAATAATAACCATGTTAATAATAATAATCATGTTAAGCGGCGCCAATCGAGCATGACCATGGGCGAGGCGTTGGAGCCCATCCTGGCCATGTCTTCTTATAATCACCACCACCACAATCATAACCAGGGATCAGGCTTAGCTCCAGCTCTGAAACCACCACAAAACTTGAATTCCAGAAAACGCCGAGACAGCATCCCTTCGCTCCCTCTGCACCTCGACATGGACATGCAACTCGACTCCGGTACCCTCCCTCATACCCCCCCCTCCCCCCCTTCTATCTTCCTTCCTTCCTTTTCCCTCTTCTATTTAAACAGTTATATATATGGTATGATTAAAGAGAGAATCAATTAATTAATTAATAATGATGGGTAGTGCCCCTCGTCACAGGCGCCGGCGGGTCCGGAGGCGGGAGCAGCGGTGGTAGCTCCTCGAGCACTCTCACCGAGTTCACCAAACGCCGAAACTGGTCCCAGCGCATCATCGAGGAACTCCAAGACCTCCTCTGCATCCTCACCCCAAGTGGTAAAATCCGCTACACCTCGCCCAATACCAAGCAAATCACTGGCTACACCGGTGACGAGCTGCTCGGCCGCATGATCACCGACTTTGTCCACTCCGACGACTCCCACATGCAAGTGCCCATCCTACCTATACACTATATTTAATATATACATTTAATAACGGAATGGACGTATCAATGGGGAGTAGATTCATCCGGGAGTTCAACGAATCAATCGCCGCCTCCCAACCCCTCCGCCTCTTCTTCCGCTTCCGCCGAAAAGATTCCTCCTACGCCATCTTCGAATCCAATGGCCACCCCCACTTCTCAGACCAACGTCAACTCCCTTCAAACACCACAACCCCCGTCTGCTCAGGCTTCTTCATGATGGCCCGTCTCTACCCGACAAAAAACATCGCCCTCCTAGATTCCTTCCTCGAACACAAAATCGAGAACGAACGCCTCAAAAGACGAATAGCCGAACTACGACTCGAAGAACAGGACGAACAGGCCGCTCAGGCTCGTGCTAGGAATGAAGCTGCGGCTGCCGTCGCTGCTGCTTTAACTGCAGGTAATTATTATACCACTAACAATTGTACTGATTGTTTAAAATATACTAGCCTGCAGGTTCTACCGATCACCCTGCCACGGCATCCCTCCTCGTCCTCATCATCTATCCCGTATCCATCTCTAACATTCGTTTTAGAAGGCTCTACAGATAATAATAATCATAATAATACCAACAACAATAACAACAACAACCCCGCCACTGCAGTCGGCGCCCTCGCTTCGAACTCAATGCCTCCACCAGCGATGCCCGGCCAACTCACTCGACAAAACCTCGAAGGACTAAATAATTCAGCATTGAGGTCCGATTCACTCCGCGATAAGATGGCGAGATATGAAGGTGTAACCCATGCCGATACCATCGAAATGTTGACGGGTTTGAGGTACAATGAAGGAGAAAGATCACGGGGAATAAGTACTGGAGATACATCACCCAGTCTTATCAGAGGGGATGCAGGAGTTCCAATGTCGGCGGATAGGGAGAGTAGAGGGTCCGGGGAGAGGAAGAAGAAGATTAAGGTTACGAATGAATATGTTTGTACGGATTGTGGGACTTTGGATAGTCCCGAATGGAGGAAGGGACCTACGGGGCCGAAGACGTGAGATTTCTTTTATTCACAGGGATTTGTTTATTTACTGACTCCGGATAGGTTGTGTAATGCGTGTGGATTGAGATGGGCCAAGTTAGTTTTTTCTCCTTCTATACATTTTTAGTGTGGATGCTAATTGTGGTACAGGAAAGAAAAGAAGCGAAACTCCGTTTCTGGGCCTTCGCAATCTCAATCACAGCCTCCACCACTCGGAGGACCGGTACCACCGGTGCCATCACTGTCGCAGAATCATACAATGCAATGACGACCATAGTTTCGGTCAGCATCTACTGGCCTCCCTTTATTGACCACGCCTCGAGGTGCATATTACAGGCTTGCATCGTCACCGTTCCGGTCTGATGGCTAAAATACACGAATGCCACGATTTACCGTCGGTTACAGGCGTGCGCCGCAATCCCATCCTCATCGCCCCCTCCCTATTTTTCCTCGGGAAGACATGCAACTGTACCAACAAAACACTCGGATGCACTTATCATTTATTTTCTTGACTTGTTTTAATAGTTTTAAACGGGGGTATACTATAACAGCAGCTTGGATATTGGCAAGGGCTGATTATGACTTTCCCCCCGTCTCGGTAGCACTTTTTGCGTGGTTTGCTTTGGAACCCTTTTGATGGTATTTTGGAATTTAGGTGCATTATGTGTGTTTTTATTATTATTATCTATCCTTTTTAAATGGTCGGGGCACTTGTGGGTTTACTCCTTTCTCTTTGGTTGTTTTTGCAATGGGATGGGATGGTTGGTGTGGACTGTGATGGTGGATGGGTACTTGGTTTGTTAATTTTTTTGGTAGTTTTTTATGGAATTATCCTTTTTTTGACTTATTATTTGGAGAGATTGGAAGGTGGTGGGGTGATTGTGGGGTGGGATTAATTATCTTTGTGGCGGTGGAGGAGCGGGGTGGGGAGGGAGGTGTATATACGATACGATAGCTTTGATGAAGGGGTGGAGGAGGAATAATATAAATGAAATGAAAGACTGGGTTTGAGGTATTCGATTTTAAATTTATGTAAAGATGCAAATTTATGGGTTGTACGCGAAGACTGACGGGGAGATAATTGTAAATGAAAGATTGAAGTTGAGGTGAATTAACTTCTGTACTTTACAAGTATCATGAAACATGAATCTATCCTCCCTCCCTCTCTTCCTTCTTCCCGAAATAACCCCCCAAACCAATCATCCTCCTTATGATCCTTATCACCACCACCATCGCCACCATCGGCGGCATCAGAGACGATCTCGGACCCGCATATTTAAACCCTTCCCACGGGGTTTTTGGCCTATCTTGGCGGCTAGTAACTTTTTTAGGAGTTCGGTACCCTTATCAACAATAAAGCGCGATGCGTCTTTTGTTATAGGTAAGGTGCAAAATCTTGGATCTAAGCAATCTACACGTATTGGATGGCTTGTGACGGTGCTAAAGAGATGTATAGATTTTTTTTTTTTTTTTTTTGTTAGCAACTTTCTCTTCTTCTTCTTCTTCTCCCACCTTTGAAATTTAGGAGTTTGGGGTTGGCTAAACGTTAGAGGGTTTACCTGGAGAGTAATTGAAGGCTAAAAGTGGCGATGATGAGGAACTTCATGGTGGATATTGATTCCTTTTTTTTTTTTTTTTTCGTATTAAGCCTGTCGAAGGTCTGGGTGCCGAGACTGCTCTTTATATAGCAAAGAGATTTGAGAGAGGCGAAGGGGATATGTTTTCGATTGATATATATATATATATATAATACTATATATGTAAAGATCAGAAGTAATAGCAGTATAAAGATGGAGCTTTTATACATCTGTGATCTACCCGTTCAATCGAATTCATGATTCTAGACTACCCGGCCGTTCATCACTAAAGATCCCGAATGCATGTCTGGGCACGGGAGAACTGAAGATCTGGTTGTTGCCTATTATATCCACTCATTGGTTGATATTCACATGACTGAATGTGGAAGCCTGGACTCGTTTGCCCTGACTGCTGTGTTGATTTCCTAGCTGTACGAGAGAGAGAGAGAGAGATATTTTATTTTAGAGTTATAGCTTTGTGGAATTTTGCTTGATGGAATGGAATTTTGGGGGGGTTGAGGTAGTTAAAGGGTTGCATGTGTAGACATGTACAAGCATGTGGGCTTAATCATATACATCGATTTTTATCTCATCTCATTCCGCTGCACTATAGTACTAGCCGCTCAACCTACCAGTGGAGTCTCGACCAACGAATCTAGAGGGGGCCTTTTTTTTTTCGCCTCCGTGGATTAACGCCTAGTATACAGCGCGTGAACCAGTACTAACAAATAAGTTTATCCCCCCTCCCTCTCTTCTTTTCTCCCGAAATAGCCAGAAGCCAATTATCCTTCCTGTGATCCTTATCACCATCACCATCGACCATCACCACCACCACCACCACCACCACCACCAGAGATGATCTCAAAAACACATCCTAAACCCCTTCTACAAGTTTCGAAATTTTCTTCAAATCTTCTTCTAGTTTACCTGAGGCGTTGGAAAGAGCATCAACAGTAGAGTCCGGCTCGCCGTCTACTTTTATGCTGCAAATCTGTGACTGCGGGCAATCTAAGCCTAGTAGTGGGTGGCTTGTGACAGTGCTAGATAATTTAAATTTTTTTTTTTTTTTTTTTGTCGTTGTTAGTGATTTCTTCTTCTTCTTCTTCTTCGGAATTTGGAGTTTGGGATCGGTTAATCTTAGGGATTATATTACCTGGAGAGTAATTGAAGACCAAAGGTGGCAATGATGAGGAACTTCATGATTTTCTATCCACCGTTTTTTGTATCCGAGTGGGTCGAAAATGGTCGTTTGTAAGGGAGAGTTCTTGAGAGAGTAGAATGTATATTTCGGATCGATATATGTGCCAAAAAAAAAAAAAAAAAATGTATATGTGAGAAAGTATCGGTTAACCGGTTGAGAGATAGATGGGTTATATAGACCTAGATATAACCCGCCCATGGCACCCACCATTGAGGATCTAGATCTGCTTGCTGCTTGCTGCCTAACGTACCGATATACTCACATAACTGGATGTGGGAGCCTAGAGTTGTTCTCAGCCGTATAAGAGAGCTTTTTGATGGGTGTGGTTGTACAATTGTGTGGCGTGTGGGATTTTGCTCTATGGAATGGACTTTGGGGGGTTACACAAGCTAATAATTTCACATAAGGACGGCAAATGAAGATTTTCCCCGCCCGGACGGGAGAGGGAGAGAGACGATATGTTTTATACAAGTACATAATTTGGTTTATGGAATGGGGACTTTTCATAGAATTATTTATGTTTTTTGGGTGTTACCGCCGAATTGGATTTAGCAAAAGTTAATTACTTACAGATATCGATGTATATTCGCAAAATCTGATAATTTAGAATTTTTGAACGTTCTTTTTGTATATGCTATCTTGGTCAACGTTAAACCCCCCCCGGGGGGGGTTCTTTATCCCGAAATTTAAAATATATAACCAAATCAATTATTGTTACCACAAGCGCTTAATCACGATTAACATGCATTATCATATGAACCTTCAAGTAGTAGCAAAACAATCCTCAAAACCCTGTCCGCCTCTGACTGAAGTATAGTAGCACTTTGGGACACTACACGCATCTGCAGTAACACGAACAGCCTGTTCAATAGTCTTTTGCAATACGAATTGTATATTCACTGGCAAGATACGCTTGATGGCGTCGTCTCATATTGCGCAATCAGCTATAGGGCGGATTTGTGTTTTGTCTAGAGCTTCGTGGGCGGCAGGGCAGGCTGGTACGTTGCGACGAATCTAAAGATGGGTTTTTTGGCCGTTAGTATGTAACTTCTTTTTTTGGAATTGAGGATTGCTTAGGAGCTTACCCGGAGAGGGATTGAAGGCTGAGGGTGGTAATGATGAGGAACTTCATAACGTATACTGATTTTTTTGTCTCGAATCTGTCGAAGGTCTAGTCTGGGTACGAGACAATTAATTGACGCTGGCCTTTTTGTAAGAAGGAGATCTGAGAGGGAAAGGAATATATATATATATATATATATTTTCAGCTTGATGTAGATATATACACACATACGAAAGTCTGAGGTAACAGCAGTATAAGACAGGCCTTATATATCTATAGATCTACCCGGGCCCGTTCATTACCAAAGATCCGAAAGTCTACGCGCGGGATAACTAAAGATCTGGTTGTTAACTTGCCTATCCTATCCAATCCACTCATCGATGTTCACATGACTAAATGTGTAAGCCTAGAGTTGTTCCCATAGCGCCATGTCGATCCCCCAGCCGCATGAGAGAGTGTGGTTTTTATTATATTATATCTTTATAAACGGCTGTTACCTAATTGGAACGCTAGCGCTGCCGGCCTCATTACCTACATAATATACTCTCACACCACCAAATAATTATTCTGTGGTATATAATGGCTTAAAACACCTCTCTGAAACGTAAACACGTAAATCAGTTCCTGCCAAAAAGAGCACCTAATAGATTTCCCACGGGACCACTATTTTGAATGGCATCTAGAGTTTCCTGCACAGCATCGGGGATCTGCCCAACAGTTTGTCCTGCTCCAGCAGCAGCATTTGCTGCTATATCGGCGGCGTCATTAGTTGCTTCAAGTTCGGCGTTCTGGGCTAAGGGGCCGGGTAGAGGGCGGCTCAAGACGGTTCTAATACAGTAGATAGAGATTGTTATTACTTGTTTAGAAGCTTTTTTTCTTTGTGAGTGAAAGAACAAAAGAGGATTTACCCAGCTAGCATCTGAAGCCCGAGTGTAATGATGATAGATAACTTCATTGTTTAATAAATATCTTAGGAAGGATGGTGGGGTTCCGCGGTTTCTTTTGTTTAGAGCGATCGGCCGGCTCCGGGGGAAGTGTATTGTGCAGTAGTATGCTTAAGATTGAGGAAAAGAGAATGCTGGTGGTTGGGGCCGGTTTACGTGGCCAAATGCTGGTAAGCAAATGTAATCAATCTAAAGGCCTTTCGTTCGATATTTGGTATCTTTGTTTCTCGATATTTTGCCAACGGCGAGATGGCATCGCTCAATTTATACCTTTTGCGTATATATCATCCCTTTGTAGGAACGTTTGCCTAAGTAGAGTCCTTTTCGTAACTACTGGAATTTCGCAGCCGGTCACACAAGAGAGATTTTCATCATGGTTTATTTCAATTTATTTGAGGAATGGACTTTGGTGATTGTTAGGCTGCTAAATCGCCATGCATGTACTCAGAGTGGGCAGGATGCCAGGTACACGTGTGATAATTTACGTCCACAAAAAGTGCTTTCAGGCTCTTTCGTATTATGATTTCCCTTCCCATTTATTATCCAGAAGAAAAAGCGGCCACTTTGCCCTCGTACTAAACAAAATACAAAATTCTACAAAGATATACTTCAGATATTCCCCCCGCCTCTCTCCCATATATGGGCCGTCCTTTATCTAAACTCTTCGGCTCCTACGGCTTTTGGAGGGGTAGGGAAGCGGATATATCATTCAAATAAAGATCAGATTAAGATATATACGTACTCAACCGATCAATATTTGTTTTTGTGAATTTATATATACAGCACTGAAGTAAGCTTTATAAACCATGCGCCCACTCTCACAAACGTGATTGAATGGCTCGGGGTAAAAGGCTTAGTAAAGACGTGCTTAAGTCGGTTCTAAATTGGGTTGAAATATTTGGCTGTTGGTTAGTGCAGCGACTTTTAAAGCTTTTAGTTGCAAGGTTTTATGGTGTAAATTTTTTTTGGAACTTTACCCAGCTAATATATAGATACTGAAGATGGTAATGGCGAGGAACTTCATTGTTTTTCGTAGGGGTTTAAGCTGTTTCTTCAACCAAGAGGAGGGGGGAGGCTTTCGGGAAGGCTTTCGGGAAGGCTTTCGGGAAAATTGAAATAGTACTAGTAGAGTTGATTAAGGCCTTTCGCAAAAAAGAGGTGGTTATGATGTGAAGTCTTAGATTCGTTACTTCTTTCTCTGATAAAATGTACGGAAATTGTCGAATTGAACAGAAGGTTGCAGGTCTGAATACTCCTCGTATAGCGCGGCATAGGTTGAGGTAAAACTTATGCGTTCATGAAATACAGAGCATTGATCCGACTCTTCCCTTCCCTCCTCCAGGCCTCCTTCTCTCCTCCTCCTCCTCCCGCGCCTCCTCCCCCCTCTCGCTTGCATGCTATCGAAAATATCCTTTCCTAAATCTAACGTCATGTAGATAAAGAAAGGGCGCACGTGACCGGGATTGATCACTCAATCATCATCGGCTCCTGAGCCACCTAAAAGGGCCCTGTCCACCGCTCCCACGACGCCAAGATTATTATCAATTTGGTGTATAGTATCCGCCGCTGCGCTAGGAGGTAGTTGGCCGGTTCGCCCTAATCCACCGGCAGCGTGTACTGTCGCCTGAACGACGTCACTGTTGGGGTCCAGGAGCTCGTTAGAGATCTCATCAAGGACACTGTGGCCTTGGGCCGATGGGTGGGTACAGGGTAACCAAAAATGGCCCTGACAGATATTTTCCAACTATTAGCATCATTCTAGATTCAGGGAGCAAAAGATGAGGTTCAACCCTACCCGAACAATCAATAATGAAGAATTTCATTTTTGACGAATACTTCGGTCGAGAAGAACTGAAGTACCGTAAGATTAAGTAGTTTTAAGAAAAAGTCCTTAGGGAATAGTTTTCGGGGGAGTATAGAAGTCTGAACATGAGTTTGCTCTAGCTTGACCAATGTACAGATATATCTCAAGCGTGGTAAAGGAAGCGGCTATAAAGTTGGAGATTTGTTTCGAATCTCCCTCCTCTTCTTCTTCTCGAGCTCTCTTCTGATGTCAACGAGACGAGCTCGAGACGGCTTTATACGCATACGAGACTATTACACACATTTCGTATGACTATCGGCCTAAAACCATCTTTCCCGCCGCGCAATTCTCTAATTGTCCATGTAACTATAGAGAAAGCTTGATTGTGTGCACTTAATTTATGCCCTGATGTTTGATTTAGGCTGCAACTGCACTCAGCGACGCCAGGTACCTTTGATTTGAGTGTAAATCCGCTAACCAAGTTGACAAAAAGTGAAATGATGCCTGGAGTAGGATAATTCTAAATATTTATGCAATTGTATGGTATTTTCTGACAGCGGTGTTTCGAGCTCTGCAATCATTAGAGGCACTCAGAATCACAGGTTTCAATCTTGGGCATAGCTGTGACCCTGGCGGTTCTGAGGTAACTCCATGCCCAACGATGACATGAATTTATGCGGAATCTTATAAAACTTATAAGTTTTCACATCTTTTCTGTGACAATCAACTTGTCGACGTGGTTGTAGAAATAAGATATTTCAAAATTACAGAAATTGTCGATTTGAACAAAAAGTTGTAGATTGAAAGACTCCTAGTACTATTGAATATGATTTTTATCATCCTTTGAAAGACAAGTAGAACCTATTTCGAAGTTCCTCGTACTAAGAAATAATATAACTGAGATACATCAATTAAACATTATGTTACAAGACGCGTCCCAAACGCCTGCCGGCGTTTCAACTGTAGACCCTGGCTTCATACGCCAACTTCCACGAAGTGAACAAGTATTCTCGAATAATAGCATATTTTCGCATTATTAAATGATTATTTTGTGATGCATAACGACCAAAAACACTTCTCCCAAATACATTAGTCATCTACTATATTATACTCCACCACTTGTCTCGTAAACCAGGCTGCGACCTTTTCTGCGGTCTCCACCACCAGTAGCAACCCTAATCGCATCTCCCACAACACCACGATTTGTTTCGATGGCATGTAGAGTTTGCAACGCAGCACCGGGAACCTGCCCAACAGTCTGTCCTGCTCCGGCGATGGTGTTGGCCGCTTCGTTCAGTTGGGCTAAGGGGTCGGGTAGGGGGCGGCTCAAGACGGTTCTAATATTATTCTTGTTGTTAATGCTTTCTAAGATCCCCTTTACATTGTATTTTTATAGTGTTTTTCTTATTGTAATTTGGGTCGAAAACTTACCCAGCTAAGAGCTGAAGCCCGAGAGTAGTAATGACGACGAACTTCATCGTTGATAAATAAGTTGCTTTTGGAAGGGAAGTGAGGGGTGGTGTTTGGTATCTTTGAAGGATAGATGGTAAATAGATGTATCTCTTCTGAATATGAAAGTCTGAGGAGGAGTTTGTTCTGATTCTGTGCTGTAAACTGTGGTGGTCTTCTCCTCCAAGGTTGACGAAACAGGACGCTTTTATATCAAGCTTGTATGACTGTAAGTCTAGATCGCCTTTTTTTACCGCTTTGAAATTCTCCCACCCATCCATTAGGATTGAGCCTTTTCTGCCGTGTATGCATGTTAGATTCACTGAGAGATCTTCGGTTTTAGGCTGCCAATTTGCACGGCAAGTCAGCGACGCCAGGTGTGGTATTTTGAGAGGACCTTTTGCGTTGCCATAGGTGGGTTATCAAGTCTCAACGGTCAGCGCCTAGCTAGCGTCGAGGCTAGCAATGGGTAGCCTTAGCCCCAGCTGCAGAGCTCGGTTGAGAGGTGGATTAAACTGGTTGGGATTGTACGAGAGTCTAATTGGCATTTGTTAGCAGAATGTCCGCTCTGATATATGTATTCTAATTTCATATGCGCAGACGAGGCAAGGGGTCCACTTAACTAAAGCTTAACTAAATTGAATTTCTATAAAATGCAAAAAGGCGAGGCCGAAGAGTGTTACCCGAAGCCTCCAGACGCACGCGATGTGAGGGGCTGAACTCTTGAACTTCAAGTTTTGAAATCATAGGCCCGAGATCATATAAAGGGACCAATTATCTTGTGCCCTTGCGATTCATGTTTTCACGCAAGGGGTGGAAACAATGGAGTATTTCAAATTTTTTTGTATCTAGGGCTATTTTCACAGATTCTCTCTATTGTTGCTACTTCAGGCGCGAGCGGTCCTACGGGACTTGCAAGAATTAATAGCGATCTATATCAGATTTCGTTGGAAGCTGATCGGTAAAAGAAGTTCACAATGAAGCCTGGAGAACTTCTTCTTTTCCTCGTTCGTTAGTTCAAAAAGTTCGGATTATTGACCTGTGGTTGCGGCTGGTCTCGTTCTACGAAATAGAAGAGATCTGGAGATCCCTCGAATTGAAAATGTGTTGGTTTATCTACCTGACGTTGGCGTCAATCGTGATACCGCGCCAGGATCTCCGGATTGGCGTTGTTCCACCCACCCCAACCCACCTGTGTAACCGACGAACCTCACCCCAACTCACCAACGCCGACCCCCTCAGAGTATCTTACCCGTACACACATCACCCCTCAAAGAAACACGATGTCAGCGTCGACCTCCCTCGCAGGCTCTCCGCCCTCATTATCGGGAAACCTTTCCCCTTCTCCACCTCGCGCTGGCGACCCGCTTGCCTCAGGCCTACGCACGCTGTTCGACCCCACCATCCGGCAAACGACCGAAAAGCTTTGGATCGTGCATCAATCGCAGATTGCGCTGGCAGAAGAGTTGGAACGGCTTATTTCCCGTATGTGAAAGAAATCCTATACTACTTTTTCATCTTCAATGCGTCACGTAGTAAGAAAGGAAGCTAACCTTACACCGCTGCTTCAGAATTAAACCACTACCTCGAAACCACCGATCCACCGCTTCTAAAGCCAACGATTGTAAAGCTCGCGAGTGTGGGAAAGAGATTGAATGCCGTTAATAGTACGTTCCATTAAATAGTAACATCCTTTGTTCTTTCTACCGCTTTGTCTGACCGTGGATATGATTTTGGTACAGCGCAACTTCACGCCATACAAGGCCGTGTAAACCGACTGTTTATACAATTGAGTAAGCAGAAGGCAATCAATAACGCCAACAGTATAGCATCCGCAAGTGCTACGACACCTGGATCGGGATCAGGTATAGGACTTGGAGTGTCTAGTCTTACCAGCAGTAGCCCTGCAGCGGCGGCCTTGGCAGCAGCAGCCGGTGTTGGAGTGCCCGGGGGAAGTTCGAGTGGAAGCCGGAGTGGTGGCTGAGCGAGAGGGTATCCTTGGTGGGTTGTGATTGGATATATATTCAGGGATATCTTGGTATGCTTCGGATTCGGGTACGAATTTATGGCGATGTATATTGGACGGTCCGTACTCGCGGGCGGTGCCGTGGATGGGTCATCAAGGGATTGGCGGCAGTCAGGCCTCTGTAGCGGCGACGGCCTGGGCTCGCGGTGTGGGTTGCACAATCGTCGGGGAACGGCTGGCGGGTTTCGTCTACAAGGCCTATTGGCAGGGTATCATAACATTCTACTACACGGGAAGCACTTGCGGAGTTTGGAAAATGATATTATTCTGAATTGTCATGTCTTATACATTCCTGATCGTGGCGCAGAAGGAAGGGGAAAGAAGAGCCACCGAAAAGAAGGGCCGGTGTAGTGTATACATGTATTATCATTCTAGCGTATAGAAATGGGCGGAGAGGGTAGAGAACGAAAAAGGAGACCCGCTAGCAAAGGATATTATGAGAAGCAAAAATTAACAAGGAGAACAAATGAAGCTTTTTATACCAGTCTTGTGTACATCGGAATATCGGGAGCCGAAGCTTCTATAGCGCCTTCAGATCTTGAGTCGTCGTTCGTACTAGGTTGTTTCGCATGGTCGTCTCGATTCTTGAGGAGCCTCATTCGTTGGAGCTGAAAGCGAAGCCAGGTGGTAAGGAGCGAATCGAAAGCAAAAGGACGCCTGGATATAGAATTGAAAGAGACGAACCAAGGAAAGTGCCAAAGGATGGCAGAGAAAACTAGGTTTATATATAATGGAAAAAAGGTATAGTTCCAGCGCTCAAAAGGCCCAATGAGAATACGCAAAAACATTTAAAGCAGGTACTAAATATGGGTCGCATGAGAAGCGTCGTCAAAGTCGAGTAATATGTCGAAGTAATATGTGTAATAGTAGTAATAAGATATAAATAATACCTTGAACCCCTTCAAGGACTGGTATAGAGTAAAAATCCCAAACCTCTTCTTTTGAGAAAAATCAATTACAAGAACCAAAGTGCAAGAAAAGCAAAGCTAGTAGAAAAAGAAAACACCATCCGACTTTAAAACTTTTGTATTAATCGATCTCCATTCTTGGAGGTGGATTGATCTGGTTCGTTCCCGAGTTGAAATCTTGCATTTGGTGCTTGTCTTCAGGGTCTGTTGGTTTTCTCCTATTGACGTGTTGCTTAAGGCCTTTATCGAAATTGAGCATGCATTGAATGGCCACGCCAATAGTCGTGATGAGGAGGATGACGGTGATGACTGCAAAGATGGTGAGGGAGCGGCGTGCAAGCCGGTAAAATTCGACTTTGTCGCCGTGGTACATACGGACAAGTTTAAAGAGGAAGTAGGAGAGACCACCTAGGTAGAGAATCTGTGGTATAGCCGTTAGTTTTGCGACTTTGTGCAACGTTGAGAATCAGGGGAACATACGATGACGAAACCAGCGCCCAATTTGTTCTCCCTCCTGGTGAACCAGGAAGCAGCGAGGAGAATAAGGATAGTAACCGGGATAACGACAATTGTCAAGATAAACTCGATATCGCTCTTGTCGAGCAGGATAACCAGGAACTGGATTGTGAACCCGAGGAAAAAGAAAAAATCGAACTTCAAAAGGGCGATGTAAATCTGGAAAATAAGATATCGGCGCTTCATTCGAAGGTCGGCTGAAATGTGCTTGTAGATTGTCCAGGCAAACTCGTCGTGTAGTCTCCAGGCAACGAAGCTCATGAACGCAGTTATAACACCGATTACGACAGGAATGGCGATAAGAAATGGGTAAATACGCCTCCACAGCTTGGTTGGGTCGTATCTTCCTGGGTTTTCGGGAGTATTTCCACCAGATGCCATATTCACAGCGTCTCGGATCTGGTCGATTTGGATTGCAGAGTAGAGCAGCATAAGAGCGTTGAAGATACAGAGGCCGAAGACCTGGATAGTGTTTTTGAGGCGGAGAGCATCGTAGACAAGGACGAATTGGAATAGCCACGCGAAGATGAACAGTGTGAGATATCTAAGCGACGATTAGCACATGCATTTCTAGTATTTGATATGTCACCCATACGTTGTAATCGGTCTTCTATTGTCAGTTACTTTGCCTTCGGCATTTGGAACGTTGTCCGGTATCGTCGACTGGAATGTTCCGAAGATGTAACTGCTAGCTGTCAGCCCCTGCAACTCACCGCATCCTGGATATAAATAGGGGGCAGTCTCACCATTCGAAAGTAAGGACTATGGCGGCCTCAAGGAGAACCAGAGCCATAAAGGCCCTGGTCCATGCTGTTGTAGGCCAGTACATCAATCCTGGCCGTCTGAGATCTGTTCCGGTGTGACGAAGATATCCTGCGTCCCCCAGGAGAGGGTTCGAGTCTTTCTTTTGGTGGCCCTTTAGGAACGGAATGTTGGGCAACTGATGGCAGAGACCCTTCTAGAGAATGGGTGTTTCTAGTGGTTGAAAAACCAGGAAAGAATAGATGAGCCGGAGAAGCGAAGGTGGTGGCCCCGCCCTGCTGGTGGAGGTGGTTTGTTCCAGGGGTTGCGGGATGATAGATGGATGGATGTGTTTGGATGTGTTGATGGGATGGTGGAGGAGTATTCTAGGCTTGGTCGCCGAGTGTCATCAAAGACGCGCGTTGTTGCAGCTGAGAAGAACAAACGAACGTCCTTAAACTCTTGGAAGCGTCCCTTCTCTTTGCGCTGTGCCTTATTCTCACTCTTCCTTGATTAGTTCTGTCTGTATTATTATCCTACAACAGTAACAGTGTCGTCGAAAGCCTCGATGCCTCCTTTTCTGTCTGCGTCCGAATAAATTTCCTAGTGTCGGTGTTTGGGTGGTTTGCGTAGATCTTGGTCGGGACGAGGTCTCATGTAACGTTCTGCAAGGGAAGCTGGTTTGAAAGAACGGTATAGAAAGGCCGAATGGAAAAAGCTAATGCACGCTCTTGTTCGTTCGTGAAGGCAACAGGATTTTAAAAACAAGGAAAAAAAGCGATCTAAATATGGAGGCGCTGCCAGATGTTATGCAATTCGAGATGTAGTCGGTCGTAAACGTCAAGTTGTGCGATCGGACGGAGTCCCTGAATTATCCCCTTTCTGGTCGTCGTCTTCCGTGGACAGTGTGGTATTAGGTGTCGACACTCGTACTCGGTCAATGGAGATGGTCGAGATGTCGAAGGCTGTGGTTGAGGAGCTGAGAAAGAAATAATGGAAAAGAAGGGGAGAGCATGAGAAAATAAGGAATAAGGAATCCCCAGGGTTTGACGGGGTGTCAGGGCGTTTTCTTTCCTTCTTCCTTTTTTTTCCTTTCTTTCGCCTTGCTTGGGGGGGCTTGTTCTTGTTTACGGGGACGGCGTACGGCTACTAATGTAAGACAGCCCAGTTTATGTTACAACAGACTGCTTTTTCGTCTGGACGCAGGCAGGTGCGAAGGGGCTACACGGCTAGCGAGGAACGAGACACCCTCCTCCGAGGAGCTGGACGACGTTCATGCCATCAACCTGACGAAAATATGCAGGTAATCTTCCCGAGTTTCTCTAGGGCGGAAAACTTTCTCGATGGAGGCATATCAAAGGGTACACCTTCGCATGTGGAATACCTTGAAGTGTACAGGTACCGTTCGATAAAGATGCTGTGCAATAGGATCCAGGCTTGGAAAACTGTCCCGATAGACGACGAGCCTCAGCCTTCTCCCTCCTGCATTGAAACAAGTGGGTTTCAAGCACCTCCAGAAACAGCCAAGCTCTATATCGCCAGTACCGTTGCTACTACTACCGACGACGTGCATATGCGTGTTTTGCGGCGGCAATTGGTGACTTCGTCGAGGAGTTTATATGGCCGCCGACCGTCAATCCTTACTCGAAGAGCTGTCAAAGAGGTTGTCTATCGGTTTACATTCGCGCTTTGGATGCCCATCACTTCATCTAGATCTGTCTTCGATCGTGATATGTTGTCGATTTTCAAACAAGGATTCGGAAAGCTCTTCCTGCATGTGGCTGGACTGTGCAGAAAGTGGACGCTATATTTCTCAAATCAATGAGGCTACGTTCCTACTACTTACTCAGCACTGCAGTTCAGCTCGACGAGGTTCGTGGTACGGCTGTAATCATACCACGTGCGATTACCTGATATCTGACTAGTTGGTAGACGGGAATCCTGTAAGTCTTACCAGCCCCACCCATTTTGCCTTCGTATACAGTAGATTAAAAGAGCCTTGCTGTAATATGGGCAGAGACACTAGCTGTCATCTAAGGGACTATAATCTCGAAAATTGGAATATATTCTGTAATAATCGTATGATGATAGCAATGAGGCAAATTCCTTACACTATTTCGTTTCTCAACCATGTCTCGAATCCAGCCAGGTGGGCCTCATAACAACGGTTACCGCTGATTAAAGGGCTTGACACCAGAGATTCCCGAACCCAAGCGGCGAGCGAGCCTCCTCGGAGGCGCATAAAACAACCTGGGGAATTATTAGAACCGATGACGCGCAACGTCGAGAGAGGCCCACCTATATTCAGCTCGCTTAAACTGCGGAACAAAGGAGTACCGTGATATTAATTCTAGAAAGTGGGCTTAGTTAGTTGCCGGTATGCCTCACCAAAGCATCAGACATGATCAATTCCGAACACCACAACCTCGCCCTGATTGCGAGGATAGAATTCTCGTTCTAAATTCCGTCTTCGAAATAAATACCCTACGGTTTATCCTATTCTGTCAACCGGTTCGTATACCCCGAGCTCCCGGGGAGAATATTTCCACATTGGAGTCCTTGTCCCGGGGTGAGCATCAGGAGAGTTTCATAACGCCCAACTAGAGAAAGCCTTTCGTGTCAGCCTTATAGCCTCTTCACTACGACTCTCCTTTGCAACCCCAAACTCCTTGGCGGGGTGAATGGCAAGGTGGGGAGGTTTTCCCGATGGCACCTTGACTTTGAGCTGTTGAAGGCTTGTGATTCGATAAAATTGTTATCTACCACGTTGTTCGTCACGAAGAATGGGAAACTTCGGTCGATAGGAAAGAGTTTGAAGGGACGAATAGGAGGCTATGAATCGATGGTGGGGGTTAAACATGTTATTGGTGCGACCACTAAGGACCGAACTTGAGTGTTAGATGCATGTTTTATAATAGTTTGGTGGCCAATTGAATGATTCCTATGTCCGAGAACAAAGCTCTTGTATCAATGCGGCTTCCCGTTGCCGTGGTTCGCTGTTATGATGGCGAAATATTGATATTGACTGGCCTTGAATCCGATATTGACCCAGTAATCTGTCCTCTATGTTGCACGTTCCATCGGTCCTCGACTTCACGAAAACTCCAGGTCGATATTGTGGCGCGAGTTTGTGGCTGATAAGTTCGACGGCGTGGCGTTGAATCCAACCTCGACATCAACACATTCGCGCTCTTGAGCGACATCAACCACGATCTTGTTCATGCGCCAGGGCATCATGCGGGGGTATCAGCAGTCATCCTTAGAAGCCGTTGCACATATCATTGGATTCCATAAGAACCCAGAACGATGAGTATTAAGTGTATCTTCTACTCCTACTTCGATGCCGACAAAGGTACGCAAACTGGTCCCAAGATCCATGACCATGTCTAACACCCTCCAGGCCCCCGCGTTCTATACCAAGTGCCGGAGAACTCCGTCACTCCTTCTTCGGATACTCCCTCCCAGCCACCTACTCTCTTCTCTTTCGACGAAATATCAGACTACATAATCCCCAAGCAACAACTTTGCGACCGTCTCATAACGTTTTGTCGCAATCGCTATCGTCTTCTGGGCTACCCTATCTGCTTGGAAGAAGATAAATACGACCGCAATGAATTCATATTCAACTTCGTCATCGTTTTGGATGAGTCCGAGGAGTTTAGTTCTTACAAGCCAGTGGTTAAAAAGCTAGCTAGACTTTTCAAAGCACTCGAGGAACAGATGGGGTTCTTGTGGAACGAGGTGACCAGAAGCTCGGTATATACTCTGATCGAGCAGGTAATGGAGGATTTGAACAGTTATTGCGAGTGCATGATTCCAATAAGTCCGTCATTACTCTTTAAAAATAGCTGGTCCCATACTAAAACTCAAAATCTAGACGAGAGTAATACGATTAACCTCAAACTATTCCCCGCTATCCCCCCGCCTCCACCGGTGAAAGCCTACCATGTCCCCATATCCACTGTCCGCTTCGAATCTATAATGGACAGCAACTGGGATCTAACAATGCAACGCATTATCCCATTTATTGATGGAGTAAACTCTGTGCGCCGCATTTCAGAACTCGCAGATGCAGATTATACACTCACGAAGAAGTGTATTTCGGAATTATTATACTACGGCTGTATCATTATAGTAGATGTATTCCGGTTCGCAAATATCTACGCCGTTAACAGCGAGTTGTACAATTTTGTCAACGATGGGGCGACAGCTACTACTGGTGGAGGGCTTCAGGAGGAGTGTCAAGCGTATATTAGTAGTACTGGACGGTTACTCGATTTTCCGGCGATTTTAGAGTTATACACGAGTTTAAGGCAAGGATTGACCGTCGGGGAATGGAGCCTGGAGAACGCAGAGAGGCTAAAGGACGTGGATGTGAGGAGGTTTATACAGTTCGGTATCATCAAGGGATTCCTTTACCGCGTACAAAAATACCCGGTTAGAATCGACGATGGAACGGGCGCCGTTGCGACTGTAGGTGCTGCGACAGCCGCAGTCGGGAGTTCAGTTGATCTGCATGCTTTGGCGTTGGGAAATGGCGAAACTCCCGGGGTAGCAGGGAGTGCGGTTGGAGGGAAACTAGGGAAATCAATGACTACTGGAAGCGGAATATTGATGGCGGATAGGAGCTTGCCATTGTTACGGTACTTGGATGGAGCACACCATTTCGATTCAATCTGTACAGATTTACAACAGAGCGAGAAGGATGTTCTGAAGAATTTAGCGGCATATCCGATCGAGCTTATTGATCGGTGAATAAGTGTGCGATAAAATGAGATATGTCATGGTGTGACGAGGAAGTACAGGACCTGCATATAGGGGAACCAAGTTACACGAGACTGCTTATGCGTCAGTGGTATATTTGACAACAGCCTTTCCGAAGTTCAAGCCGTTCAACATGTTAACCAGTCCTTCTGCTTCATTATCGATTCCGACAGTCACGTCCTCATTGTAGTGGACCGATCCCTCGTGCAACCACTTCGGCACGTCTCTGTAAAAGTTAGCGGCATACTTGGCGGCAAGATCACCGACAATGAAACCTTGGATCTTTAGCCTCTTTGTGACAACGTGCATGAGGTTCTTGACGCCGTAGGCTTCTTCGTCTGCTTTTCGGTTGCTATTGGATATTAGCGTAATAGAAATTGGGAACCGTTGTTCAAGATGTGCGCGTATGCAACTTACTATTGCGAAATCATTCCCGACTCAATAAAACGAGCGAATGGCTTTGCATTTTCAATGGCAGCTTCGAGGGTTTCTAGTGCGATGGATCGTCAGCCCGAATCACTGATAAAAATCGATTTTCGGAGGGGTTCTACCTCCTCCAACATTATCGTAGTAAATATCCAACCCTTCAGGAATGTACTTCGGCAATGCCTTATCAGGGGACTCCGTCTTGTAGTTGAAGGCCGCATCGAATCCAAGCTTTTCAATCAAATACTTGACCTTCTCATCTGATCCTGCAGAGCCGACAACTCTCAGACCTTCTCGCTTTGCCAACTGTCCAACTAAAGATCCAACGGCGCCTGATGCTGCGGAAATGAATATTGTCTCCTTCTCATTCTTGTGCAACTCTCCGATCTCATAAAGCGACGCATAGGCTGTTAAGCCTGGCATTCCAAGGACACCAGTGAATCGTTCAAGTGGGAGATTGTAAGGGTTGTTCACGACTTTGAGGTTGCTGGCCGCAGTGCGTTCGGCGGAGTAGACGGCGTATTCAGAGTGTGTGATCAGGCCAGTGACAATATCACCCTTTTTCAGGGTTTCGTGTCCAGATTCAAGGACCTTCGCAATACCGCCACCCTCAATTGGTGCACCTAGAGGGTAAGCGGCCTGGGTCATGAAGGGATGTGTTAGCATAGCAATTCATAATATTGTGGAAGGCTGGGAGCACATACGCTGTAGCTTTGGATTTTGGCATCGCGCATGCGGCCGCGCATGTATCTGTATACGCGCATTTAATGTCAGTAAGGCAATATCAAAAAGTAGCTAGGTTTATTGTACATACGGGTCAATAGAGACAAGGAGGACCTTAAGGACGACACCGCCTTGGGGCGCCTTTGTAATATCTACTTCGCTCGACTTAACTACTAGATCCTTTCCTGGCACAGGGAACCCATTTGGGATGCTATTGAATATCAAGGCTTTTGATTGAACCATTTTGACTGTAGGAGATATTTGAAAGTGGGTGTTTGGGAATCGATATATTGGAACGTGCTTGATATAGCCGCGGGTGAAAATGGGGCTTGCGTTGGAAATGTTGGAGAGGTTGAGGTCGCGGTATATATATTGGGAACTGATCAGGCTGTAGTTATGAGATGGTAAGATGAATTGATTGGTAATGATAATGAAGAAAGAATCAATTGTTCATGGCTGCATAGGGGACTATATATACTTTTCCAATCAAGTTTCCAAGTTGAACTTATAATAGGTGTGCTCGTGCAACCGAGCTTCTCGAATTCAAACTTTCCGCGAACGCTTTCCAAATCGCTGGAAATGATGTGATGGCTGGATGACGAAGATGGCTAGCTTCACATCTGGGTGGCACACGGACACCCACTCTTCCAGATTATTTTAGTTACCCCGCGACCGAGTAGCGCTCAATAGGGTCTGCCATTTTTGGAAATTTTTATATCCATGGAGAGAAATGTCCGATTGAAGCGTTCAATCGAGGAAGGGATGGTGTAGGCAGATGCTTTGATACTAGCTATTGTCTCGGATATCGGATCTCATTATCTTCCATTGATGCTCCTTCGATTGCATTGTCCAATGATATGGAAATCCGCGATATCGGGAGGGCAGGAACAGGAAGCCGTAACTTCTACTGTATGTAACACCAGATGCAGGTCGCATCGCCGGCTCTGCCGGTAGAGTTTATATTGGCGGGAAAGTGTGCTTCTTGCTTGATTTTTTTAAGCCGAGGGATTAGTAACCCTTTTCAGCAGCATACGGACGTCATGACGTTTTAGATCTTAGAGCTTTCTTGAAGCTTAGGATGTTGGAGTTTCACGGAGGCTTTGCTGGATGCGGCAGGTTTAGAAGCTGACAAATGGAGGGATTGCGTAAACGGCCGTTCACATTGTCTAATGTTCGTACGGTCAATGAGAATGAACGGGCGCCGAAGGATTGTTGGAATCCAAGGATCAATTGCCTTGAAGCTGAAGCGGGTATCAAAACAGGAAATAGTTCGAATCCGAACTGCGGTGTGTTAAGTCGGCCCGATTAATGCCAAGACATCACAGCTAAGCTCCCATCGCGAGAGCTTCATGCGCATGTGCATGCTCGCGTTCTCCAAACCACCAGCGAACGCCGTAATTGATTCCACAACTTCACGCCGGCTTAATACACACCGAATACCACCCCAATTCCAGCATCTCTAATCTCCTAGATCGTCCGAAGTATCATTCCGAGCTTCCCGGGATGTTTTCTTGGTTCTCCTCCAACGACGCTCCGAGAGATCCGCCGCCCCCATCCTACCGCGACGAACCCTTCCTGCCGCCTGGCGCCATGTACGCACAAGCTGCGAAAACAATCAAACCGCTCGATCTCCCATGCCTCAATGCCCTGCGTGGGAAGCGTGTGATCCTCGCTTCTGCCTCTCCGCGCCGGAAACAGCTGCTGGCCCAGATCGGCCTTACAAAGTTGGACATTGTACCCAGTGACTTCGCAGAGGACTTGGACAAGAGCAAATATACCGCTATAGAATATGTTATGGAGACAGCACAGGAGAAATGTATGAGCGTGTATAAGCAGGAGGTCGGTTTTTAACCCATTACCCCTTTTTACTGCCTCAGGGCAGCCATCTTGGAACGATCTGGTCTGACGAAGTACTTGCATTCATGGGTTGAAACAGATAGACTCGGATGATGAGCCCGCCCTCGTTATTGCAGCCGATACGATAATATGCTCTTACCTTGGTGGGATTGTGGAAAAGCCTCTCAGCTTTCAAGATCACATTGATATGTTGAGGCAATTGAGGGATTCGGAGCCTCATAAGGTTATTACGGCTGTGTGTGTAATGAGCCCCTTACCCGATGGTAGGGCACCGGGATATGCGATAGATACGCATGTCGAAGGTACATCGCTTCCAAACGTCGTCAATTTATGACTCTTGCAGTTTTTTAAGCTGACATTTTGATAGAAACGATCGTCAAGTTCGACAAAAACGTGACAGATGAGCTGATAGAATCGTATGTACGAACAGGAGAAGGAGCGGATAAGGCCGGCGGGTACGGAATTCAGGGGCTTGGAACTATTTTGGTAGAGTCCATAAACGGGAGTTATGATAACGTGGTCGGGTTACCGTTGAGAGGGACCTTGAAGGTGATCGAGACGGTGGTATTCCCACCGGAAGAAGAGGCGGGGGATATCGTTTTGTAAAGCGAGTACTACGAAATCTCGATCTTCTCCGAGGCTTGAAAAGGTGTTGTGGAGGCTGCACAGTAGTTAGTTCCAGAGGGTAATAGATAATACTGCATGATGGTATTGGCTTGCCTTGTCTTAGAGAGGCAGAAGGAACGGAGAGTGAAGAGACTGGTATTCGATATGGATTTAGGATTTGGGATTGGAAGGCGTAATGTTGGGTGCTTGTATTATCTGTATAACAATATTATCCGGTAGTAGATGATCGATGGGGAGCCAGATTTTAGTGCACATTGGTCTCGTATGTGCATGTTGTATCTTTTTCCCTTATCAATTGTTAGGATGATATGAATTGCCACTTTAAAACTTGAAAAAGCGGGCGACTTTGAATCGACCTAGATTTCTTCTTGCTTGTGAAAGATGGCAGTTCGATCTCGAATGGGCAGAGACCGAGTCTAGCCGTGAATAGGAAAAACCAAGGTTGGTTAGCGACGAAGTGGGCTGCTATCGGGCCTTAATTAGGGCCTTACAGTAGGCCGTCACTCAGCCTCGGCATCCATGCACGAGGACATCTCTGGAAAAACACTAAGGGTTTCATTACCAATGGAATGCTTGGTTCATGAAAGCCTACAAATAAAATATAATCTCTCGGGATAAAAAGATAACCTGCTCTCAGTAAGCGTATCTTCGATAGCTTTTCCCAGGGAAACTTCAAGAACAATCCTAATGCTAGCAAGTCTCCATATGGCCATGCACACATTCTAATGTTTGAATTATGGGGAGATAGAAGTACAAGCCCTGATCTGAGGATATAATTAAGTGCCAATGATAATGTGGGAGAGAAAGGAGTTGAAGGAATTCACCTCGTTCCCCTGCTGGGCTCAGAATATGCTTGTTTAGGATAGTGAAACTGATATGTGTCCAACCTAAATTTAATCGTCGTTCTATCCAGAATGCCCAGGCGGTGTACGAACGCTCTACGACAATGTATACGAGATTGTGTCCCTGCTCTTATCCTTCAAAGTCCCCTTCCAAGCATGCATAACGAGCCTATAGGTACAAAATCCCGCATCATCGGTGACGGGGCTGAAGTGACTTAATTGGATTGTCTGTCTTTAGTCCTGCATGTATAGCAGATTCCAGTCCTCGTAGACCAACCGCCGACGTTAGCACATGGTTGCAAGATTTCAAGAAACTCCGCGGATCCGTATCACCCCCTGAGATGAAGAGCTCCGTCCCTTCGTGGGGAGGAGGACGTCTCTCCCCCAATCATCCAACATTCTTGCCTTGTCACCTCGCATCATTATATCATAGCGTCGACAGTGTAACTATATTACTCGCCGTCAAAGCGCACGTCCAGACAAGGTCGGTGGAGCTCCAGTCCACTTTTCAAAACCTCCCTGCAGTCCCAAACTGCGTATTTGTCTCACCCCTTTTCGTGGTACTTGAGGTAAATGTGATCTAAGAGCATCGTTGAGGATTATACTGAAGTGGTGTCATCTGATCAACTCGGCCTATAGGCCTAGGTAGAACTGTCAGACAGAGGGCGTCTTTAGCAGTGGGCATTTTCGTATTCGTACTGGTACCGATACGTATAAGGTTGGGGCCAAAAGTGGATCGACAATCGAGGAAGATCCTGGACTATGCTTTCGACGTGCACGTGGTGGAAGATTCCCGAAGTTGCTTTCGCAAGACCGATTGACAGCTGCTTCGCTAGACTGCCTAGTCGTCGTACTTCTCCAGATACGAGAATTTAGATGTCGGAACATGCCTCTCCGGTAATATTGATCAGTTATTTAATCCTATTTCCTGATTGCACGAGAGATTGATCCTTGGGTCCACACACACCAAGTATCTCGAAGACTAAGGTTTACCGTGCCACAAATACCCCATAAATAATTCCCCTCGATGGGTAAGTCCATGCCGTCTACACACGGGTATATCATTGGGCAGGCTATAATTGCTAAGGTCCGAAGCTAAAGCCTGGAACTTAACTGAAGTTTCAATTGGTTGATCAATTGAATACCTAGATCGTCGTTGGCAGAAACAGAGCTCTCTGCGTTTGAAAAACCCAATATTTGGGAGTGGGCTGTCGGCCTGATGTCAGACTTTGCATTTTTCTTGTGATATTTGCCTTGCGTCATCTCGAGTCTCTATTGCTTTCTCTGCTCTAGAGGGTAGTATTATAGGTAATTTTGATATAGGATGTTGCACGCTTGCATGCATATCTTACACCTGTGGAGCCATTCCCACGTGTCCGTAACCCTAGGCATCGGGTCGTAGCTATAGCGGCCAAAGGCGAAGCTTCAGACTAAACGTTTAAACGAAGATGCCCTTCGGAGGGTTTCTATTTTCAACGTTCATTCCCGTAACCAATACGCCCCATGGATCTAGCTCGCCCCTTAAGGCCCTTTCTCTCCATAATGCTTCCTCTAGATCGATTATTTACTAGTATTTCTAACGATCTTCTAACTGGCCATCTTCGATCATATCGAGGGAACTAGAGTACGCCGTGTCACAACGACCGACTCAGGATAACTCGACGCTGATAGCTAGCCTTTTGGCTTTGCATAAAGCAAACTTGCTAGCTGCGCTGCAGACGCACATGTATATGCAACCTTGAGCCCGCTTTCGCCTCGCCAAAAATACAACGCGATTGCCGACCAAACCGAAGGCAGTCTGTCGCGGGGGTGTATCACCTGTGTGAAATATTACGAATACACGCAGGACTTGGGCGTCGGCCTTAGTTAAGGCCTAAAAGAATGTAGAACTCTAACTCTGCCATCCAATGGTCTATTCCAAACAGGCGGTTATGAATACCCGAAGGAAATAGGACTGTTGGAATGGAGGCAAGGGGGAAGCTTCCCCGAGCTCTATCCCGGCAAAGCAAACAACGCCTTTCCAGATGTGGTAAATGTCGATGTTCTCGAGACCCATTCAAATTTATGCATGAAGTATGTGGTACAGGGTTCCCGCCTAGGCCAGTCAACCACAAGAGGCTTCAAATTCCTTCTCGACAGCTAGCTGAATACATGTAGTGACAGGACGGCGAGGTTTGTGCTGTGCGACTGGCCGACCAGGATAGGCTTTCGGCACAGCAGCAGCCTTCGGCACAAGGCTTTCGTGGCGCTCGTCTCTTTCCTACAAGCACAGCCGGTTTCTGACCAACTGATTACCGGGTTTGTTTTTGGCGGCTTCCAGCGGAGGTTTCATGTCACTGTGCGCTGTTTTTCGTAGTTGCTTCCAGACTAGTTGCTTCCCCTGGTGGTCCGGGATGTCTAACGCCAGGATTCCGACGCTCGGGTTTTGTTGTACCGCTGGTTGGCGAGGAAAATCCCGACTGGAATATGGAAGACAAATTCCAAGCTACCATTTTTTGTGGTCAGAGTAGTATATAAAGACCCTCTGTCTCCCCTAGATCGACTCTTCAGAAATATCATCTTTCTCTTTTCTATCTGTCTAGTTATAGATAAATTTTAACTGCTGCAGTAGGTCCTCCTCAATCACTGCCTGCGCAACTCTCTCTTCCCCGGTTATGGGACTTGCTTTCTTTTGCTAGATGCGCTATTTCGCCGAAACTTATATTTCTTGCGGATAGAGAACCAGTTCAGCGGGTCTGGACTCCTAGGGTGTCTTCTATGCTACCTTCCCTACGGCCTTCTCCGAGGGGTTTGGTCTAAAAGGGTTTAGCAACTAGGTGATTTTCACGGTGCCCCGATCGTACGACATCCTAAATTGATTAATTGATGGATGCAAGAAACTAGTAGGGGGTGTTAAAGTCGTATTAGAATTCGATGGGGTCGCGGGGGGGTTTATAAAGACCAAGATTTTATAAGATTTCTTCAAGAGGAAAAATCAAACTCTTAGATAGAAGTTTTCCGTAGCTATAGCTTTCTTAAGCGTTAGATCTGAGAATTGTATCCATGTACAATATATATATATATAAAGTAGATAGATTAGTACCTTAGCTAGCAAAAAGCAATGAAAAGAACATTCTGCCCCTCATTGTCTCGTAAATCAGACGTTTTACCCCGTAAGACACCTGATCTATGAGACAACATCGTGCCCTCGCGGTGCAGTATCTTCTCACTTCTTCCCGTTCTTATCGATAAGGGCTTTACCATATGCATATGTCTATCCTGTGCGTCGTCCCAGTGATTGTTCTGATTCAGCCGCATGCACCTCAGAAATGGACGGAGATCCGATCCGATGCTTCGTTGAAAGCACTTGCGCACAGTGTTCCGTCCAAAAATTAATTTGCCACTGCCTTTCTTTTTTTGCTTCTTTGCCTAACTGTGTCCTGTCGTGTCCCGGAGCTCGGCCTTGCGTATGTACATGTACGCTGTGGAAAGTTTTCCCGACGAGGAATTCATATCTTCTGGACGACCAGAGAAACCCGTATTAGGAAATATCTCAACCAGATCGAGAGAGCTGTGTGGTGATGAAAGTCAGACGAGTGATTTCCGCCTTGATGAGGCTGCCGTAGATATGCAATGGTGAGAATCGTGGTCAGATTAGGGCCTCAAATCGCGCCAGTGTAAAGAATTCAGGCCTATCTGCTGTGCCACAGGTGGTCGGGTATCAAGAAGTCCTATAGGTCCTTTGCGCAGACCCACATGAAATCGAACCACTATATGTGGACAATTTGCCGCTCGATGGTAGTACTGCAGTTCTTGGGTCAAATAGGCTGCCATGCCACATCATACATCTTTCCGTCCCATTTTACCCCTAGTCGCAACAAGTTGCATTTGCAGCCGCATATGTAGGCAGTGGGAAAACTGTTGGATAAGTATGACTCCGCGATTTTCTAAGAATATGACCCCTGTAGACTTGAGGTTCTACCGTAAGAGCGACTACCCGTCCAATTGTTGCCCTCTACATTAGGATTTACTGATAGCTTTGGATCACTAACAGGTCGTAATTTAAGGCAAATATTGAAGTGTATTTCCGTTCGGCTCTTGAAATCTCAGACATGCACTCGAAACATACGCCTGTCGCAGCCATTAGACTGGTCGCCGGCTCTTTAGAAAATTTAAACAAAGCGCTGTAGATGCTGTGTTACTAGGGTACAACATGAGCATAGACTTGGTTCTAGATTTGTTTTCAAGATCCAGATATTTGATTGATTGGCCCTTCCAGTTTTCGAACTGGCTGATAAAAAAGTTTGCGGGTTGAGCACCTGCATCTCTCATTCAGGTTTTCCATACTGGTCGTATGCACGATGCACATGCAGAAACCTGAGGCACTCCTATTGCTGGTTAGCGCTATTGGCCCCACCTCCTCATAAATGTATTGGTGCGAGAGCAGCAAGAGCAATTAGGTATAACGCTAAGATCCGACTGTCGGTTCGATCTTCACCTTATGATATCTTCCAAGGCTTCGTTTATCAGCTTTGGCTCTTTTGAATGCCTTGAAAACGACGGCGTAGACGAGGTTCCTACTAAAAAGGAGTCAAGGTAGGAAATCTTCAGTCAAAAAGTTAAGCAGTGTCAAGCCAGACTTCTGAGACCAATGGCTATCAATACTGGTCAAAATAGGTTTGTGGCCTGTGGTTTAGCTTGCTAGCTTTGTCTTATTTTGACATCCGGGATGTGTTGGATTTGGGGTGTGACGAATGTCTTAGACATACGGAACGACGGACGAATGAGACTTTCCGTACCTCTGCCACGGGCCGCAGGGGCGTTGTGGGTGCCGTCGATGAATGGCGCTGGATGGAGGGCCGGGGAAACCTTGGTGCTATTCCACAAGATGCTATCCCCGCCGCGCGGATCCGCGCCACATACATCTCGGTGGTTATATCAACTCAGCCGTTGTTGCTGCTCAATTTTTGTAGAAAGATCTAAGGAGATAAGGAAGCTGCGCTGCCCGGATGTCCTCAGAATTGCGAGTACATTCAGTACGCTATAAAGCTGGCCGGAATATTCAAATGTAACTTTCGAATTCAGTATTTTTGGCCACTAATTCCGGACAATTTGGAAATTGCTTGTGTGCAATTGATTAGTTCCCACCTTAGTTGTAATAACGTGATATACCACCGTGAACTCGCAACTTGACAAACCCGCTAAACTTAGCTGGTTTATACATTTATAAATTTAGTCACGTGCGACTGTCGTCCGCTTATTTCCTGATAGAGAAGTCTATCATAACTTAGTCTGAACTTTATGGTCTTCGAAGCTTCGCACCGGGAAGAGATGGCTAGCGGGTGTCTTTTGGCCGCCGCTAGTTACAAGCCGGCGTGTTCATTCTTCTTTAGCGCTATTACAGAAAACAATACTCAAAAGTATCTCAGAGTGAATTAAAACTCAGGCAATCCAAGGTACACTGTATGATACCTCGATGTAGTATATATTGCGGGTTAGCAGGAATATTATATCGTTGGGCTCAACCCCCAAACATAGCTATCCCCCGGCAAAAATTGATAATCCTCAAACCTTTTATCGACCGACACTAGCCGGTTTATAGCCGTTAGGTAAGGTACTATGAGGGCTACGTCCCCGTTCGTGTCCTTCGATCGACCTTGGTGATAACCAAGCGGGAAGGCCATCTGTCTCTCCGCATCAATAACTAACGAAAGGACAAAATAGGTTCTGTCAGCTACGTGTAGAAGGAGGGGGCAAGATGGCAAACTTGAATGGCAAGATACTCACCCCACCAAATTGCACCACAGTCGCCGGGTTGTGTCGTTTTACCAATGTACTTTGCTCGAATCAGAGTATCAGTAACACAGGAGAGTTTTGCAAATGACCAGCCCGTCCTTTTACCCCTCCCGAAGAGAAAAACGCCCTTAGGCCGCATCATCATAAGCAATTCGGCAAGTTGATATGAATACATATCGCCCCCAACGCCTAGAATGCCATCTTGAGGCCCGGCTAATTCCTTGTAGGCTTGCAAATCTTTGTTCTCTGCACATGTGCTTGTGTATCAGTTTAAGCTATCTATATACATAACAAAACCTGCCAAAAATCAGGATGGAATTTTTAACTTACGGAGTTGTTCCTTTAAATTTATCTTAAAAACATCACTAACCACCAATACAGTTAACCGTATCGCGGGATTATATGGGACCTTGTGGACGCCGAAGTCTATCCAGTTCATATCCGATTTATCAGGCTTTGGGTTGAATGTTAATATGTCGGTTGCTCCTGTTGCAACCGTAACACGTTTAACAGTTTCGCATACTGAATTACACTTATTTTGCTGGCAGGCGTTACATTCCTGTCCGTTTGGGCTACCCTCGGGAACAAGAGCGCAGAATTGGACAGAATTTTCTGGGTGGGTCGATCCCCTTCGGATCAAGTATTGCCTATGTCAGCATAACCAAATTCCTAACCAGTCAAGCATCCTAGGAAGGGTAGGTTTACTCATTATTGAAGCCATGTCCAACATTTATCGCCCATTTTGTACCCTCAGCCTGAATAACAAGCCCTTGGGTGAGCCAAGCACGTCCACCGCTGCTATCCTTGGTCATTGTCACACATCTTCCAACCATGGCTTCTAATTCTATCTGGTCGGCGGCTTCAAAGCAGACCTCAATTGGTTCAAGGTCACCTGGAAAACTCGAGGAAACATCAAGAGGGTCTGGTGTCCATGTCCAGAAACTCTTCTCATCTATCTTTCTCCATCCCGATACCTCCTCGACCCTGTCAGGAGGTGATGTTTTACAGGCTACATGGATATAATTATGCGCTCCTATAGTGGGTATGTGGTGAGTCAACGAGCAGCTTTTAAAGAATATGCTTTTAAAATATCTCGGAAAATTTACTTACCGGTTTTCGTCGCAACTAGTCCAACCTTATACTCCCCACCAGCTTCAATTGAGGTTGCTCTTGAGAATATTCGCAAAGCTTTAGGAAACCCTACGCGGTAGGTTTTTTCCGTAAAGAGGGTATTACCTCTTTTAATGCTATCCATCAATGCCTCCCGTGCCTCATAATCTGGACCCTCATCGGCGGGCATGATGGAGTAATTTAATATAAGTTAAAAGTCTAGGTTAGAAGATTTTACAAGGATATAGAGGGCTGTTTGGGGAAGCGATAATGTTTAGAGAGACACGTTACCCAGTGGCTCAACATCTGAACTATATATGCATGAGAATCGAGGAGAAGAAGGCGACGGTCAGCAGCTGGCTCTCATGCTATGGACTGAGGCCACCCAGTGCGCATGTGCATTGGGTTTGTGGGAGAAAGTCCTCCCTCCTGCCCCCCTCAAAGCTCACTCCTGATAGGGAATCAGATAATTGAGTATCGAGAAAGCTAACGTATAACTGCACGATGCATGCATCTCTATTTTCTCTGCATATCCCGCACCAACCGCCCTCTAGCACTGGATTCGAGGTTACGCACCATAGCGCTATGGAATTCTGGGATGCATGCCCTAGAAACTCGCACACTCATATCCAATTGACTGGTGCATCCAAAAATGCTACATAGGGTCATCTGATGGAATCAACAGGGCTTTGAAAATATAGGTATTTGTGTCTACTCCGCATGGGTGGGATGGCCATCTGGCTTCACCTTCAGCACACCCGACCCAGGTTACAAGGAAGCTTTTTTCTTATTCTTCTTCCTTTCTTTTTTATTTAGGGAGCTGAATATTCCCTTCTTTCAGCCGTAGCTTTGCGATTGCGATCAATTGCATCATACCATGAATTAAGTGATAGGATTGAACTCTTGCTCTTATCGTCGGTCGGGCAGTAGACCCGATACGACGCCTTGTTTGTGCTTGCGCGTGCATGATGGATCTCTGGTTACGCAAGGAGCGATACCATGCCGAATTAAGCATTATCGCGAATCACTTAATTCATGAATTGTGTCTCTAGCAGACTCAGCCGTCGCACATATCTGCATGCATGTTTCTTTATGCAGAGGTATCTCGAGATCTCCACATGCGCCCTCAATTATATTAGCCCTCTCCGAGCGCGAGCTGAGACTAATCTAGCTCTCGCGGATGTAGTCGGTTGATTGGTAGCCATGATACCAGCCAATCAAGAATTGATTTATTTAGAAAATTCCATCACATTTATTGAGAATACGGAGAACGCCATTCAACATAGTGTCCAAGATTTTGAATCAAGTATGATGGGATTTCCAAATTTGTTGTAAACTTTCTCCGTCAGTGCACTTTCGTGTTCACCAATCGTAACTTTCTAAGTGCATGAATTGTAAACTTTCAAACCCCTCACGCTCTCTCAGGAGATCTATTACGGTTTCGTATGGGGTCAAGATAACGGACTTTGTTCCGTCTGCGCTAGAAAAGCTGCCAACATGATAGCCCAATGCATACGCTTTTCTATCATAAGGATTGGCCACTAATGATTCTGGAGTCAGTCAAGTATCAAAAGTTAATATTCTCAAACTTCTTAGTACTTACTAA
Source organism: Arthrobotrys sinensis (assembly GCA_036971225.1). Classification (NCBI taxonomy): domain Eukaryota; kingdom Fungi; phylum Ascomycota; class Orbiliomycetes; order Orbiliales; family Orbiliaceae; genus Arthrobotrys; species Arthrobotrys sinensis. The sequence goes on along the minus strand of JAJTTV010000009.1, from coordinate 957,828 downwards.
ACCAAATAGAGCCACAGTCTCCTTTATCGGTTGATTTTCCGAGAATCTTTGCAAATATGGCCTTTTTGTGAAATCTAGTAATTTGGGCGAAGGTCCATCCTGTTGTGATACCCTTCTTAAAGATGAAAACTCCGTTCGTACGCCATTTTACTAGCACCTCTACTAGCCTTAATAAGATAACCAAGTCCGCTACGCCCTCTATACCGGGTTTCGTCCCTGCGATTTCCTGAAAGGCGTACTCACTGACGCCCTCTAGATTAGAACCTTAGTAACATGTATTGGGCCCCAGTTAAGTATGGCCATACTAACGTAGAGAGTTCTTTGTGTAAGCATCTGAAAGTACCGAACTGACTTTTAGGGCTGTGAGTCCTACGATACCCAATTCTGGTATCTGGTATGCCCCAAAGTCGAGCGTGTCCGTATTTGGGGATCTGGGATTCAAAGTGAATATTTGAGCCGCCCCGAGTGCAACCGGGATACGTTTATCTTTAGGTATTACTGTGCAAAGAGTCGAACATTGGCCTAAGAGGCAGAATTGGCATTCTGGAGGTGCGGTTGGTGCTGCTGGATCCGGGGGCGCTGATGGGGGGCAGAATGTAACGGTATTTTCTGGGGCTAGTGGTAGACTTGGAAACAAAGCGTAGTTAGATGACACTCAGGACGTTGTAAGTACTGGGAACTAGAGTTTCGAGAAGACTTACAGCTGGTTGAACATATGCCCAGCAGTTAAGCTCCACCGAGATGCATCATTGGATTCTATCACCAGACCTTGCGTTAAAAATCCGATCTGTGTGCTAACACAACTTCCAACAATTGCTTCAAGCGTTATTTGCCCCTGAGTTTCCAGAAATACTTCTATTGGTTTCGAATCTTCTTCATCAGTTGCTGAAAGGGATGTGTAGGCTAGGATATCTTGATTCTCAGTTTTCTCCCAACCATCTACTCCAGAGAATCCGCTTGGAAGAGCATTCTGGCACATTACATGTACGTAGTAATGAGCAGGAACTATACCAATATGACCATATTTTCGTATTAGTACCAACGCTGTTGATATTACAAGCTGACGCGTAAGTTCAGTAGACTAGAATTTCTTACTGGTATTTGACGCTGCCGCATACCCGACAGTGTAGGTTTTGTATTCAATCCCCGTTTGGTTAGAAAAGTTTAAGAGATCTTCTTGAAATCCAATTCTGTAGACTTTTTCTACGAAGAGTCTTCGTTCATTCCTCAGTATTCTCATTTGTGACTCGTAGTCCGGCAATTTTCCATCGTCTTGTATTGACGGATCTGGATCCATCTCGAGTCTTGCTTAGCCTAGGATAATGTGGTTTCGTAACTAAATTTCACAAACTCGTGAGGTGAGAGGAGTGGTGTGGGTTAGTTGCGATGATAATCGAACCTAAGAAATGATAGTAATAGAGAAGACCCTCTTGGATTCATGAAAATACGGAGCAGAACTCTTCTCTAGACTTCGGTTTGAATACCCCAACATCGGCACAAATCCCAGCCCCCGACATCAATGCATCTCAACCCTGCACTATGCCATATACTTTTCTATTCGTGCTAGTAGATGCAGATAGCTATAGGCACATATTTCGGTGACGAGTCAGGCTACGCATACATGGAACCTAATGAAGGACAGAATGATGCCTAAAGCCAATGGCTTCGTTGAACCGGGTCGACCGGTCGTAGCCAATCGGGCCCTAATATTGTCGCTATAGTAGCCGGGCGCAAAGTGCTCTAACTAAATCAATCTGCATGCAGGTTGGGGGGTACAAGGGTCTCGTTATTTCATCGCCTTACCGTGTCTCTATGAACTATAAGCAGGTGTAAGTTTACTTGTAGCGCATATTCTAAATCTAGTAGTGGTGTGCTAAATTCAGCTTGAAGATAAAATATCTCATGAAATAGTGTGGCATGGCACCGATACACCGTCGGGGCACCATGCGGGGAATTTCCGACAAATAACCAAGAGGTATTTTGAAGGCCTTTAGATGCATAGGGCGAATACACTACCATAAAAACTGGCCAGTAACATCAAGATATCAATCCACAGAGTCTCTCATGACCCTTGCATTGAGTGCTTTCTTTTGACCCTACTTCAGCAAGGATTTCTGCATGTGGGAAGGAGCCTTTGGCCGTAATATATCTGCAAGGCGTCGCCTCATTACCGAATGTGCATGAGACACGGGAACTAAAATAACAGACTAACAATTTACTTCTATGATTTAGTTGTGATAACCGTGAGTACATGTACCTGCACAGCATCGAATCTACAAGTCGCAGTCAAAATCCAACCAAAAACAACATTTACCGATTTATAAATTTATAAAGTATCATTTCAAGATCTTTGGAGGCTAACCAGCGGAAAACTCCGTCAATGAGGGGTTTATATATTGATTTGTCCATAAACTAATGGATTCAATCGAATCGATATCCTAGTCGACGAGTCAAGAGGTTACATGCCTGGAATGATATAGCGCTAATGCATGTCCTAAGGCTGAATTATGAAAGCTCTGCCGTTTCGAATTTCTCAGCCCTAGGTAATAAGAAGATATTGAGCCAGATCATTTCCGAATTGCTTCTGATCTAGGTCCTACATAGCTTTGGAGCTAAGCTTTCCGAGTGCGATTTTGATTGTGGTGATATCAACCATCTGGGTTGCGAGTGCGACATTGCATTGGGTGTGCTGCAAGGATATCAAAGGCTTCGGGTTGCGAATGCGATCGTGCATATGTGTCATGCGGCCGGGAGCTATGGCCTACGCAGGACTCTAGCCAAGACCCCAGGCACCATTACCACCAGATAGAGAGCATATGCAAATGTGCGGGGTAGTCGCTATCGATGGGCTAGCCGGCTCGATTAAACTCGATCACGAAATTTCGAAGTTGCAATTGCGCAACACTATAGCTAAATTCCAAACCCTGAACTCGGAGTTCAAATCCTCGAGCCTGATCGCGATCGGGCAGAGCGTTTCTTTTTCAAAAAGGCTCTCTCAGCCTCATGTATGTTATGTACACATGTACAATACCAAGTATAAGTCGCTGGGTAACCCGAATTCGCGAAACGTCGAAACTGGGCCTCAAAAAAAGTCTGCGAGAATTCTAGAATTTGGATATCAATTAAATGTTTTTGATACTCAAGGATCGATATATATCGATATATCTAATGTCACCATCATATTACAATATTATCAAAATACTCAGCTAACTAAGCTTCAATGTATTTTCTGCCAAAGCACCACATAGTAAGAACTTTGTGACCGAGGACAACTAGCTAGGGTGTGCCTGGCCGGCAGCCAGTAGCCCATCCTCCGATCGATCAAGATTGAAGGATGGTGTTATTCCAGCGATTTCAGCCCTGTGAGGAGGAAGGGTTACACAGCCTATCCTTGCGTGTCGCACTCGGGAATGCATCACTAGCTCTCCCTCCAACAGCGATCACCCAAAGGAGGCCTTGTAATTGGTTAGAATTTGATCTGAAGTGCGAGTTCCGAGACTAGCCAGGCGGTAACGATTGCGGAACCTTACCAGGCTGTCCCGATGCGAACCTTTCTTAAACGGCCACGCCATCAGAATATGTTGGTAGGTCTGGTGAACTCTCGGGCATATATGCATATTCGCTATGGGACCAACCAGATTTCTTCTGCATAGCCACCCAACCCCCACCCTAAGTTCAGACATCGGTGATAGCAAAGTTCAAGCAGTGGTCACGACTATCTTGATATTTACATTCGTGCTTAACTAAATCTAGCGATATGTTGAATCCGCCGTGACATTATGCATGCAGAAGGTCATATGCCCATGAGGCCATTTACAAGTTTACCCGCCATTCATATTCCTTTGCAAACACGACTAGGAATTTTGTAGCAACAAGTACTATAATTGAAGCCTGAAGCAAGGGTCATTGCATCGTGCACAGACTATGCTTCGGACCGAATTTCTTGATAAACCTGCCTCATCAATCCTTCTCGGACCTATTCCAGCCAATGGGCATTGCGCTACAAGCTTCGCACTCCTCCCTAAGACCGAATATAGTAAATATCGCCGACATCTGAAATTAGGTATTTTGTGAATAGATACCGCCTTGATTGCGAGCAAAGAGCGGGGTTGGGCTGAGATGCCGCAGCTTGCATGTGCATGGGTGACGAGGAGGTCTCGAAGTCCATTGAAACCTCAGCTCCGACAAAGCGGATTGATGGATCATAATTTTTAGCGTGGCGGCTATTGAAATCGATTCCAGTAGTTAGCTTGCTCAGCTGAACTTACGAATTCCTTCCATGTCGAACGGACTCTAGGATCCCAAGCTATTGACTTGTACTGTGAGCATCTAAGGCTTTGTTGTCGCGATCAAAGAACATAAAAGGGCCCGCAATTCCCTTCCTTTCCCTTCCTTTCTTTTCTATCTCCATCAAACACATCATCTCCATAGTCAAGCCTCTCTATAACCAATAGCAACTGCTACTATCAATCTTCTTAACTCAAAAATTTATCTTGTTCTCTAAACTCATTCAAAATGGTCAAGAACACTCTTCTCATCAAATTCGACCACGGCGTCTTGGACGCTAGCTCCACTGACAGCTTGTGCATTTCGAAGAAAGTCAACGGCATTTACAACGTTGTCTTTGACAATGCCTCCCCAAGGCCTAAAGTAGGGCAGAAGAAGCTCTTGACTAATAATACCTTTAAATTTACGACCGATTACCAAGTTTACTTTACACAAGATTATACGAATGACGCTTTGGTGAGCTTCTTCATGGCTAAAGATCAATCTACTGGCCGCTAGACTAACCTTCTATGTAGATTAATAGCGCTACTGACCCGAAGGATATCGCTCCCGGGCAATATGTTGAATGGAAGGATAATGACTTGACTGAGGCTGCAAAGGCCGATGTTAAGCTTCTCACGGCTGATCAAGCTAAGAGCTCTTTTGCAGTTAAGAATGCTCCAAAGGAGTTCCACGTCGCTGTTAAGGCTTCCACTGGAAAGAGCTGGACCACTATCTTCGTTGATCCTAACGATCATATGGGTGGCGGCACTATTACCCTCACCCCTAAGAATGAGGTAATTGATTGACACCAATCTAGAGAAGCTAAGAAGTATGCTCACCCGTTGTTCTGTATAGTATATCCTCTATTGGTATAATCTCGCCGATACCGAGTACATCCACGAAGTTTTCGAGGGCGATGCCTTCAAGTTCAGCTTCCCTCCTGGAGATTCCACCAGGACCATCCGTTTCGGATACGCCACCCAGGATGAACCAGTCGATGGTAGCGAAAGCCCATCTTTCTATGTTGTGGACTAAGTTCCACTGGATGTGGAACCGCCCCTCCGGACATATATGAGAGTGCCCAGTTCGCTGCAGAATATCTAATTTGGTGGAAATATTGGATCTTGGGATATGCATTTTTGGTTCTTATGAAATGTTTTCGAAGGATTCTACGCTCCTTTACGGTTGTTGTTTTTAAACGAACTTCTACATTCATTTATTTGCATGTATTTCGGAACCTCAATATGAAAACCTCTCCTTATAACATTCGCTATTCCACAATTGTGACGCAGTATTTATATCTTCGCAAGTACAAAGGTGGGTTCATCTGGGGTACCGGCGCCATTATACCAACTAAGTGGCTCACTCGCATCCTTTGGCTGATCAGGCTCTTTATATCCAAATCGTACGATTCTATCGTAGACTCCCGGTTCAAATACCACGGGGTACGAGACACTTTCCTCTATTTGTATAAATTGTCCCACAACTGTTTGGGAGCCCCAATAAAGAAGATACTAAGGTGAAAATTTATCAATTAATAAAATATTCATTGGTACAAGGATCACGCGGGCAAGATAATACCTCATCATCTAAGCTAACCTCCGTTGTCCCATTAAGACTGGCCGTATAAGGATCCACAAAGATTGGTGTAAAGTGATTCTTAGTGGTAAGCTGTTGAACTCCTATGCGAAATGTCTGAGGGCTATTTTGGACCGCGAATGACTTCTTGCCATCCGTCGCCCAGTACGTGGTATCAGCTTTGTGCGCCTCGAGCAGCGCGCCGTCCTTATACGCTGCAATTTCCCCAAATGAAATGTCAACAGCATTCGTTGCGGCACTCGATTTTCCCTTCAAAGATCATTATATTAGCGAAACCGTGAAAATGCTATATAGATAAAGCTAAGGCAAAGCTTGGTGAAAATACTAATGATGCAAGGCCTTCGGGTAGCGATAATAAAAAAACGCGATATTTGTCTTCCCATTCGAAGGATGTGCTATGCAGCAGCTGTGGTTTTCCAGACTCTGGGCGTAAATGTCCGACTGCGAATGCAACATTCGCCTTCCCGTTCACTTTACGTGCTATCACCAGCGTGTTCGGGGCATTGAGCGCGAGAACCTGCTTGTCTAGTATTACAGTAAGTCTATATCTTCGAGGAGCGGCCATTCTATCGACGTTCGAAACAAGGTGATTGTAGGGATGATGTGTTTTAGGACCAGAATCAACTGCAAGTTCAAGTTGCAATTGTAAACATTTGTTTTGGGAGACAAGTGTGCCCAACTCAGCCTTCTAGATGATGCAAGCTTGGCGCCTTCTCAGCCGTGGACTACGCCAGCAGTCTGCAGTCGCTTCCACCAACGTGAACGGGATAGCACAAAAATCAAAGGTTCGGCCAACCTTAGCAGAAACTCCCGAAAAATCTAAATCCCGTAACCTGTACTACGACCACATCCGCAGCTATCTGTTAGCGAGTGATTTCAGCATTCCGATGGAATGTCAAAGTGATCCGATTCCAACACACTTCCCAGGCTCGATTGTTGCAAGTCCAGGAAACTGGCAGGATGATCAACATTTCAGACGGTTATTCACTAGGAGTTACACCTGCAATGGGAAGCTTTAAGCCAATACACCTCTATCCTAGCCTGCCAATACCGTGTGCTTCTATCGACCATTTCTTGCGTGGTGGTTTCGAACGTTTCTCTGTCAACGCGGCGCATTGAAATCCCTATTGGAACTTTAAAGCCGCGGCCGCTTCGACGAAACGGGTAACTTCCACTTGTGGCGTGCAAATCCCAACGCAACGCAATCCTAAGTTGTCACTTGCCTGGTGTGTGCCATCAGTTGAGGACCCGCAGGAGAANAAAAAAAATACATTTTAGCACAGCAAAGGGCTTGCGTCTTAACCACACTTGCATTGGTTTCCATGATGGTTAACTTAAAATATCTTAGAGGCAGCTGACTCTAAGAACCGCGGTAAAACTTTCCCTTTAATAGTGTTTAGAGGATAGCACCCACACAAGACGAGCTACAATTAATTGCGCCAACTAGCAACAAGATGTCCTCAACCACAAGGGCTAGTGTATCAAGTCTAATCCAGAATATTTACGCGGAATAAAGAGGGAATCATAAAGATGGAATTGGAAGGTAAAGGAAGTATTAATATTACAGATTAAGGTGAGATGCTATGGGAGTTCCCGTGGCTGTGTTCAACCGCCTGAAACCACATATGCACATCACAGCAACAACGTCAACATTATGGATGCGAAGTCCAACCAATTGCGCCGAGAATTGTGAGTCGAGCGTTTAGCTGGTCCAGACGTAGATATCCATGAAGTTGGTACCACCGCAAACATGTATTGGGGAGCCAACACATGGAGTGGCGCAGTTAGATGCGGTTGAGGGGTTAGAAATGGTCGCAGGATTCACGAAGGCGTTACCGCAATGGCATTTACTATATTGAAGTTAGCAGATATTCACACTTGAGCGAGGGTACTTCATATCTATAGACTTACCGTCCACCGGTGACACCAGAGAAGACGAATCCTTCATAGCGGCAAAAAGCCTGACAGAGTATTGGAGTCATAGAAGGACTGTCTAGGGTGCGGCCAGTAAGGATAGGAAGCCCATCCTCGAAGCCGTAACAACCGAACGAAGTAGGGGTCGTGGCATGGACATATTGCTGAACGTAGCCGTTGCCACCACACTTCTGTTGCGAATCTCCTGGGCAGTTAACGTCGCAGAAGGCCGCGGCGTCTTCCTTCCACTCGTGAGGGTTATTAATCCACTGGGTACCGCAAGTGCATATACTATCAGATCAAAATTAGCGTGATGTTGCGGACAAAAACCCGTAGCTACCTTGCAACGGGACCGAACTTGAAGAAGAAGTTCTTCGATTATGATTACATACTTTCCATTAATAAGACCAGCGGCGGTCTGTCCGTCTAGTGGATTCGTCTCCCAACAATACTTTTGGCAGTCTTCTATCTTCATGGAGAAGGACTCATAAGTGCCTCCACCGTTCATCCATGTGGCAGGGTCAGTACCACGGTCTTCATAACATCCCACGAGTCGCGGTCCAGCGCTAAATGATGGTTCTTGGACAACTGTGGTTACGGATGTGGATACTTCGGTGGTAGTAGTAGTGGCGGTTGAGGCATCTGGGGTGACAGTGATCGTCGAGGCATCTGGGGTGACGGTGACTGCGTCTGGGGTGACGGTGACTGTCGAAGCATCTGGAGTGACGGTAACTGTCGAAGCGCCCTCACCAGGCTGAGTGACGGTCTCAGTGAAAGTCGACGCATCTGGGGTGACAGTGACTGTTGAAGCGCCCTCGCCAGGCTGAGTGACGGTCTCGGTGACGGTCTCGGTGACGGTTGAGGCGGCTGGGGTGACGGTGACGGTTCCAGCTGTAACGGTAGCAGTGGAAGTTGCATCTGGGACGCAGCCACCTGGGATCAAAATAGAATCGCCAGCGACAGTAACGATAGCTTCTGGGAGGGTAATGGTTGGACCAGCTTTGATAGTCTGCCCGCCGACGACAAAGGAGGTTGCACCGATGTCAATGACATTTCCACCGAGACCGCGGACGACAGTACCGGGCACGGTGATGATGGAACCGGGGAGCGAGACAATAACTCCGCCCAGTGTAATCCTTGGCTCCGCAATTGTGACAACATTGCTCTCTAAAGTCAATGGTAGACCGGTATGGGTGCTGACGCTTGTCTTGGTGATTGTAGTTGGGACGAGCTTCGTGGAAGTCTTCGTGGAGTATTTTGTGGAAGTCTTCGTAGATGTCTTGATGGACGTCTTTGTGGTTGTCTTCGTCGCCGTCTTCGTACATTTAGAGTTTGTCTTCGTGACAGTCTTGGTAGTCGCATACCCGTACTTAGTAGAGTACTTGGTGGAGTACTTTGTAGCATACTTCGTAGTGGCATACTTAGTAGCATACTTGGTAGAGTACTTCGTAGCGTACTTTGTCACCGTCTTTGTTGGAACGTCTACAAGTAAATAGTTAGCTGATACTCTCATGAAGCTAGGTTGTAGACGGGGCTTACAGGCGTAGGGATCACGCTCCTCAAGATGATGGTCCTGAGCGGGGACAGCAGATGCTGCAAGAGCGTTGAAAGCAACCAATGCCACAAGGGCGCTCTTAATGTTCTGGATGTACATCTTGCAGACAGTTTAGACGTTTATGACTGTAAACGACTGGCAAATGTCGATGGTGATGAAAAAGAGTAAGATAAGCCATTGGGAGCGCCCATATTTATAACATTTCTTACGACGCGGAGGTATGCAAAGGTCCAGTCGACCGTGGCTGGCATTTCGACATCACGCCTGAATTCGAGGAGGCTGTTGAGCGGTGGAGATTTGATGGTCCTCTCGGCGAAACAAGAATGTCGTCTTTTTTTCTTTTCACGATCCTGCCGCGGCGTAGTGATTTATTATTGCCAAAAATTATAATTATGCGCAAACATGCATGGGACACGGTAGAATCGAGTTAGACATAATCGTATAGGGAAATGCACGGGTAGCCCTTCGTTTACGTAAATGGTTCAGAGGTATTATAGCGGATCTAGCAGATCTATGGATTCTGCACATAGATTCTGGAAGAGAGGTCTTGTTATGCCGGAGAAGTTTGGCTTTAGTAAACCCTCCCTCGCGCGCGAAGATCAGCTTTATTGTATACTACTTTGTGCACAATCCGCAGCATAGCTTGGAAGCCGGTCGAAATTAAAGCGGTAAGGAACATTCGATTTTGCTAGCCACTAGGCTCTCTGCGACACGGTACGATCGACGTCGGCCATTTTCATTTCTCTCTGCAAGGCCCTTATCAATATGGCGATGCAAGCTGCAAGGGGAGCATCGAACAGGTTGACGGGTTCAGTCAAGCTTGTCGAAGCATATTCCAGTGTCCGCCTTGGCGCTGAACGCCACATGCACCACCTAGACCCTGCCCCCCGCTTTTTATCGTCGATAATTTTCGTGCGCGGGTCGAAGCGAATATTTTTCGAAATATTTTATTATTCTCCGATATATGACGCTGCGGGGCTCTCCGCCTTTAGGTTGGCGGTTATTCATGCAGGACCGCTATTGTGAAATTATACTGGAGGAACCTTATAACCCTAAGCCAGTTCGCAGTGGAATCCAGCCCCTTTTAGTAGGAAGATTCTTTATGGAAAGACTTTCGAGATTCAGGTCGCTAGCTGATAAGAGTCCCTCGACTTAGCCGGATAGATTAGGCTTAGAACGAGTCATGAGGCGGTAAGCTAGGTAGAATTGAGTTTAACCACCGTTTATGGCGCCCTGATGAGCTCACAAAATGCAACAGAAGAAAGCAAGTCATGAGTTGTACAGATATTGTTCCATATTTCTTTTCAGTGGAAAATGTTTACAAGGTCGCGCAATTCCGTGGTCATGATTCTACGAAGCACAATTTGAATATATATTTTTGTAAAGGAATCTGCATTTTCGAGTAGCGATATATTTTATGCCACCAATGCAAAAGAGAATGGAACAAATGGTCTGACTGACACCGGTAAATTGGTCAATGGACCTATCTTGTAGTATGCACATATGCACATGTAGTCGACCAAATTGAAGCATCAACCAAAGTGAACCCTGTTATTTCCATACCAAGCTAGCTTATTTAGATTTAAGCTAACATTTCCAGGCTTGAGAAAACCTACCATGCATTGCTGAGGACCCATAAAGTTAAACAGCCCGTTCCAGCCCCTCAGTTATGCGTCGTGTAGCTCTTCATCACCATCGTGTCTCCCTAAAATAGTAGGTTCGCTAGATTCCTCCTCTTCGCTCTCAACTCCATCTTCTTCCTTCACATAATCATTGTATCCGTGAAAGCAAGCACCAGGTCGTGTCGAAAGTTGTCTTCGTTGAGGAATCGTTTCGCTAAGAGAGTTCCGCCACCACACTTTTAACCCTGGACCGGACCCACTTCGTACTATTTTACAACCACGCCGTATAAATCCGTACGGACGTGAGCGTTCGCCCGAACCCAACTTACTTAACTGGTACAATTCGTTTCGGACAAACTCCACTTCTCTTAGATTGTTTAAGCCTCTTGCCTCCCATCTGTGGATCAGGTCCGCTAATTCTGGTCTTGTAAACCTTTTTTGTCCCATCATGGGCCAGGGTACGCTTATCTTTTTGAGGTTCCGGGTTTCAAGAAGTTCGGCGTAAGGCAACCCTCCATCCTTATAATGAGCCTCATGCCGACCAGAGACGAACCCTAAATCCAACACGAATTCCTCAACGTTTGGAAACCATCGTAGCAGTGCTTCGAAACTTCTCTCATACGTATATCCTATCCCAGCCACGTATAGACAAAGTTGTTTGACTCCCAGAAATTCACCGCACCCCAAGTATTGGGAAAGGTGCCGGCGAATCTGGGCTCCAGGGCTCGTTAGCTCGAGTGAGCCAATGTTAGCGAATATTCGCCGAGTGTTTATCTTCACCCTTTTCAATGTTGGGATAGACGAGGAGATAAAATGATAATGCCACGGGAAAAGATTAGTTTGCGGTGATGGTGGCCTAATTGGCAACCAAGGAATATAGATGATCGCTTCCTCCAAGCCGGCAGGGTAAGGTATCTCAACACCTTCGATATCCTGTGTGTGAATTTGAGTTGCCCCCATGAATCCCTGATCGTCACTAGAGAGTGCCTTGTAGAAATCTCTATAGGTTGACATGCTTCCGCAGTCGGTGTATCTATTTACCGTTCCATGGTAGTCGTCAAGCCCGATACATAAGCTCTTCAACGTCTGGTTCCAGAACGGAAGTGTAGATAACTTCGAAAACACAGCGACCCCTAGATTATTCGCCAATCTTTCCTCAATTGAGTACTCAATGTGAAGGCTATAAATCCGAGGGAATATGCGAAGGCAAGATGTGTAGACGCGGCATCGAGAGATAACGTTAAATTGGAATCTCGAGGTCTGAAACTCTTCGTAGCTAGTGCATTTGAGACCAACAAACGTAACATGACTATCCGACGGAAACGACGCACGTCAGACCTCCGAAGAGCCTAGAATGCGGTGGGAGGGGCTTAGTGTAGCAGGAATTTCCCCTACCGAACAAGGTGCCTTAGACTAGCATGGCTGCCACCGTCATCGAAAGCCGCTAGCGATGCCGGTGTCAAGAAAATATTTCGGACTTTAATCTCTACCGCAAGATCGCGACATGATTTTGAGCACAGGGAAAAGCTTTTGAGGCCCTCGCTTCCGATAGCTACCAGGATGTGACGCAGGATCTCTGGAGGAGTCTCTAGAAGATTCGATAGCATGGTTATAGGCAATAGTTATAAATGTTATGGAAGGTTGGGTTTTACAGACTATGCAGGGCTGAAGCGGGGATTCCTGTCTGTGTTTGATCTCGAAAAATGCTGCATGCGTGGGGACACAAGGAAGGCATATGCGACCAGGCCAGAGGTACCTTGCCAGTGTGTTAATTGAGGGGGTATACTAATGTCAATAACTGAGATGGCCCCCCAAACCTGAACTCTCTTTCGTATTCTAAAACAAGCTTATGAAAGTGGGGGCTCAAGCAAGATCAATTGGAGGCATCCTCCCCATCAATTCAATCTTTCATTCCGTGGTATTTTATGAGTTGCTGGCGGAGAAGGTTCTGGTCAGCATGAAGCTGGGGTACATCGGTAACCCCGCCCATTGGCTGGCGTTCACCGGAATGACCTTAAATAAGCTTTCGCGGCGCATGGGAGAAACCTTGTCAAGATCCCGGAAGGTTAGACAGACTTAACTTAACCCCTAGATATCATTCTATCAAGGTATCCAGGTACCAAAAGTTTAATATCGGAAACCCGACTAGTTCCCGACAGATAATAGTATATTAGAATAACACCTCCAGATTTCGAGATCATAGACGACTAGGGTACACCATATGTAATAAGCCACGATGTTCACTTTCAATCGTGTCCCCGTACCGCAGTATTCCGATCATCCTTCGCCTAGAGCTCTCGGGCCGCCGGAGGATGACTGTCCCTTGACCGAGGCCGAAATTTACATAAGCACATTCTCTTTGCTTTCTTCCCTACAGAATGACTTGAAATCTTTAAACCTCCGATTCGTCGAAATAGAGTCGCTTTTGTCCCGTAAAGAAAACGAACTTGAATCCCGTTATAGAAACTATCAGAACCGCCTAGCCTACCTCCGCGCCGATGAGGATCTTATAAACCGGGTACGAAAGGTTTTAACAAGTCGCCTATCAGAGAATACACTTCAAAGATCTCAAATTCCGGCATTTGAATCGAATTTCCAGTCTAAAAGATACCTTTTCGATGGTAACGATCCAGAAATTTCCGTTAAAGAAACTCTTCCACTCTTCGCACTTACATCGACGGCTACAGCTTTTTTAATTTTCCAGTATCTGACAATAACCACGCCACCGCCAAATAACACATACCTTCCCATCTCTTATGGCTTTCTATTCTCGTCTTTCTTCCAAATCGGATATATTTTCCATTGGGGCTCACAGCCTGCAAAAGAAGCGTTACAATCCCGAGTGTTAACCGGCGCATGGGCGGCAGTTGTGACGGGAGTGATCGGCCACGCGGTTGCATACGGCCTCGGATTTCAACTTTGGCTTTGGGATTAGGGTCGATTTACACGCGAGAATAGCATCATACTGAAGATCGTGCGGCCAATAACGTTTTCTTTGTTGTGCTTTGGTGTGGTATTTCACGGAATTCGAACGCGGACGTAACCCACGTTGCCCACGTGCGATGTAACTTTACCACACGAATCGGTCAATATACTTCAATTCGAGAGATTTCAAGATGGATATTTTGAAATGGCTCAGAGCTTGGTTGTATTCGAGGCCTTAGAAGGCTGGACAAGTGAGCCTTATGAGGGCCAATACAACAGTTACCAAGGATTCCGAACTCTTCCCTCAAGTCCATTCTCGGAGGCTACCAGGGCCTGGAATTAGTTCGGTATTTCAGGGTACGTTATATTATTATACCGATTATTTACAGTATTAACTTGTGCCGAATATAAGAGCCGAGTACTTCTCTATATTGCAGACAAGATGCTGGATCCCCCCCAAAGTCCTGAGATTGTTGAGGATAAGGCAAAAATGCGATCACTTTCCGGCGACTACGTTCTAATTAATCGACGAGATGCTATCATCTCATCATTGAACCACGACTCCGAATTCGTCACAAAGAATAGAAGACCAGCGTCATACGGATCCCTGTCAACGTCCCACAGATATATCCCAACGCCAGGACTCATGGTGAAGCGGACCTTACCAGCCAAACAAACAGCAGGCGACATTTCTACGGACGGCTCTATGTTCAACCTCCTTGAGCATATCGAAGACCAGATCACAGATTTTCGGGCTGACTTTGCAAAGCTAAAAAGAGCCTATAGCAGCTCTACAAGCCCCGTGTCAAAACCAGGTTCTAGCCTAAGCCATAGAGCCACAGCACGTCAATCCGGCTCTGCACTTCTCTCACGATTAGAAGCAGAAATACTCGACTTACGGGATCACCTCGAACATAAAAACCATCGATGTTCTCCCATAGGTCGCCATGGACATCAGGAAGGAAACGTGGTCCCAGGAATAGGCACCAAGTCGGTCGATTCCGATATTATCTCCCACACCTCAGCCGCGGGGACCAACCCGTCCAAAGCAGAACTAATATCTGTTCCTGAGTCCTGCGAACTTCTCGTGGGTACCATCGGATTCCTTTATATCGCCGTACCACTACTCCATGGTTTATTCAAATTGTCTCTGTTTATATTCCTTTTAATCTCTCCGTTTCACAAATTATCCTAACTATCCCGGATTGTAGAGAAAGCATTCGAGCATTTCCAACAGTATTTTGTCATCAGAGGATTGCACAGGTCATTGATTGTTTTGATTGTTTTGATCCGTTCGTATATATTAGATCTTTCCGCTCCATATGTTAAGCATTAGCTGGCTATTCATGAATTCAAAATCATATCCATTATTTTAAATATATATACTGTATACCCTTTCACCCTAACATTACAGCCGCGAAGGGCATTATTGTGCACACCACTACTCAATGCTGCTCGCAGCATCGATAACGCATTTCTGAATAATCTCAGACCACCGCTAAATTTAGAACCCGTAAGTTAACAAACGTACCATATTTCGCCCCGGGCCGCCTCCATATTCGAGAGTCACTTACCTCAACATTAGTCCAATTCTTAGCCTCCACGCTCTCTAAAATTCCTGGGAAAACAGCACCAGAATACCCTGTCCACAAGCCAGGAGCAAATACTACGTGCTTAAAAACCTCTCTCCCGTCCAACCCATCCTCATACACAAACTTTCTCTCAAAGAACTGGATTTTGTCGTTCAGATCCTTAACTTTAGCCCAATAATGCATGCTTTGCCACAATCCGTACCACGGAATATCAGGGTCCAAGTCGTTAATTTCTGCAGTAAGTGCTAGAGCTTCATCATCGAATTCTGCAGTTGCGATTTTCAGCTTTGCAATTTGTTCGCCGAGGCGGACGAGGGACTCCCGGGCTCTGTATATTCCCTTGATGGTCTCGGGGTGCATTTCCGTCGTCAACGAGGAATCCGCAATGGCTTTGGTAGTCTTATCGAAGAACTCGAGAGCATGCTTAAGATGCTTTGCGAGGAAATTCGCATAGTCTGTCAAGCCAAATGGAATAACGGGCGTTTCTGTGAGGCTGAGGACCATATGGCCAATAAGTTTGGTAGCGGTAATATGATACTTAAAGCCCGGATCTCCAAATTTCTCCATCCAGTCGAAGGAGTCGTAGTTCGAGTGGTCTACCAAATGGCATTAGTTAGCAAATCACGAATAGTAGTGCAATAGATGCCAAAGTGTACCACTTACAATGGTAAACAGCGCCACTAGCCCCCTGCCTAAAGCTAAAGTCTGAGCTAGGAACCAAAGCAATGTCTTGGAACCCGACGAAATCCGAACCACTCCCAACCGGGCGGATGACGCCGTCATCTCTACTCCAGAGTTCATAGACGCTGCCCCTATAATTCTCCCTATTACGATCACGGTCGTGGTCTTGGTAGGCATTCAACTCGTCGGATTCAGGCAGAGTGGGTTTCATCACCTCCGTAAGCGGCCGGACAGATTCTCCCTTGTGGATCATATCCCTCTTCTTGTCCGCCAGAGGGTCTTTGACTGCCTTCATTGCATCTGTAAACACCTTGTACAATAAGGGTGCTGAAGCGGCGTCAAGCCATGGCCCTGAGGTAGCGATATCAAGATTGAGATATGCAACGGCATTTTGCATAAGGAAAGCTCTATGTTCCTCGACCCATTCTGTAGAACCAACCAGGCCATATTCTTCGCCATCCCACGAGGCCAGAATAATTGTGCGCAGGGGTTTCCAGTCCCTCTTGAGCATTTCGCCGAATGTTCTCGTTACTACGGAGCTGAGTTAGCTTCATAATCCTCCAGCTATGGAGATCATTAGTCTTACGCTCGGTTATTGCCGCACTGCCAGAAACTGGATCTCCAGCCCCAGCATCCCAGGCATCACGATGATTCCCGATGACAACAATTTCGTCGCTAATCGAGCCGTTGATAATGCCGATGACATCCCAGATTGGCGTAAGAGTGTACTTGACAATGTTTTCCAGATGCAGTAGAGTCTTAGTCGGGTTATCGTTCCCGGTCCCTGTGGGCTTCAAAACTTCGACGCCGTCAATCTTCTCGGTTTTATACCCTACCGGACCAGTCCAATATTCCACTCCTCTGTCAACTAATCCACCTTTCTTCCATCCCTCGGGCCGGTATCCCCACCCGTTCAGGGCCTTAAGTATTGGCGATGCGTCCAGATAACTGATTGGTAAACTTGGAATCCGAGGTATAGCTTCATGCTCGTCGCTCCTCGGTACCCCAGGCTTCGATGCATATCCTGGAGTCGTTGGGTCTCCTGGCCTCAAGGACAAGAACTGCACAGACCCCCGCTGAACACTAGACGGTTGCCGGCCACTCCCCTCTGGATATGGCTTCCCGTCGCCAGCGCCGCCGCCAGACCAGCCATCAGGGTAATCGTCTGCGGGATCGGTGAATATAACAACCCCAACAGCGCCTCGATCTTGTGCTCCCAGGACCTTCAATCCTCGGAAGATTAGACCGTACCGACAGAGGACGATGTTGCCTTTAATAGGGACTTTAAGCTCATCTAGCTGCTTAAATGCATCATAATCGCAGTATCCACCGTAAACGAATTCTGCAGTAACTGTTCCATTAGCCGAATAGCCATGAAAAGTCGGCAATCTCTCCTTCGACTGAGAATACTCGTTTCCGGGGACTTCATCCTCCTCAAGACTAGCTTCAAAGAGCACTTTATCTTCTTTCTTCTTTCCCTTTTCACCCCCTCCTATCGCATCCGCCACGATAGCGTCACTAGATACCTCTCTTTCCAACAAAGCCAGTCGATGCCCAACCGGATAATTCAACAGCACCTCATACTCCACGATCTGCGACTTGATACCATAACTTTCCCACTTCTCCTTTGTCCAAACAGCTTGGCTATAATTTTTCCCAGCCAGGTGCGGCCCCGAAGAATAATATTTACTCCACTGCCTAGCGTTTGCCGGATTTGGTGTTTCGTCCAATATCTTGAATAGTTTATCGAGTCCCAGGTCTTTATTTCTAGGTAACGGATACCGTTCATGCGGAGGCGGGACATCTCGCCATTTTGGCGGCGAATTCCAGTCCGGTAGTATTCGCAGAGGGAAGAGGATCAAAAGGTACAAGATCGCATAGAATATTGTAACCTGGAATATAATGTAGCAGAACCGTGTGCAGGTGGTAGAGCGGTGACGGCGGTGGTACGGGCGTGTCGGTACAACGGCTAGAAGGGGGGTACGCTCGCTATTACTAGTGACACGAGGCCTAGAGCCAGCTACCGCAGCGGCAGTATTCCCGACGTTCATGGTGGTTCGGACGTTTCTTTGACCGTACTTTACTTGGAATTCATTGAGTCGTCCCTGTCGGAGACATATCTCGAAGCCCTCGAAATGACGTCGACGAGGTTTATGATTCGGAAGCCGTGAAGGTTAGAGCCATTAATATGGCTTCCTAAATTTAAATATGTACGAGCTCCTGTTGATATCGCGCAGAGGGAAGGATAAATCTGCAGGCTTGTATGACCCGAACAGAACAGTTTAGAATGAGGAGGTTAATTAACGTTAGGGTCGAAGCGCTGCCATGCATCACGCCCCAGACCGGATTGCACCCTTGGACCTCACGTGCCAAGCCCAGCCAGGCCCGAAAGTCTCGACAACACAAAAAGTGCAACATGTCAACTATGTCGGATTCGGCCGAATCGATTTGACCGAATCGATATGGCATTTACCCCAATTTCAAGGATAACGGGACCCGACAGAATTAGTATTATCCTCCATAATTAATATTAAGGGAAATTAGAGAGTCTATAGAAACTATAACTTGAAGCAAAGGAGGGTAAGGAATATTACAGCTACGCTCTATCAAACGAAAAATTGGAGATCTAGCTCCATGCTACAGCATTATCCTATGATACCTGAGCTTGAAACATCTATAGAGACTAGAACCAACGACGCGCAGGTTTATTTTCAGGCCTAGAATCGGAAAAGAATCGTTAGTAAGGATTAAAAATAAGTTTATTGTTGAGGCAGCGGTGAAGTGTTAAAACCTCTAACAGTAAAATCCAGGGAGGCAAGCCACGACTGGGCGAAGGCTTTAGACCTCCCTCAACTTTGCTTATGAAAATAGTAGCTAGTACTTACTTAAGAAGAGTCTTGATCTCTGCAGGACAGTCGCCCTGGGCTTTCGCGAGATCGATTGGCCGCTTCCCCTTATTATTTTTAACACCGCGGTTTGCTCCACAATCCAACAAGACCTTGATCCCTTCGGCATTTAGATTTTTTGCGGCAATGTGCAAGGCGGTATCTCCCTCGCTATCAGAATCTCCCACAAGGGCACCCGCATCGACGAGTTTTTTAAGATGAACAGAACTTCCAGGAACCATGGCCGCAACCATTAAGGGGGATGCGTTATAAAAGTCCTTCACATTGACACTAGCCCCCCTTTTGAGAAGTAACTCGAGTTTCGCTATCGACTCACTGTTTTCGCGCGCCGCACAAGTTAGATGCAATGGCAAAGACCGACAAGTACTTTCCGGGGCAGTCAACCCATCCACTGGGACCCCACTATCCGTTAGAAACTCCATCATCTCGCAACCTACGTTGGGCGTTAAACTAGCGATGTGGAGGACTGTGAGTTTCCATTTCGTAGTCACTGAGAGAAGATCGACACCTTTGCTCAAAAGCAACTTGACAACGTCAATGTTGTTATTCATGACTGCAAAATGCAAAGGTTCGCTCTCATCACCTCCCCAACCAGCATATTTGACCTCCATCTTGTGTCTGCACATCTTTGGATCTAAATTCATGCGTTAGGCCAATTCAATAGATAGATATGCTTTGAGAGGCAAGTGATTCTAGAGTCGAGCCACTAAATATAGACATACCATTGAATAAAATTCCTGCGAGTACCATATCCTTTTTCGTTATAGCCTCGCGGATCGCGACCAACTCAGCGTTCTTCCCTCCCTTTGTTTGAACCACGCGAATAATGTTCCCTCCACCTGGGTCGTCCAAGCCGTATCTTTGCAGAATTTTCCGGTTTTCTTCGAGACTATCGAACACCATCACCCTATATTCTTCCCGTATAGATGGAGGCGGTGATGCCCCATGCCCTTGATGCTGAGAGCTTCCGGCAGATCTAGGCATGGCTACCATCAAAGATTTCTGCTTTAGATCACTTTTTGCTTCCAGTTCGACAGCGGGCACGGAGCGTTCTTGGTCCGGCGCCTCAAGTTCAATTGGGGAAACTAGAGACCCATAAAAGGACGCTTCAACTTCATACTCCTCCTTTCCCTCAGGATCCTGCTCCCCCATGTCTTCGAGGATCTGAAGCATCAACTTCACGCTGTCTTCATGCCTCCCTTTGACCTTTCTTATCTTTTTAATAGCTCTCTCACACCTCGACTTCGCAGAATCCAAGCTTCCTTGTCGATGATAAACCCAAGCTTGCCAATGCTCGACAAGCCCCGCTAGTGCGGGGTCGTCTGAACCCCCAAGTGTATTCTGAATCGTGATGAGCGCATCACTCCAATTTTTGAGGCAAGTTTGTATGTCCACAAGTTCGACAATATAATGCAACCGGGGATGCTTCAGGCTCCTTTCTAACCCTGGATTATCAGATAGCTGCTTGATTATCACACGGAAAAACGGTGCCGCCCTTCTTAATTCTCCGCTCGCCTTGAGTCTTTCGGCTTCAGCGATGTAATATCGAAGCTTCCCGAGCTTCAGATCTTCGTCGTCGGAGTCGGATTCCTGGTCGTAGGTGGTAGCAGTGAGCGCAGTCGAACTGCTTTCCCGTCTAGAAAATTGAGAGCTTTCGAAAGAGCCTTCAGAGGATATCGATCTGTAATTATGACTTTCGGACCGAGGTAAGATCGGCGAGGGGGCAGTTGAGCTGTCCATTGCTACCTACTCATGATCAGAAATTTTTTGATAAATTAGAAAGACGAGTTCGATAAATGACAAATCTAGAAATAGCTCGAACGATCGTGAGAGATATTTTTGATTTACCTCAGCCTCGAATCTGTGATTGCGAACAGCAGTGTGCAAACTCATGTGTTCGATCTTTTCAGCGAGGCTGAAAGATCCAAACCCTGTATCGAGAATAGCGAGAGATTCCTGGTAGACCGATCGCTGAGAATCTGAAGACTGGTTTTCGGTAGAAACTCGAATATCACTCTTAGCATTCATTTCTTGGGCGCCTTCTGGTTGCATAGCTTAGGCGAGCTAGGAGTCGCTAGTCGCCAGTCTTTCAGTTTTTGAGTTGGCTGTGGTATTTAGCTTTCGCAAGGGCTGGGCGCGTGTTTCCGGGTTGCAATGCAAACGTGGCGCTAACAAGACAGCGGCTTTCACGCCTTCGATTTTGGGGGGATAGACATCGTTTTGTGTTTCTTCTTCATAGTGACAGGCGACCCTCAAGGGTTTTGGGGAACTCAAATTAATAGGAGAGTTCGCGCAGGATTTCGTGGACGTTGACTGAGCTGCGGTTCCTCGCCTCGTGGCGCACGGCCTCGTGCGATACCCACAGTTGCAGAGATATGGTGCATGACTACCCAAGATACCCATAGCCTCGGACAAAGATATCCAATGAAAGCAACAACGTGGAACCGGCAAAATGGCCAAGAATCTCACCCGCTATTTGGGGACGAAGGCTGTACAAAATACATAGCTACGCGGAGATCTCAACCCGACCCTCGATATATGATCTATCGACCACAGTACCGGTACTTTACCCAATGAAACACATTTAGCCAGGAATTCATAATGTTAGCCCCATCATGGAACCCTCAAACACAGGAGCTGGCCCGGGGAAAATTCAGCCTCAGCAAATCGAGCATCGACCAACCCCTGTAAGAATTTATATATGTTAATGCCCACACAATTCCGCACAGAATGAAACTTCCAACACCATTCGACTCGTCGAAAAGCAATGGAGATTCCCCCAAGACCTCAAAACCGATACCAAACACCAGGCCTAAAACGAAACCAAGCAGTTAGTTGAGTATCAGCAAGGGCGATAAGTATATTTTTTTCAAATGGTGTCCAGGAATGCTAATATTCGAAGAGGCTCGAGCTTGAGGGCTGATACAGATTGTAAATTTCCGCATACCAAACTCTCAGATAAGAGTGTTTAACTGGAGAGAACTTACTTAAGCTTCCCCCCTAACATTTTTAAAGCTATCGGGTCCTTCACATAGTCCACGGGTCGTTTTCTCCTATAATTCTTTGCATTCCGGTCCGCCCTATACCGCAACAACAACTCAATCTTCAATCTCCCATCATCTCTCCGATCATATTGAAGACTATTATAATGCCTCGCAGCTACATGTAGCACAGTATCCCCTGCTCTATTAACAGCGCTCACGCTAGCCCTAGCCTCAAGCAGAGCCAAGGTAGTTTCCAACCCGTAATTATAGATAGACTTCATCAGCGGTGTCACATTAGAAAAATCCTGTGCGTCTATTTCCACGCCGCTTTTCAAAAGCAGGTTTATTTTCGCAAGGCCCTCATGAGTGCTAGCTGCTGCTGCTGTTATTGCTGCATGCAAAGCCGAATATTGGTTTCCATTGCATTGGGTCATACGCCCAGCCAGTGGCGCCCCGTTCGCGATTAAAAGCTCTAACATTTTTAAGCCCACGTTCGTTTCCGCAGCAGCTATGTGTAGAACGGTATATCTTCCATTCGTTAATGAACTCATCTCCACGCCGCACCGAATGAGTAAGGCGACCATTTCAATATTGTTGCATAGAACAGCATAATGCAGGGGGTTGCCTCGGTCGTAAGCATCGAGGGCCCAATGGACCTCCATTTCGAGACTAAGGATCTTCTGGCCTACATCGATGGTTAGCAGTTAAGCTTAGGGCACAAAATATTAAGAGGATAAAGGGCAGTTACAACTGTGTTCAAAAAGTATCTTAGCCAGATCCATGTGTCCCTCCTCAACGACCATCCGGCGTACAACTTCGGTTAACAAGGCATCGGGTATTGTAGAATCCACATCGGTAGCTTCAATTGGAACTATGCGTTTTTTTAATAAATCGTCCAACTCGATTTTGAGGCCACAGCTTTCTAGAAATTCTACGTCCTCCATACTCCCACGTTCAAGATGTGCAGCCCCGACTTCCTCCATGGCCTCTCCTACACTTTCTTCGTGGTATTGGGGCATATAAGGCTCGTCGAACCTCTTTGAGCGCTCCGGGGTTTCTATGGACGAACCGAGTAACGTTTTGGGGGACATTGGTGCCGTGGCCGTAATCAATGCCGGTTTTATGTGGCCAGTTAGGACCGGTTCATTCTGAGCCTGCTCCTCTGCATCGGGTTCCCCTCCAGGAGGTGTCTCAGCATCGAATAAGTTCTTAATCTCTGGTATCTCCTCCTGCTTTTGTCCAAACTCTCCCCTCGGAACTTCCACCGGTGGGGCTTCCCAGGAAATCAAGGATCTATAAAACTCCGCCTCAACATCGTACTCCGTCCCCATCTCCCCCAAAATCTCCATCATCAACCTCACACTCCCACCTAACCTCCTTGAATCCCCTCTCCTTATCCTAACCGCCTTCTTGCAAGCCACTCTCGCGCTCTCCAAGTCCCCTAACTCTCGATGCGCTTTTGCCCTCAAATCCTCTAACGTCGCAATAATCGATTGTAGATCCTCCGGTAACGTCGACGCAGTTCTAGCGCTTTCCAAAACAATCTCAATCGTCTTTAATACTTCTTTACATTTCCCTTGTTTCGCTTGACAATCCAGAAATACTGTCAAGATCTCGAACTTGCTTGTTCCTGAGAGTCTGGACTCAAATTTCGGGTAAGAAGCTAGCATCGCGATCACGGCAGATAGGTATACTTCAGCTTTCGACCAATCACCGGATCCAAAAGATATCTCGGCCTTCTTAAAGTTGAAGGCCATTCTTTCGAATTCGAAGGCTTCGTCTTCGTCGTCTTCGTCATTTTGAGGATTTTTGGCTACGGGAGCGGTAACGGCACTTTCCGGGCGTGATGTTCTACCACCGCTAAAGATACTTTCTGTTTCGTACTTGGTATCAGGTTCGGGTGGGGCCAGACCCGGGCCTAAGATCTAAATGGCTCAAATTAATTGCGCACTTATCTTCCACAATCGTAGACATTTTTTGAAGAATAGTCACCATTGAGCCTGTCTCAAACCCTCCACTCCTCTGGACATCTAAGCTCAAATTCTCCATCT
Organism: Arthrobotrys sinensis; assembly: GCA_036971225.1. Lineage (NCBI taxonomy): Eukaryota > Fungi > Ascomycota > Orbiliomycetes > Orbiliales > Orbiliaceae > Arthrobotrys > Arthrobotrys sinensis. The sequence goes on along the minus strand of JAJTTV010000009.1, from coordinate 933,730 downwards.
TCTGGCCAATATCCAATCCCGTATTTTCTACTTTTTGGCTAACCTCTAAACTTACACTCTCTATCTTCCCACCGTGTCCAAGCGACCCAATGCTATTATCAAAAATCTGTGGAGCTGAAGCGCACACCGCCATTGTTTCGTGGTAAACAGGCCTCCAGGCATCTTGCCGCTGATTCTCGAGTATGCGGTTTGCATCGTTCTTCGCACTGGTTTCTGGGGCTATATCCGGTGACATCGCCGTAAAACGAGCCAGGCACTGGCTGGGATATTGTTAGGATTTAGATGTTATAAATTTCCGTGTTGGTCGCTGTTGTATTTTGCAGGCGCATTCCAGTAGGGAGTACTGGTACCATGCGCCGTTACAAGTGAATGGCGTATAAATGCACGAAGGGAAGAATATAGAGTCAGTTTTAGTGCGTCGGAGTCTTAAATTATGAAAACTACAATCATGAAGACTTAGATCAGCGGGGAGAGAGGTTGCTTGCGCATACTCCATTGATCAAACGGAGAATTCTAGAGGTCGCAGTTGCTAGCCGACCTATACTTGAAAAGAAGGCTAAGAGAAAGGGAGCAGCATCAGACTCACGCCAAGCTGGGCAAATCGCAAATCGATATTATGCTCATGCAAAGGGCAAGAAAATTTACATTGCTACTTATATCTACATCCTTAATGGACCCTAGAGTATCATACATTGCATTATCTTATCTCTAGCCTATCGATATCTTAGTAATTCCATCGTATCCCTTCTGAGGAGCAGACAGACCTAGAGAAATACGAAACACACTACCAATTGCAGTAGAAAATTTAAGCCCAAAAGGAAGACCATCAATTTCGCCCCCAAGGACTTATTCTAAGAAAGGAGCAAGACAAAGTACTTACATGAAGGCAACGACAATGAAATGAGCATTAACCACTTCTCATGCCATCATGAATCGTGATCATTACAACCGGAAAAAACCAATCTTCAACCCCGCCGTTCTTCAGTATATTTATTGCGTATAACTTCCTTCGCCAAAACTACCATGTACCGGCATCATCGTCTCTTCCGCACTTTCTGCCTCTCTAACCAACTCATCCCTCTTCATCTTCTTCGCTTCAACATGAATAAACGCCACCAGCGCGGTTCCGACTACCAACGCAGCGATCAATAGAATCAGATTAACAGGTACGGGATTCTTCCCAAATACCGTGTGTGTCAAAGCATCGAGCCCTGACTGTACGAAGTTGAAGAGACCGGCTAGGCATATAATTGTGCCATAGACTTTGCCGAAAGTGACGAAACCGAAGACTTTGGCGGCGTAGTCACTGTTATTTCACCAATTGTATTAGCAAAAGACCACAAGTATTAGGAACAAAAGAACTTACGAGACGGTGGTATAGTATAACGGCCGGTATACCACGAACAAGACAACATTCAAATACGCAGCCCACTTGTATGGCAGAACACCCAAAACGCCAATCGCCGTCGCAGTTGCCACCAACAATCCAATAATGAACGTCGTGCTGGTCTTATCGAGCAGAGCACCTATTCTCATAATTAGTATCATTTCTCCCTCCTCAAGAGAAGATCGAAGTAATCTTACCAATAAAAGGAACAGCAACCAATCCCCCCAACGGCAATGCAATATCAAAAAAGTTATTGATTTCTACCGCATCCTCATAACTTCCCAGCAAATATGTATACTGGGGCCTTATAGTCGCCACGAAGTAATTGATCCTTGTCATCTGAATAACCGTAAAGGCCGTGATAAGCACAAACCACCAACTCATAATTTGCTCCCTGGCAGTCTTTCCATGCATGGCACCCCATACACCTGAGATATTCTTCTTAGCGGTCTCACGTTTCTGATGGCGTTCCCCACCTTTGGGGCCGAGAAGAAGATCGATTTCACTAGCTACGGAGGCGCGGCGCTCTTCTTGGACGGAGTGACGGACTTCGGCTGGGAGTTCTTCATCTGAGGAGTGATATTGGTCTTCCTCGACCATGTGGACCAATTCGCCAACTGTCTTATAGGATTCCCGAGGCATAACGAAGATCTGAGAGAGAAATGTGAAGAGGGGGACGACGAGATAGACTAAGAAGAACTTCTTCGGCCAGAAGGTTTCGCCGCTGGCGAAGTAGATGAGGCGATAGATCAGGAATACGGCGGAGGATGCATCGAAAGCGCCGGTGAGGAGAGAAAGGATTAATCCAGAGCTCGTGGGGAAAGTGTTCGAGAGTTGGAAGGAGGAAATGAAGACGAAGGGGCCACCAAGGGCGAGGAAGAGGTACGCCGGGATGTAGGCTATCGTCTCAACTGTTAGCACAAGCCCCACCGATGAATTGCGATATAGGCATCATTCTCACCATCGAACGGGAGTTCCCAGGCAAACGCGAATAGTATACATCCAGCGGCAAAGAAGCCAGCACCAAGCATGCCGCTGACTCTAGGACCGTACTTATCAAGAATTGTGCCGACTGGCAATGCACACACCTATATAAGGACCAAAATTAGCTCCAATCCTCCAGAATACTTGATTGTAATGAACTCACATTCGTCGCGACAGCTGCACAAGTGAACATGAAATTCAGACTACACCAGTATTAGCTCTGTGTACCATTTTCGATTATTCGGCTTCTTGAGAAAGTACACACTGTAATTCCTGCCCAAAGCACACCCTAACATCCCTGTCCAACTCGTCGTCCGTGCATCTATCCCGATAAACGCCCTCCGCGATCAAAACCGGCTTAATAGCTATCATCTACGTCAGTACTCGTAGTCACGTGGACACCAGGAATCCCATCAACATACCGGCATATCCAAACACGACACCGGCGCTTAAAAGACAGTAAATAGTAGCAAGGGCGACCTGCCACTTGCGCCGGGTTTTCGAGACTTCGAAGGCGCCGATAGTCATTGCTGACTTTTTCGCTGTGCGAGCGGTGGTGGCGGAGAGAATGAATTCAGATGGAAGGGTTTTGGTGTTGTTTTGGAGGTTTAAATGGGAGAGACGACTTTACGTAACAGCGAACGAGGGAAAATCGATAGACAGTGCTAGTTCCTTTGCCGGCGATGATTGTCGATGGCAATTACAGCTTACGTCCACCTTACTGCACGCTCCCGCTCGGATAACGGAAAGGACGAAAAGAAAGAAGAGAATAGGAAACGGGGAAGAAGAGAGAGGTGGTGGAGGGGAGAAAATAAGGCAAGGTGAGGAGAATTAAGAGAAGGAAGACGACACGGCAGGAGCTTCAAAAGGAGCCGGGGACGGCATAGAAATAAAGCATCGAATCCATCCAGAAACTGACTCTATTCAGGCCAGCCCATTCTGAAATCGGGATCTTGAACTCTTCCTAACTTGCAGCCATCCCGGATCATTATAACGGCAGAGTCTTAGCAGAAGACGTGAGGGGCTGGTTCATGCATGGTTGAATTCCCAGTGTCACCGCCCAACGTTCCGAAGATATGGCGTGGGTTTCCATTCCCTCTCGCAATAATGCAATGACGCCCGGTGAACATTGATCCATTCTAGCATGCATTCACAGGCCGATACGGTACCACAATCGATATCTCCAATCTTTCAATCTCTTAATGTTATCGATACATCGTCCATATCTTCGTTCGCTATCTGTGGCGTGCCAGCTTAAGCGAAGCATTGGAGGCTCGAGGGTGCATGCAGTCTCCACTTCTACGACCAGGATAGCGGTCGAAAATGATAGGTGGATCGTTGTACCCCCACCGTGTGTCTGTACCGTGCTCAACAGCATCTCACATTTGCCGCTCGATGGATCTTTCAAAAAATTACCAGGATGGATGCTAGTTAGTCCAATCGGCTGATATCAATCTAGCAGGTCGCGAAAAATTCAAAAATGCGGAGTGCAGCAGAAATTTTTATAGCTCCATGCATGAAATAAGAAATGGATTTTCTCCTGGTCTCGTGTCCACCTCAATGGAGTTAGAATATCAAAATCTCCCATGGTTTTGATCCAAATCGGACGGTTCCGCTAAAACACTATTTTAACCGTCGCTGGTGTACGACGTCGTTAATTCCTCCGAATCCTCTCCCGGCAGGCGGGGTACGGCTACAAGGGTTGACGAAAAGAGCTCTGGGCTTAAAAAACTTTTCATTCTTCGGCGACTGACCATTAGTTCATAGTCTCTACCTCCCATTCTCATCGAAATCACCCATAGAAGCTAGTTCAATCTACTCATAGACTGTTTTAGACCACAGCCGTAGTTTCAAGGTGACGGTCGATGAAGTGACGTCACGTGCCCAAAATCCAACCTTAATATCTCTCGCTCTCGATACGATACGCAACCCAAAGGAAAACGCAAATCTCTGACTATACGCTCTATAGGTAAGTATCTATAATAAATTACTTACGCAGAGCATGATGACAGGTAAAAGACCCACACATATCAAAACATAACCACGCAATGTAGGTTGACTATCCATATTTCGTGTAGACTTTGAACCAAAAGGCCCCACCAGGCTTAAGGCTAGCTTACAACTATCAAAGCTTTTAAATTATACATCCTCAAGGCCCCAGAGGCTTCAGGCGAATATTTATACAAAATTTTCTGTTTCGTTTAAGAAGCTTTATACAAAGCGCACCCGTTTACTCATAGGCTGGCATGTTTCTTCCACTGAAGCCCTACCATTCAAAGCCTCCTCCAGAATCCTCACAATACTCCGATGTCCCCGTTGTCTGGCTAGCTCCAATGCGGTCCCATTGCAAGGGAAATGAGTATGCATAGAATCAGTGGTATCACCACGCACAATAAATGCCCCACTATAGTTGATATTTGCTCCCCGTTCAACAAGAATCGAAACAGTATCCTCATAGCCATACCAAGCTGCTATTTGTAGTGGGGTTCCGGGATAATATTTAAGACGATAGCAGCCATCTTCAGTTCTCTCTAAAGCTGTGGGATCAGGCGAGTGGAGACCTTTAGGGCATTGGTTCCATCTTCCGCTAGTAGTGTCAGTAGGCCATTCAAAATAGAACGTCCTATACTCTTCAGGAAGGTCCTCATGGCTCCGGCCAATTAAAGTATAACAAAACCTATCACGACGCACTATTTAGGAGCATGTCAGCATTTTAGTCCCTAGAAGCGATTAAGCGCTTAATCTAGAATGCACGAATGACAGCTGTACAAGACTAAGTTCCGTGTGCGTACCTTGTACATTTGAGAGTCCCTCATCCTTGAATCCTAGTGCTGGAGGGGTCAAGGGACAATCTACACAACAACCTCCTTCTATCAAATCTGCCAGTATCTGGTTATAATAAGGCACCCTCCCCCTCCCTGCTGCACTTTGGGAGGCGAGTAATCCGATCCTTGTGCACGTAGAATCAAAATCTACTCCATTATCCGCAAACCATGGGAAAAGATTGTAGCGGTCAAACTTGACATACGCATCATATCTTTGAAAAAACTTGCTAGCAAACCGTTCCCGATTAAATCCATGTCGTATGAACGTATCAAGGATTCGAATCATATCGCACTCAGACGATATTACATCGAAGACGATACCGTCCACAAGAAAATCCAACAATCCCCGCAGCTTTTCTAAAGAATAATAATGCAACAGGACATCAAGTGTTTCAGCTTGACTGCCATAGATTGTCATTGTGATTGCCGCAATCCCTGTTTCTAGATCTTCGAGGAGGGCACTAGCATCTGGACGATCTAAAATGTATCTTACGGCTTCAGCCAAGCCAAGTCTCGACATTGACATCAGATTCTCGTAGTTGTGCCCGCGATCCTGATTCCAGAAATAAACGTTGTGACTCCCGTCGTTAAAGAAAAACCCGTGGTATAATATCAAAGTTCTGAGCTTCCCCAGATTTTTCTCCTCCAGAAGTACTAGCAAAGATGGTAGAGTTTCTTTCTTGAGGTGCTCATAGGCGCGGGCGTGCACTAGCCATTCTGTAGCCGCATACTGCAATAGACCAAGCTTTGAAAGAGCAAAACTTCCCGGAGGGGAGGTACCAGAGTCGACGGCCGAGTCCAAACTACCATTAATCCGATAGCTGGGAGGGAGGCATAGTGACAGGTAAGTCTGCCGGGCCTCCTCCGATACAAGATACGATACACAGGCGGAGGCTAATTCGTGATGAGCCGTGCATTCGTCAAATTCCTCAAATCTGGCATCATCGTTAAGAAAATACTCTTTGACAGAGAAATGCGCCAAGTGGAAGTGTCCAAAGGCTTTATTCCGGTGATCGTCTCCGCTCTCTCCTTCCCTGAACTCAACTAGAGAACCGCTAAGCCTCAAAACCTGGTAATTCACATAATCTTCATCAATTATGTCCGGATAGTGCTGGAATTGTAGTCTGTTTTGAGTCACATCGACTAGGAGCGCCTCTGTAAGTTCAAGGGCGGATAGCGGTCGAGTAGCAAAGAGAACCCATCTTAGAATCTTGAGAGCTCGTGCTCTATCAGTTGCTGGCGTAAGGTCTCTGATCTTTGCAAAATCTCTTTCGTAGGCATCGTTAAGCCCTATAGCTGGCTCCGAAAGGTCTTGTAATATTTGATTCAAAGTCTTGCCCGGGAAAAGTCTCGCGCCACTTAGCCGCGCCCATAGGAACATCCCCTCAGAGCGCGAGGACAAACATTCCGCTATTTTTTTCCGGGTATTAGCTGGAGATGATTTAAAACGCCCATTGACGATATGGCGACAGAATCTCTCCACATCATTCAGTGTATCGTCGGGCCGGATTTCGATTGTCGTCGTTAACACTGGAATAGTTGAGGCGAAATCGATCATATTCCGTCGAATATCAACTTCGTCTCTACTAGTAATAATGAGGCGTGCGTGTGTTCCCTTCAAGGATTGGATCACCTTTTGTAGAAAAACTTCTCTAGCACCTCCTATATGTGATCTTCGTGGAGTGATCTTATTGAACGTTTCATCGTAGCCATCGACGAGCAGAAAGCATAGGCCAACTACCCTAAGGCACTGTTCGAAAAGCTCCCATAACTCCGATTCGGTGATAGTGCGCGCTTCGTTACCCTTCCGCATTGATCTGAGTCTCTCGAAGGCATGGGAATCAGCCGTTGTTAGTTGGGATAACCAAGACCGGAGTATTGATAGCGAGTCGCGTTTGGCTAGGTCCTCATGTATTGCGAAGTAGAAGGCGCAGGGGAGGAAGGTCGATAACTGTAAATCCTTGACGATGTTTGCTGCGAGCACCGACTTCCCCATACCAGCTTTCGCGTGTATCCAGAGACACTGAGGCCGTGGAGCCTCGGCTATCCGACTTGACGCCTTCCACTCTTTGTACTCCTCTTTGTTGAAGATCCATTCGCAGGTACCCTCCAATGTATCACTGATTCTCGCATCGTATTCTTCTTGGGGTGAATCAGCGGCAAGCCATCCAAGGGTGGCTGTAACAATGTCCCTTCCAAACACAAATCCAGAGTTGGTCACTAGAGATCCCGGAACCTCCTATTAGTTTGACCGATATTCCCTTAAACTAGTATCACAGTAGAGGCTTACCCTCCGGGATCAAATAGAGCAGCTCCCTTGCATACAGAGCAGCAACTAAAGAAGCGTATGGTTGCCAGCTTTTATTTTTATGACCGTCCGAATAATCGCAGATTCCTCGAATCACAAGGCATGGGAAGTCGTTTGTTAGGCCTGCTGCTTCCATCTCGAAACATAAGGCACCGGTTTGGGCGCTGATGGCATCTCTTTTCACACCATCCTTCATAACCTGGTTCGCGGACGCTATTGTCCCATAATGCATATACGGGTACCCGTGCTCCCTACCGGGGCGTTTTACGGTCCTGAGGGAGTCACATGCACTGCAAGTATCGAGATGACTGACAGTAGTATTAGAGCAGTCTTCCGATCCAGACACGACAACCTCAGGGATATGATAGTAGCTAGCCTCGAAAAGACGGTCTGTGCTCTGAGGGTATCGGAGGCGGGAATCGGCTTCCCCGATCTCTTGGGCTTTCTCCTTTATTCTTTCCCCCAAATCTGCTGGATTTAAAGCCTTCGCGAATGATAGAGCGCATAGAAGACTGGTAGGCGGCGCGTTTAGTGAACCAGTCGACACGAATATACCATTCTCCATCGCCTTACCAAAGTCGTACTGGACGACACTGTGATAGGGCCCGTTTGGCTGACTGACAACGATATCACCAAGACGAATATCACGGCCTTTCTTTAGATCGGGTGCGCCACCGCCAACCCCAACCATAAATCCAAAGCCCGACCGGATACCCAGGAAACTCTGAAGCATGAAGGCAGCCACCACGCTAGCCGGAGTTGTACCAACGCGGCCAGCTGGAAGGCATGCAATCACAACATTGTGTTCTCCTATCCGACCATAATGATAAACATTTGGGTCGCCCGGGACCCTCCTAAAAGATAAGGGCGGCGGCTGTCGGTCATCAAGAACCGCCAGGGCGGCCGTCAGTTCAATATCTATGGCACATATCCAACCAACCGAATAATCCTCATTGGTTAGCAGTGGGCGCGACGCCATTAGCAGTCGGACTTTGTTGGCGCAATTGCCGCTTAATCGATATTCGTAGTATCTCGCCGTTTTTCGGACAAGCTACGACGTGTTGAGTCTTAGGTTTGTGCAGCTGTTGCATGGCCGCGTAGGAGGCAATATCGGTATTCAGGATCAAACCTGTATTTCCCCTCCTCTAGATTCCCGCTCGCTTTCACAGCCTAATGCATGCGCAACATTCTGCTAGAACCTGCAGTTGCCTGCATGTGTTGAAACCCGGCCAAGAAGAAAAATCCAACATAGTGGTCAAGCCACATATGTGGCAGTGTATTCAAGTGGCGGTGCGATCTATGACCTCGTGCAGCACCGCTATCAACGTCCCGCATCTATCGCCATCGAACCTTCCTCCCCCTTTGACACCGACACTTCAACAATAATAATACCCTTCAGACCGTATACTCCACCAAAATGCGCCGCCGCGTGGGCCTCGCAGCCCTCGACCGGCGAGCCCAAGACTCCCAAACCCGCTCCACCCACGGCGCCACCCTCCGACGCACTCACCAGTCCGAACTCACCACTCAACTTTCCGTCTTCCAAGCTGCCCTCTCCACTTTCAGCTCCCAATACTCCTCCGAAATCCGCCAAAACCCCAAATTCCGCTCCGAGTTCGCTCGCATGTGTACAACCATCGGCATCGATCCTTTAGCTGCATCTTCAAACCGTCCGAAGGAAAAAGGTGGAAACATATGGTCCGAGTTATTAGGCAGTCAAGTCAACGATTTTTACTTTGAACTTGCTGTAAAAATCGTCGAAGTTTGCCGCGATACTCGGTCGAAGAACGGGGGTTTGATATCTGTTACAGAAGTACAGTCTACGCTCCTCAAGAAGGACAAATCAACAGGCGGAGGAGGAACAGGATTACAAATATCTGAAGATGATATTATACGCTCGGTCGAATGTTTAAAGCCTCTTGGATCGGGTTTCGAGATCATAAAGATAGGAAAAACGAATATGATAAGAAGCGTACCCAAGGAACTTAACAGAGATCAAGCGAAGGTGCTAGAGGTTATCCAAGTACTTGGATTTGTGACTATCGGAGTACTAGTGGATAATTTGGGTTGGATTAGGCCGAGAGCGCAGGCAGTGGTGGATGATTTGATGGCTGAGGCTTTCCTATGGGTTGATGAGCAGGAGGGAGAGACAAGTTATTGGGCCCCGTGCTCTTTATAAGTCGAGCTTCCGGGATCGAGATGCAGCCTCAAGATAGGTAGGTCTTGGTTGCGAGACCAATCCAGCTTAATCTAGATGCTGGATCTTTATTGACACCAACCTGCTTATCACTTTAAGAGACCGGCTTATGCGGCCAGATATGATTGTTTTTAGCGTTTCTTGTATATGATACCCATAGAGCATCTGCACACCTTTCCTTTTCAAAGAGAAGATAAAAGAGACATATTGATCTCGTCAGATAATATCATCGAAGCTCCGTCTATAAAACCCAACATGGTATTCATGTAACATCACATCCTCAAACGCCGATATAAAATCCAAGGAAATTCATGACAAGATATACTACCGAAGCTCATCATCATCACCGTCTTCCTCATCTTCTACCTCATCCTCAACTTCCTCCTCTTCCTCGGTGTCATCTACAGTAATAACCTCCTGATGCATCTCCGGCACTTCATCTCTCTCCGTCAACTCTCCTCTCCCCGCCAGCACCCTCCGCCGTGATCTATAAAACTATTCAAGAAATTAGTATCCCAACCCATGGTCTCAATATGATGATGAAGTAAGGAAACGGCAGTAAAACCCACCTTCTCCAACGCCCCAGCCCGTTTTTCCGGCTTCCATCCTTCAACCTCCAGGGCAAACCGCCCCTCTTCCTTTTTCTCATATCCAAACGCCCTCCTTAATTCATTAAACTGCCTAACCCTCACCTCCCCAGGCACTCCACCAACCTTAAACCGTCCATCGTTCATGACATCGTTGTGAAAAGCCGTCATTGTCCTCATCGTTGGATCTTCATTTGCCTCCACCGCTTTTCTTGAAATATTCTCCTCCAGTTTAGACGTCCCGATCACCTCTGTATTCTCATGCGTATACTCTACACCCGCAGACGCAAGAATCGCAGACACAGGATCTAATTTCATCTTCTTACTTTGCCCCGCTGTAGCAGAAGTATTAGCATCATCAGAAATCATCGCCTGAATCTGACTGATGATATCATCCGCCGCATCTCCTCCATCCTCCCCAAAAACATCACTCTCATCCATCCCCCCACCACCGCTGATATCTGGCATATTCAAAATAGCAATGCCAGTCTTACTCTCCGCCACATTCGTCTTATTGACAATCTCCTGCAAAACCACATTTTCTTGATGAAACGTGAACAGATTCTTCAACCCAAACAACTCCCCCCTCCGACTCGCATCCTTCATCACTCCTCTAAAATACCTTCGTTCAAAAGAAGCTTCATACCCAATATTCGCCTGTTGTTGTTTATATATCTGCCTTGCGTATACCATTTCCTCGATCGTCCCTGCGCAAACCAGCCGGAATACTTCCACATCTCTATGCTGTCCGATACGGTACGCCCTATCCTGCGCCTGCAAATCATGGGATGGATTCCAAGAAGGATCAAACACAACCACCTTATTCGCCGATACAATGTTCAATCCAACTCCTCCTGCCCTCGTAGATATCAAAAACGCAAAGTAACTTGCGTCAGTATTAAAATTCTCCACCGCGGTAGTCCGATCCTCCAATGACATTTCCCCATCCAAATAGCAAATGTTGTAATGAGTGTTATTCAACAGCATATACAACATCTTCAAAAGTTTCTTACTCTCTGAGAAAATAAGAACTTTTGCGCCCTCTTCATTCTCCTTCCAGAACGCCAGAAGGCGTTGTAAAACCTGCCATTTACCGCAGAATTCCGGGTCCATGACGTTTTCAAAGTGTTGGCGACGGTAATACCTCTCCCAAGTTTCCGGAAGCCCAATCTGTAGCTTCTCTATATCCTTCTCTTGCTTTTCCAGTGGTTCACCATCACGAGGAATCCAGTTTGCAAGGTGATTGCATAAAAGCTTCATGTTTGTAATACATGGAAACACCGCCTGAGAAACCGTTGTCCCATCTTCCAGTTTTCTATAACAGCACTTGCCTCTCGTCTTATGTGATCCACAATCACACTTATCAGTTGAGTATTTAACCAACCCCACAACTTCACTCTCGAGGTAATTTTCATAAACTTCCTGTTGCAATGCACCGAGTTTGCAGAATACCACACGGTCCGTTTTCTTAGGTAGTTGGTGGGCAATAAGTGATTTCATCCGACGGAGGAACATTCGTGGCAACAGGTTTTTGACAAGATCGTTCGCAGTACTACGTGCGCGTGCCAATTCGGCGTTTGTGGCACCGTGAGCTTGACCGATTTTAAGAGGATCTTCGATGTCGTTTTTCCAGTCGCTGTAGGTGCCTACCTCGCCAGGACGGATCCAGTTGAGAAGGTTCCAGAGTTCCTGGATATAGATGCCATTAACTCATGGCGCATTAAACAGCGTAACTTTAAGGTTGAATACTTACACCATAGTGGTTCATAATGGCTGTCCCGGTTAGTCCGATCCTGCAGAGGCTATTAACCACGTTCATAGCCTCCGTGATCCCCGACGTCCGCTCCTTAACCTTCTGACACTCATCAGCAATAACCGCATCCCACTCAATCATGTTAATCTTCGCTTGATCTCGCCCTTTTCCAAAGTCAGAACGCAATGTTATATAGAAGAAAACAAAGGTGTGGGGAACATACGATAAGTATCATAAGTGGTAATGAGAACCTCCAAATACCCGGCCCTAGCGGCCCTCAATGCATCTTCCTTTGCCCCCTTCGCTCCATGGTATGCATAAACCTGCCACCACCCCCAAGTCTCCAACTCCCTAATCCAATTCGATATTAAAGTCCCCGGACAGACGATGAGTACCTTAGGATACCACTCGTCAGGTCTCCGATCCCTCATACGCCTCATACGACGTGAATCTCTCACATCACCTGTTTTTCCAAACGCTGCAGTGAGAAACGCAATTACTTGCACCGTTTTACCAAGGCCCATGTCATCCCCGAGGATTACGCCGGTATTGAGGATGAAGGCGTTGTGCATGAACCTTACACCCTCGATTTGGTAGTCTCGAAGCCATCGAGCTATCGATGCTGGAATGACGCCCCGGGATCTGTCGAGTATGATATCCTCATAGGCACGGCAAGGACTTGCACCGGGAAATTGTGGTTTTTCTTCCAAATCCTCTAGCTCATCTTCCTCTTCTGAGAAGATGTTGGAATCAGGTGGGAACCGGTAGATTGATTCCAATGGTTTCCTTTTCTCCTTTTGGTCCTTTTCAAGAGTTTGTTTCTTGAGAAGGAGGTGAAGTGGACAGTCGATTGTTGTTTCTTCATCAGATTTAAACCCATTCTCGCGGTCGATAGCTAGGTCTCTAAGCTGGCTATGAGTGCGGCGGGGTCGTGGGGTAGATGTAGACGTAGATACATAGGGTTTTCGAGGGGTGATTGCATTGTCCTTCTTAGGTTTTCGGCCGCGAGTGGATGGTTTTCTCTTTTTGGAGGCCTTGTAACGTTGGTATGGGTCATCGTCTTCGTCGTCTGTCATTATGACCTTTTCACGGCCCCGTTCGATTTTTATACGGACTTCCTTTTGGGGGACTTCACCTTCGCGAGGGCGTTTCCGAGGAACTGGGCGGAATGCATCGTCTGTGGAAGATGAGGAAGATTGCACAGGGCTACTGGGTTTACGTTTCTTGAGAGGAGTGGACGTTGGAAGAGGACGTTCTTTCTTTGCTGCCACAATTGGCTTCTGTACTATAGCTTCCGGAGAAGATGATATTCGGATAACCGAAGGATCTTTCTTCGGGGTAGCTATAGGTTTTGGTTTTGGCTTCTTCTTTGGAGATGTAGATTTGATATTGTCGAGGTCACTGGTGTCGTTTCCAGTGTCTGTCTCCTCATCTTCTGCGACAGCTGGAGACATGTAAAACCATTAGTACACTATTCAACTAAACCATTGAATACCACGTACAGCCTACCTTTAACCGCCTGTTTGATCTTAGGATCTTTATTTCGGCCAATATCTTTCACATCCTTCCTTTTCTTCTCTCGCTTCGGTGCAACATACTTGATATCATCGAGGTCATCCTCGTCAGAGTCCGTTTCGGGAACAACGGCCACCTGCGAATTCTTCGCCCGAGGCATGGTAATGGGATTGGAAGAGTTGAAATTTCTCAAGCCATCAAGAACCGAGGTATACCTGGCGGATTGATGAGATATGAAGAGGGTTTGGAGATGTCATGGCGGGGTTGAGTTCGAAAGCGCAGTCGCTGGAAGACGTGTTTCGCGACTCATCGGATGGGAGGTCATGTGATTTACATTACGCTAAGAAGGGAAGGTTCATTGGGCACTGGAGACGAATTGAACCCAACAACACAGCCGTAGACTTTACGATCGAAATTCTTCAGGCTAATTGAGCTTGACGCTAGAGACTAGTTTTGGCTCGCTCCCCAATTCTGGTATTAGTCTGGAGGCTATGCTAATTATCAAGTATCTGTCAAAGCCTTCAGCAAAAAGATTGTTCGATATCATTGGAGCCTAGCATCCGAGGACCAAACCGATTGGGATCAAAAACAGCAAAAAGTATGTAAACGTCGCTGCCAAGAGGGATCGAACCTCTGCGGGCGAACCCATGAGATATCTACAGCTAGTCAGACCAGCCAATTCAAGTCTCACACCTTAACCACTCGGTCATAGCAGCAAACCTATGTTGAGGTCCGGCCGATAGAGCTATAAAGAATATCCAAGTCCAGAGGCTGAGCAAGGTCAAAGTGGGTCCCCTGCGGACCTCCCGAAGCAACCGAAGAGGGAATTGTCGTTCGGTCATTTCGGCTGGCCTCGTGGGCTCCATTTAGTTCTATTATTGAAATTTAATTTTAAAATTGATGGTGATGACGATGATGTATATTAAGATACGGGTAGAAGGCCTTCCGAGCTTCCTTGATTTGGCTATTTTTGATTTCATTTCATTTCATTCTCTTATCGAATTATTGCCCTTCATCGTCTGAAGATTCGAATTAAACGGCTCACAGCCCCTTCGGCGACTCCGTAGGTTAGTCATAAGGTATGCGGCTTTATCCTAGCGATGCCGGTTTCTCGAATAATTTCGAACGTGTGATCTACCGCAAGGCTTGTACATAACGGCTCGTACAATTGATGTATGTTCCAGAGTATAATTGACTTAGTAATATATTACTACAGCAGACAACTACCGACGAGCTCCAAAGTTTCCAGGAAGGTATCGCTCGTATGCTCCGCCCGGTCGAGCCCCAGTCCCACCAGGACAGTCCTGGTCTCCCTAATATTCCTCATCGCCAGCAGACTCGCCAGTTGCACGGCGTACAACTGGCCCTGCGCCTGTCTCTCGGGTGTACTTGCGCCTAGCAAACACTTAGGTGTGAGATGTGTAAGTGGGAGCAGACCGTCATCGTCGGCAGTGGACTTCGCTTCCAGGAAGGCAGGATGGGCGGCGTCCAGCGGTACCTGGAACCATTGAGATAACCGGCCGGATTGTGTGATTGTGATGAGGATTTTGTCTGAAAACCCGAGGACGGTTGCTGTTGTAAGGATGGATTCTATTTCCTTTTGGGAAGACCTGGTGAAGATAGGATAAGGCGTATTGTGAGGTTGGAGGGGTGTCGGTATGGTTGACGCGTTCATGATTTCCTGGACGGTCGCGGCGTTGATGGCTGACGACATCTTGAATTCCCAGCGTGACGGTCTCGTGGCTGTTAGTTCGGGCCTTGCTATCCTTTGCTATACAGATGAAGGAGGTTGCCTATCATCAACCAGCCTTGGGGTAGCAGTAGTAGTAATAATGTATAATGTAGTTTCTACGTTTGTATGCTCTCTCAATTACGCCTTTGATAGAAGCTCAACATCACCGCAACACATCTCCGTGCCCCTCCAAAGCCCCGCAGTCCACGGACGCCCGACATCAAAACAAGCTTACGGAGCTTCACAACATGCCTCGGTATGCCAGACGCCATGAGGCAGTTCTCGCCCAATAGAACAGGGGCTTCTCCAACGCTAGTCCGGGTCCCCGCTGCAGATGCTAGCACTTGCGCAGATCCACACTGACTAGTGACTTATCAACTTGGGTAATCCGGACCACTCGGAGTTACTTTGCCCTCCATCTTCCGGCCGAAAGGTCTTAAGGGACGGGCATTGTTCCTTTCCTCATGTAAGCAACCGACATGGGGACAAGCCACCCCAATTTCGCCTACCGTGCATTTCCCGTTTAACTTGTCTTCTGCTTCTTCAAGGGAACCGGTTTGGCGAGCATCTTTGTGGAAGATATTGGGCACATGAGCGCCTGGGATGAACGGGATTGCATCAAATATATCCTGAAGACGGCGGTAGGTTCCGTGATTGATAACGTGAAGCAGGAACGCAAGACAGTCCCCTTCCTATCCCATGAGGAGGTGGTGGGTTTGCTTTACTCTCCTCGCGAGCTCATGCTTCCTGAAGTTTCCATATATCAAGGCTCCTGTTATTATTGCCTTAGTCAGAAACACGGAGTCCGGAGCCCTCAATCTGTTTCTGAATGCGAAGTGCTGCACTGGGAACCTTAGAATGCTGGTCCCTGCTGCTCAGGCCTGTGCTCATTTGTCAGCGGGTGAAGGCCAGACAGACTATCTAGTGCAGAGAATGGACGAATCGAAGTCGTCATCAACTCTGTTGACCTTCGAACTCGGATCTGATTTTTCGGTCAAAGCATAAGGGTAAGCCATGCATGAGTGCATTGTGCGTAAAACCGTGTCCTCTTTGTTACCATTCATCCGTCTCTTAAGTAGCTTAATAATCTATACGTAAGTGTTTCCGGTGTGATTAATATTGGGATTTTCGGCGAGTTTACCCTGGGGATCATATAGACGCCTGGGCTTGTACTGTAATCTGTTATAGCTGCCTCGTCGTCCGCTGTGACGAATACCAGTTGCAGTTAACCAGAGCGGGTTTAACGAGTCAGTTGATATATTTCCATTCAAGAAGCTGCGTAACCGCAACAGGACGGCGCCTTTCGGCTCCGACATTTGACAAAAAGTTCGATTAGTAGCAAGGCTTTCTGCATGGAGTTGATGAACAATAACTCGCGTGGGATAGTTTGTTTCATGCTATCTTGATAATCTTTCTGTCGAGGCCACGCATTTATCTGCTTCATCTTGTCATGCCCGCGTGGATTACATACGCAACGCAGCCAAAGTCATACGCACGCCCCTTTAGTATCCTTTTGGGCTTCGCCATGATCTGACCCCTTTGAGGCGGCCTTGTCCCTTGCAACTGCACTGTAGATAATATCGTTTTCCGAAGAGGGAAGCGGCTTATGACCTAAAGCAACGAAGCTTATATCCCGGCCAGCCTTTGAGTGGAAAAAGGAAGTATCCCTACTATGCTGCATTAGTTCCGTGCTAGCGTTGAGTCAAAACCAGAATCCAACTTTTTTGATGCCCGTCGAGCTCGCATCGCAGCTTCCCTCTAGTTAACCAACTTTTCCATCAATCGTATCAATCAATCAATCCAAGCCCAGTCGCAAAGCCCTGGGCAAATCCGATTTTGCATCGTCAAAGAAGAAGAAACGAAGGGCGCTCCGGAATTGCATTGCATTGCGGCCCAAGTTCACCGTTTCAACCAGTATAGCACCCGTATAGTACCTTTCAATTTTATTTTTTTTCTCATTGCATCGAATGCTACCTCCTCCAGCCTACCAGGCCATCCAACTCCAATAATCTTTCATAAGCGAAGCAAATCCGCACTGCAGTTTTTGATAAATCTCCAAATCCAGGAATCGAATCCACCCCCTTCGCATCTATTCTGAACCGAAAAGATACCTGCCTTTTAAATAGGCGACCAGTTGGAACAGCCCAGCTTGTTCGGAGCACAGAGGCTTGGAAACGAAACGTAAAATTGGCCTACGGACTCGGGTGCATAAGTACGGGCGTCGGGGATTTAGTCGTCTCAAACTCCGATTATATCCTGTTCCTGCGCAGCAAGGCCTATGCAAATGTGAATCATACTTTTGCGGTGTTCTCTCATCTATTTCTGTCTTTTTACCATCTATTGTTTTTCTGGCCTGGTAAGTTCCCAATATTATTATCTCTCTTATGATAAAAATTCTGTCCTTTGCCTCCTAGGATTCCCTCAAAACGGACATTTATATCGACCGAACCTCGCACTTCGGGCCGACTTATTAAGCAAAATTCCGAATCCTTTCTTGGTTCCCTTTTGTTACTTTTTATTTTTTTATTTTTATTTTTTTTCCTGGCAGCCTGTCTCGTGTCTTGACTTTGCCGGCGTGATAGCTTAAAACAACTATCTCCAAGCTTATTTTCCACTTCATGCACAAAAATGCTTATATGCTGACATAATCACCATCTATCAGGCCTGGGTCGCACAGTACCATTGTACTTCTAGGTAGTCGACTAGTCAGTTCCTCGCGGGCCCACTACTGCCCCGACCCTCCCTTTCCATTTCAAACTCAAGGTCTTGTCGGTCGGTGTAATACCGCCCTCTCCGACCGAACAGTCTTTCAAAAAGTCGTTCACCACGGCAGGACGCGGGAACAACGGTAAGGGTTCTGGAGTCTTGAACTCTCAGGACCCTCCCGGAACACTCCGGGGCGGTGGGCGTGCATACTTTCTTGACAAAGAAGGTGATGAAGACTCGATGTTTCTGTTTAGCGGTGGTGAAGCCGGAAACAACTCACAGGTTGATCCACGGTTAGGACCGACGGCGGCGGATATCGTGAGCCCGAGTTCCGCGAGCACTTCGAGGTCTATGGCAAGTTTTTCGACGCCGTACAGACCTTCCGGGTCCGGTGTTTCTCCTGAGGCCCTTCATAGTGCCAACGCGACGCCGGATAGTCAGCAGGGTGCGTCGAACGCTGCTAACTCGGCTGCTGGGTCAGCTCAGGATCAGAAGCGGACGAGGGCTTGCGAGTCCTGTCGGTCTCTAAAGGTCAGATGTGAGCCTGACGTCGCGAATCCAGAAGGCAGCTGCCGTCGCTGTGCGAAGGCACGTCGGGAATGCATCTTCACGGTTCCAACCAGGAAACGGCAGAAGCGGACGGACTCCAGAGTAGCTGAACTCGAACGCAAGATCGATAAGCTTACAGCGACATTGAACGCCAAACGACGTGGAGAAAATGATCGTGAACCCTTCCGCGACTTCCCAGCAGATAGCGACACCGAGTTATCCGAGCTTGACGACGGCACCAGATCTCGAAAGCACTCTCAAATCCGCACAGGATCCGTCCCCCATGGCCTTACAGCGGGAGAGTCTGATCAATATCGTGAGTCTGAACCTAAACGCCAGAGACTGATGAGCAAGGATGCAGCAGCAGCAGCTGGGGGCAGCCGGCGGAGCAGCTCCGCGCACGATCATATGGAGGACGTGACGACCGAGGCTACTTCTTCATCAATGTTCGGTGGCGCGAGGATGGAACATCTGACATCTGCATCGGCTCCTCCGAGATCCCAATTCGCGGTTCCGCGGCAGCATCATCATCACGCTAGACATAGAATGCCCACGCCAGAAACTGATCCTAGCTCCATCACTTCTCCAGCCCAGGGATCTGGTGATATGGATGTTATCGATAGGAAGCTTGTTACCATGGAGCTGGCGAACAGGATGTTCAATCATTATAACGATAATCTTGCACCTCACTTCCCTGCCGTCACTTTCCCGCCTGGAACGACCACTCAGGATGTCCGGAAACAGAAACCTTTCCTCTTCTTAGCCATCCTCGCAGCCGCCTCGGCGATATTCGATCCAGATCTGAACCGACTGTTAAACAAAGAAGTAATCCGCGGCATTGCGGACCGAGTAATCATCAACGGCGAAAAGAGTCTCGAGATTATCCAAGTTCTCAACATTGCAACCCTTTGGTACTACCCACCGGACCAATTCGAAGAACTCAAATTCTACCAACTTACACACATAGCCGCGGTCATGGCGATTGATTGTGGGATAAATAAGCCACATAGAGGTGGCAGACCAAGAATACCCTGGTTACCAGGAGCAGGTGGTACTAGTCTCTCAGCTGATTGCGCCGGTTTGAATAAACTCCAACAGATGATAAATCCAGAAACGAAAGAAAAAGGCATTCCAAAGGAACTCCAGAGCTGGAAGAAGACATGGTTGCCAGACCCCGGGACTCTGGAGTCCAGACGGACGTTCTTAACGTGTTATTGGATGTGTTCAAAGTAGGTACCTCATCTAAATATTTGAAAAGGCGTTTGCTAACTAGTTTTATTTAGCGTCGCGATGTCTTTACGGCGGCCGAACCTTCTACGATACTCAGCATACATGGGAGAGTGCGTCGAGTTTATCGAAAAGTCGTCCGAGGCGACTTTACACGACAAGATCATATGCCAATGGGTAAAGCTCCAAAGAATAACTGAAGAAGTCGGTATCGCCTTCGGTTACGAGGATTCAGTTGCAAAAGTGAACCTTGCCGAAACTAGGATACAATTCGCTCTCAAAGGGTTCGAACGGCAGCTAGAAGAGTGGGAGAGGAACTTACCTCTAGAATGCGAAACTAAGACGGTAAGGCTGGCGAGCTATACTTTGTCTCTGTTCATGCATGAGGTTGCACTACACGGCGACCATTCGACAGAGGACTTCAGACCGCCTTTTATCACGGAGAGATTAATACGGCAGCCAGACAGCGTCAAACCCGGCTCCATGCCGCAGCTAACTCAAACTCACATCCACGCCCTTTTCAGCTGCCTATCATCCGCCCACGGTCTTCTAGACGGATTCTTAAACATCACCGTGGACGAACTCCGCTGCGTCCCTGTCCTTTTCTTCGCTCGAGTAGCTTACTCTATCGTACTCCTTATTAAAATCTACTTCTCCGCCTCCGCCGCGAACTCCGAACTCGGCAAAGTCATCGATAAACCACAGCTCAAACTCGACTACTATTTTGAAAAACTGCTGGCGTTGCTTAAAGCCGCCTCCGCAGACGACAAGAGCAAACCTGCTGCCAAGTTTTTCATGATACTCACAATGTTAAGCCACTGGTACCAATACCAGCAACGGATAGGAAGTAAGGGTGCTCGACGTCAATCAGTTGTGGTCCCACCGAGCCCAGGTCCAAAAGTAGAACCGACCCGCAAGCAAGAAGGAAGTTCATTTTCATCTACACCTGTCACGCCATCCCTCGCATACCGTTCACTCAGCGAAATCCCCGCCACGATGCACATGCCTACACCACATAGCACTACCGGGGGCGCAGAAACCCCACAGCCCCCTAGCGATGCTCTAACTGATGCACCCACACCCCTCCACATGCTCAGCGATGTAGCGACCACCACGGAAGACTCAGCGCAGCACAATCCAAATATGATGAATATTGACAGCAATTTTGGAATGTCCGGGTTTGGTGGGGGTGTCAATCAGTTATATGATGCCCCAGTCGATGAAAATTGGCTGTCGAATCCTTTGGATATGAGCGCCTTTGGGATGGGTGAGCTGGCTTTTGGAATTTCAATGGGAATTGAAGGGATGGGAGTTAATGGGTTTCCCGGATTTCCGGATTTCCTGGGCGGCGGGTCGAGTTCTGAGAACTTCTTTTCGGATGGAACAGGAAGCGGAACAGGAGGCGGATTTTTTGATCCTTGGCCTCCGAGCTAGATATCGACTATCTAGCGGCGGACAACCCGGAGACGAAGAAAAAGGACCGAAGAGCCTCAGTTGCTACCCTCTACTCCTCACGACGCATATGACAAATTTTCACCGTATACACTCCTCTCTCTATAAGACATGCAACCTAATATAATTAACGACCTTGGAACGACATGGCTTTCCTCCGCAAGTCCTCGATATCTATACCTGATCATCCGATATCCTCCTCCAACTCCTCAACGGCCTCGGCCTCTGTTTTTGCTCGATTCGAAATACTTCTCGCAACCTACGTCATCGAGATAGTTATCACTGGGAACTTGTTTTTTGGGGTATCAAACCTTTTTTTTACTTTATTTCATATATGGCGGTTTCTGACTTTTTGATTATTATTATTATTATTATAAGTTTGTTCTCTGATACTTTCACCTTTACTTTTTCTTTTAGCCATGGACGAGTTGTTTAATTCGCCCTCGCATTTGGATTTTTAACCTTACTTTCTATTTTCATCACAATTCCATGTATAATACTCCTTGTTGTTTTTCTTCATTCCTCTATTATCTCCGGAGTTCGATGTTGCTTTCCTGTTTGAATCTTTGTTTATAGCTTTAATGCGGGCGCGAACAGGTAGTTGGTGAACACACCCCAGAAAAAAAAGCCATCATGTATAGCCTCAGTCTTTTTTGAGTCTTTCAGCTTTTCTTGTCAGTTCTGGCTTTTTACTTGTATATTTTGTAAATTTTACCAAATGATTGGCGATAAGGCTGATCAGAGAGGGAAGGTAGAGGGTTCTTATATGGGCCCTTCTACGGTGTCGATTGGATAGGATGTGGGGGATTTTCTCTTAAATGACAAATTCTATGTTATTTTAGGAGATTTTTTCTTGATGTCCTGGGGGGATGGTTTAAATATACTCTACTCCACCAACCATCATGCATATGCGTTCAGAGTTTTAATTGAGACCCTTCAGTGATATCTTCTAAGTTCTAATCGGAATCGGCTAGCAACCCTTTGCTAGTAAGATATATAATTATGAGCGATAGTATATCAACCCTCCCACTTACAACATCATCTCATCTGCATCCTCGTCATCCGCACTCATTCCATCCCCTTCTCTTCCGTAACTGTCTTCCTCATCGTCATCATCGTCATCATTCAATGGCAAAAATCTAAAATCAATAAAAGTAGGCGAAGCACCCTTTTCTCCAACTTCCACAAGGTATTGCATACTAAGCACACCTTCACCATCACCCCTCAAACTAACTTTACTCGCATAATCCATAGCTTTCATCGCCTTCCTCACAAGTCCAAACTTATACCTCCCGACACAGGCTTCATTAACCAAGAAAGTCTCCATTACATTTTTGTTATTTGCCGAGAAGTCTATTGTTGCTGATGATAGAATTCCTGTGGCTGACAAGGAGAAGTTGGGTTTCTTGTGGGGGGAGACGGAGTATAAAAGAGTTTCTGGGGAGAGGGCGTCGAGTTCTAGGAGGGCATCGTGGAGAAAGGCAGATTTTAGGATTATTTTGTGGGTTAGAGTTGTACGGTTGAAGGGGATTAGATCGATAGTGGAAGGGGGGATGAAAGTTGTTAAATGGCAGGTTGTAGTTACGCCGGCATCCTCTAGTCTAATCATCATCGAACATTTTAATGTTTAGTAAACCGGCATTAGAGCGAAAGATGAGGATAACTTACATGATAGATAACGGAAACCCGGTCCCCTGATAAACAAACCTACAAGTCCCCGGCAACCTCAAACTATTCTGCTCGAATAAATTCGGGTTTCCAGAAAACGGTCCTTGTTGCCGGCCGAAGGGTACGTTTTCCCGACCTGATATTCCGCCGCCTCCTGCTCGACGGTTATTGTTATTAATGCCACCGCCACTGCTATTACCACTTCCATCTGCGCCGAAGATCTGTAAACATTCTAGGAGTGCAGAGAGTGAGATTTGGAATTTGACACCATCGTCTATGGATTCTAGGTTGAATTGCTCGGCAGAGGATGGTGGCGCTGCGGCTATGGAGTCGAGGTAGGTTGTGGAAGGCGTATAGTTATAGGAGGAGAAGAGATCAGGGGTCAAACAGACGTTAGCTATATACACTGGCCGTTAGCTGCTTCTGAAAAACTAGGAAGAGAAGGAAAAGATATAGTATGCACCCTGCATCGAATGAGAATCCTCGACCGAGAAGCGGACATTGTCGGCGGAGATGCTGACGTTGGCGATGGGCATGAAGCCTATGCATCTTAGTAGCTCGTAGATGTGGCGAGTAGAGGAGGTTATGGCAGAGAAGACAGGGCCAGTAGCGGCGGAAGGGGCAGGAGTCTGGGTCATGATGCCGTGATTCGAGGCATGACCGGGTGCAGGGAACAGTGAGTGTGTGTTGGGTGTGTTATAACAGAAGACGCGCCGGTTACACAGTACGCGAAGGTCACGTGGCAGCGGGTCTCTGTAGAGTGATCGGGTAACGTAGGTAACCTCTATGCATAGCTCTAGCGACCGATATATATAGCAATAGCAGTGTCTGGAGGCTAACATACGGTAACATGGAATAGGTCTGATTATGGAATGCTTTCTAATTATTGTACAATGATTCTTCTAAAAACATAACCCATCTATTTGAATCTCAAGGTCAATTCACTGACATCGATCTGATCTGCCTGGGTACCTAAGCTAAGTTAAGCTAGTAACTTGACCGTACAAGCAACATAGCTAGTTATGAAGCTATAGAGCGATTTGATAACCTTATACTTTCGAGATTCTACGTCGTATGCATAGCTAGCTTGGACGATACAATCCCAACACTGAAACGTACCTCGATAACCCCTCTAGTTCTTCGACTTCTTCGGCTCTGTCAAATAACTATACCAAGACGCGCCATTGTTTCCGGTAGGTCTCCCGGTACCAGCAACTGGCACACATTTCTTCTGCGTCTCCAACTTCTTATCTTTCCCATCGACGAAGATCTTATAAACACCCTCCGGCCCATCTGGGCAAGCCACAAACGACCCCCTGGTATGCCAGAAGTCCAACCTCTTGTTTTCCCCATATCTGACCCTGAATCCTAACCCTGAAGCCCCCGGAGGAAGCTGGGGTTTTCCTGGTGCTGTATATCTCAATGCACCGGTTTGGTCAACGTAAAGCTGTTGGCCTCCGGGAACTTGGACGTCGAGGATCCCAGTGCCAGCATACCAGATCTTCCAATGGGTGGATCCCATAGTATCGCACGTTGGAGCTTTAGGGTCGCAGCCAACAGTGGATGTATCTTTCCCGAGGTAGAAGTAGCCGTAGTATGTGACAACCGGCTGGTCGAAGCCGCCTATTTTGAAGGACGGCCAAAAGGCGGTGCCCGTCGCGAATCGGCTTTGGGGTACCGGGGATGGGGCAGAAGCGACGGTGGCGACGAGGGAGAGAAGAGTGGCGGCTCCGATGAAGTGCATTTTTGCGGTCGATTTTAAGTCTTAAGCTCGACGGAAGTAAAAGGATGGAAGAATAAGAAAGTCGGTCCTAAGAGTATTTGAAGGAGAAGATTCTTTTTTCGTTATCTTATCTTGAAGCAAGGGGAGCGAATGTCAGGTTCCACAGTCTCTTCCGTTTAAAACGAGCGTAAACTATATAAGCACCGAACGAAGGAGGAGGAAGGGCGAGAAGAAGAAGATTGCTGCCAGAATAAGAATAGCAAAAAGCACAAGAACCAGAAGATCCTTTGACTCGCCACCTTCGATCTTCTTATAATAAGCCTTCTCCGGCAATGCAAGCCTTCAGAAAAAAAAGGTTGGACCACTACTTTTTCTGCGACACCACACAAATCCAACATGCATACAGTGTCAATTATTGCTATATGAGGTACGTCACCCTAGTCGGGTTATACTTGCCTTGTTGGATCTAGCTACCAGTATTGTGAGCTCGCCAGCTTCAGACTTCCTGGAGAACCTGTCAAGATGTCAACTACTGTGCTGGGTATCCGCTTGGCTGGCAGCCCACAGGAATACTTTATGATATAGCAGGAGCTCTAAACCGGGCAGCCGTTGGCGGTCCACTTTCGTCCCGAAGCGTGTTGCGGCGTGGAAAATAACACACGAACGGGTAAGGCGCAGCACGTGACAGGAAAGAGGAAATTGCAAGCAAAAGGTTGTGAGCTTTTGCGAAACGACCAAGTTGCTATTGTTGGTTGGTTTTTTTTGGATTATTAATAGATGGTAGGTATTAGTTTACAGGAAAGAAAACGGTGAGGTTCGAAAGGGTCATGATCTGGGTATCGTTGGTGTCTTCGCCTTAAACATAAACTCCCCCAGCCGCTAGAGCGTACACGGAGCCGATCCTATTCGCAAGCGTCAGTTATGATGTAGGAATGACGAGAGGGAACGAGAGGTCACGGACCCGAACGCAATTGAGGCCGGAATTGCTATCACCGGGGTGAGGGCTAACGATTTGTCTGTTGTACCAATCAATCAGTCAGTTACTGGCATCTTGATTAATATTGATTGATATCGTACTGATGGAAAATACAATTGTAAGAATTGCGCCTAAAATTCAATACATCATTAGAACAACTATTTGTATGCTGTGACTGCCATTCTTGGGGTTGGTATACCAATTGCGAGCAGGAGGAACGCTACGGGAGAGTGGAGGCTCTTTCCAATGATGGGAGAGAACGGGGTATTCGCGGCCGCGTTCCACAGCTCTAAACTCGGTGTAGACATTCTTCCGGGTATGAATTGGCCTTCAATGGATCGCGACAAAGCTAGCTATCCGGTCGTTCCTTCGTTTATCGGCGGTGTCTGGCGTCTGGTGTTTGATATGTGTATGATATCGAGAGGACGAATGCTGGATGAGGCCACCTTAAGCGTCCCGCGTGTTGGGCGTTGGTGATGTCCTTCAGCACCGCCACATTTCTAACTCCCAAAGCTCTTCCTTTCACCGCCACAAGCCTTTCCCTAGATTTAACCTTCAATCAACACATTGTGGCGGTGGAGCTGCACCTGCATATCCGCTCGACAGCTTCACCTCCCATCTCATATCAAATCCTCCGCAACCTACCAACCCTGCTATCTACATCTCAACATTATCACCACACGTTCATACCGATCGCATAACATCATTAACACGCTCGAACTTGTCTTCAAACCATTTCAAACCTCTTTCCACCTCAAGATCTCTGACATACACCCATCACGATGGCGCCTGGAGTTAAGGATGAGCGTGAGACCACCCAACGCCATGTATACAACTTCATTAATCAGACGTGATACTGACATATCTCTTTCTATCCCAGAGGTCCGCAAGGCATCGGATGATGGCGATATCTCCATGTCAGAACCATCGCCAAAGCGACTCAAGTCGGTCGCTGCGACCACCCCAGACGCCTCGATGCCCACCGGCGGCGAGGAAGAGGTCGCACCGGCTAAAACGGTCATTCAATTCAAGGAGAAGCCGGCCGTTATCGAGGAACGTACTGGTGTCATTGAATTCCGTGTCGTCGCCAACGACAATGAACGAGACTCGATGATCATCTTGACGGGCCTCAAATGTATTTTCCAGAAGCAGCTTCCTAAGATGCCTAGAGATTACATTGCTAGATTGGTCTATGACAGAACTCATTTGAGTATGGCTATCGTCAAGAAGCCACTCGAAGTCGTTGGCGGTATCACTTATCGTCCGTTTAAGGGCCGACGGTTTGCCGAAATCGTCTTCTGTGCTATCAGTTCGGACCAGCAAGTCAAGGGATACGGTGCACATTTGATGTCACACTTGAAGGTACGCTAACTAGATCACCAATCCTCACCCTAATCGTGCTAACCTCGTTCGCGCAGGACTATGTCAAGGCGACGTCTGATGTCATGTACTTCTTGACATACGCCGACAACTATGCTATTGGCTACTTCAAAAAGCAAGGTTTCACCAAAGAAATCACCCTGGACAAATCCATCTGGATGGGGTACATCAAAGACTACGAAGGTGGCACTCTCATGCAGTGCACAATGCTCCCGCGCATCAAGTATCTTGAAGCTGGTAAGATGCTCGCCAAGCAGAAGGAGTGTGTCCATGCAAAGATTAGGGCCATCTCCCGTAGCCACATCGTCCACGCTCCACCTAAGCAATGGAAGAATGGCGTTTGCAAAATCGATCCGCTCTCCATCCCAGCCATCAAGGAGTCTGGCTGGTCCCCGGAGATGGACGAGATGGCTCGTCAACCTAAGCATGCCCCCCATTTCGCTCAGCTTCAGCACATTTTGAACGAGATGCAGAATCACCCCTCTGCTTGGCCATTCCAAAGACCAGTTAGCCGAGAGGATGTTGCGGACTACTACGAGGTCATCAAAGAGCCTATGGACCTTGAAACCATGGAAAACCGTTTGGAAGCCGATCATTACGGTCAACCTGAGGAATTCATCCGTGACGCCAAACTGATCTTCAACAACTGTCGCTCGTACAACAATGAGACGACAACGTATTACAAGAACGCTAACAAGCTCGAGAAGTTCTTGTTTTCGAAGTTGAAGGAGATTCCTGAGTGGAGTGTAAGTTGCTCCTTGTTCTTCTTTCCATCACCTTATTGGGCCCGAGGCTAATGGATCCTTTTCTCTGGACAGCACCTTGTCGAATAGAAAAACCTCAAGATAGGGATAATACTCCACTTTGACCATAAACCCTTCCAGCAAGATTCTGTGGAGAAACCGAGGAGAAAGCCGAATAAGAACAAGCCGAAACCTAAAAATAAGAACGAGACCAGTTCCCCCATTGAAGAGAGAACTACTACCTTGAACCCCGAACTTGAATTCCCTATTTCCAACCGCAATACTAACCAAGATTCCGACCCTATGGCTATTGACACTGACGAAAACACTGACGACCAGCCATCACCCCCACGTCGCTTAACTAGATCTTCTCGAAACTCTTTGTCTCTGCAGGAGCAGGTTACGGTTAGCTCATCCACCCGACAGACGCGATCTCAAGCCGCATCTCCTGCTACGAGGGAGACTGTCACCGGTGGATCCGCGCAATCTACGGCCAATCCTAAAAGCGGCAAAGGTAAAAAGAAGAAGAAGTCAAAGGGTCAAAATCATAAGAAGAAATAAGTCAGTGAAAAATTGATATTGTCAACTGGTCTTCAAGTTTCTCCACCTCCTTCAACCGCCTTGGTTTTTGTTTGTTTTTCACGTTCCACTTCCTTTCAGTTCTCCATATTCAACGTTCCGATCTCGTCGACCTCTTTTTTTGTTTCTTTCCTGCAGATTAGCGATCCAGTTTGGCGTTTCTTCACGGGCATAGGGTGGCGTTTTATTGTATCGTACATATGTGTATTGTGAATAGCATCATGTCGAATATGGAGAATTCTTAATTCGATATTAGGAGAAAACGCCTGATCCGGCCCCGTATACATACACGGTGGCCTTCGGCTTAGTACGTATCCTACAAGAGTGACCCCGTATAGCCCTCCCAGGGTACACATATCCATAGCTTAGCCCCGGGGATAGCATCTAGATATCTCCCTCAAAGCGACCAGTTATAGATCCTTAACCCGACAAGGTCAATCCTATCGTCGTGTTTCTGCGTCTCCCGCGAACAGTAGTATCACTCGCCCTGGATCCTACAGATCCTATCATATTGCGCTCAAGTCTTGCGGTTCTGTTTTGTGTAACCAATCCAGGAACTACAGACATCTGAAACTTAACTTTAGCGTGGGGTCCTTTTTGTATTAGATAGAACGACCGATAACGCAAAGTTGTATCCAGCTGCCTAGTTTCGTCGTCGTAGGGTGGCTACGGTGCCATCCGCCGGAAGGGAAAGGAAGGGGTTTGTAACCAAGCTGTCAGCATGGGGGTTTAAGGTATGACGAACATTGCGTGTGACACATGAAGAACTATGGTCGTTGCATAGACGAGAGGATCACAAGCCGTACAAGTCCCTAAACTGGGCCTAAAAGCTAAAAGTAACATGTGTGCCGGTAGACATCCCCCGGGATTCCGGTGGCTCTTCCGTGAAACTTTTGATACCCGTTAGTGCGGGGTGCTATTTCCCACCAAATATCTTGTTTTTTTCCATCCTGCTCCACGAATTTCGAATGGGCGCTGTGGGATCGAAGTTCCGACAACGACAAAATGCATGGAATCCAGCTGATCCCCATAGATTCTGCGCTGCACTTGCAAACAGTACATATGCATCTATCCAAATGTAGAAGGGGAATGACGGAGCATGGCCTGCGGGATCGTGGGAGACAATACTTTAGGCCCCACCTTCCGCAGGGCTGAGCTGCATGACAGAGGGACCTGTGAGAAAAACGCAATGGCCGTCTGGTTGTCTGCACGCTGGCTATTCTATTCAAGGGTAATGAACCCAACCGACATCCCAGCTAGGGCGCCTTCAGATGCTGAATATTAACTCCAAGCTCAAAGTCGGGGATTTTCGGTGGTGCCGAAAGCAAGTTTTTTTTTGGAGGCGTTTTGTGAATCGCATGGATATCATCTTTCGTGACTCTATGGCATTGAGATTGATATAGCTAGCCCGGCCGGAGGTTACCATTATCCACGCATGCACTCCGGGTTTACTTCTGGTTATGCCCAGATTACCGACTTCCGCGATATACAAGTAATCAAGTATACGCTTCTTCAAGCTGTCTTCATCGAGAATAAAAATTCTATTAATTTTTTCTCTTTCCATCTTGAAAAAAGAAACAAAATAAAGCAAGTATAACAAATTTTGTTCTTTTTTTCAAAAAGGGGAAAAGGTAAGAAAATCCTCACGGGAAAGGTACATGCTGGTCGTCCAATGACGACGTTTAGGAATAATCGCATGTAGTCCACTCGGTGAGTTGGGTAGTATACAGCAGCAAGTAATAATATATGCCTGTTGTTATACATAAAAAAAAGGTTGTAGAAAAAGACACCCTCCTTTCGCTGCTTCGCGTTCGAATGATTCCTGTAAAAAAAAGGTCCCGCTCGCTCAAAAGTCCGACCTTCGCCCTGTATTCATTAAACGTTACGTGTAGTTATATAGAATATCCGCAGTGGATGTAAAAAAGAAGAAGCAAGAAACACCATGCTGAACAAAAAGCAGTTTTTGTGATAAAACTAAAAGTGGAAGAGGGGAGGGGTTCTGTGTTCTGTGTTCTGTGTTCTGTAAAGGGGTATCATTCTTATGTACCGTTTTGGAAAATACGAATAGCAAAGAATGGATGGTGACGTGATAAGTGTAAACGGGTGAACGATTAAACGGCAGAGGACAATGGCGTGCAAAAAACAGACTTCACAATAGACAGAAAAGGCAAAATACGTTTTTAGTGCTCGAGAAAACAGACTACAGCAAAGCAAGTATGTGAATAGCAATTTTTGTGATCCCAGAGAAAGAGCAAGAACTAGCAGAGCTAGGAGTCGGCGTTGATTGACAGAAGAAGTACAGGATGTCGGAGCGGAAGAGAAGACTCTGCGTATCAAAAAGAGAAGAAAGCAGACACATCCGAGAAAGCTGGTCCGGATCAAAGCTGCAACGTAAGGATGATTTCGGCGGCCATAGAAAAACGAGAAGGGTGGAGTAAGAACCGGAAAGCCCATTCAAATATGTGAGAGATTGATCCTCGAAGGCCGTGATATAGAACTTCACTATCAGCGTGGAGTTGGTCGATGGGTGTGTTGACGATTCCATCGTGGGTGCCTCCGCAGCCACCAGGATAGACAAATCGAGCTAAGGTAATGATCGCTTGGAGGCCATCTCCAAAAATTTCAGGTTTCTTTGTCCCAGCAATCCTCGCAACGGACTCGAAGATACCAAGGGCCAGGAGGAAGAAGTGAGAAGGCCATCCAGATCAACCGAAAGCGAGAGAGAGTAAAAGCGGAGAGGTCCATCGAAACACAGTTGTCGGCATAAAAAAAGGTGACATCAGAGAAGTTCAGGTCATTAGTCGTTAAATAAAATCAATATGGTGCAGAATAAACCATGTCGCTCATGATGAAAGCAATAAAGCGAAAAAAAGTGCGGGTGCAGTAAAAAGCCTCGCTCCGTTGATAACGCCGCCGATGAATAAGGATAGTAGAATATCGAAAGCAAAGCGTCTGCAAATACGGTGGTGGATACTTGGGTGCCGATTTTTTGGACTACCCATTTTATGTCCAAGGAAAGCGACTGACTAGCGGAAATAACATTTCGTCGTGATGTTCCGAGTCCTGCGGTGGTCAATGTAGCCGCGTCGGAAGGTTTCAGAGTTGAGATGATATGACTCTCCGTGTTCCTTGCGATTGTACGAGAAGTATGTGATTGATGGTCCCTTTGGGATCGCGAAGGGCTTGGTGGGGTCCGTCTCCCTGGGCTTCTCTCTCAACGATGAGAGAATCGGCCCGCGTGCACATTTTCTCAGGTATTCCTGAGTCTGTTTGAACTTCTCGGAGGCCTCTTTGACCTCACGCTTCGCCTTGGCGAAGAAGGCACTGTATCCCTTCTTGCCCCCCTCCTTTCCCTCGCCTACCACCTCCTCCACTACTTCAACCCCGCCTCCCCCCTGCTCAAAGCACTTGCGTATTTTCTTTGCAAGCCCCAGAGCTGGCTCATAGTCTGGCCCTGGCTCTGGTGCATTCCTCTTCTTGAATTTGCTTCTGACGGGCTCTCCCCCCTCGCCTGGGTCACGGGCCAGGAGGACTAAACTCTCCTTGGCCGCCCCTTTCTCGATGATTAAGCCGGAATGTCCATCGGCTCTAGGCAGTGCGTTACGGGGAGCGGCAGGAGCATCCCGGGATCCGGACTCGGTGCTGACTTCCGCCTAGGAAGCCAGCACGGTCCCTTGGATCCGGATTTTCATCTCGGCCAACCTGTTGTGCAGGTCAATGACCTGCTTGACCCGATCCTCGGGAGGATTCGGGTCGGAGCGGACTCTCTCGTACCGCGTCCTATAGTCGTCATGGAGCCGCTTGTACTTGACAAGCAGCTCCATGTCCTCCCTGGCATACCGTGCCTTAGAGCGACCCCCTCGAGAGGAGGTATCGCTCGACGAACTCGACATGCTGGTGGTCGAGGCTGTCGAAGAGGCGTAAGTCGCGCGTGGGACTTCCTTGCGTCTTGGTTCGGGTTGTTGGGTGGACCTTGCCCTACCCGTTGCGTCTGCAACCTGTGATGTCTTTGGGGCCTTCCTTGCCACCACAGGCCGTTCGTCTTCTGTTGACTTCCTCTTTCTGTTCCCGTCGCTATCCTCTGAAGTTGAGGATAGGACTCGCTTTCGAGCAACTGACAAATCGTCAGTCTTGCGTTTGGGTTGAGGGCTTGAAGAATCCCGCTGCTCTGGGATGTACCGCGGCTTCGAAGAAGCCTTGTCTGCGGTGGGTTTGGGATTATGAACAGGGACAGAAGTATAGGATGTATGTATATCCAGAACAGGAGTGCTCATTTCCTCGGCTGAAGAAAGAGGAGAGGATAAGGCAGAAGACGATTGGCGTGCCATGTCGGATGCAGTTAAGGGAGGAGAAGAAGCAAGAGGAGATGGTTTGGCTGGAGAAGCACTCGAACTCGCGGTTCGTTTGTGCCCGTTGCTCACAGTGGGAGGTGAGGCCGTTGCAACGTGCCGCTCTGGCCGAGTGGCGGAAACGCTGGGAGGACGTTTCGAAGGGACGCCCTGGGGACGCTCAGGATGAAGATTCACCTTCGCAGATTTCTTGTACAGAGGTTGGGCAGAAGATGATGAGGAGGACGAAGAGGACGAGGAGTTTGATGTCTTAACAGGGGGGGTGTCTATTAACATACGATCTTCGTCGGACGAATCTGAATCAGATATGAATTCAGCGGATTTGAAACCACTTCCCTTGCCTCGAGCAACGGGTTTGGGACGCGTCAGAGAAGGTGTAGATGAAGTGGGAGGAATTGGGGATTTGGAAGAAGCAGTGGTGGTGTTAGCTGTTGCTGGGAATTTTGTTGGCAGTATTGTCGAGGATGCCGAGGGAGAAGTTGTGGCTGTCTTCTTCTCTCGGACAGAACCTCCTTTTGCAGCTGCAGCTTTTGGCTTCGCCGCAGTCTTTTTATTACTATTTCCAATTATCTTCTTCAATGCTGCTATCTCAGCACCTCCTCGAGCCTTCGTACCCGTCGTACCAGCAGGCTGTGATATCGACCGTGCCATTGGCTCTGCACTCAAAGCAGGAGACGCTGCCACGGGCTCGTCTTTGCTAATCTTTATTGTCGGAGGCAGGGCCGGTGACGCTGCTGCAACAGGCTTCTTCTTTGCTGGCTCAGCTACCACTTCTGGCTTCCGTCGGGGTTGTCGTGGTGGCCTTGGCTTCCCTCTGTCTTCCGGCTTTCGAAGCATTTCCCACTCAGGAGCGTCCTCCGCCAACTTCAGTCTATCGAAAGCATCCTCTGCATTCTCAATTGCCGACTCTCGCATCTCCTGCTTAGGGTACTTGAATCTCCAGACATCGAGTTCCTTATACATGCTGTCAAAAAGCTCCCATCGACCGGATATGTCACGGTTCGCGACCTGTATAACTAGGCTAGAGCATTTATCTAAGTCGGTATGCGTCTTCATTGCCAGTGCCTGTTCCTTTTCCGGTCCTAAAGCGAGCAAGTGTATTAACGGTAAGAATAGGGGATCCTTTCGGAATGATTTCGGTTTAGGAGCAGATGTTACGTCCTTCCCTGCGGGTGAAGTGACGGCCGTTAATGCCGGTGACGAGGGCATCGATTCGGAAAACTGGGTCCTCTTATTGACCTTAGTCTTCATCGAAGGGGCTGTCAGAATACCGGCCTTCTTCGCAGCAATCAAACCTCTTCGTCCAGAGAGTTCGGGTCCAAGCCTGGATGGGTTTGAGACAAGTTGGACACTATTCATACGAGTCAATATCTGATGAATCACGGCAGGTTTTACGCGCTAGAACACTTCTATATACCTCTTCTTATCCTTCTGCTTCTGCAGAGCTTCCATCTGCTGCTTAAGAGCCAACAGATCTGCATCCGGGTTCTTCTTTTCCACAACTTCCAGCAATTCCAGCTTATCCCTCAACATACCCAGCGGAATAACCGTACCGTCGTGGTCGTTGGATTGCCGGTAAAGCTCATTGTGGAACAACTCGAGCGTGTGCATGAACTCAAACTGATTGCTTCCTACTTGCAAAGACTAATTTTTTCCACAAAAGAATCCCAGGGAAAAAGGAGAGAGAACCACGTTAGTAAAAGTACTTCACCCTCATATCCTATTAACTGCGTCTAACAAAATCCGCAATTGAGTCGGAAACAAGAGGAATATAAACACACCGTGCGCCCTTTGCCTGTGTTGAGTTGTAAAGAGTTCAGCTTTCCGGCTGACAGCTCTTCCAGAAATCGTTCGGTAACGTTGATCTTAACGGCGAACGGCGCCGGGTATGCAGCTCGTGCATTAGGTTTCTCGTCGGGTATCTGCAACGACGGACCCGGAACCATCAGGCCCTCGTCAGGTATGCTTAGGTTCGGCATCGCGGATTCGTCAATGCGAGTCTCGGGTGTACGGTGGAAGGATGAGAAATCGGTGTTCGGAAAGATGCCTCTTGGGCCGTCGTCGTCGCACAAGGAAAAGTCCGGGCCAAAGAGAGTGTGAATTTCTTGGGAATTTCGGTTTCCAGCCGCAGTGTATCCTGAACTCGACAACTTCCTTTTGTTTTTTCAGGGGGGTTAAGCCAAAGAAAAGTAACCAAAGAAGTTATGTTTTTGTTTCCCTCCCGAGGTCCCTGTAGGTTGGTACCCGCAGAGGACCTCTCGCACCACGATCTTAGATTGTGAACAGCGCCAGCGTGCACGATTGTTGATAAATATACTCGTATAAAGGTCGGGTTTCTATGGATGAGAGTTATGTTGAAGCGAACAGAAGTAATGCAGGGCCCGAGTCTGCCGTTGGTGGTGGTGGTAGCAGTAGTGGATCGGGCGATACTAGCGGCCGATTAGAAATTGGGGACCGGACCAAAACAAGTGATTCCTAGGCTAATCCTGCGAATGTTGAACGTCGGAAGCTGCAGGAGTAAGAATAGATGGGTCGTTACGGGTACGGTAGGTCTACAGAATGATACGGGGTTCTAGTCGTGAGGAAGGATAATGAGACTCGTGTCGGATACTGGCTTTGGGGTTTCAAAGGTTGGAGTCGTAGATCCTCAAACGGCAGCCAGGAATAGGGACGGAAGCCAACAAGATTAAACCAAATCAAACTATGGAATGCGAGAAAAGGGCGGTTTTGGGCTGGGTAAAACTGGTAACGGTGTTGGATCGGGGTAATGAATCTGTTGGAACGGGCCAGGCGAGCGAAAGCTTAAGGCGGCAGGATAGGAAGTAGAGTATGGAAAAGAGACGTCGTCGTCGTCGGTGGGTGTGGTTGGGTTGGAGAAGAGTTTCGGGTGAGACGTCCTCGTCTCTGGCGGGAATCCTCAACAGGCAAGATCCACCACCACTTGGTATACTAACAGACGGCGGGAGAACAAAACGGGAATCGAACAGCAGACGATGCAAGCAAAGATGGATTTTGTGTCCGCCGGTGAATTCAAATTGCAGAAGAACAAGCGGAATGGCCCAAAAACGAGAGAAGACGAGAGGTTGCTGATGCACTGGAAAAAGGAAATGGAGGAAGAGAAACAGGTGAGAGACAAGAGACAACAGGGCAATGCATACAATACGTCCAATCTTGGGGTCAAGTCCAGTTCCTGTTGCTGGCTTGCCTGCCCACTAAGCAGACATGGGTCTGGTGTGAGTATGTAACAGGCCAGGCAGCGGAAAGAAGAAGAAGACGAAGAGAGGCTAGACTAACTAGTCACAGACAGGACGGGACTCCCACACACCACCAGCCGATGGATGGCGTCCCTTCGATACGTCTTCGACAGAGACAGCCAAGCGGAACGGGACAGGCGAATCTGTTTTCCCAATATCTGACACTTCTTTTTGGGCCGTCAGGTATCAGGTATCTACACCTGGCTACACAAACCTCATAGTACTCGACCGAGGGTGGGTTCCATAAATGTGCTAGTCCCGAACTTCCTCATGTCGGTGCATGCTGCTGCTGGGCCTACCCTCCCATTTCGAAGCATTCTCCAGTCTTCTGGGCTGACCAGGGACCAGGTCCGGCTCTCTGCTTTGCAACCGCAGGTAGCTGGCCGTGCCCCCATCGCCGGTGGTACCCTCTACATCGGAGCATCATCCGATGCCCGTGGGCAAGGTGGAGGAAGGAGGCACACCACAGCGATGCCTGCATATCAACTCCCAGGTCTCGCCTAAGGCAATGCAATGCGACGAATTGGAAGGGAAAACGCAAAAGCCACGCAAAAAAAAAAAAAAAAATGGAAATGGAAATGGGAATGGGAATGAGGAAAAATCATCTGCATATCGGGCCTCTTCCTGAGTGCGAGCCAGGTGACGCCGAACTCCTTCAAAAACTCAAAGAGGCACATAGACGGCAATTGTCACGCACGAGACTTGTGCCGGACGGAAAATCAGTCAAAACGACGCCGTCGATGGGAAAACTCTCACACCCGCACAATTATGTAATAAACGTGAACTCTACTCTTCCAGCGCAAGGACCAACGGATCCGGAAGGGCATGAGGAAAAGCAGGAACGAGTGTGTTACTCACGCTTAGGCCTCATTAGCTCGATTCTGTCTCTGGAAGCCTTGTCGAGATGTCAGGTCACACGTTCCCTTCCTAATGGAACAACGGAATTAAACGAATGCCCACCAGGCCCATAATGGCAAGTGGGATGGAAGGGGATATGTAGAAACGTTCGAAACATCTTTGAACAAACACAGTACAGTATTATGACGGTGGGTGAGCAATGACATGATAGGAGATGACATCGCAAGTAGAGCCGTCAGGTACCTACCGAGATGTACCGAAAGAGTGATTTCTGGGACCCTTGGTATATAGTGTGGTTCTCAGAATACTAACACTTCGGGCTATTTTGAAAACCCTATATCGCTACAATCTGCCAAAGTATTGTTACCATATCTTCCGGAACCCTGAGCTGAACAATAACCCTCTATCATCCCGATACTATCCCGATAAAGTGGAAGCTGATGCAGGTCTCCATACACTAGGGTTTAGAAGCAGGGCGTGGATACGAATTCCTGCTTTGTATTCTACTTCCGAACTTGGAGGTTTGTATCTCCGCTAGTTATAATGGCGCGGGCGGAAACCAGCCTCAAAAGGTACCGCCTCCGAGAAACATCTCCTTAAACCCTGATATAATTTCCATTGATGCACGTATTATATCTGGATCGAGATATACGTCCCAAAGATAACCTCCGAATCGATCTTTTTTCGAAACTCAGATGTTCTTTGCAGAGACCTTATTAGAGGTTCGCTTGTATGAGGTTAATTGCTGGTGCTTTGTGAAACCGGCGTCAGAAGTCGACCACCCCAGACCACTGGTTAAATGTATTTTCGGCAATAAATTTCCATTAATAATACTAATTGTCACGGGCGCCCGTATTAATACAATAGCGACTCGGGTAAGGGACGGTAGAGCGATCGGTTAGCTTCTGACAAAGCTTCCAATGAAAACTCGACACCGGCTGTGCCTTCACACGACCCAAAAATACCCAAAATCTATAGATTGGATTCGCGATATTCGAATCATGAAGTAATTGACCAGCGGCTCCACTTATTATAGTTTTATCGGGTCATGTCCTATGAAGATAGGAGCATTAGCACTTAAGACAAGACTCCACACCATCTTAGACAGGTTTATTCCACCAACAAGGACGAGCCTCGAAGCCACAAGAAATATAATATTGCGGTTGCGGCTTGTCCCAGGCGCAGTGACCGTCGACCGCGATCCGATCTTTTACTACGCCACCAAATTGCATGTCACCTTCTAATTTCTTAACCAACGGGGTGCGCCGTTTGCTATCACGAGAGCGTCTATCTAACTGTTGTTATGTTATTGAATCCTTCGTCCCGTCGCAGTGATCCTTTTTTTCTCCTAATTTAATAAAATCGCGACCCTCACGAGACCGACCATATCCCGTGAAGGTTTACCCCCACAACGTTGGGTTGATGGTAAGGTCCCACCAACTCTCCCCAAAAGAGGAAAGTTTGTAGCTTATACCAACACCTCATCGCGGCAATACCTTCTGCTCTCGCAAGCTCGACGCTATCAACTCCCAAAATCCCATCCTCCAGCTGGGATCCATGGACAAAAAGCAGGCGTAGCCCCATAGTTCCCGGGCACTTTAGGCGGGAACTACTGTACCTGCAACAGGCATCCTCGACATATCCTTACCCAAGACATTCTAGTCCATAAACCCTTTTTTCACAATACAAAAGATTAAACCGGAACAGCAGTTATGGGCAAAGCAACATCCTAAATGCCAAACTGTAAATGGAATTCTAACACCCGATGTGAAAGACCAACTATTCCATAGACGATTTAATCGATAATGAAAAGAACTTGAATACGGGTGCGATTAACATATCTAGATGTGAACGGTTGGAAATCAACGAGCTAAGATAAACTAATGCAGATGACGGGGTATACCGGTATACGCCGTATGCCCATACCTTCGAGCTTGAGTTATTCAATGAACGCTCCAAAATTCCACAGATCTAAATCAAACAAGAATTCCTTCAATTGCCCCAAGATTCTTTCAGCTCGTGTCCAGCATGCACAGACGTTCGATCGGTATTATCCCGGGAAGAACCAGTCAGCTCGTGCCAACCCAGACCCGGACACCCGGACACCTGTCAAAGCACAAAGCTTGCACTCGTCGAGCTTTCGTATTCGGAACCTGCAACAGCCAGTCTACTCTCCTACAGCTTAATGCAAGGGAAGGAGAGAAAAATTTTTAACATCCCATCTATCTACGAATAGCAAGGCAGTTTCTGCAAGTTCCAAAAAAATAATAGGAAAGCCACGACGGATGCATTTCCATTGGCCTCGTTTGAAGTTCTGCAACGTATCTTCGCGCATAGGAAACACCTATTGGGCAGTGCCAGCTCCTGCTTAGGCAAGAGGCGTTGCATATACTTTGACCTTGCTCACAGTATTCTCGTTTCACGCTTTTCCCTCGGAGTCCGTATCAGAACTCTGCTTATTCCTATGGAAACAAAGAAACCCAGGCATGCCTCAAGCTTGAAAACGTCTACTAGGAGGCCATTTTAATCATACCCACAGCTTTCCGCTAAATCGCGGCAGTTTAGAAAAAAAATTCAATCTAGGGACCATTACGAAACGAAACGACCAAAAAGCATGGGGGTTTCTCTCTTCGCAAGTTTAAAACTTGGGCTCCACTTTCAAGGCCCTTTTATTCACCTGATTAGCACACCCCCATGGCAAGCCAGAAAAACGTGTTTTATGCAAGTCACCCTTTTTCTTCGCCACCGTTCTCGAGAAGCCGTGAAGAAAGGGAAGGCGTTTTACTACGGAGTCAACGGAGGCTTTGATACTACATTGTGTATCCATAGCCTGCCGAGGTAAAAACCCACTATGGATAGAAATCACCGCCAATCTCAATTGTGTGACGCCGCCGCCTTAATGTAACGCTGCAAAAGATAATCGATATCATCATCATAGCATTCTAGACCTGTCACGGCTGGGGGCGGCTAAGAAAATCTGTGTAATACACAGGAGAGGAGCGAATAACACTACAAACTCATATATATATCAAGAACAACAAGAGTCTTGGCTAAATACCTCGAACAAGTCAGTCGATTCGAGTAATTGGCACTCGAATTTCGAATCGATGGGTCCATGATTGATATGGTGGGCCTAACTGGCACCGGGAAGATTGTAATTAATTTCCAGCGCCGAGAGCGTATGAATATTCTTCTCAATTACTAATGAAATATATCTCAAAAACAAGAGTAATTAACAACATTGTTACAAACGAAGGGAGTGCTGTCTATCCCATTTCGATCGTCCCGTTCCGGCCCGCCGAAAGAGGGTTGCCAAATTTCCACTCCCAAAACACTGGTATCTTTCGGCGTCATCCGTTTAGAAAAAAAAAAAACTGATAACTCATCATCGATGCATCTCACCCCAGTTCAGACAACGCAGGGACCACACAACCTCGCAGCCTAGACTTAAGATGGTGGTATACATGGTGGCGGCGGTGGGCTGTTGAGCTCTCTTACTTACTGCTGCGCGCTGTTGACTTCAACACGAAGACAAGCATTGATATTCGATGTTGAATGCGTTGGCGAAGGCCTGGACCCTTGCTGGATGGCATTGTCTGACACACATGGGTAAAATGCGATTTTGATATGATATGGTAACAATTGACTGAGAACTTAGTCAGAGTCACGACTGGGTTGATAGAACAGCCTCGACGTTTTTAAAAAGTTTATAGGAATTACAGGTTTACATTGCGCACAGTAACTCGCAGTTGAGAGTAGGAATATATCCCTCAGCTGACTCCAGCAAGAACTATCATGACTTTGAAACGTGCATTTACCTGAACGCGCAGTACAGATATCGACGTTGTAGTTAGTGGCAGATAACATGGGTATATAGATATTGAGCATAAAACGATCGCTGCGCCCACCTGTAAACCGAAGCTATGGCTGCCCAAGACTTGAACCCAGCGGCTGCGGATCCAAAGCCGAAGCAAGATCTATCTTAAGGCCTCACATGTATACAATCTAACTTTGCGGCTTATCAAGCCCAATAGTAACCTACGTCCTGCAGGTAGCTAAATGCACATACAGATCCGAGATCTGTGGCCCTCGCTATACCCTCTGATCGCAACCGTGGAACAAAGTTAACATTTACTGCAAAGTACTCAATTTTCCACTATCCCCTCCATCTTTTCCAAACAGGAGAAACCGGGTTCTTACCCCATATTCCAATGCATTAACGTTACAACCCGGTTATGCGGAAAATGTAGGAAATGCATTAAGAACGCCCAAGTTTGCAAATCACACGCTACCTACAAATAACCGGAGTATCAACAAACCATGTATACTCGCCATTCAAACCACGGCTACAATTTCTTGCGCGATCCCGTTGGTTTGATAATATCAGTGGTAATATATACATAGAAAACCCCCAAAGTTTTTTTAGATGTGGTATATACTTCGGATCGAATTTTCGGGATATATACTCGGGCATGTTAATATGTACTTAGGTATAGTCAAAACCGTTAGCCCGTTAACCTTTAGTCTCTATAGATTTATAAATGTGGATCTCAAATATTTTATCTACCTCTTGTCAAGATAATGATAACACTTCCATAAGCACCAGCATAGCCAGCCCAGATATCCATGTCCACCACGGCGCACGTCAAACGTCTTATCTACCTCTCCGGAGACGAAGATATGCCTCTCAAACCCACAGGCAAATCCTACCTCGTGGGAAATACCTCGTGGGAAATACCTCAGGGTGCAAGCATATCCTCGGTGTCACTGCAAGCCGACAACATGGACATCGGGAATGACAAGCAGTGTAGGCAGACAGGCAGAGTTTACAGCGGTAACCCCTTCGATTATGAGCTGAGAGACTGTGTGCATGCTAGCATGGCTGCGCGATATATGCCTTGCTCGGCCTCGCATAAGCAGGTACGATACAGCCGAAGGAGTTTAAGCCATGGGATGAGGTAGGTAATCTGATGAGATAAAAAAAGGGAATGCGAGTTGCTTGATTTCGAATCATCCATTATGGAGAGCTGAGTGGGCTATAGATCTACATTTAGATTTTTCGTATCGATCTGAAGAATCTTCGGCATTACAATATACCCTATTGTTCGATACTATTAAGTCGACTATTGCGCAACCACATTACATTCTCCTATACATTTTGTACATATACATACAAAGAATTCCTTCCCGTCCAACGTTACTCCCGTTTAACACCTCAAGCTCGTCAAAGTTCTCAAGGGTCTAATTTAGCCTCAACGCCCGCCACAGGAAAGAAAAGTCAAAAAGAAAGCTAAGCTGTGTGAGCTCCACTTTTACCAGGTTATACAAATATAGCCTACGCCGGACCGGAATCTTCAGCCGCTTAATTATACGAAAGAGAAAAAACTCTTTCACCCCCTTAGTATAAAAGTTCATTAAAATCCGGGGAAGCGATTCCGAACGTGGGTGGTGTGAGGGTTGGCAGATTTTCGGCCGTCGGCTGGATATTATAGACGAGACAACACATGGGTGGCGTAAAATGCAACAACTGTCGGGGTTATCAAAACTTGCCCTTGGGGACCTCATCTGCATTCAATTTTTAGCCAAATAATATAATCTTGATTTCAATAAAATCCTTGAATAAATCGCTTCATACCTGGTACTAGGCTTACAATTTGGCTAAAAATTAACATTGAAAGGAGTCATGGGATCTAGACGTTGGAGTAGAGCACACGCAACGCAACCATCGCCGTCATCACGAGCTGCGATGGCCAAAGGACATCGATCCCACAACCTTATCCCCAGAGCTCAATTTCTGTCCAAATGGCATAATTTTAGGCCCAATCACCCATTCAAATAATTATCAAGATATTTGGTATCTATCAGAAAAATGGTCCAAATTTTGGTTCTGAAAACGGTCACGGGATCTGAACCATTGACCATTGAACCTCGCGATTTGCAATGACTTCTATCCACCAAACCACCACCCTCATCCCCACAACTTAGTATCAATCCAAATGGTTTAAATACGGCGTATGAAGGAAGCTCCCGAAGCTCTGAATTGGAAAAAGGTCACGGGGCTCGTGGCTTCCCGAAGGCACGCGATTGCCGGCAGCCAGCAAGAGAACCGCGATACATATGACTAGTACGACTCAGATCATAAGGCTACAATTGCCACTAGTCATGAAATGAAGGAATAGATACTATTCCTCAAGTGACCACGAGGTACGCACCCTTCTGAACGGGAAAAACAAAACTCTCATTATGAAACAAAGATCGCTAGAATACGTAGCCTACAATACACGACTTCGAAAAACAAGCAAGTATCAGGCAAGATTACGGCGGATTGTACATGCATTATGCACGCTCTCAATGCAAAAGACATAAAAGTCTAAAGCAATGAAATGCAGAGCATTGTTTTTCGAACAATTGGATTAATGCCAGTGTTGAAAAAGAGAATCTCAAATGGATACTAATTAATTAGTAAGGGAAGACAAAAACAGCGCTAAGGAGGAATCAATATGGATAAAATTAAGAATCCCCCCTTCGAAACTTTTGTCAAAAGCGTAAGAGGTTAGCAGAAAACGACAGCTACAGTGCTGACTGATACGTGACAAGAAAATGCGAGAGAGCGTGATGAAAGGAAACGAGGACGTCGGTACAATATCGAGTAGTGCACAGAAAAGGAAACGAATGAAAAAGAAAATGACGTTAAATTGTGAGGGGGGGGGTTTGATCATGATGTCGGCTGCGCCCGAAGGTTCAGGGTGGTTCGGGTAGGCTTCCTGATGAGCCAGGAACGCATAGGTTCCTAGCTGGTCAGGAAATAAGGGGGTCCGGACCACACCATCCCCACCAGAGCGTAAGGGCGACCATAACCAGGGAAGGTGGCGTAGGTAGAGGGCAATACAGGTCGTCATTGCTGACCCGGAATCACCCCTACCTCTACCAACCAACGAGAGACGCAATAACCTAAGGAACCGCAGAACGAAACGCCAATAAATCCGTCTATTACATAAAAGAATCCCAAGCAGAAGCCAGCGTAACGTGGTGGATCACAACCTCCTCCCGGGTACCAAGGCGTATAGTACAACCAAGGCAGCGTCGAATGCAAGGATGATTGCCAGGACCCACATTGCTCGAGTGATCATTATGCGCTTGACGTAGGGCTCTTGCACTTTCATAAAGGTCATGAACGTGTATTCGCTGTAGCTGGTGAACGCGAGGAT
The DNA here is from genome assembly GCA_036971225.1 of Arthrobotrys sinensis. Taxonomy (NCBI): domain Eukaryota; kingdom Fungi; phylum Ascomycota; class Orbiliomycetes; order Orbiliales; family Orbiliaceae; genus Arthrobotrys; species Arthrobotrys sinensis. Next base: position 889,770 of record JAJTTV010000009.1, on the reverse strand, counting down.
GGGATCTAAATTATATTGATGTGCAGCGAGGCAGTAGACACCAACGGTAAACGGGAGGATAAGCTATATCAAAAATGGTTAGCAAACGGTCCAATGAAAGGGTACAAAGTAAGGAAGTACACACCCAAAGTCTTGTCGTTTTAGGCTTAATATCGAGGAAGATTAAGCAAAATCCAGCCCAGAAGGCACCGAACATGCCCAACAATCCAATGATCAATCTTGCTAGTGATGAAGGAGGGACGATGTTCCCGAATGCTTTAGCCCGAAGAAATCCGGGGAAAGCGTCTCTTTCCATGGCTTGGAACACATAGTCCTTCGCCTCATCAAAGACTTCGGGATCATCTCGACCATCAACTTCGATCTCGTGGGAGATGGCGGCGAGGATCTGATCGGGGAGAACGATCTCTCGCTCAGCTCCACGTAGGAGATATGTATAGAGGATCTTTTCGGCTGAAGCCCTGATATCAGCTCGAGCGACGGTGTGCTGTGGAGATCCAGAAGATGTTTGCTCGGGAGTAGAGAAGTAGGAGGGTCGAGCTGGGTTCATGTCAACCCCGGCGGGTCGCGAGCTGCTAGCCTGGGGGTTGTAGCCAGGGATGGTGACCGCATGCGTCGTATTGTCGTTACGAAGGAAAGCCGAAAGACGTTGATCGTCGTTCTTTTCGCTTTCATCGTCACCGGTGCCGAGGTGGTCGATGACTGAAGAGGATCGCTTGCTTCCGGACTTGTTCAGATCAGGCGTGGATACAAGCACCGACCTACGGAGCTCTCGCACGTAGTGCCTACACAGTGACATATGCTGGGAGACATCGAGCCTGATGTAAAGTTATTCACTGTTAGCGAAAGCTATTCCGACATAAGGCCGAATTGGGATGTATGGAACTATAGCTCCACCACAGGGGGAAAAGAATGCGGACATACCAGAAATCCAAGTAGTCAACAGAACGCTGTTGGTCTCTCATGTAGATGTAGAAGGAGAACAAGTCGACCGGCGGCCTAGTTCGCCTGCTCAGGACTTCGAACAGAGTCGGCAACCTATCCCGCTCTATGACTTCCATGCTATCCGTATTCCTGGCCATGATGAAAGCTGGGAGCAACGAGCGTATCAGATGCTATCCTGGGAGCTCTGTGCCACCGTCTCCAATCGACGGGATTAGCTTCTCACTCTCTATGATTGGAGCTGTTGCCGTCGCCGTTTGCGGTTTGGTTGGGGGATGGCGTCACTGTGCGTTGGGTAGTCGCGCCCCTGATGACTGAGAGGGCCAAAGGGGGAAGTTGTCGTCGGGAAGAAAAGCGAATTGAAGGAAACGAAGGATATAGGCGAAGTCGAATGGACTCGACGGGCTGCCAGCGTCGGGCTCTGGTGTAGAGGGGTCCGAGGGCTGAGAGTGTCGACGGATAGCGACGATGATGGCGATGTGGTGAGGTTGAAAACAGACTAGAGTGGGTGGTGGAGAAGGGGGGAAATTGGCACTGGCGCCTGCCAACCAACATGACAGCCAACCAAGCCCGCGAATTTGCACCCCAGCAATGCAACGCTACCGCGAGCAATTGGCCTGGTTGGCTTTTAATTTCAGACTCGCTTGTTTCAGCCTTTGATGAGGAAGGTCGCTGCGGGTCTGCGACGACGATGACGACGGCATATAAATCTGAGCTCTAGTCTCGAGTTCAGACTGTAGATAAATTATGCGTAGACGGTATCAGTACCTATAGGCAAAACTCGTGTGGCAGTACAGAGCCTCGCGTGGCCAACGTGGACGGCGTCGACAGTGCACGTTGTCCCATGATATATCGACACAACATCAGATGCTATGATTAGAACATGCTCTCCTTTCAGTGCAGTGTTTTCAAAAATCGAATTGCCTCGGAATCCATATTTGCAAAACTGAGGTTGGAGGTTTCTAAAACCAACCGGAATACTACTCGGGATACGTACGTGGGACGTATATATGGCGACTACTAGATTGACAATGGTATGGCTTATCGATACAACCACCGATCAATGGCTACCATGTGAGTTGCATCTAGCCTGATTTGAGGATTCGAGTTCATTTGCGATATATGGAGCCCGAGATATCGTTGTAGTGTTACTGCGACGAAGCTACTTCCTCTGAATCCTCGAGCGATTAGGCCCAATTCAAGGCCTTATCTGTGAAATCCGCCTTATCCAGAATAGCTAATTCAAACGTGTTAATTTAATTACCCTCCGCAGGAATATCATTGTACGTAGACGCCTTTCGGATAGGATGAATAAACATAATTGTATTCCTGAAAGCGTGACTGTACACAAGACCGCTCTCTAAAAAGATAAAGAAAAATGAGTAAGTATTTTATGACCACAAAGAATAGAAAAATAAATCCCCGTCAATACACAAAGCACGCTCAAAAGCGCCTGAAGCGGTACTGCTCAATCTGTCGAAAATAACCCTCCAGTAAAATGATAAAGAGAAAAAGAAAAAAGAAGAAAGGACAAGAAAAAGCCTGTAAAACAGCGGCGAAAAAAATGAACAAGAAAGAAAGAAAGAAAGAAATCGAAACCCCGAAAGCTTTTCTGTACCCAGACCCTCCAGTCGCTATCAGTAAAACAAAACACTCCAGGAACACAACCAAAGCCAAAAGTACATGTAGATATTTGCATCCGGTTTACGGATGCTCGCGCTTCAAAATGCTGAATCTCAAGGTTACTTCGCCTAAAGTAACCATGATGGACAAAACAATCAGGATGATGATGATCCAGGTAATTCCTGTAAAAAGACTATATTAGGGCTTGGTGAAAAATATGCATTGAATCTGCGGGTACTCACTCGACATATTGCTATCGGCGATGGAATCCGCCAAAATACTCGCGAGGTCAAGGAACACTTGACATCTTTCGTTCAATATCAAGACTCGCTGCTTGATTTCAAGGTACTCTCGTACAGCCGCATACAATGGGTGAAGCCCAGGTTCCGCTAGTCCACTAATCAGCAGTGTCCACCCATTAACTCGGAATCTGGTAGTATAAACTTACAGTCCCAAAAGAACTCTGGTGTATCAAGGGTATTGCTCGAGAGATTGACGTCCACACGGAGCTTGAACAATTTCCCACTCATCTTAAGTACATCCTCGCGCTTCATACCCAACGTACCATTTAATGCTAGACTCTTGGGGACATCCTCAACCTCTTTCATTGTTAGTGCCATTCGTTCTTCGAACCTGCTCAGCTTCGTACTTTGCGCGATGGCGTGCGACATCGCGAGTTTGATCATGTGGTTGCCAGAGCGAAGTGTGATCATATCGTTGAAAATACGGGGTCGGGTAGTTCGGGGAGAGTATTCAAAGTGGAATTGCTCGGTTTCGTACTCATCCACTTGGAGGGGCTGGATGGCGAAGGGCATCTTCTGGGGAGTTTTGGCGAAGACCAGGTCGGCCAGAATATCCTGTGAGATATCTATTAGTATCATACTTAGTCCCCCAATTATCGTAACGTGCACATACCTTTTCCTGTCGCTCGGTGAAGTTCCAGAAGACAACCACACCGTAGGAGTATATGTACATCTCAGCGAAGGAGCTGGCTTCCGCTGCATCTGGCGGTTCCGGCGAGTAGGTATTTCTCGAATGTCCATTACTATCCCTTCTTTCCTCGAAATCTCCACCTTTAGGACTCAGGGGATTATCCTGTGTCGGGCTGTCGCTGAGATGGACTTCTGGGTCTATGAGCCCAATGCCATCGGACATCTTCCTTCTCCCGGATCGTCCTCGGAAGTACTCTTCATGATAGTCCTTCTGTTCGTTCCTCTCAATTTGCATGTCCAATACTGCTTTCCCGCCTGGATTTTTCAAGATAGGGCTACTTTTGACTCGATATCCTCCAGACCCTGGTAAAAGCGGCAAATGATACGCGCAGTACAAGCACTCATCGTAAAGTTTTGTTCTCGCCGCATGTTGATCCTTCAGAAATTTCGATACAGCCATAAGCCTCCATGACGAAGCGGTACAGTAAGCCGTAACTCGTGCTAACTTCTCAGCACGCCGACTCTTAGGTAAGCGTTCAGCATACGACTTCCTGGGTTGTCCGTCTGGTCCACGTGACTGGCTTCGCTCTTGAGCCTCATCGTCTCGCAACGGCGCCTGAGAATTGTCCTCATCGTAGTCCCAATCCGGCCTTGGCTTTTGCGAGTCAGGTAGTAGTACTAGTTTTTCCGTAACTTTCGAAGATCGTAGTGGTAGGTTCGTTTGGTTTACGACTTTTTGCTTCTTGACGGGGCGTGGGACGCCAGATGGTCTGCGCGTCGTTGGGAGTGGGAGGTTAGGATCATGAGGACGGGGCGGAGGGGTTCGTGATTGGCCTGATGGAATTTCGCTGGATTGCTGAAGAATGTTATCAATGGTGACGTGACGTATTGTAGGACGGCGAACAATCTGGGGGCGGTTTCGTTGATCTCGAGCGTCCGTTACCTAAGGAAAATTGAGGAAGAGAGTTCCGCTGTTAGCGATGTGGAAAAGAGGTATGAGGAATTAGGGCAGATGGTTACAATCCCGGAGTTAGACCGGTGGAACTAATAGGCAGCAAAGCAGATGATGCAAGGGGGGGAGATAGAGGGAGTGGTACTAGAACCGTCGGCCGCCTCTTTGGCAGCGGTGGCTGGAGCGACATCATGTGAAGCCTCTAGCCAGAGGTTGTATGTATGTACTTTCGAGATGGAAATTGACCCAGAGCTGATCGTAATACGTATGTTTCGGGTAGAGATGCCGTAGAGTCTTCTGGAGATGCTCGGAGATTCTCTCGCATCACCAGACGGTTGGAGGTGGTTCCGAACAACTGTGGTCAGTTGGACGTTACGAGAGAAAAAAGAAGTCCGGACCCATTGAGCGGCACCTGGCTTCGATCGGTTTGGTCGGCAGCGATGACGAAATTGTTGGGCGAGGATACCTCCCGCTAGAGGTACAGGTACAAGTGCAGGTACACGTACGCGAGCACAGACCAGCGTTCCCCGAGACGGGTGTTTGTGATGATGATGATGGTGATGATGTTGTTGATGCTGAAATGAATGCACAGCAATGACGATGGTGAATTGAGGTTTGGTGTTTTCTTTGTCTGCGATCCCAGCCGGAAAATTCCATTCGCCAGGAATCAAATCAATCATGCAATTCAATCAATCAATCAATCAATCAAATAATTATAAGCCTCTCAGCTTCAAAAAATCTTAATTTCTCTGAATGTTCCCGCTCAAACAGGTGTAAAAGTACTCTGGCTGGCATCAACCTGGAAGGACCAGGCCAGCCAAGGGAGTTGGAACGGGCTTTCGAACTGGTCCGTCGGGCAGCCTTATCCGAGCCGGGCAGGAAGACAGGAACCATTCTTCCTTGGGCCGTTTAGGGCTTGGAGCTAGCACTTCATTGGCTGTCCAAACTACCACACTCGTTCCAGATGGATGGCCTGCTAGGGACTAAAAATTTCCGATTCACGAGGGGCACGGTGCATCTACGGATCTTATCAGAAGGGATGGGGACGTGTTTGTACGCGATTTACTGGATGCCACTACAGTTATAGCTATTGCGTAGATACTGCTGTTTAGATACTACTGCTTAGGTACTACTTGGTAGACTACGAGGTTTTGGAACACGTCTTATTGTTTGTTTGTTTGAAGCAGATGGTATTCTGCTCTTTTGATTTTTTTGGATTTCTATGACTATGTACTGTAACCCTCCGATTCCAAGCTCGTTTTCATATCAGAATCCTGCCCTTGTTGCATTGATGGTTGTCGAAAGTTCGTGAACAGGAGTCCGGAGGGGAAAGCAAAAGGTAGGATCAGTCGATAGAAAGAAAGACTGTTGTCGTTGGGCTCGTTTCAAGAACATTTCCTTCCAAAAAAAAAGAAAGAGAAAGGCAGGAGGAAGAGTGTTTAAACAGTGCCAGAGGCAGTGACAGCGACCTTCTTGCTGGTCTTGCCGCTGGCGGATCCGAGCTTCTCAATGGCTCGAACGACGTCGTCGCCTTCAACGACCTCGCCGAAGACGACGTGGGCACCGTCGAGCCAGCTAGTGACGACAGTGGTGATGAAGAACTGAGAGCCGTTGGTGTTCTTGCCGGCGTTGGCCATGGAGAGGAGGTATGGCCTATCGTGCTTCAACTTGAAGTTCTCATCCGCAAACTTCTCTCCGTAGATAGATTTTCCACCAGTTCCATTACCCTTGGTGAAATCACCTCCCTGGAGCATGAAGCCTGGGATGACACGATGGAATGGAGATCCAGCGTATCCGAAACCGTGTTCGCCAGTGGCAAGTTCACGGAAGTTTTTGGTAGTCCTTGGGACAACATCGTCGTAGAGTTTGAAGACGATTCGGCCAAGGGGCGCGTCGTTGGCAGAGACGTCGAAGTAAACGTTGCTCATGATGGGCAGGAGAGGAATAGATAGATTGATCTAGACAGAGGGAGTGATGTTGAGGATGGACAATTGGTTGTTTGTTTGATGGTGGGGGTTGGTGAGATGTATCGGAGGAGGAGGGAGAAGGAATAAAAAATTCAGAGCGGGGTCAATTTCAATGGATGAATGAGGGGTAGCTCAGCTCAGCGGGAAAAAACCGGGTCCGCCGAGACTCCGCTGGAGGCCAGGCTGAAACCAGCGTAGACGTCATCCTGCCAAGTAAAGCATCAACGCAGCTAAATACCTCAGTCTTCTAGACTATATTCGAAGTACAATATTTCTATATCGCGAATCATACATCTTCACGTCAATTGATTGAGGGGGAAGATCATGTAACTGAGGTTGTTGTAATCTCGAGATTCCGGGGCTGATACTACGTGAATGCCACGCGGTGTGCAACCACGCTACCGTGCATACATCTGTACCCTGAATTATAATTAAAGTAGGAGACACAAACGATGATAACTAATATAAAACCTCTCTTCATAATATCTATAATGAGCGGTGTTAGAGACCAATATTATAGGCCTAGGACGAGCCTTTCATCGCGCGCGATACATATACGTATCGATACCGCTGTCTGCAAATATATAATATCTGCATATCGCAATTAAAGGCGACAAACCGTCGAGCTCAACATTTTACTCAACAAACCAACAGGATACTTCGTAATGGCATTATTAATAGTATCAAAAAAAATCTACAATGCAATCCAGGTACACACCCTTCTGCTCCCATCGCTAGTCGTTCTTGTCACGCAAGATTCTCCAGTTAGGCCCACTTACATGGAAGCTAGTCTATCACGTGATTATTCCGAGTCATACGATTGGAGCTAAACGTTCATTGTGATATTTAGAAAAGCCCGAGACCGAAGAATCGTGTTATTTGAGGCTTATCGATAAACTAAATAAAGAACATTGAAAGAAACCGCAAAAAAAAAAAAAAAAAAAAAGGAGGTAGAGGCAGGCACATTCTTTGGATGAATATATCGTTTTGTCGTTCCTGCTTTTTGTGATATACAAAATTTTTTTTTCGTTGAGTGTTTTCGTTAAGTGGGCTCAAGGGGGAAGGGTCCTTTCGAATTCTAAGACTTTTGCGGCAGGCACACAGACACTATTGATAACAGGGAGCTCGAGCATGAGCAGACATAAACTATAGACGGTCAATAGGATATCAATCGCTGTGGCTGGTGCAAGCGGTTTATGCCGCTTCGTACGAAGAGAAGAGGTCACTTCGCGTCTGCCTAGCTAGCGTAAACCCGCGACGACGACGAACAACAATTTTTGCAGACCGCATTAGATCAGAATGTTGCCGTATTAAATTGCCGCATCGAAAGTTCGTACCGCATTCTGTGGTTATGATGTCGCTTTGCATTCTTTTGCCTCTGCCGTCTACTCAGTCCTTGGGATCGGCTCTTCGTAATGGTTTGACCCCCGAGCGGGGATATATAGAGGAGCGGGATTCCTCGTCAAATTCGTGGTCAGTATACCGTATACCTTTTTCTTTATCGTCCTAGCAGAATGCTAGTAAGCTTCGTTTGTATGTCTTTCTATCCTGATATCCACTACTCTGTCTGGTGATATCACCTTGAAGAAGCCAAAAAATTGCAAGCGCGGTAAGGTTATTCATTCAGGGAAGAGAACTCGTTATCATTTATTTCCACAAGTATTAACAAAAAATCCAAAAAAAAGCACAGTTCGCTATTCTATATGTATGCTGAGAGAGTTAGATTACAAAGGAAATATAAGGGAAAAGGAGATAGACCCGTATACTGCTACTCCAAAAATTATCGAAAAGGAAAAAAAAGTATGTAAGGAAAGGAGTTGTACATGATCTCGCCGGCGACGGCATTTGTGTCTATGATGATGAAAAACCTCTCCAGAGGTCGTGTTAAAAAGAGACCAAACCGAGACACCACCAGAGTAAGATGTAAGAGGCCAAAAAAGGCAATAAGGACATGCACACGAATCCAGAACGCCGCATCGCAATGAGAAGATCGATGTAGTGCTATGAATTTCAAGGCGGAAAAGCAAGACTGGGAGTGTGGGGGGTTGTAGATGGTGCAGTGTGAAAAAAGAACAAGGATGTATGGAGTACACAAGAAATGTGAAGCGGCGCCCAAGCCGTATTGACCGTCTGTAACGAAGATTACAGGAACAAAGATATAAAAAGGGCTAAATACATTTTGTGCGGTGGTATAAAAGAAACAACGCCAAATCGGGGCCAGAAGGATATTAAGATGTTATACATGCAGCATCGAAAAAGGAGCTCACCCGAACAATGCCGAAAGGAAAAATAAGGAAAAGATATTAAGAAAATTATAAAAGAAAATGTAGAAGATGTTTGAAAGCGGAATACATCATACATGATTTTTCGAATTGCAGGACGAGAGAAACAAAAGGGTCTGGCCAGAAGGGTGTGCATATGCGGCCGAGTTGGTACAGAAGTGGCAGCCTGGCGGGTGTGGCATGTGCAGTCGGAATACCCAAAAAGTATGGGCAAGGCGAGTCAACCAGCATTCTTTTGGAAGACGCACCCCCTTCCTTCCCAGCCATGTTTCTTTTTTCTTCGGGGAATTTATTTTTTTGAATCTTGATCTTGCTTTCATGCATGATCGTGCGGACTTACTGCATATTGCCCATCCCACCTTCGAGGTGCTCCTCGCCAGCTAGGACGGGAAGTTGGGGCCACTGAGAAAGAAGTTCTGGATGCTCTGCAACCGTGGCATAAGAGAAAGGAGGCAGCTGATCATAGTTCTGAAAGTAGTCGACACCAAGATCTTCGACGCCCGGCTTTCCTTGGGGTTGATCCTGCTGACCAAGTGAGTATCGAACTGTGGACTGCATAGACATATCCGGGAAAGTTTGAGGGAAATTAGGTTCATCGTATGGAGTCTGCGGGTAAGCTAGTGGAGGAGTGGACTGGTGATATGAAGGCGCATAGCTATCGACCGGGGAGCTGTTGGACCACTGTCCGATAGCTGGTGTGTAGCTTGGAAGCTGACGGGTGTCGAAAGAATGCCTGCTGTAGCCATAATCGTGCCTGAGGGTGTCATCCACCACAACCGGCCTCCAGTAAGTGACGCCAGCCTCGTCACGCTCAGCCTTGCTGAAGTCCCAGATGAACAAGGCAGCTCTTTGCTTTGCGTAATCATGAGCTCCGGTTGCAAGCTTGTTTTCCGAGATAGCGATCTCAAGGTCTGTCGATCTCCAAGTGAAGATTTCTTGAATCATGGTCAGATTGCCGATGACATCTGCAGAGTTCTTTTCCCGTCTTCGCATCTCATGATCCAGATCCTCACCGGCCTCCAGTGGTTCCATCAAATCATTAACAAGGTTGTTGAAATACATGGACCAGAAGTTGGGGTTGAGAGACATCTTGACCCGTTTAGCGCCGGTCTGAGGATCAGTCACAATCAAGGCAGGTTCTTCGACCTCTTGGATCGATGCGAGTCTGCTTCCAGACACATAGAACCTGGTAATGACCGTAAAGCCGTGGTCGTAGTACGTCTCATTGCAGAAGCTAGCCTCAAATGGTGCCCAGAAGACCATATTATCAGGCCGCTGTGTCATCGTCCGCAGAGAGCTGGAGATGTGAACAACGGGGCATCTAAGCTGTCCCTCAGTTGCAAGCTTGGCAATGTATGGGAACTTGTTCTCCCATCTCGGGATGCTGGACAGGACTGTGGGGTTGATTCCATATTCGTGATTGTACAGCTTGGTGTAGTCGTGAAGGTGCTGCCTAGAATAGTTGGTCTTGTCCATGGAGTCCTGGCCCAACCACATTTCAAGACTGTACGGCTTGATAAGTGATTTGTTATGGGATGCAAGAGCGTTAGTTGGGGAGGATGTATGATAGCTGTCATAGATCTGACTTGGTGGCCTGTATGCGGTCGGAGAGGCCGAACTGCTAGCAATAGTCGAAGTAGAGTATCTCTTGTACTTCTGCTGCGACGAAGGAAGGCTCGAGTCAGAAAGGATAGCAAGCTGGCTCAAAGTCTTCTCGTCAAAAGTTCGGTCAATAGTGTCTTGGTCTTCGGCTACCACAAGGCGCATAACTGTCTTACTGTTAGTGCTAGGTCCGTGCATACGTGCATATGGAATACGAGTGGACAACTTACAGTTGGGGTCGTGCTTCAACAGGCCCTTCAACACTTGAATGTGACTAGATACTTGCTTTCGCTTTCTCTCCTTTCCCGTCTTCATGAAGATATATTTTGAGATCAGTTCATTTCTACCGCATGGCTTGCCGTCAACGGTAAGCTTCCTGCGGCCCTGTGGAGGGAAAAGTTCAAGAGCTGCGTCGGCATGTTAGTCCACATTCTAAAATGCAACATTACCGGAACATCCCGTGCATGCGGGGAAAGATATGGGTATATCCGTACCTTCGAAGAAGGCTTCTTCGACCTCGTCGTCCCAAACTGACTCGCCATCGGCACCGTTACTTTCTCCTCTCCTTTGTCGCTGACGGTATTCTCTGTACGACTCCTGGGGATCCTGGAGTTCCTCGACTCCGTAGATAGACTTTGTTCTGCTCCTCATTGGGGATGATGTATATCGCTGACTGTTAAGAGTAGGGCTCAAATGATCGTTTGACAAAAGTGTCGGATAAAGATGTCGAGTGCTGGTAGTGCTTTGTAGAGGTCGCTTTTTAATTCCTGCGTAGTGTCGATTAAATCTGTTGATGCTATGATGATCCGGCGAAGGCTCAAGAACGCAAGGATAACCTTGACTTGGTATGTAGTGATGAGTATCGGTCTTCTGAATGGATTCCATCTAAAATCCTTTTTCTGTGGAGCGATTGGGATTACTGTATTATAAAACCCTTGACAATGGACCCAACCCCGCAAGATAGCCCGCTTGTTTCCACACTGGTCTTTTTTGGTTGTATTGATTTTTTCTTCTTCTTGAGTAATCAGTTCCCTGATCCCCGAGAGTACTAAAAATTAGCTAATAATGGTTAGATGATTTATGTTCTAGTATAATGCAAATGTCTATCAGACTAAGTGCGGGTTGCAGAAGGTGAACGTTTTCGATCAAAGGCGTCAAAGTTCAACTTTGGTGGTTATTCCCAACGAAACAGTCAAACTTGTGCAGCCCGTGTCTTGGATGTATCTCTTTTCGTCAAATGTGATCGAAAAACAAGCATCCAAGAAAAGGAAGCAAATGTGGGTCTTTGAAATCGTTACTTCGTGACAAGGGAAAGGTAACAAAAACGATTATGGTAAGTGACAAGTGACAGGCGGGGTAAGCAAATGTCTGGGGACGGAATTCGGGAATCAAGGCAGGCGCATGCAAGGCTTTGACGAAAATGAGTGTCGGTTGGCACAAAAAAGTTCGGACGATTTTTATCGAAAAAAGGTACTTCTTTCGATGAACTTGTGTCGCGAACAGGTTGTACTCAAGGTCGGAAGTAGGCAAAGACGAGCAAGAACGATGAGAATTGCTGTGTGAAGGATAGTAAAGAGAGTGTGAAAACAAATTCTCTGCTCGATGCGGCTTGCTTTGAACTCAACGTAGATGGAATGGGATGGAACGAAGAAGGAATTGAAGACGAAACGGAACGGACGTCTTCATATATGCCTGCTTCCCATGTCCAGTCGACGTTGAAGATGTTGAAGCAGAAGTTTCGAAAATAGATGTAAACTCACCGTTTTTCGACAATTCGCAGTTCAACTGTGTATTGTTTTGGTGCATTCCATCACAGCATTTCGTAGAGCTGAGGAACTTTCGATTATCGATGGAGGAGAAGGAACAAAATATTTGAAGGCCAGGGTGGGCAACCACGAAAATAAGAACTAAGAATTCCTGTGCGAATTGACTGCAAGCATTCTGCACAATACTCTGCATGCTTTCGTGTCTGAGCTTATTTTTTCTGTGGGAAGGAGTACCTCTCCGCAATAGCTGATCCTAATAGTGACTTCGAAGCAAGGGGCTTCATGCTGCAGCAAAGAATTCGAACTAGGTGTACCAGGTTCTGGGGCTCCCCATCATTGATTTTCACAATCCGAAGATTATTGATTCCGAGACTTGTTCACCGGGACAATGTGACTGGAAAGTATGCATCCCTTCCTTATTACTCGCATTCCCATGCTGGTTCATCATCTTTGAGGCCCGAGTTTCTGGCCTTTTTTTCTGGCCTTCCCGTGGAGACAAAGTTGCAGTTGATATCATATTCTGGATATGCGGAGTACGCAGCCTTGCAGTGTTGTATTATTCGCCCAGCAACGCAAACATTGCATATCAAGTCCAATAGCAGCCTAGTCGCGTCTAGACTTCAATGAGCTTTTGAGTATCCAGCAAACTGGGACTGCTATTCTCAGATTTGAAGGAAATTGGGGTTTTAATGCAAGCCCTTCCGATGGGCTTTTTGATTGGGGCATTGTTTCATGCACCTTGTTCGAAGTTTGTTCGAAAATCCGATCTCGATCCTCTTTTATTGGAGACAATTACTGTCCTATGCAAGATGTATGCAAGCCGTGAGAGGTTTCGAAGTGGCGCAACGGACGCACGTGCCACCTATTATGTCAGAACATCGGGAGGAGATTTTATATTCTTTTCTTTGCTTTTGAAGTTGCAAGCTGGGGCCCTTCTCCGCATCCGTCAAGTTTAAAAGATGCTAGCTAGGTTTCCCTTTATTGGCTTGGCAGCTTTGCGGAAGAGCCGTTGGGCGTTTTCCAAGCCAGAATGGTGGCGAGTGCACGGAGTTTGGAGAGTGGCCTGGTGACATTCTCAGAGAGTAAAGTGTGGCATTTTCACAGGCTTTAGGCGGTGCAAGGAGGTTCACAATTTGTTGGTTGTCGAGGCCTGCAGTAGCGTGAGATGTCCTTGCGTCGAAGCTCTCAATCGGTGACCGGGCTGTCGGTGCCCAAAATCGGCATCGAGGCGAAAATAGTCCAAAGACTTCTCCATTAAGCCAGCTGCTAGTTTTTGGTGGTCTGGGGTCTTCGAGACTAAGTTTTTGGGCACATTTCGCGCTAAAATGGAAGTACCCGTCGACCGCATGATAACCCATTGCAATTGGAATTGCGTGCATACAGCCACGCCGCGAGATAGAGGCAGCTAGCGGCCATTGAGCGAAAAAACTCTCGGCCCATGGAAAGATTAAGTAGCTATGATTCGTGAAGGATCCTAGCGAACTCAATGGAGTATCCTAGCCGATACAGTCTTCAACGATGTTGCAGATGGATGATTATCCACAGTAGATTCACAATCACAATTAGTCAGGAAGGCTAATGAAAAGATCTGACATCGGACTGGTGGCCGGATCCGCGGCCGGCTCGATAAAAGTCACATTTCGAGCGGGCTTGAATCTTTCCAAATCACCAGAATTCAGATCCAGCAGATATGCAACCGGCCTAGGACTTCGTCGGTGATCGAATTCCATACCAATCGCTGCCGGGATTTTGCTTTGTTGAGGGCAGAAGACGAGTGCCTAGTCCAAGGAGTCGAGTCAAGACGCACCACTGCCCGGCCTACCAGCCCCAGTGTTTATCAGGCCTGAACGAAGAGAGTCTTGTGGACAGCGAAGAAGAAACAAGCAGCAGCCATGTCGGAAGTTTCCATTGGGCAAGGTTAGTTTGGAATGCTGATGCATTGGCATTCAGCATCGTCACCCGCACACCCGCTGCACAAAATAAAGTTGTCGAGGTTCACAGCGCTGCAATTGCAATGGCTCAATCATCCCAACCTCATATCCAACACAGGGGAGGCTAATCCGCAACACATGTCTCAGCGATCTTCACCTCTATCAAGCCCTTGACAAAGATTGCCGCCCTTGCAGGTCTGTGGATGCATCATGACGCCAACCGTCTTGCATATTCGAGTTCTGCTATCGAGCGGCCATGTTAAATCTCGCCATCTTTACGTTTAGGCTGCGGCGCGCTTTTTGCAAAAAAGGGTAATTATTTAATTTCCTGCGCTTAATAATTTCCCGATGTGATCACTAACATATCGATCATTCACTTCGTTTACGAAGGCATTCTCGATCCTGCTACCTGCAAATCTATGGCCTCGGTGAGATTACTTACCTGGTGACCCGTAACTCCGGGTGGACCTGTCCTGTATACGGTAGATTCGTTTTACATTGGGTAGTAGTGTTGACACAAGAATGTTATGTCCTACATTCCACAGGTTGTTATTAATGGGTTTTTGCCAATGCTCATCTTTGCGTCGACGATAACTTCTTTTTCCCTAGACAACATCAGTGAGGTAGGTTTCTGCGGACATCTCTTGCTCTGGCCGCATTGTTGTTGCATTCCATTGCCGTACATGTATGTTGACATTTTGGTAGGCGGGTACTGTGCTACTTTCCGCAGCATTCTTTACAGGTAGGCATAGAACAGGGGTGCGCATCAAGCGCGCCTCGAACTTTCCATGCATCAGATTTCCGACTTGGCTGCATACTGATGGTATTTGGAGAAAATTTTGCACAGCGTTTGGATTCGTTTTTGGTATCCTTATCCGCTTTCTAACGCCTGTTGGAGGATGGAAGATGGGTTCGTCTTGTGCTTTGACCACTCTTGGACTAGTTCCTTCATCCCCATACTGACAGTATTCATGCAGGCATCATTGCCAACAATATGTGGTCCAATAATGCCGATTTGGTGATTGGTATAACCAGTACGATTTCGCAAACTAAGCCCTTCGGCAACCCTGGGGATTATGAGAAAGGAGTATCGTATTCAGCCATCATGGCTGTATTTGCATTTCTCACATTGTAAGCCTAGAGGATCTTGGAATGCTACGTATTTGCGCTCAGTAAAATACGCTGCTCACCCCATCGCGGAAAGGAATTCTTTGCTGATTTGTGCCGTCGTTGAACACGTAACAGATACAGCATGGGTGGTATCCAGATGATGCGGCGTGACTTCGACCGTAGACCTCAAGACGACGCGGAAACGGGCAAAAAGGAGAAGAAGGAGAGACCAGTCGATGAACCCGTACAACGGAGTCGGGACTCTCAGGCATCAGTGAACGCCTCCAACCAACTCCCGGAATATGAGGAGAAGGACTCGTCTCGTACGGGCGGGACGGCAACTCTGGCAAAATCGACGAGTCTGGATGTGAACATCCCGCCCCAGGTCGAGACCGTGGGCCGTACGAAAGAGAAGATCATGAGCATCATAAAGGTGTTCGTCACAATTCCAACCGTGACCCTGGTATCCGCTCTCGTGATCGCCGTAGTTCCGCAACTACGAGCCTTGTTTGTGCCGACGACGGGGGTTAATATGCCACCTGCGCCGGACGGCAGGCCACCTCTTGACTTCATAATACAATTTACAAGTTATGGTGGCCAACTGTCACCTGTGATGGGTCTTGCGATGCTTGGGGCAGCGCTTTCGAGGATCCGTGTACGGCATTTGCCGAAGGGATTCTGGATGTCTATCGTTGCCACTTGCTTCCTGAAGTTGATCATCGGGCCGATTTTAGGAATTGTCTGGATTCAAGGACTGAAGCATACGCCACTGATTAATGATGACCAGTTGATGATGCAGCTCGTTATAGCGATCACGGGAGCAAGTAAGGCAAATACGTGACCCCCGGTGACTTATTTCTCAAACAGCTCGAAACTGATACTCTCGTGATCCCTCCAGTGCCGTCGGCGACCAGCCAAGTTTACATCACAACATTATATGCTCCGGAAGATGCTCCTGAAATGTCTCAGTTATCTGCGTAAGTAGCCTTGGACCGTAGGGCTTTAGGGATGGGATGAGTGCTGACAAATGTAACCCCGGGGTTTAGAATGCTGTTGGCTCAGTATGCTTTGAGTAAGTGTATTTTGCGGTCCCCTTCAAACACCTCGGAGCTAATGATCTTACCCTTATCCAGTAATTTTGACTCTCCCAATTGTGACGAGTTACACTCTTCTGAAGGTCATCGCATGATAACCTAACGGAACCGGTGGTAAAATCGGGATCTAAGATAGAGAGCATTTTTCAAATAGCTATTGCTTGGAACTACGACGATGACGACGGTTTGTATATTTTAGATTGACGCAGATATGGTCTACATTGTTATTGGGTTATTGTTTGGCATACTAGATTGGACTTGGAATTACTGTTTATAGATACCTATATATTGTTGGGCGTACTTACTATCAAATATATATACATGGATACATGGCGAAGAGTATCTGGCAAAGAGGGTCCTTTTGCTATTGCCTATGGTGTAACATAAATACCTTGTGGTAGTTAAGTAGTAATATTATAATACATTCTATTCTGAGATTTGTACGCTGGAGTTGACTCGAGGCTGTAGAATAATCCCTCAAGGATAGGTCGGCCACAAGCAAGCATTGGAATGTCACGATTGTGGTCGGTGAAATATGCGTTGGGGTCTGTTGGATATTTCCGACATTGTTAACAAACCCTCAACCAAGTTGCAATCGGTCTCAGGCCTGAACGTTGTGGCAGCTAATACAAATGGGTTCGTGAACGAGAATTTAAATTTATATCTGTATTCTCTATACTACATGAAGCGATGGATAAAAAACTGTAATGGA
Source organism: Arthrobotrys sinensis (assembly GCA_036971225.1). Lineage (NCBI taxonomy): Eukaryota > Fungi > Ascomycota > Orbiliomycetes > Orbiliales > Orbiliaceae > Arthrobotrys > Arthrobotrys sinensis. The sequence continues at coordinate 872,860 of JAJTTV010000009.1, read as the reverse complement.
AAGTAGTGGCGAGATACCTAAGACTGGTTCCTAATCAATGTGTACATATGCATATACATATATGCATACACAGTGGCCTCCTGGTTCTATATGCGAACCGATATCAAGACGTTTAAAGGTTTTTAGAATGCTCTGATCGCCGTTAAACAAGCGAGGTCATGTCCATGGCTTTCTCACGCAGGTGGTGGGTCGGCCGACTCAACCCTTGCTTCGATATCATGGACCTTTCTTCCACTCTATAGAAAATACGCAAGGGATTTGGGGCTTTGGTGGAGGCTTTAGAATATAATGCTTGGGTACCGGTCCCTTACGTTCTGTTATCTCGAGATCTCCCCTAGCTTCGTTTTAAGATTTCTAGTCTGGATCGATGTTGGGGCTCGATCTTAAATTCTACTTAGATTAGACTGTAGCATCTAAAGTATTTACTGGTTAGGGGTATTAGTTTAGTCATTCTGATAGAACCAAGTTAATACTTCAATTTTCTTGCTTAGGGTTACTTCTGACCTCCTTTTAGGCCAGAAGGATTGAGTGATAGTATATATCGTTTTCAATATAGAAGAATACTAATTCATTAATCCACCAGTCTTTGCCATTAAATAGTCTGTAATTGGAGTTGAAATTTACATCTCGAGGTTGTTGATGATAACTCGGTGTCTTTCCTAGAACTTCCCCGGGTATACACTTCTAAATTATATGAGGGCCTAGGCGTTAAAACTATGTGTGTGTTATTGGGAGTATTTTAGGTGCTCCAAGGCACAATATTATCCTTTATCTCAATAACTGGATAACAGTTTCGTTGGTTCCCGGATTCAGGAGCGCGACTAGCCTCGAGTTGACCAGAGGAAGAAAGTAGGTATTTTGTTAGTCCCGTAATATATATTATTCCTGTTAACATTTTCTGGATGCAAAGACGTTAGGTCGCTTGATGGACTTTCCCACCTATTGAAGCTATTGTGCACCATAAATGGCTCTAGCAGTTTTTCTGCATTGCGGCGTCTAGAGCCCTATTGACCAATCCTTGAGTCGCCGCGTTAGATTTCTTGGATTCCTACGACGACGATGGACAGCACATAAATCTAAACTAGTAAAGATATTTCCCTACTTTGTATCTTTCAGAACATCTTGGAATTCACATACAATGACCTCCACGTCCTATCTACATTGTAATACTTGAGCTGACGCAAATATCTCCCGCTTTCCTAGACCCTAAGGAGGCATGTGTGTATCGATTATGCGAGAATATCTATTTGAAGTATCGATGTCGGACTTGGCTACTGAATTTCCCCAAACAGAGTTTGTAGGTATAAGCTCACGAAAATTTCGGGAAATCATTCTGAAGTGTGCAGGTCATCGTTGTACAACGCCTGGAGCTGTGGTCGAAATGTTGCAAAATAGCGACCTCTGATTGGCTGATTTGACAAGCAGACCACGCGCCACAATTCTCCATAATGTGGCTCGGCATATAATTCACCTTCCACCGCCATCCAGGCTTCAACTCCAAAGCCTATCACCACCGGTATCCCACCATGTCCGCCTTCGAAAGCCTCTTTAAAGTAAGCTATCCTCACTGCCACTCAAATCGCACCTCCATCATCTAACCAATCCTTAGAAACCCGCAATCCCCCCTTCAAACACCAAAAAGCGCAAACTCGAACCACCAATCGAAAGTCCCAGTACGTCCAAAAAACGCGCCTATCTCAGCTCCTTGTAGCTCCTGACTAACCTACCCACGCTTTTCTTTGGCACCGAAAACCTGCAGATGATAGATATAAAGCCAACCGTGTCGATGTAAACGGCAAAAGCAAAGCTCGCAATGCAGCTGTCGAAGACGCGCCAGACGAGGATGTCGATATGGACGGTGAAGGAAACTTTACTGCCGAGGCGGATGAAGATCTGGAAGATGAAGAAGGTGGACGGTTCTTTGGCGGTGGGATTACACAGCGGGAGAAGGAGATCTTGGATTTCATGGATGATGAGGAGGATCAAGGGGTACGCTCTTGTTCTATTCCAGGTATTGCGGAGTATCACCTTGCAGGTTTAACTAATGAAGAATATGCGATACTATACAGCCCGAAAAAATTGACCTCCCCTACCTCCGAAAACTCGCCCTAAATTTCGAAAAGAAGATCACCAAAAACGCCGAAATGCGCGCTAAATTCGAAGACGACCCATCAAAGTTTATGGAGTCGGAAGCGGAACTCGACGTTGAAATCAAGAACCTCGCAATACTGGCCGAACACCCAGAGCTCTACGAAGAATTTGCAAATATGGGATGTTTGGGATCACTGGTCGGGTTATTAAGCCACGAAAACACGGATATTGCGATTGCAGTAGTACAGATTATCGGCGAGCTCACGGACGACGAAGTGGAAGCTGATCCAGAGCAGTGGAATGTACTGGTCAATACTATGATTGATGCGCAGTTGCTGGATATGCTTACGCAGAACCTGGAACGGTTGAAGGAGGATAATGATGAAGATCGGAATGGGATTTACCATACTCTCTCAGTATTCGAGAACCTAGCTTCACAGCAGGCGGTTTCGGAACGAGTTGTTAAGGAGACAAAAGTTTTGGGGTGGTTATTGGAGAGAATTAAAGTTAAGGAATCGCCGGTTAGCCAGAATAAACAATATGCAGCGGAGATACTCTCGATACTAGTACAATCCTCGGCGCAGAATCGGAAGCGATTAATCGAGATTGATGGGGTGGATGTGTTATTACAATTGTTGAGTCCCTACAGGAAAAGGGATCCTGCAAAGGGTGGGGAGGAAGAAGAGCTATTTGAGAACATGTTTGATACTTTAATATGCTTGGTCGACGAGAAAGAAGGGAAGGAGAAGCTTGTGGAGGCGGAGGGTGTGGAATTATGTTTGATTATGTTAAGAGAAGGGAAGATGAGCAAGGGGAGAGCACTGCGACTGATTGACCATGCTTGCAGTGGTATATACGGAGGGGTAGTTTGTGAGCAATTGGTAGAGGCACAGGGGCTGAAGACGCTCTTTGGGTCGTTTATGAAGAAGGTAAGCGTACGCTGCTTTTGTGGCGGGGATAATTATAATACTAATATTTTCATTTACAGCAAGACGCTCAGATTACAGAACATATACTTGGGATTTTCGCCTCCCTACTCCGGAACCTACCCGCCGACTCGGCTCCTCGGATACGAACACTAGCCAAATTTGTCGAGAAGGACTATGAAAAGTTAGTTAAAATCATGTCGCTGCGAGATGACTATTCGAAGCGGGTGTCGGCAGTAGACAGAGAAATTGCCGCGGAGAGACAGCAGGCGGATGAAGAAGAAATCGAAGAAAGAGAGGACGAGTGGGATCTAAGACGGCTAGATGCTGGGTTGTTCTGCTTCCAGGTGAGTGAGCTGGAGCGTCTACGAACACCTTTGATGTCCGCTTTACTAACAATTATTATAGATTTTGGACCAGATTGTTGGTTGGTTAGTCGCTGAGGATGATGGCGCACGAAAACGTGCAACCGAGCTCCTGGAAAAGTCTAAGAAGTCACTGGAAGACGTTAAGGCAACCCTCGTGGAGCAGCTTGATGGATTGGACGAATCGACCGAAGAGGGACAGGGAACCAAGGAAATGCTGTCGGCTCTGGTATCTTGTCTATAAGTGATATATGCCCGTTAGCCTAAAGACGTTCACCGAGACATGATATCACATTGGACGGCCTCACCAGCTAGATTAATTAAGTATTTAGGTATAAGGAAAGATCCTTGATATTGATGCGCCTATAATTCCATGACTTCAGCTCTATCGTACAATTTCATGCAGGTCATATCGCCTATTACCTGATGTCAAATGAAAATGACGTATAATAGGATTCTTTGCCGGTAAGAGAGTCGGCGATTATATGTGTCCGGTCCACTTAGTTCCTATTCAATTAACCCCTATTGCGCCCCTCGAAAACTGGGGACGGGCTTCTGCTAGTCTCCCTCTCGTCTTTCCCTCGGATTCGCAACCATTTCTTTGTGCTCAGCTCCAATTCTTTATCCATCTCTTTCGTTGGTTCTTTCCTATGTATGAAATTGCAGAACCCTCCTCTTTGGCATCCTTCTCCAGAATTCAGCCTACAGCACGCTTCTCGGAAGTCTGTGACGGGCGAAAGTTCGCAGTATATCGGTCGAGCAGCGTACCATCGTTGGTTGAGCTCATCGCAGGCCTTTTGGGCGTCCTCTTCGTATTTAAAGCGGGCGTAGACATTGCCAATGAGATCTTGCAACTTGTTAGCCGTTTATACTTATAAACACACACAAAACAACCTTGCGAATCAAGTACTTACGATCATTGTTATTATCGCAAACAACTAACTCCTCAATCTCGCCGTACTTGCACATTTCACACCAAATATCTTCGTAAAAGCCGTCAAAGTGGGTTTGAAGCTGATTCGGGTTCATCTTGTTCTTTGGATCGAACGCCGGGTTCTGGTACATGTTCGGTAGAAGGACGGTTTGCGAATACGAGGGCTTGACGTGTTTACGGGAGCAGCGGTCGCCATGACGGCAAGCGCCGATTTTGTAATAGAAGGAGCCTTTGCGTGGGGGACGATAAGTTAGTACATGAAGTTTTCGAAAGTTTGACGTGTTCTGGGTATTTGGGATTGAGGACTTACAGTTGACCTTGTCCTGCTCGGTACCGAAGATTGAGGCGAGATAATTTGCCATTTTGGAGGTTTATAGAATCGTGCGACTCGATTTGACGTTCTTTGAAGCTGTTTTGCAGGCGGCTTTGTCGCGATCGTGACGTTGGTTGATGGTTGGTGATGGAAGGCGACAAAGTTGGAGGACGAGTTTCTTTAAGATGTGTGGCTGACAAAGCCACAGAGCATAATGTGGCTGAGTTCTCGAAGATTCCAACTACCTCAACACTTCCATGCGTAGCTAGTGCCAGGCCCGCTATTAGTCTCGTAGTATGCCTATATGGTATCGACTACTATATGAGAGAACTTGGTCTCGGAACCGTGAGCACATAACCAAGCCCACAGTGATTTGAATAACTCTATTCTGCGAACATCCGGCCAACCCCTAAAAATATATTCTCAAAAACCCCAAAGACTCAAGTGGATGGATATGGCACAAGGCAACGACCCCTCTGAACTACTACTCTAAATCAAAGTACGAAACTGACCCCAAAACGTTTAGTCTAAGGTAGGCTTCATTTTTCTTCTATTTGTTATTTTTTAGCTAGATTCCTGCATGGCACGCGGAAACCCAATGTCCTTGTATTTTGCGTATACACGCCACCAGGGTTCTCTTTTCAGGAGTGTGAGGTCTCGATATTGAACGGGATATTTCCAGTTAGCCATGCTCTCAATTTACAAATTTGCTTCATGATTTTTATCATTGTTATTAATGAACATCAATATCGTCAATGATCTGCTGTTTAGGGGGCTTTCGAGAGTAAATGGTATCCACGTGGTGAGATTCGCGGCTATTGCAGCCAAATTGACTATGTATATCTCTACGAAACAAGGTCAAGAAGTCACCTAAATGCTTAATTACGTACTTAGCACCCGGGTAGTCAATACCCAAACTACAGTCCCACCGATGCGCCCCACCAGCCAACCGTCCCAGAAATGTGTCTCAATAAGGCATCCTACGCTCCCTGTAACCACACGACCACCGCCCGCTCCAACACCTGCAAATTCAAGCGGTGCAAAAAGGTCATATCTACAAAGAATCTACCTGAACTCTGTCCCCAATGCGCATACCTTGAAAACGAAGCATACGCCGCCATTGCAGTACAAGCGTTCAATCATTGGAAAGAAACGGGTGATATTAAGAAATACAAACGATTTGCGAAGGCGTTGATGTTGAGGCCTGTGTGGAGGTTTGAGGGGCAGGAGTATGGGGCATAACGCATAAGTATCGGGACATATAGAAGAAATTGACGAGGATATTGGTTTGAGACGGTGGTTATATTTGTCGGTAGGAGGCCGCTGGCAGACCTGTCGGAATGCAACAGTATCAACGCATTCTTTACAGTTGTCCTGTAGTCTCGGTGAGCGGATCCGGTCATTCGTAACGTCTTTTTCCGTCACAAATGCGAGGTATTGGTATATCCGAGATCCTGAAGCGGTTATTTGATATTGTTGCCTTAGGAATCGGTTTAGGAAGATGGAGAAACAGAAGATCAAACGAATTATCAGGTTCCTGAAGGAGGGGAGATATGAGGGTCGAGTACCTGAGGCTTTACGCGCCCAAGAACTTGGTATCATTATAAAGCTCCTCCAAAGATTTGTTTCTTATCGCATTTATCATATCATCAGGCTGGCGCACGCGCATTGATATACCGTGGAGACATCCTGCTGCGCAATCATTCCTACAACTCTACCACATTCTTTAGTTCCTCAAATCCCAGGTAACGCACACGACCACCTTCACACGCTCTCCAATGTGCATCCAAGCAACAACCCACGCCTGCGGCCATACCGATAAACGCGAACGCCTCTGCAACCTCACCGCCCGATCATTTTGGCAATCTCCCTCCGAACACCAACCTGATCATTCTCCAAACTCTACGATCGATACCAACTGTCCTCAAAATAATGAATACCTTCATTCGGACCGTTTATGCCACAGCTGTACGGACATGTATTATTGGTTGAAGTACGATACTATCGACTGTGGAGTTTGTGCGAAGAAGTATGGGTGTGAGGTTTGTGAGAAGGCGAGGGAGGAGGAGGATCATGGTTGTTTGTGTGAGCATCGGCCGAGGCCGGGGTACCGTGACTCGGTTTATGGGTCGGATTTTTGAGGGGTTATGGCCGCATACATGTACATATAGGAGTTGATTTGGGGAAAGGAGTTGGTTTGTGGCATCTAATGTTATGTGAACTGGTGTCTTATTCGATATTAATTGAATAGTGGGAGCCCAGCAGCAAGCTTTCGAGATGGGGGAGTGGCGTGTATCTAGGGCAAAGACAAATCACTCCAGCGGTTCCATATTCGAGATTCTTGAAACATAATCCCATTGCATGGGGAAAAGGTGTCCTCGTTTCATGTATATACCATCACACCTAAAATTCTACGCTCAATTACTAAAAAATTCCTCGAGAAATGTTCATTGATCATCCTTCCTTCATGCTATTCACAAAAAGAGAAAGGTATCTAGTAGGTGCGTGCGGGAGTGTGTGTATAAATTCGTATCTTCATTCACCCAGCAAGACAGCCAGGGAAAGAAACATCGTATGAGGGCGAGAAGGTTGAGAGGTCGGATATTCGTAGTCAGGAGGTTGTTGGGGGTTTTGTATATGAACACCGAATCGAAAACGAAGCTGGATGTCGTAGTGGTGGTGGTGGTATTACAACTGAAAAAGAAGAGGATTTTGAACACCCAGAGGAGAAAAAAATCGTAAAAAAACGAAAATAGTAGTGTAATAATGGAATTGCATTCAAAAACCGGCCAGGAACGGGAAAGGGACAAGAAATCGAGCCAAGAAGAAACTACGCATCGATCTGTTAAAGGTCGTATATTAGTATTTTATCCACTCTAACCTGTAATTGGAAGGATATGAGGGTACATACGACAGTAGTCGCCAGTCCCTTAGGATTCTTAACGTTAACAGCCTCAACGAAGCTGTACAGCTTCTCCTTGGCACCTTCCTCGTCGTTACGTTTTCTCGAGATTCGGACACGGAGACGGTATGGAACACCCTTGATACCCTGCTTCCAGACTTCCTTGTTCAACTGAGGGTCCAGGCGGACGTCGATTGTGCCCTGATCGTCATGTTAGTTGGATAATGTATTGTGAGTGTTTTTGTTTATCGAGGTTTAGGTACCATCTGCTTGTGTGCGAAAGCCTTGATCTCCTTGATGGCAGTTGGTGCTCTCTTCTTGAAGGAGACGCCGTGTACCTGTTTAGAAGCGGGTAAGGCGTTAGCAGCTGTATTCCACCTGATTCACAGATGCCATGATGGTCTCTCGTCCTCCTCTTCCCTCGTTTGACTATGTCGTTGGGTTGATTGTCGAGCTATTCGGTGTCGTTCAAGTCGAGCTGATCACTGTCTCCATCGCATTACCACCTCCAAGCCGCCGATATCCCGCCAAAACCTGTCCTCCGGTCTTCCATCCCCGCTTCCTCCACAAGTATCGTCTGTCTGTTCGATCGATCCGGCATCGGCCTGGCCTATACCGTCTCTTTCCCATCCATCCAAGACAACCATCATGACATCCCGTAGAACTTAACAATGTAAAGGCAAATCCGTACCCTCTTGTGCATATGAATCGTGTATTCCCTTGTGACAACGTCAGCAATAGCCGACCTGCCTGGCTTCGACTTTGGTGGTGCCATTGTTTATAGGTTGGAAGAGGAAGGGTAAAATCTGGGAATCCTGTTAGTCGGAGTCCGAGGTTTTTCGATAGTGGAAAGGGCGATTGAAGTATCGGAATACGTACAAATTTGTCGACGGGGTATTGGGTGATTGAAAGTGACGATTGGCGATAGTAGCTGTCGGATGAGGATACCAGTCTTTTCGTGGTGTGTTGAAGGTTTCTTGGCGCTGGTATTGGGGCGCTGGCCAGGGTTAGCATGGTGGGGATTAGGGCAAGGTGACAAAATAGGAAGTTTTGATTAGGGTTTTGGGCAAACGAGATGAGTGGAACTACAACGGCAACGCAAAGTTCAAACCATAGAGATGTGTTTCATTGCATCATGAGTATTATCAGCCCGAAGCACCAGGAACGCCATCTAATGCTAAACGTAGCAGTAGTAATTATCAATACAAGTTTCTAAAGCTCCTCCTCTTTCTTATACTTCCAGTGCATATTATTAAACCCCAACCGACTGCTTGTCTCTAGCCATCGCCCCTCCCGTACTGCCCTCATTGCGTCCTTGACCCTCTCCCTATCAAGATCCCCAATGCTACTGGGTAATGAATCCTGCGAGCAATTTGCCTCTTCGAATGTATCTGAAACCCATTCTGATGGTGCCTCAGAAATCATGTCGCTAGCAGTAGTAGTCATATCACCATAGCGCGGCTTTCTGGCACTTTGCTTTTCTAGTGAAGAAGAAGAAGAATGAGAGAGGTCATGATATGATCTCTTCGAAGGAATGACGACACTCTTGTATGTCTCTCGTGAGAGTAGGAGGACAATATCCGATCCTGCCTCCGTTTGTCCTTGCGTGGAAGTTGCTGGTGCCTTTTCTATTTGTCGCCTCTGTATTTCGGCCGATGTTTCCGGTGTTCGATATACTTGGACAGTGTGGCGGGGTGGGCTAGTGTTCAATATCGACCTCGACAACAGCTTGCCATCTTCAATTGCTTTTTCCACTTTTGCGACAATATCAGGATCTTTGGGGTCGTACTCATCTGCTTGAGTGTCCCCGGGAAGGCAGGTAGCGTTCGAGTGTTCCTGGATATTTATTCGCCGGACAGCCTCATCGACCTGCTTTCTGATCTCGGAGTCATCTGATTGCGTGGGACCTCGTACATGTGAAAGATCTTCCTCTTGTGAAGAGTGGAACAATTGTTGTGAGCGAGCTTGCTGAGATTCTTCTTCCATCCCTGCTGCCCTTTTTTCTTGGAGTTCCAGATATTCTAGATTCTCCCTGGTTTCGGCAACGAAGTCGATGTCTAGCGCACGCTCTTTGTCGAAGGCAAATTCATTGCTGGTGCAGTATTTCCCAAAGAGTTTTCGGATGGAGTCTTTTTGATACCATGAACCATCGGCAGCGACGCAAGGGTAAACGTCCTTTGGAGCGAGAGCTTTGACAAAGGCTTGAAGCTCGGAGAATGAGGAGTGACGGGAGGCCGGAAAGCCCTAGATGCCTTTAGATCTTACGTCCTCTGATTAAGGAGTGACAAAAACTTACAAACCAAGTTGGTAGAGTAGGCAACCCTCTGCCGCGTGGCTGACTTTCGGTCTTCAGCTGCTCTCGTTGCCGCGATAAGATGAGAGCCTCAAGGTTTCGCTTGATGATATCGACGAACTCATCAAGTTTCGTATCTGACTCTGGAGCTGCTGCATCGAGCGGGAGGATAAACCCAGCTTTCATATCAATCTGCTGGATTAGTTGTGAGAGCTTTTGATCCTTCACAATTCCTGCCAGCTCCAACAGGAGCTCCCCAGATACTTCATCAACAGCATTTGCTTCAAACCCCGTTAGCTCGGGGTCTTAATCCCTACAATGTATCAAAACTCACCATCCACATTCCCACCTCCCTCTCCAGGCTCTCTGAGCACGTACTCTGTCCCATTAGAATCTCTATACTTGGCCACCAATGGCGAGATCTCTACCAGTTTTCCCTCCCTCCTCGCCTTATCCCTCCCTTCACATTCCAGCCACCGTTCACATGAATGAAACCGCACGCTCTTATCGTCCGTGAGAACGGCATCGCTGAGGGAACGCCCGAGGAGGAAGGCACCATGTTCCCAAATATCCTTCGACCCAATGGCATTGAATAGGCGGAGACGGTAGTCATCGAGGTGGATTTGGGTGTTGAAATGGGAAGCAAGAGCAACCCAAGCGTCTTCGTAGCCGAGAGTCCAAGTATTGAAATGAAAGACTGTCTCGGGTGGGTATTTTGAGACTTGATTCAGAAGATCCGCGATGCCGTCTGCCTTGGAACTGAAGGTCAAATGTGAGGCTTCGAAGCTCGCATGTGTGGTGTCGAGGTATAGACAGTCAAGAGTTTTGATACGTCTGAAGTATGGCAGAAGGATTGGATTCCGTTTGAGCCTTTCGAGCCACCAGGGCTCGGCTCTTATGTCGCCTGTGTAGAGAATTGCCTTCCCGTTTCCTTCGACAAGGAACATAGTCGATCCGGGACAATGATTGGCCTGCAGTTCTAGGGTTTAGAGGGCGTAAACTAAACATATACTAGATGTAGTCAGACACTTACATCGAACAATGTTACTCGGATGGTGTAACCAGGGCAGAGTTCAATTTCTGTAGGTGTCTCCAGCGGGAGCTCTCTCTGAAAAGGTATCCAAAGTCAATATACACCTTATCTGTGAGGAAGGAGACGATAAATCCCTTACAAGGATACGATCTCGTTTTGCATAATCGAGATATGAGTACTCATGGCTTTCTACAAGCTTCTTCGCGTAGTTGAACCGATGCAAACGTCTCTCGAGCTTCAACAGCAACTGCTTGGTCGCGGCGGAGCAGTAGATGAAAGGTGCTCGGTAGCTCTTTCCCGCTAAGCCAGTGAGGTGGTCCCTACGAGGAACATTAGACTTAGACACCAGTATATCCGGTAACAAAGAAGAAGAAGAAGACTTACGAATGGATATGAGATAAAAAATTAGCTAGAGAAGGTTGTTCTCCGTTCACTCTTCGGAAATAGTCGACTAGGCGTCCAATGTCAGCTATATTCTAATCCAATATCAGAGATATATATATAGGGTCTTACATTGAATGCCTGGGAATTCTGAGCTTCGAGTCAGCTCCGAATTAGACTTTCGGGATGCCTATGCGGCCACACGTACCCTTCACGATTCCATTGAATGTCGACTGCATAATTATCAAGTTAGGAACAATTCCGTACAAGAATACCTAGGTAAATACTAGAGTGTAGGTATATAGACTTACCATATTTGCGGTATTCTAGAGCACCCAGCCGTCCTCTGCGGTGAAGCTCTAGTTCTCGACCAACTTCGTGATAGCTTCTAGAAAGAATTCGAGCAGGAGTAAATGGAACAGGAGGAGAGCCGGCCTGCAGAAAGATAAATCTGCTTCAGCCAGAGCCCGTACCCAGGAACAGGGTAAAATAACATGATCCCAAGACGTCCTCTCACGCTGGCGTAGCTCTGCCAGCGTTCGATATTCCCATCATGAACTCATGTGATGTTGAATTTTATGAGTTGTTGGACGACGACGCGTTACGCCAGCTTAGCTTAGCTCAAACCCTCGTCATTCAGGCATCCCAACTTCACATAACCCACCTCCATACACATCTCCAACTATCCCATCGTCACCGATACCACCAGGATACGACTTCGCTATGGATACCCTAGTAACAGTCAAGGCCGGGCGCTGCAACCCAGACGTAGGTGCTTCCCAGAAGCAGCTGCACTACCCCGCGAAAATCGCTAACAAAGGATATCCATGACAGCCTGAGATCCCCAACCGCTACCTTCCATCCAGCATCCCCGGCGAAATCCGCCTTGAACTCTCACAAGACGACGGTATTACTTATGCACGTTCGCCATATTTGCCGGAATATGATATCTAACAAGCTTAATAGAGCTCCTACACTTCAAATGGATCCCCCGCCGCGGCCACACAGTCGAAGGTGAAGAGTTCAACCTCATCGTATTCCCCGGCGACGCCAGCTTCGTTCCATACAATGCTGGCCCATCCGACGGCCGAATATGTGTTTTGAAGTTCCAGAGCAGTGATCAGAGATATCTGTTCTGGTGGCAGTCGAAGAACGATGAGAGCATCAGTGCCGCGGAACACACACGGAAGGACCGATTGGTAGCTAGGAAGATCGATCAGTGGGTTTTGTATTCCACTCTAGTGTTTCATAAACGTGTGTGCTGATCTGGTGGAACAGGTTAATCCAATCCGGTGGCGATCCAGATGGCCTTGCGGGCGACGACGAGCTCATGGAGATCGACGACGAGGCGGCGCCAAGTGCTGGAGAGAGTAGCAGGCGAGGAGGTGCAGATGGTGGTCGAGCGTAGGTCCTATCATTTGCCCTTACTGTGCTGTCTACCGTGAAAAAAAAAAAAACAATAAAATAGAGAATACGATTCCGGTATTCCACCCATAAGTTTCTATCTCTTCTCCCCTGAAAGTGATTGACCCCACGTCAATCTTTGCCTTGTTTTTTTCTCTCGTCTACATAAACTGCTTTGTAGTTTGGAAAGGGAATGGGACAAGGACTTAGAGGGTTGCGTAGACGCAAAGATGGTACAAGAAATATTCTGTTAAGAAATAGAATTACAGGTGTCTACGTGGAAACAGCGGTTGATTGTTCGAAGTGTCATCGTCATTTTTCATTTCCTTTGTTTTTTACTATGTCACGTTTAGCATCAATAACGAAATACATAAGCTTACATATTCCATCGACCGATTTAGAAGTGAGCCTCAGCCAAGTGCAACCACCGAAGAGCAACCCCAATCCGACCTTGTCGACGTCGCAAGTTTAATACGTGGCATCGCGATTCCCGGTGGTGGCGCCTCGTCTGCGAAACCACAGGGGTTCCTTACCCTCCCAAGTCTACTTCAACCGAATGTTACGACCGCAATTCTGGAATCTAAGTCTATTCGTCAAAAGTTGTTGGCAAACCTACCGCCAGCGCTGACGGCAGATGTTAAGACGGAGTATGAAGAGAAAGAGTTATTAAGGAAGGTGCTGCATAGCCCACAGTTTTCGCAGGCGACGGCAATGTTGACCGTCGCATTGAGAGAAGGAGGTCTGAGAGGGGTTGCAGATAGTTTGGGAGTTAAATTGGATCTGGAGAATGCAGGGACGCAGGGCGGGGTTGAGATATTTGTGTCGAGTGTGAAGAAGGAGGCGGAGAAGGAGGACGATGATGGAGATACACAGATGTCTTGAGTGTATATATGTAGCGTCGTGAATTCATGAACCAATCTCTGTTAAGAGCAGATGGTATGTATTCTAGAGAAAAGCCTAGTCTCGTTTCCAAAAGCCATGCGATAGACCAGTTGTTCCAAAGCATCAGAAAGACGACTATCAACCATCATGCATCCTATCATAAATATTGGTATTAAGACGGGATCATATGTCTGTCCCGTGAGCTTGTTTGGTGGCTGGAGGTGGTTCTGTGGCAAATGCACAGACAAGCCGTTTAGCCAGGCGAGCGAACCCAGCTGCATGCCAGGGTTCTGCGAGTGGCCCGTGACGAAATACAAACAGGGGCAAGCTCGAGCCCGTCGATGCAATGCAGCCGTATGTTAATGTATGTAGGTATAGTCTTCCGTCGACGAGTTCCCATTAACTCGATCAACTATTAAAATCGGATAGGCCACCATCCTTTAGTACGGAGTCTTTGTTTCGTTTCCATCGCCTGCTAACCCCCGACCTTGTCGATAGTGATAGCGATAATTCCAAACCCCACTTAACTTGAACAAACTGGCCTTCGATCAACCGAGGCGAGATTTTGAGGTTAAGTTGCAGTTGCAAGTTGCAGTCTGGTCCGACATTCCGGTACTCTCAAGATGAAACGAGGAACAGCCTTACCGGAATGCTGTGCCCCGCCTTATCCAACCCACAGCCAGGCAGTGCAGCGTGGGAGAGTCGTCGTCACAAAAAACTCTCTTTGTTATTTTTGGAGATTATGATTTCGCTGATTAGAAAGCAGACTTTCTCCCCCCGTCTCGTATCCAAATGATGCACTGTTCGAATCGAATTCGGCTGTCTTCCTCCAACTGGGAACGGCAAGAGCAACCGCACAAGCTTCCCTGTTAGCTCCAAACATAACCTAGAGTTTCTGCTCATTCTGTGCATGATACATACAGCCATAAGTAACTGACTTATGCAGCAGCAGCCGCCTCGGACGATAAGCGGAGCCATTTCAGTCTAACTAACCAAGGTTTGAGAGATGACCTCGTCATTAACATACTAACATGGTAGCCGTGGGCAGATTGTAGCGTCTCCATCCAACCTCAAAGGTCCGAGAGAGAAAAAGCAAGAGTGCCCCTCTCTTCCCCCACAACTTTAGTGGATCTCATTGTTAAAAACCCACGGAATACTCCTCGGAGCTCTCAACGTTGGTGATGCTAACAAAGTCTTAATTAATAATAATTTCGCTAGCCCTCGAGCATATTAATATCGTGGCAAGGCAAAAGTTGGACTCATCGAAAAGAAAGAAAACGCTTTCTTTCCTCCGCTGCAAGGATACCCGGCGGACACCAACCTCTTTAACCCCCGTCGCATCGAATCAGCTGCACCTTCAAACGTCGAACGCATCCTCTGAGCCTGTGCGCTTGTGTGATGATGACGATGCAACGATAATATCACAAAACCACCAGAGAGGAACCGCCCTGAACCGCAACAGGATTAACATCCTTTTTCTTTTTTATATATTTAAATCCTGGGAACATCCCGAATTCGAAGCAGTTACTTCTTCCCGTTTCACCCTTTGCCTCAAACCGCGGCGTCTGCTTAAAACCCTCTCAATCATCTTGATTGCTCTTTTTAATCCTGCCGCCCTCTCCACTTTTAAAAATATTTTGGTTTTCAAGATTAATAAAAAAACACCGCCTCGAATAATCTCGTCAACTGTTTTGTTTCTCTTTTCTTCGGTCCAGAAATCCTACATCCCCGGCTGCTTGCTTATATTGCCCTCAAACCTTGCTTCAAACGAGGTCCCTTCCGCATAATTCTGGAAAGCTGTGGTGTTACAATACTCCACCGTTGTCCATTACATAAACAAAAACATCGAACCATTACGGAATACGTTACTACGTCGACTTTAAAAATAAACCGTCTCGTCATCTGTGTATTTTCCTTCGGAAAAATCAGTCACGAAAACTTTCCGGAAAGAAGGACAGCGGGAAAGTATTTAAACTCACCAAAGAATTACCACCTGACAATACCTTATTTCCGCGTGGTTTCCCAAAAGCCAGCTTTCGGATTTCCGCCTCAAAACCTCGAATTCACGCCGTGGGTGGTCCCTTGCGTGCCGCTAAACACGGAAACCAAGGCTCAAAGAAGGAGAGAGGAAACTTGAGAAGATTGATGAACCAACTGGGGCCGGAATCCAGTTTTGAAAGAAATCGAGCACAATAACAGAAGGAAAATCTTTGGGGACACCTTCGTCCCTTTTCTTTTCCTCCTTTTTCATTCTCCAAAGCCATCCATCTGTCCAACAAAGAAATATCTACCTCTTTCGATATTTTTCTGCCATCGAAAACGATTTGTTCTCGAAACTTTTCCGATAGACGAAATCCGGGACAGCACAGAAACGAATGAAGTAAGAACTTGTGATATCGTCCGAAAACGAACTTTCAAATCCTCGCCCGGTTCCCGAAAGAAGACAACACTTTTTCGAGCACAATTCCGATAATTATCACAATCACAAAGACTGGCCTCGAAATTTCGATACCCACGGTCCTCTTCAGGGGGCAGGATCAGTAGTTCTGCCGACTCAACGACCGAATAAACCTCGTTTTTAACTTTAACTGTCAAAATCCCATCTGCAAACCCGATTTCAAAGGGGAAAAGAAGTTAGCCAGCAAACGACCAAACAAAATGGTTGGTCGCCGCCAAATCCACCAAGCCATCCACTCGCGGATGATGAAGCGCAACGCAGACGACGACGTGGTCCAA
The DNA here is from genome assembly GCA_036971225.1 of Arthrobotrys sinensis. NCBI lineage: Eukaryota > Fungi > Ascomycota > Orbiliomycetes > Orbiliales > Orbiliaceae > Arthrobotrys > Arthrobotrys sinensis. The sequence continues at coordinate 856,600 of JAJTTV010000009.1, read as the reverse complement.
TGGGACCAAATTGTTTCAACACTCGTCACAGAACTCAAGCACGAGGTATCATCCTTTTATGGAAACGAAGGCTCAGATGTGGAGAAGATGTACCCGGGATTCGATTATCACAACGAAAAGATCAGAGCAAGACTGTCGAGATGGCCGTGGCATAAGAGTTTCTTCAAGGCAATCGACTATCTAGGACTAAGTGCGAGCGAGATCGATAGTGTTGTTACCTGGTGGGGAACGTTGAAAGAACGACAGGCATATGAGAGGAAAACCGGGACGATTGTGAGGGATACGACCGGAGATGATATTCCGACGTGGGAAGAAGTGCAGGAGATGAAACAGGAGAAACTGAAGGAGGAAGAGCAAGAGTTTAACGGGATGTTCCCATATTCGTTGAACCGGGCGGAGATGGAGAATATGCTCAAGGAAGCGGATAGGTTAGCCTTACAGGAGAGTCTGCAGCAGGCGGCTTTGCAGAGTCATGCTACGGCTACGGCACTCAGGATTCAGCAGCAGTTTCGACAGGCTGAACAGCTTTTCGGCTATGCAAGGGAATGATGACAGCGAAAGTCTCACCCCTTCTTTTTTTTCTTTTCTCTGTTACACTAAAGAATTGTATCATCTACTAGGAGTTATCTGGTTGCTTGGAAGTTTTGGATCGCTTTTTCTTCGGATACTCTTTTTTTCTTACTGATTTCTACAGCTTCCTTTTATGGGTTTTCATTCGCGCGGTACTTTGGATTTTTCGACCTCACGGCGGCTTTTAGTTCCCTTTTCAACCTCTCCTCTGTCTCCTTTCTGCTGCTCACTACTTAGATATATACGCACACGCAAGGCCCGTCTTATCATCGGCTATACCTCTTTCCCTTATCCTTTCAGCAATATGGAGCGATTTCAACACCCCCGGAACAAAAATGGATCTTTGTAATTGGTTTATCTTTATACACCGCGGATTTTTTCTCTTTCCCCCTCGGAACTACCCTGGAGTAATAACTGGAGTTCAGACTTTTGATGGAATGGTTAACTTTTTTTTTTTTATCCTGCTCTAGCTTGCTATTTGCTGCAACTGTCGTGTTTTATATATCCTTTTTACTCTTTCTTTTGACTGGCGATAGTGGTTCTGCGGCAGTCTTTGACTTTTCTTTCAGATAGACCAAGTCTGTATCCTTTTTCGACAGAGATATATAAAGTACTAAGCAAAAAACCGAAAAATAGCAAAACAAAACAAAATAAAATCGAATTTGTACATTCAAAATATTCTCTCCTTCTTTCAGTAAATTACCATCAATGCCTGTAGACGGCAGATTAGATGTAGTTCGCGAAATTCGGTATCAGAAACCCTGCTGAGATTGGCTTCAAATCTCGGTTCGCAGTTTCTTGGTATAAAAACCCATCCCACATCCTCACCTCTCACAATGAAGCGTCTAAAACTCTCCACCATCGCCAATCCACGCTCGTTTTATCCGATACGTCGTGCTATCATACCGAATACTCGAACCTTCAGTACTTCTCTATTCAATCGTCAGGTCGCCAACCCCGCCAACGACGCTACCACTACTGCCGCCGCAGTATCTTCAACATCCACCCCACCACCACCACAACCCACCACAACCACCAGCAAAAATGTCAACAAAACCCTTCATCACACAATTGCCACTCAAACACATTTATACTCTACCCTCCCTTACTCCCCGGGTTCTCCATTCTTCCTCCCACACGGCACCCGCATCTTCAACCGTCTAATCGAATTCCTACGCGCCCAATACTCCCTCTACGGTTATTCCGAAGTCTTAACGCCCACAATCTACAACGACGCACTATGGGAGAAATCTGGGCATTTAGAAAATTTTCGAGATGATATGTTTAAAGTTAGCAGTGCTAAGAAGAAACAACATGTTCATCAACATAATGAAGGCGTTGAAGGGGAAGGGCTTAATGCAGGTAAAGAGGGAGGGGAGGCAGAAGGAGGTGAAGAAGGGATGTATAGTCTTAAACCGATGAATTGTCCGGGACATTGTTTGTTGTATAAGGTTAAGGGACATACATATGCGGATTTACCGTTGAGATTTGCGGAGTTTGCGCCTTTGCATAGGTATTGTCTTTTCTCTCCCATATTTCTACTATTTTATATGGCTTAGATACTAATCGAAGTATGTAGGGATGAGATTCGTTCCGCCTTGACAGGTCTAACTCGCGTCCGCCGCTTCCATCAAGACGATGCCCATATTTTCTGCCGTCGCGATCAAATCTCCGCCGAAATCTCATCGACGCTGTCAATGATCGATACCGTCTACTCCGTCTTTGGGCTTTCAAATTATAAATTCGTATTATCCACCCGACCAGAGAATTACATGGGAAACCTATCCGACTGGGAAAAAGCTGAGGAAGCATTACGAAATAATCTCAACGCCTCTGGGAAAAGTTGGACGATCAATGAAGGCGATGGAGCATTTTACGGACCAAAGATTGATATCATATTGACCGATTCACAGGGGAAAGAACATCAAACTGCAACCGTGCAGTTAGATTTCCAATTACCCCAAAAATTCGAATTAAGTTACGATTCAAGCGATGGTACGGGAGGGACCAAGGAGACACCCGTGATAATCCACCGTGCGATATTTGGAAGTTTGGAAAGGTTTATGGCGTTGTTGATTGAGAAGTATGAAAAGCGGTGGCCGTTTTGGATGAGTCCGAGGCAGGTTAAGGTTATTCCTGTGACAAGGAATGAGAATATTCTACGGTTTGCGGAGAAAACGAGGGATGTGCTGGCTGGTGTGGTGAAGGGGGATAGGAGGCAGGTGCTGGGGAAGAGGACTTTCTTTGTGGATCTTGAGGAGAGGAATTTGGGGTTGAATAAGAGTATTAGGGAGGCGAAGAGCGCGGGGTATAATGTGATTGTGGTTATTGGAGAGAGTGAAGTTAGTAGTGGGGAAGTGGGGTGGGATGTTTGGGAGGATGGGAAGTATGTGAAGCGGGGGAAGGAGGGGGTGGAGGGGGTGTATGAACGGCTTGTGGAGATGGAGAGGGAGTACCAGTGAAGCAAGAAGCTCTCTTTTCTTCCCGGACAACTATCATGAGCTTCTTTTGTGCTTCTCGAAGAAATTCTGTTGGGAAGCATGAGATAGCTATCTCGGGCTACTAAAAAGAGAGAAATACGAGATACCGAGGGACGAGTTTCGAGGTTAACGGTTAAAGCTGTTCGTTGGGGAAGTTTACGGACGAAAGGAAGATAATATATTGGAAGTTTTGAAACAGGAAGGGATATGTAAGTATGTATATTACAGTCTATATCAATTATTTTTTCCTTTCTGTTACGATTTTTTTTCGTCCTGTATATATTATAGTGCTATTGTATCGCCATAGACAGCAAAGATCTTATCCCGCGAACCGAACGCATTAACTAAACCCCAGAAACCCCAGCCAAAACTTCCCCGTGAGCACACGCACTCCTGTGCTTTAGTACTAGGTTCTTCGGGAAAAAACGTTGGAAACAAAAAGAATCTGTACCTTGCGGCTCGGAACTTGGAAAAGGTTTTGAGACCTTTTTTTTTGACACTTGAACATGGGGTTTTGGCATGTGATAGCATCATTCATTGCTTTGATCGCAGCGCAGAACATGAACAGAGATATATTAAATATAGAGAAACAGGGATTCTCCACAGATTTCAGATGTTAAAGAATCCAAGTTCATGACTATTGGTTCTTTTGATTCTCTTGAGGTATAAGAATCGGTCTTAAGATCTTTGTAATACGCTCTTTTTACTGGTCTTTCATTCATCATAGACATCGTTGTTGTTTCTTAGCTTTGGCTTCGTTGATGCTCTGCTCTGCTATAATCGTTTAATCTCTCTCTCTCCCTTAAGCTTCTTCTGCTTCTTCTTTCTTAACTACTTTATCAGCTCTATATCTTATATAATCGAAACAAGCCTAGGCCAGGCAATAATTCTTTTTATTCCCATTTCTATTTTCTACATCAGACGATTTTACATAAATCCTCCAGCGCCTTCTTTCCCAGGCAGGAAAGAAGGAAGTCTCCAAAAAGACCGCCTTGTTAATCACCACCTGCTCTCTTGAGCCAGATCGCTTGGCTTCAGAACCCCGAAAAGGGTCGTCTGATCATACGAATTCCATACTTCAGAGTACTCCAAGAAAAGAAGCATACTGCGAAAGAATAATATATTTCAGCCTCAGATATATTATTATAATCGGCCATAGAATGTGCGCCAGGACGACGCCCAGAACCTTGTCGCCGTTGTCATTAATATCACATTCCCTGCTCTCGAGCTCGTCGGCTTAACCACCCCTCGGTATTGTCTGTTCTGTCGCAAGAAAGACCAAGAAACGAACAAGCAAGAAGAACCCCAGTCAGAAAAGAAAAGCCATCTTAGCTGCTCCGAGCTAGCGCAAGTAATTCCCCGCAAAAAGAGAGAGCCCATCCCACGTCTGCACTTCCCTGTCGCACCCCACACTCGCTCCACCGAAGAAGAAACCTTTAAACCACACAAGCGCATCTCTTCTCTTTGAATCTCTTCTTCTTTTTTTCCTTTTCTTTCCTTTTCCTCAATACAACATTTACCACACGACAACAACGAAATTCTCCGAAGCAAGTACGATAGGAAACAAGCGAATATACCGACAAACATGGACCAACCACACCCTTTCTCCCCCCCAAACCTCCACCAACCGTTCCCCCTCTCCTTCTTCGAAGAAGACATGCTCCTCTTCACCGGCGGCTCTTCCCACGGCGGCTCACACGACCTAGCTGCATGGGAAAACATGGGCATCGGACAAGGTCGTTCCGTATCCTCCCTCATGGACCCTTACCATCTCGACCTCCAAGCTTCAGCAGCCGCCTCCGCCGCCGCCGGTGGAACCACAAGTCCAACGTTACAAAGTCCCATGGATACCTCAGGAGGAGCAGGGTTTAGCAGGGGAGGGAAAAAGCGAGGCAGTAATGTTGATGTACTGGGTAATCCTTTGCCGTTACCTTCATCGATCCTTCTTAGCCATCACAATTACTCTACTTCTTCCACAAACCAAAATAATATGGAAAGAAACAGAAGAAAAAGCAGCAGCAGCAGCATAAATAGCATTCACAACAATGCTATCTTAATCAGCGAAGCAGGGAATATGGGTGTATTTGACCACCTTCACCACATGCAGCAGCAGCAGCAGCAACATCATCATCATCATCATAATTTAAACCTAACCACGTTGCATTTCTTGGATACAATGGATATGACTAGTAATACTAACGTAATAATCGAAGAAGATGACGAAGATGTATTCCGAGACGATGATCACCACCCCCATTCGATATTAAAATCACAATCGTCCTCCTCTTCAAGACCGAGTAATGGATTAAGCCAACCTCAGAAACGGAGAAGAAAGGATACCACCACCACCACCGCTGCTACTACGAATACCGCTACGAATAACGGAAGTAATACGGATGATTTATCGAGTAATGACGAAGATACAGGCAGTGGAAACGATGGAAGAAGGAGGGAGTCATTAGTAGATGGGAAACGGCCGGAAAGGCCGCGGTTGACGGAGGAAGAGAAGAAGAATAATCATATTGCTTCGGAACAGAAGAGGCGGATGGCGGTACGGCTCCACCCTCTGCTCGTTCACAGCGTACAAATAGTGAGAAATTAGGGGCTAATTTTCCGGGTGGCAATAGATAAGAGACGGCTTCGACAGACTTACAGAGTTAGTACCAGGTATTGAAGGACAAGGTAGAAGTGAAAGTATTGTTTTGAGGAAAAGTAAGCTTACCTCCCTCCCGCCACCACCACCATCAACCCATTCGAAGTTATCATAAAAAACTAACAAAATAAAATAGCGGTGGACTACATGCGCAAAGCAATAGAAGACCGGAGAAATTTAATAGCCCAAGTCCAAGAACTGGGCGGCGAAGTCCCACAAGATCTTTTACTCCGATAATTTCCATTGAAAACAGTTTTTGCAAGTTTCGCATTTAGCTAGAATAGTATATATAATCATTTTTCATTTTTTCATGTAGGATAGAATGGCTACGGAAGGGCAATGTGCGGGGGGAGTAGGAGGCAAGGGTAGGTAAGGTGGCCGTTGTTTTTTTGGTAATACTGCTCTGGAGTAAGTTACGCCTCACATCTTAATCAGTTTAATTCTCCATTTTGTTCATGTACGATAGGGACTACTGGCGTTCGTTTTCTTCTTTCCTTTTCGTTTCCGTCGCATTTCATACCACGTATACGTTTTGGCGGGGGCATCCTATTAGTAGCTCATATACATCTATAATTCACCACATTCTACACATATCAGACCACTATCTGTTCTAATTTTTTTGATTCCTTGGAATTCTGGAAAAAATCTAAAGCTTAAGCTTGTCCACTAAAGGCTACATGACTTGGTTTGCAAGGGTAGTATTAGGTGCCTCATCTCAATCTCAAGAACTTGGAAGGAAAAAATACAATCGCCCGGGGAATAAAAATAAAAAAAAGTCTGTACACGCTCCTGCATTGAATAGGACGGAAGGGAAGAGGGTGGGAACCAGGGGTAGGCGGTGTAGGAGCGGAATCAGAGCGCAATTTGTGCGGAGCCGATGATATCAATAGGAAAGAACAGAGAGCAGAGTAGAGTCTAAACAACCCCAATCAGGGCCGACGAGAGATAAGGGAAGAAGGGTGGTTCGAATTCAAAGCAAGTACGAAGTCCATAGTACACCTGGTATGGGGGGAAATGCTGCACCAAAAAAAGCTTCCAATAACCAACTTCCTGTTAAAAGTAGAGAGGAGAAAAAAGGAGAAAAAAAAGAATGAAAAAGCCGATTCCTTTAGAAATAAAAGAGGAAGAAAAAAATGTGGATTGCATTTTCACGAATTAGGAAGATATTCCATATTATGGATCCAGTTGTGCAGATTGACAAACGATGCTGGTCCGCCTTCTTCTCCGAGCTCGCGGAGGAGCACTGTCGTTTGTTGAACTAGTCGCTCTAGTGGTGCCTTCGAAGATTTTCCGAGGGATACTATAGAAGTATTAGCACTTGAAATGTATACCCCATAGTTGGGTTCCAACTTACCAAGAATAGCGGAATTTAGAGCCTCGGCAACCGGTGCACGCCCGTCCTCGGACAATAAATGCGCCATCGGCGAAACCATCGGGTCCGAGTACGCAAACAGACTGAAAACTTCTTCCATCTCCTCCTGCAGCTCGGGTTTACCCTTGAAATCCTCCTGCAGCTGTCGTCCGTACTCCAAAACCTTTGTAAGCAAATCGAGGTTATCGGGTGGCGTTGGTCCCGTAACAGGGGTCGCATCATCCATATCCATATCACTCCTAGTGTCCCCGCTGTCCATATCGACATCCTCATCTTCTTCATAGGTGTCAAAAGCACGGCGTTTGGATGCCGGCGGTGGAACCTTCTTTCGCCCGTTATTAGCCTCGGCAGATTGTCGCATCATTTCGATGAATTTTCGGCATCGGAGACGGAAGTTGATTTGTTCGTTCCGTAGAAGGACTTCAGGGTAGTATGCTTGTGTCAGCTTTAGAGCCTTGTCGATATTACCTTCAAGGATCGCCGAGCGGATGTCTACAATATTGTCAGCGCTATAAAAGGACAGGATTTATAGAAGATTAACATACTCTGCCTGCGGATGGCATCCTTATCTTCCATTAACTCCAATGGCTTCGGCTTCCCCTTGTTGCTTAACGCGTTTTGTTCCTCTTGTAAATCCTGCGCAAAAGCGTTCGCCGTCTCTACGAACCCGTCGTGCTGTAGGTACGAAGAGATGAGAGATTGTATTAAAGATGCCTCGTCGAGTGGTGGGCATAAACTCTCCACCTGGCTGTCGCTGATCTCTTGAAGTGCTGATTTCCGTTCGACCTATAATGACTTAGCAACTTATAACACAATCATAGGACCAATACTCCATACCTTGATATATCCATCGATATCAAAACTAAACTCTTCCTGTCCAAAATTTACCCTGATGTGTTCTCCGGGTTTCTTCATACCCACAGCTGGGAATAGCTTCCTGTCCGTTGGAATGTCCCTAAAAGCGGTACCTACGAAAGATTAGAACCGAACAAGGAGCTATATGCCGGGATGCCAAGTACCTAGCATATGGCCATTCCGTGTGAAGAACGCGGAGTTTGTTCTAAAGTTGATCCCACAGCCAATCACATCCTTAGAGTTGAACTGTGGGCCGTAGGCCTTCCCCATCCCTGAGCAGCAGAATGACTTTCCGTCATCACCGTGATAACCCCATGAATTAGGTTCCCAACCCGGCAGCCTATTAAGCTGGACGTCGGCACCACAGAACCCGATGCTAATTAGACCCTCGCGGCTCTTATTCATAATGGTGACTTCGAAATAGTAAACTCCACACGATCTGGGGATAAAGTGGTCCGCTCGTACGGAGGCCGAGTCGTACTCGTTCACCTTGTTCGGTCCTGTCGCTCAACCTGAGTGTTAGTATAGCCATATCAACCTCAAACGTAAGGCATACCGAATTCCCTACCTAAAAACTGGACATTTAGTCCATCTTGGGAGACGTCTACTCCCCCACTCTTGTCATTTTCATTCCATTTGGTTGGTAGCGGTGTCGGCAGATCATCTTCGGGTGTCTGGATCGTGTCCTTAACATCAAGCTTCAACCCACTCCCTCTGGATTGCGCGGTATGTAGTCCAACCGATGTATACGACGACGTTCTACTTGGTATACTGGAACTCCACGATGGATCTCTGGCAGCCTCCAGCTTTTCGGCATATAACGAGTCCTCTAGATAGCTTGGCACGGACACCGGGAGTTGGGATAGCTTGGATTGTGTGTTGAAGGCATTGGACAAAGCGGCACTGTAGTATCGACCGGATTGCGAACCAATGTCAGATAGGTTCGCATAGCTCCCATTTCGTTGGTTACGGAGCCCTGTGGTTGTGGTTGATGAAATGCGAGGGCGAGAAGGCTGGCCGGAAACAATGGATGCCCATGAAGAGCCTTGTGAGCGTGGGACTACGGTGGCCGTCCCACTGGAGGCGACAGTATGGTAGCTCATGGTTTTTTTCAGTCTCTCGATCAGTCTCCAGATTCGTTATTACAGCTTTTCCTTGAAGCTGCGAACGGCGGTCTGGTTTGGACCGACTCCGCCGGTGGTGGTGTGTGCGTTACGGTCCGATGGTGACAAGGGTGTGAAGAAGCAGGACACGGGTCTGGACACGAGATACGAAGTGATATGCTGGTGGGATACTCGAGAAGTGCGGTGGCCCTGGGAAGGAACAGCGGACAGCACAGCAGCCGGGTGTCGTTCGGTGTCACGAGTACTACTAAGTAGTCAAGTAAGTAAGTGGGAGTAAAGGGAAGATGGGTCTGGTTGGTTGGTTGGGAGAGGTTGAGCTCCGGTTTGTCTGGCAGCTGCCCCAGCTACTAGTCGACTCTGTGACGTGAGACCGCGCCCGAATTATGCCTTTCGAACAAGAGAAGTATTGGATCGGAAGAATATAGTATTTTTAAATTTTATTTTGCTAATTTTTTTAATTTGGTACTTTTAAAGTGCGAAGAGGTAAACGGTTAGCGCATGGAAGTGCCGTGTTCTATCCGATCTACTAAAGGCATCTGCCAGGTACCGATCGAAACAGGTCGTCTTGGAGCGGGGCCAGTGAGTTAACAGTTTCCAGCCTGGTGATAAATTTCCCGCTTTCGCCTTGTCTTCCAGCGCCAGAATCACGCTTTACTTTCTCCAGGCCGGGGCCATGAATAGCCGGCTGTTGTTTCGGGCTGGGCTGGCCCGGTTCGGATGGACAGCGTGCATCGACCGACAGGGCCTAATTTCAAGATGCATCCTTCAACTTCACAACTTCAATATCTGCTCGTGTGAAAGACAAGTAGAGGGTATATTCTCTGTATTTTACATTCACAATTCAACTAACAGCCTGTGAGAATACCATCAACGCCACTCAACCTCGTAGTCCCAAAACTTAACAAGCAATTCCTCCTTCTCCTTGCCCTTCTCCCCCAGCGGTCTAGCCGCATATGCACTAACATCAACCCATACATCGCCCTCCTGTGTAAAAACCCAATTCACTTCTCGCAATGGAATCCTCCTCCCTCCTCTAATCAAATAAATCCACAAACTCTTCCCAAGCTCATCATGCGACCTCTCGACTTCAATCGTAGCCTTAGGACCCTCCGACGAGGAAATATCCTCGTTTCCAAGAGGAGTTACGGACCAATCTGCCCATCTGTCACAGCACACGGTGCCAACCCATGGTTCGTCGAGGTAATATTCAATCCCAGTCTTGATCCACTGGGAGTCTTCTTTCCTTTCGTCCTTTCGCTTGAGGGATAGTAGGAGACCTCCTTGGTCGTATTTGCTTAGCTCCGCGCGAGGAGGAAGGGAGAGAGTGATTCGGGCCCGTTGAAAGTTCTGTAACGGCTTGCTGCCGAGGCAGGCGGTTGGTGCGTTGAAAGCGTTTGTGGAGGGAGGTTTTCTCCAGATATCGGTACCTGCGATCGCTGGGATCGTGAATGGTTTGGAAGGTGTAGACATGTTGATAACTCTATTTGGGGAGGTTAAGCTGTAGACGTTTTGATATCGGGGCATTATCTTTGCAAATTTTTTTTTTTGAAATCTGGGGTATTGCCACAAGCTTATATGCGTCGAAGAAGAAGTTCGTTTGCTTTCGGAGTCGGCCACGGCGCCACGCTATTCGGAACTTACGACGTGCAGCTAGATGCCTGCATGTGCGACCCAAGACCCAAAAGCAGCTATGGAGCTTCAACTGTCGTAACGTAATACCGTGGTATCGATGTCTATGGTCGGAGTAACTTCGGGGTTTTTATTCCTGTTCAGTAGAAAGATGAAGTTTAATTCATCTTATTGCTGACCCAAGGAGTTCGATGCAAGCTTTTAAGGCCTCCATGTGTGGGGAATGCAGGAGGTCTTGGTGAGTGAAGGAAATATGCAACGTCTACAACGCAGATTTTAATTAATAATCCGTCTTGGAGTTGAACCGAGGTTGTACCGGAGAGTTCCATGGGTGTTACAGAGTGCTTATAGTAGAAGGTACCGCAGAGGAACTGGGACTAGGTCTGCAGTAATCCCTTGGTTCTCTCCACAGGTAGAAGCTTCCTCTTCGACATCTACCGTATTTGGGTGCAACTCCCTGCTTTGAGAATCAACGAGAAACTGCTCTCAGCACCCATGAATTCAGCTGGTCATAACAACTATAAACTTACAATCTCGGCCAACCAAACCTCTTCCTTTCTATCCTCCCCTACCATCCCATTTTCATTTAATCTATCAGCACACACATCATTCTATATATATCTACCTACCGTCACTACCACTACCATCCTAATGACATCATCACTATGCGATCTCAAAAGAGGGATCTAAAAGAGCGCTGTAGCAGAGCTCACGCAATACTTTTCCGGTGGATGGGTCATGAGGAAAGATAAGATGAAATTGGCATCGAAATTGACATGGCACAATCTCCGTGCTACTAATAGCCGATAGGCCTCCTGGAGAATTACCTACAGAACTTATGTAGGATTCCTGCCTCAGAAGTTACTACGGCACAAAATAGAGCTTCAAAGCGTTGAAGGTATGTCTGGAAATTGTTTCGGAAAAGGCGGTTGAAAGGATCAAACAGCTTGTCACATCAACTCCGTATTTAGATCCGCTTGTCGAGGTCACAAATCTGGCCCCAGAATTCCGCCCCCAGATACGAGCAGTACCATTTTTTGCGGTTATTGGAGCCCGATCACAGGATTACGTTAGGTTAGGTTGGGTTAAATACATAGTACATACAGGGAAGCCATATTGGCGTCCACACCTACCTACAGCTACGCGTCTGGAACGGTAACGGCTTCGTTCTTTATGCTTACTGAGACAATATACCATATATACACTGCCTACCACAAAGCCGCATCGAGGGTAAACAGAAATGCAACGGGCTCGACGTATGTTCTATCCCTACACTAGGGGTTGTTCTATACCCATGCTAACTGGTTTATTACAACTGATTAAGATAGCACCGAGACTAAAACTGCGAGGATGTTGATGTCGAGGGTCGACAGATTTCACAAAGACTGAATGTCGTACCTATACCCGTCTTCCATAGCATATGATGGCTATCATATTAGGAATATTAGGCCCTATCTAAGCAATCTATGAAGAAGTTCAGCTTCGCAACGGACAATTGAGTTTATTATATATACCTATACTCAGCCACAGCATGCCGAACGTGCGCTGGGAAGTCGTGGTAGAAGAAGACATCCAGTGACTGCACCCTAGATTCCGAGGACATGGAGCTAGATGCAATACTGGCCGATGTTACCCCAGGCGAAATCGGACCTGACTTAAAGAGGTTATTTCCTCTTCTATATACAAACTCGAAAGGTTCTCGAAGAACAACTATGATGTTCCTCATTTTATGAATTCGAAGCGAGATCCCGGGAACTCTGTATGTACTATACGTCGGCGTACTTAATATACCGCTTCCTCATCCGGGCAGCTCTAAATTATCTAGCACGAATAGCTACGATAACGATAAATAATAGACACAAACGTCCTGAGATCTAGAAGGATATATACGCTATATATCTAAGAAGGAACCCGGGCGATCAGAATGACCTGCCGTGTGATATGTGTTAATGAAGAGCTCGAGATTGAACCATGCGTTATTGGAATAATTATGGTCAGAATGACAGTTCTATCAAAAAATATGGTTAATTTCTCTAGCAAGCTTGCCCTTTGGGGGCTGAAGGCCATCGACGCCATCGACTTTGTTTTAACAGCGACGATAAATCGCGCACGGGGACTCGAAATTTAATGTCACAAAACAGACGAGGATTCATACACCATGTGCACACAAGGCCTAAAGAATCCGCATTCAATGCAGATACTTCCGTCGATCAATCTGGGATCAAGAAGCATTCCACAAAAGCATGCTATAGTTACAAGATATATTGGAAAAAAATGGATGAAGCCAGCTGGGGGTTTAGAGGCACAATGAGGGCGCATGTACATCTTCGGCAGCTGCTCCGGTCGTCAAATAATCCCTCGGACACTATACCGAGCGTATATTTTACTACGGACGATTTACTTGTGCATATGGGGTTCCATACAAGTTCATTCTAGACTCCGATGGCAATGATTTCAAGTGTATACACACTGGATAATCAACCTAGGACTACTTAACGATAGGCTTTTGTTTACAACAGCCATAATCATCCATGATCTCATATGATCACAGCGGTGGGCACATTCACTGCAATCCCGAAGGATCCGGACCTATTTCTCGATTCTCCAAAACAAAACCTACATCTATCAAGTCCTCCCCACTAGTGCACCCTCAAAATAAACCTATCTATTATTCTCCCTTCGGATCCAATACAGTCTGCGGGTTTCAACCGCTGACAAATGCGAAAACAAATACTTTTTGACCTACTTAAGTACTTACGTGGTCTAATTCGAAACTACATTCTCAAAATATGATATAATATCGGACATCAAGAATAACTCAACTGAATGGGAATCCGCATATGTCTACTAGGTCACTCACATTCTTCCACTTTATCATGATATCAACGTTGCCATACGTACCATATGGTAAAATAGCCCCTATATTGATATATCCTCTGCGGCTCAGCTGCTCCTGGAAGACATACTCACTGCTATGACCCCAGGAAGTCAAACGGCCGTAAAACGGAATTTCTTCGCAATGGATCTGGAACTCCGTCGTTTACGAAACACCGGAGTTTACATACGTGAATTCACCAACATTAATACCAACGCCGATGCATTATACTCTATTGACATCCGAACGACTGACACTCATTTCGAACGGAACTGCAACTATATAGATCGATGAAATTGGGCGCTACGAGTCCTCCGTGCGGATTTTGATCAATATTAATATCAAAACAAGATAATGTTTTTGCGTGGCTGCTCCATTATCGAACAAGATTTGCAAAAGAGGATCTCGGGAGGGACTGCGATTGGTATTCTATGTGGTTACGGTAGCAACCCTTAGAGCGACCAATACATGAAATTATTTTCAGCTATCTTCGTCTGTCTTATGATGCACTACAATGAAGCAATTGTGCCATCTTTTAGACGACTCTTTTTAGGGTATGGAAGACGCTCCTAAGTCTCGAGTTAGAGGGCCTGTGGCTAAAAGACGTACCAGAGACCATACAGACACTGTGAGAAACTGGAATATGCTCTCTGGGACCCATCTCGTCGGTGGCGTGGATGAAAAGACCAATAGCGGCACAAACCCCAAAACTCTGAAGCCAGTCCTTGACGATGATGAACTAGTTTCTGATGACAAGAATAATAGAGTCAAGGCCAATGCCATGGCATCAGTACGGATTGGGCAAAAAGGAATATTAAAGGCACCAATATATATCCTTGGCTCGATACCATTGGCTGAAGGGTTAATAAATATATTAAATAGAGCATATCGTCAACAATGAGGATGAATACACCAACCGACCCCGGAAAGGAAGTGGGGTCACTACGGTACCACCTATCCTGAAGCAGCCGACGAATATATCACTAGACTATAAGAATGGTTTAACCTCACCAGCAACCGTCAAGAAGCCTGATACAAAACTCACGCAAGTGGGAGAAACTAGGAAACAGAGAGGGAAAGCATGTGCGACCCGAGAATTGTCTGCGAAGCGCTAGCTTGATGAACCGAAATTGCGAAATTCATGACTGTGAGCTTTTTTTTTTTTTTTTGACCTAAAAGGCCGTCAAAACAGAATAACTGGAAGGCGAGATGATCTAAATATACCACAATTGTACAAGTTTCCGCATCTATGCATCTTCTGGGACCCCTAGGTTCGGAGACCCAGGATATATAGTTGGGCGAGTATATAGAATATGTCGCTGGAAATCATCGACTTTGGAGGAGTAGAGTCACTCCTTGAGACTCTTGAACCAATAGATGGAAGCAGGGCCCCAACAAATTTGCAAGGTTAAATTGCTAAATCACAGCACATACGGATATTATATACATCACTATGTGTAGTAGACAGCGTTCCTTGCGATCGCCACCTCTCTATATGAGAGTACTTTTGGGAATAAGTCCTTAGCCTAGGTGCATGGTCAAGGCATGCATGACGATATTATGCAAGAAGCATTGAATCAGCTCATCGAGATCTACGACCGCCACCCTACAGCCTATCTATCAAGCACACTCTCTAATCAGCCTACCATCAGAATAGACAGTAGCCCGGGCCTATGAGCATGATACCTAGGTACTGGTCCTGACGCTTCCTGACATAAAAGAGGCGAAGAATGCGATTTCTAACCTCTATTAGAATAGCGGCCCCGCGGCCAGGTAAGCGGTATCATAGGCGTGGCCAACCATTCGAAAACCTCAGATGGTAGTTGCAAGATAATATACGGTATACGGCCGGTAAATGAAACCCAAGCTTAGCAATAGTACGGATCCTAGCAAACGGTAGACAAGCCGCAACTTCGACGCCACCATGAATCAAAATAGCAAACGTCAACGCCGCCCTCTTACGATGTTCTAGAACCCCCGAATCACTGCATGCCTAAAGAAAGAATAGAGAAAGTGGCAACATTGAATATTTTTATATCGACATATCCGTTGTTCCGGGTATATTGCAGGGACAACCATGGAAGCCGAACATGGAAATCGCAATAAATAAAATTGGACCAGAAAAACATGTGGTCGATATAGCATCGATAGACAGGACACTCACAATAGCTCTGCACCGAAAGTATATTAAAGTTTGTACTAGGATCGATCATGCCGGATCATACCCAAATTTCTAAGGACTAAACGGGATTGATTTAGGCAAGAATGGACTTCGCATGATAAAATATACAAGGCGACGACACTGACTCCAACCAGTATATGGTGGATTTTCTGTCTCGGGAGGGAATGTTTACGGTTTCAGCGTTCCATGATACGCCGTATTTAAGGATAAACAGTTTTCTTGATCGTAGATATCCGCCGCGAGTAGATGACGCTTGGGACAGACAATTTTAATACTACACTGATCAGGGAAGAAGAGCCTTTAGGAATGGGAGAAACAAGAAGCTTGCCCGCCCCCTACGCGTGACGGAGGCCGCCAAAGAAACATTTTATGGAGTTGCAACATTTAGTCCAGAGTGTGGTAACGGATTTACGCGGCCCGCACATATAGAGCGGGTGCTGTATATCTTCTCGTCGTTATATATATATCAATTGATCATTATATTTTGCTGACGCCATAGTTGAATTAGAATGCTTCTTCCGGAAACAATATTAAACATGGTCTTGCAGATGGAGGAGACGCGTGAAATGTATATATATTAAGGGAGCTTGCCGGATATTGGGTCGATACTTATGGCCCAATTGCAGGCTTATAAAGTTGACTTTCGTTCAATGTTGAGGCGTGTCTCAAAATCTACCTTTATCATCTTTTCTTTGTCAGCGCATAGCGCCGACGACGTCAGATAGGCCACTTACCCCGGAATTATTGAACCTAAGAGGAAATATTATTGTAATTAAATTTATGGAGTTGTTGGATTTCATAAACTTTTGACTAAACTGGGCTCGTAAATACGTAAACCGCGTTGACCGACCTTTGATAAAACGTAGTTTGCACCTAATATCCGGATCGGCTTCATCAAAGTAAGGATGACTTTTCTAGCATGAGAAGCCTCGCTCTGAGGGGTATATAACTATCGACGGCTGTACGCGAAACCCCGTGCTAACATAACTATAACTCCGGCGCCTAGGCATTAGCTTCATCGAAGGGCATCGAATTATTTCGCCAAATACAACAGTCGGCAATCTAGGAACTTATGTCATTATCTAACTGGCAGCTATTTGTAAATAAATATCGGCTGACTGTTTTTGCCTGGTGGCTCGTACCATGTTGTATTTGTTCTGCAACATTCGTTGCGCTGGTTTTGAGATGTGTTGGCTGTTGGTGGTACTGAGCATAAGTCTGCTAAATTACCATGATTATGTATGGCTAGGTGGTATAACATACAATTTTTTGTACCTTTGGGTATTATATATCTATGTCCCTCTCATCGATAACCTGCGTGCAATGTAGTTGTTCTGTACATTTGGGCTGAGCATCGTGAGCTAGGCCTGCCTAGTTTCTGGGCCTCGCATTCCCATACCTGTTCGAGGATACCTTATGTTCGGTATGTCCGTCATATCACGCTAATTTTATTAGGTATACATCAATTATCTATAATATAGTCTTTAATATTATTGCCCGTCTATATAAAAGTGGCGATAGTCCCACACACAAATCAATCTTCCTCCTCCAACTGCAACCTCCCTAATAAAATACTTCAACGAAGTGCAAACCTTACCCACGCTACAGTTTCCACCGAGATCGAATATAATGGCACCCCAAATTCTCGAGTCTCTCCCCGTGGACATCAAATTCTCGATTCTCAGTCACCTTAGCGATATTCGCTCGCTGCATTCCCTATGTGAGGTGTCACCAGGATTCGCCTCTGTATATGACAACCACCAGTCCCTTGTTGAACGAAGAGTATACGCCCACGATGCCTTAACCCACTATAGACGGGAGGCACTCTGGTTAGCGGCTTACCGCGAAAGACTTTACAAATACCAACCTTCAGGCTTGGAGGTATTGCAGAGTCTCGCGGAGTATAAATCTTACCCTGAATATCCGACCAAGCAAACACTCAGATACGAAACACAAAGTTCACTCATATACAAAATACAATGTTCACTCCCCAACGACCTACTAAGCCAGGACAACATTGTGCCACGCTGGGGCATAACGGGGGACGGGTTCCAACCAAAGAGTAGGAGCTACTCCGGGCTACCAATCAGGGAAAAAGAAATGGATGTGATTGCGAGAAATCATAGGTCCATATTGGAAATCTATCGACGATTTGTAAATGTAGAGCTGTTGAAGAAACACACAGCCTTGCGCTCACACTTGAGACGGAAGCCCAAAACCGAACCCTTGGGAGATTTAGCTTCGGCGACAGAGGAGGAGGAGCGGCGGATCGTGACAGCCTTGTATAGGTTGCTCTTTCTAATTAATTTATTTCCTCACACAGATAACACCTTCGGAGAGTTGCTCGAGGGCTGGGGTTTCTGGGGAACTATGCACATTCGGGCGGTTCGAGACTTTTTGATTGACGACGTTGGTAACCTCGTCAAGAGTATCCCTGGTATGGAGTGGATCAATCCATCTACCGATCATGGGCACCTGCTCGGTTTGTTGCTACTTCACGATTTCCCTGTTTGCCTATCCAGCCGTGTAGACAGACTTTGGAGCACTGAACAGGTAAAAAAGCGGATTCCGCTGATGCACACGTCGTCACAACAGAGCGGCGAGGGTGGAGAATCAGCCGCTGATATGCTCAACGTTCCGTTGTGGCGACGGTATCGCGAATTCGGTCGGGGGTATTCACTCTATTTCTTGGAGGGGGACGATTGGAAAGGAGAGTGGGGTTATGGAAGGGAAACCCCTACGCCAAACTCACGACTTCGGGAAACAGATTACCCCTATGCTATGGAAACCATTACGCCAAACTTACGGCTTCGGCGCCCAGCAGATGACTCCTATGTTAGGGTGCTAACCGGGGAAAGGTGGAGGTTCGTGGTATTCAGTCACGATGGGCACCCGACAGATCCTCTCGTGTGTGGACCCTTCGCGATCGATCTCGCGGCCAGTGTTTGGGATGACAAGAGATTGCAGCGTTGGGGGTACGAATTTTGTGACTGGGAACTGGATTCCTATCCTGGCTGTTGCTGGGATTGTTCTCGTTTATCTTATGGCCGCGATGGTGAAGTCGGCTCTGAATCTGATGAAGAATATGAATGGGAAAAATATGATTATGAAGAGGTTGAAGAAAAGACCCCAGAGCGATTTGCAACAAAGAGGTATAGCTGTAAGGAGAAGCGGACAAAAGGGACAAAGTCAGCGAAAGGAATGAGACCGAAGAACCATGCCAAGGCTACCGATAAACGATGGTTGGATGGGAAGCACGACGAGCTAGGCGATTTTTTGGATCGAAAACTGGATCTTAGTCTGTAAATAGAATTAAATAGCGTTGAATGTCTTGGATGTCGGAAAATACGAATCCGATCTGTTATGGTCGGGCTTGCCAAACATAGTTCCTGCACTCTAGAACCACCTCCAATTCCTAGTTTGAAGTTCACATGTTGCCCCGTTTATAGTTATCAATTTGCCAGTCTCGTTACCGGATTTTACCAAGCAGACTAAAAAATTCAACTCGCCTCGTAAACCAGCCTACTAACCTCCTGCGTCGTATCCGTGTAGTTTGGAAAGAGCCAAGTGTGCGCTCGTTCGTAGATTCATGAATTATTTGTCTTAATGTGTAATGAGGCGGGTTAGAATTAAAATGGAATATGCATCTAAACTCTGTAGAGTAGAGTAATCAAGCCAAACATCTAAGCTAATGTTGCTAACAAACGCTCACATCACGTCGTACACTAAATTAACTAACTATTTACTAGAACCATAACGATAGATAAGCTCTTCCTCGCTCTGTGGTACCGAGCGACGAACCTTCCTGATAAGAGTGGTCGCTTGTGGTGCCTCGATGACCTCAAACCCAGCTGGCAAATTGCCAGCAACCCCAGTTCCACCGTTACTAATCACAGGCAAACCGCCAGATGTGATAGCAGCACTGGAGGCGCTTGACGTAGCAGAAGCCCCTACATTGTTTGTAGGTTGTGCTGCGACACCCTCGCTGATAACCTTGAAGCCTTCTGGTAAAGCGGTTGGAGCAACCTGGTTGCCAGCGTTGGCAGTAGTGACGGCGGCGCTTCCTTGCCCTTGACCGTTTTGACTTCCTGTGCCTTTTCTGAAGTCATGCATACCTGCAGTAGCGGCAGCAGCAGCTGGGATATTGCTCGAGATTACACTAAATCCATCTGGGAGGGCTGGCAAAGATGGTTCAGCGGCGACAGAAGATACTACTGGCTGGACACCACCGAGGCTTGGGATTGCTGCATCAGGCTTCTCTCCTCCTGGAATTACAGGGAGTACCAAGGGAGGGCTACTAGGGAGTGGAAGTGCTGCTGGGGCGCTGGAAGCGGGGGCCTCGACTGGAACACTGGGAAGAGGAATTCCAGCTGGGGCGCTAGAGACAGGAACTTCCGGTGATCCAGCTGTGGGGGCATTATCAGCAGGTTGAGTTGGCTGTGGTTCTGCTGTCGCCGCTTCAGTTGGGGCCGCTGATGCAGCAGGGCCCGAGTTGACCGGCTCTCCCACGACACCCGAAGGGGCGGGCACGTTTCCAATAACGGAGAATCCTGGTGGCAAGTCTCCTTCAACTTTAAGAGCCTCGTCAACTGGACCAGTTGGGCCTGCACCGGGAAGGTCGCCACTTCCTGGAGGGAATACAATCGGAGCACCTCCTGGACCTCCTGGACCTCCTGGACCGCCTGGACCTCCTGGGCCGCCTGGGCCTCCTGGGCCTCCTGGACCTCCTGGACCTCCTGGGCCGCCTGGCATTCCCGGTGGGAGTTGTCCTCCTGGCCCTCCCGGCATACCAGGCATCACTGGCATGACCGGAGAAACGGGGTCCGTTGTTGGAACCTTTGGCTGTTCAGTTCCCGGCGTCGTAGTAGGGATAACGCCGCTAGGAACAGTAGTTCCGGGCATTTCTGGCTGTGCGTCGGGCGCTCCAGTTTGAGGATCGGTTGGAAGTTGTCCAGGTAGTTGCGGCTGCGCACCCGGAAATCCTTCGGTAGGCAGTTGTGGTATCTGCCGACGTACTCGATTGCGCCTAGCATGCCTTCTGCCAATTGACCTTCCCGCCTGTTGTGCATCCACCTCTGCTAGATATTCTGCAAATGTTTGACCAGAAGCTGGTCTCTGGACCTCTGCTGTGCCGCCATTGCTTCTATCCTCTAGTCTACCTATCAAACTCGCCGACGAAAAAGAAATCAGAAGAGGGGCAATTAGAAAAGTTGAAGTCCTCATTTTCGAAAATTTAGAAATAAGAGCTAAAAAGGAAAAGAAAGAGAAAAAAGTAATAAAATAAGTATACAGTTTGTAATTGAGCGTTACCAGAACTACTCAAAACCTCACAGAGGCACGAAATGAATAGATGATAAAAAAGGAAAGAGAGGGGTGCCCAAAGGGACGTTGGATTGTACGCTTTTCGAAAGTTTATAGAAGGGCGAAAACTTTTGGGAATGGGTGGGTATCATTACTTATATAACGTGCCTGGTGCATTATGCGCTAGTCTAGGAGAGAAACAATTTCATTCCGGCTTCGAAGGCGATAATCTTGCAGGTGGCTTGAAACGTAGTACTTCAGCCTCTCACAGTCGCCTGTTGGTAGGCCTAGGAACATGGGAAACTTATGTCTCCGATCAGTGTTACACTGATGAGGGATCCCGAGAAGAAATATGCGTTTTGTTCTTCTAACGAGTTCTATCGATATATTTTGATTAAAACGCCCTCCATTGTTTTTTGCGAGGCCATCGATCGAATTGCCCTTCAGTTGACGGACATTTTTAATTGACGCTTCGAGCTTCGACCCCAACAGAATTCGGACATGAATATAGAATTGGATCGATCCGCCCATCGAAGCAGCATTCAAAGCCATTAACCTATCAATGACGACTCATAAAAAATCCTCATCTCTCTTCTTCCCTCATTTCATGCTGTCTTGATGCTAAACAGGCACCGCCCGTCGCCGTTTTATGCGGCTCTCTTGTCACAACAACACCTTCTCCAGAAAGGAAATAGGACGTCCAATCCAGCCAATCGGAGAAAAGCAACCCCTGTCGCTCTGCTACGTCAGGGATGTCGGAGACCTCCGCGACCAGTTTAGACCGTGTTTCAACCACATGCCACAACACCTCCTTCGACAGGAGGTCGGAGAATTTCTATTCTATAGCTCTTCCAAAAGTTTTCCGGTAGGGTTATTCGGGAGCAATGGAGTAATTAGCTACGGAGCTAGAGCTCAGATGATTCCTATTCTTAGATTTTACATCATCACACGAGTGATGTCATGTTTTCGGGTACCGCGAAGCCTAAGGATGTATAACACGGGTCCTGCCAACAGCTTTATATTGTCTTGTCCGTTAATGCACACAGCTTTCTTACAAGCTATCCCCAGGGTTCCGCGACCATAGGTCTGTTCGGAAACAAAGAGGGTCCATTCTGGAGCTTTAATGTCTATGCTTGATAGTTATTTCGTTTGAGTTCATGAAGTGTTTAGCCCCACCTTGTGACACATTCTAGAAAGCGAGCGTGACCGTGTGGAGGAATTGATTCGTGGTTTGGTTTATAAAGATGGGTGGATCTTCCTTTCATTGTTTCTTTCCTGATCCTAGCCATCGCTTCTGGAAACTAAGATAGGTCTCTTCTTCGAAAGGTTAGGCTGGTCCTTCACCGATAACGCTGGTCGTTCACAACGCTGGTCGTTTTTTTTCACTTCTTTACTTTCTCTTTTCAATACATTTTTAATACCTATAATTTTGATCGCTGTGCGATTAAATCTACTTAACGAATTCTAGCAAGTAATAATATCTAATATCACCACAATGAAGTCTATCGCCGTAATCTCCAGCTACCTCCTCCTCTCCGCCCTGCCCTCCACATTCGCCGCCCCAACAACCTCAAAAACACAAGTCGACCTGCGAAAAAATGAACCACACGATGACTTCCTCTTCATCTTGGCTGAGCATGAAAAACGATCTGTGGGTGAAGTAATAGACGAAATGGGACTGGACCATACGAAAGCTACAACCTTTGGCACGCACATGCGAGGGTTTAGCATTCAACTCCCAGAATCCCACGCCCATGATATCGCATCCCTTGACAACATAGCATTCATGCAAAGGAACCACAAGAGATCAGGGCCGGTCACAAAGTCGAAGTATAAACCACGAGATATGAGGAGCAGTGCTCAATTTTCGCTGTCGAAACGACAGGCAAGCGCATTGATCGAACAGACTACGGCACCTTGGGGACTTGAGCGGATCTCTCAGAAGAGTCAAGTCGAGCTGGGAGACAGAAAAGTTGAGGATCTGTTTTTCAAGTATCATTTTGATAGATTATCTGGGGATGGAGTCGATGTTTATGCTATCGATTCGGGGATTAATATCGACCATGTGGATTTCAACGGTCGAGCGAAGATGATATTTACGGCCTTTGGGGACGAAGGAAAGGATGATCATGGTCACGGGTATGTTTTTTTTGAGCGATCAGAGGGCACTGTTACATAAACGCTAACTAAATGTTCTAGAACCCACACAGCTGGAACCATCGGCTCCCTGACATACGGCGTTGCCAAAAACGTCAATATATTCGGTTGCAAAGTCCTTGACGCCTCAAATTTTGGATCCGACGCCGGTATAATAGCTGGCATTGACGCCGCATACGCAGCCCACATGAAACGCAAGAGCCAACCAGATTTCAAAGGCTCTGTTATGAACATGTCACTTGGAGGTCCCGCTTTCTCACCCGCCATGTCGGACCTTTTGAGACGAGCATTAAACGCCGGTATGCATATCGTTGTGGCGTCAGGAAATGATAACAGCGACGCCTGTGCCAGCGATCCTGGAAGGCTATCCACCCAGATCCCGATTATTAATGTCAGCGCCGTCGATATAACGGATAACCGATGGGTGCAGTCGAATTTTGGAAAGTGCGTTACGATTCACGCCCCTGGTGTTGGTATCGTTAGTACCTGGAATACAGGACCCCATGCTGTTATGCCATTTGACGGCACGTCTATGGCATCGCCACATGTTGCAGGCGTAGTTGCGGACCTGTTGGCCAAAAACCCAGCGTTGAAGTTGGATCCTAAGGGAATGAAAGAACTCCTCCTGTCAAAGGCACAGGAGGGAGGCGTGAAGGGTATTGAGAAAGTAATTCCAGGTGGAAACTTTCTACTAAACACTGGCATGGGGGATATGATGCCTGAGAGCGGATCCAACTCTACCATGAAGCTTTAGGTTATATATTTTGATTCGTCTTTACGTTTTTGAGTTTTAATGAGTATTGTTGTAGCTACATACTACCTCTTTGATGCATTTGAACCGGTGTACATAACTTTAAAACGCATGGCGCCTAGCTTACCGCATACGTTTGAGCTCTACGTAGGTCTACTACATAGCAGTTTATTATTTTGACAGCTCGAAAGTTGGAAATTTCGAAAGGATATATAAGCAGTATAAGTGAATACATATCCAGACATACAAAACAACTGAGGTGGTTTCAGACTCAAGACAAATTTTTAAAAGTGGCCACGTGGTCGCGGCGGGCATTAATATTACATCGTCGCTCCAATCTAGAAGAGTTAACACAACACGGCCAACCTGACCTGTAACTGAACTGAATTGGTCTTGTTGAACTAAATTTGTTATACGGCGTCAATAAGTCAACTTGCCAATCCTACAACGTTATTGTTGTCTGGTATCTATATATCCAGAAACTCCACTACAATACATAAATATTGGTATTCTATTAGTTGAGCATGAGATTAAGGATTTTATAGAACAATATGAAAGTTTCTAAGAGCAGTGAAACTTTCTTTTGTTAACTAATCCGGGAACCGCAAAGCTATAAAGTGTACTAGGTACCCTGACTTTCAGCTAGGCATATAGTTATGTATACGTCTGCCAACCTAGGTGCGAAGGCTTGTACATTGCGTCCACGGATTCGAAACGGTGCTAGGGGGGAAATTGGTGCATGCATGCAACAACGGAAAACTTGGGAGTGCCCGGACGTCTATGCGTTGTATAGGCAGTCGGTAATCTGGGGGAGCAGAGCCGTAAATACTTATGTAGCGGCGCCAGACTGATCTGGCCGCCAAAATTAACAACCAACTAACCAACTATTGCCTCCAGCAATTTATTTTGTAACTGTACACTCAGCACACACATTTGTAAGATGATATAAGAGGTAAAAATCAAATTTAGTATCAGTTCTAGAATTCTAGTTCTGAATGCACGCATACTTGTTCAAATATGGATACAGTTCTCGAATTCCCCCAGTCGCATAATAAATCTTGTTATACGTTAACTGTAACATCGGACCATTGATCATATTAATCCAAGCACTACGCATTCATCAGTATGATCTAGAGTTTATAATTGGTTGATGTTCTGCTCTCTCTTATCTCTGCGGATCTGGCATACCCTAGGACCCTCTGAAATGTCTTTCTCTCGTTATACCTCTACGCTAAAAAATGATTCTTCCTCGGGATTACACGCAACCCGTGGTACCCGAAGCTTTACAATTCTTTCCATACTCTTTGCCATTTGCACGAATCTCGATATCGTCGGCTCCTCGCCCATCATATCGAATAGCTCACATATCGGCTGTCCGGCAAACCTGACTAACGACGCATTTACTACCAATCTCGGTACCAGTGTTGAATATACCGCTACTGCTATCAAGCCCATCGAAACCTCCACATCTACAAACCTCTCAACCAGTCCCCAAACACCTAACCCTTATAAGAAAGCCGTTGAGCCCTCATTTTTCTACGATGGTGCTCCTAGAGTATCCTGCAGGAAGCCGGATTGGGCGTTCAATAATATTCTTAAACTGTATCTCGACGGGGAAAAAACAATCTCCGACCCGTACACAGAACTTCGTATTACAAAACAAAAGTGGGATACCGAACTGAAGGATTTAAGAGATAGGCATCACGATAAAGGGCCTGGCGGGATGCGAAAGAGCCTCGATAATCGTCAAGGGAACTGCAGAACTTGTAGATGTGATTCGGATGGTGTTATGAGGATCAACCCAGCTGGCCCAAGCCTGCGCAGCCTGCGCTGTAAAACCATCACAACGGTGGCCAAGTGTAAGGTTTTATACGGTAAGGACATGCCTACGTAGAACGTTGTTTCTATGGCAATAAAACAGCTTAGCTGACCAACCGACGTCCGGTCGGTTAGTTACGCTCCCGCCGCTCGTAGTAAACCACTCTTCATAAAAGTGATAGCTGACAAGTTTCCATCGTAATTACTCCTCTAGGGTGTTCCTGTTTCGTAAGGCTCCGACAGAAGGAGCCAACAGATGAGATGAGAGGAGAAACTCTTGCTAGTTTTCAGAATGCGCTGGATAGAATACCTCAAGTATTTCGAGATCATCCTCTCAATGCCTGGTACACCTGGACAGCGCCTGAATGGCTTGGAAGGGGCCAGGTCCTTCGTTTTGCTCCTACCAATCAGATGAATCCCGCGGCGCAAGCTAATCAGGGCGAGCTGGCGCTTGAGGGCCCAAATATTGCACCGGCTGAGCCTGAGAATGGAGACCCTTTTGTTGATCCAGACCTATTTGCAGCAGAACAAATGGCGGAGTGGGATCGTAAATATGGGGTGGGTTGGCATCGTAGATTCGACGGCGTTGACGGCGGCGGCACTCTTGGAAGTTTTTTTCCACCTGGAGGCGGCAGCGGCAGTGGTGGTGGCATCTACAAGAAAAGAGATATACATTCCCAAGATATCAACCAAGATCCCGATAAGAAGGAAAACAACGTTGATTCTAATAAGAAAGCCGTCCCACCCTCGTTTTTCTACGGAGGTCTCCTAAGGCCACAATGTACCGAAGCAGAGATTATATTCAATCAAATCCTTACACCACTTATCTACGGGTGGGCAACCTACGATAGCGCGGCAGACGATGGCATTCCACAACGAGAATGGGATAAAATCATCAAAAATTACAGAACCATGCTTGGAATATCAGTGCACCCTCCGAAGTATCCCGGAGACGAATCGACAGACGGGGTGATCAAGTCTATCAAGCACTCACAGAAAGGGTGCAGGCAATGCTTATGTGATCAGGAGACGGGGGCGCTGTATCCGAACTACTTACCGAACATAAATAATTGTCGAAGCGAAGCGACTCTTGCCAAGTGCGAGGTTTTATGGGGTAAGAGATCTCCTAGAATCCTGTTCCTATTCTGGGCATAGGTACTTGTGCCCATCAATTCAAACCACTTACCTAGCTCCACATGAACTCATACCTATTGGTCTAGCCCCCCGTGTTGAGCTGAATTATCCTTCGGGAAGATCAAAAGCTAACATGCAACGTTTCCACCTTAATTACTACTCTAGGTTGTTTCTGTACTGTGAAGCTCGAGCAACCCGGTATCCCAGATCATTTAAGAAACGAACCTCTGTCGAGTTTTCAGGAAGCGTTTAATCGGATACTCGAAATGGTTAGAAATCATGCCATTAATCGGAATTATCCCGGGTGGATAGTGCCTGCCCGTCTTCGAACTCCGGGAGCTACAAACCAAGTGATTAGATACAACCCACTGTTTAGAGCCAATGTTGCTCCTCAGGGTGAACCACCGTACTTCCTTGAGGGTCCAAGTATTCCCCCAGTTCAGCCTGAGGAGGGGGAAGAGGATCTTTATTTCGATCCAACGAAAGATATGCCAAATTATCATTGGCGTGATGGATATGGCGGGGATGGCGGGGATGGCGGGGGTGGTGCGGGTTTCGGTGGATTCGGTCCCGGCGGCGGTGGGTATTACCCTGGAGGTGGGAGCGGTAGTGGTGGCGGTATCTACTACAAGAAAAGGAACATCAAATCTCAAGATATTAACGAGGATCCTGATAGCGGGGTAGAAGTGGACCAAGAGGTAACTAAGCAGGAGGACGTTAACGCTTGATCATATGGCGTTTGAAATTTACCATTTACCTTCCATTTTTTTATTTTTTATTTTTTACTTTTTTTTTACTGCACATCTGTATTTTTCATTCCAGAAGGAACTCAATCCCATTCGTTTGGTCTTATATTTCCTGTTATTTACCTTGCATTCTCACTGTCATTTATATTCTGGTCTCCATGTTCATGCTACGATTCTGGTTTATTAGGTTCTGGAACCGTTATGTACTAACTAGCATTTTATTGCAATTCATACCTGTTGGCTTGCCTCAAAGCCTCGCATTAACATTAATATATGATGGGATCCGTGTGCTTTCCTTTTCGCTAGTTATCACTCTGGGTCGATTGATACCGATAGTGTATTTCTTTGTTTTCAATTCTGATCACCGCACCCTCCGGCTCGGGGACCCGAATATAATTGTTGAGCTGTGTTGCATACTGGCTGGCCTCAGCTTAAGCAGGCAATGTATGTCACCTGACGTCACGAGCATGCCTTTCGGAAACGAAGTCACGTGTTTTCGTCTGATCGTGGGAGCGAATCAGACAAAGCCTGAAGTAGTAGCTGACTACGAGAGTAAGTAGCTGACTCAAGTCATGAATGGAGACTCTTTATATTTGCGTGGGTTGAGGTCGATGGCTGGGATATGAGAGAGGACGGAATTGTGGCATTATTGGGGCCAAGTTGGTGTTTCAATGCAAATGCACAGGACTGTACTTTTTTATCCGGTGCATCGGATAGCTGTTCTCTTCCCCAATGAATATTAATTAGATCGTGGAGGAAATGGTTACAAACCAAGTAACCAAGTAAGTAGTTAGCGGTATATGGCAGCTGGAGAGGTGGGGTGGCTGGTCGGTTAAGAAGAAGAGGGCGTCCGTCGGGCGCACACCACCGAAGACGACGAAGAAAGAAGGAAGCACAACCCTCCGTAAGTCGGAGCAAAGCAACTTGCCCACGATATCGATAGGCTGGGGGTGTCTCCTGACCATGAAGATGAAATGGACTTGCCAACCACAGTGTATGTACATAGTACAGCGGACCCATATCAGGATGAGAAGGATCGAGGAGCTCACAAGCGCCCAACAAAAACACATGGGGAAGAAGGCCGAAAGCTAGATACAAGAGCGAGTCCGACGACGACGACGACGCTAGACGATGCATCGGGATGTATCCAAACGGCATGGTCTGAAACCAGTAAGAAGTATTTTCCTGTGGAAGGGGAAGGGTGGAGGATTTTCCTGTTTGCGAGGCTTTTCCCTGAATTGGATGGGGATCCATATCCAACCGTTAACGACGAACTACTCTAACCCTGGGAGTTCCGGCCTGCCCTTGCCTGACCCCGAGATTGAGCCGTGTTATGCGACGACGGGTTTTGTGGTGCTGTGCCAGGCTAGGGCTCGGGAGCACATGCGCGAAATGCAGGTGTACCCTGTGGATTCATTCATTCGTTTATTCATTGGTATTCGCCTGTCTGAGGTGTGTCGGTGACCGTGATCAGTGGTAGTGGGAGAGAATACGAATACATGCATCATCTGCCTTTTTAATAGACGTATATTCTGATAGTATCTTTCATCATTACATCACTCATTCACATATATTATGTGTCTTACTTTGAGTGAGCATGTGTACAGTATAGTATGTGTATAGACGTCTACAGGGGGAACATGGTCGATGAAGCTGTGGTGATGTTTGCGGGGCTTGGCAGTATGTTTGCTTATTTGGTGTTGTCCGTACCTGATATAGTACATAGTAGCAAAAAGTGTTGTTGCCAAATTGAGTTCTCTCTCCATCGCCCACTTCAAAGATAGGAAACACCACACAAATTTCCTGTCTCTTCGCAGGCAAGTCTAAACAACCCGCTCACATCTTAACGAACAGCACCCGCCAGCCAGCACCCAGCCAGCATACACACCACCTTTCATTAAAATGGCTCGACAAAATTCTTTCCCCTTTCCCGCTCCCTTCCTCCGCAAACCATCGTCACCACCATCACCATCGTCATCACCACCAACTCCACCACCGTATTCGCCTTCGCATTCAGCTTCACCGCCATCGTCATCACCATCATCACCCCCATCACCGTCATCCCTCAGTTAGCTCGTCTCGTCTCTCTAACTGCAACACTCGCACCACGTGTGTTTCAAAACCTATACCTCCGCTGCTCCTCCGACCACACAGCCTTATTTATTCTCCTCCTCGAAAGACTCTCCGTCGAAACGAATAAACTTCACAATCACCCCTTTGTTCCGTCGACTGTCTATTCCACCGCCAAATCCCATCTCGTTTCCGACAAATCTCACCCAACATACTTTCATCGGAGTCGACTCGGAGAATAGGAAGAAGCAACGCCCAGTCCGACCCTACTAACATCGCTTGTTAATTCCATCTCGTCACGATCACGTCGGCTGGACGGGATTTCGCTATTTTCGTCAGCTATCGCCGGAAGATCCGAATTAATAACCATCCGTCATCGTCGTCTTCGGCGGCTGACACGTTAACGGTCTCCAGCTGAATAAATTGGCCGTCATCCCATCCGGATTAAAACAATCAAAGGCTGGCTTTCCGGTATAGCCAGCCTTCATCCTTCAAATCTTCTCTTCTCCATCATCCTCACCGGGATATATCATATATATAAATTCATCACCATGTCGTCTTCGTCAAATACACCGTCGCCGACTTCGTCGAAACCTCGATTAATAGCAACGATAAAACTTCCTTCGGCAACACTAAAACAATTTGTCGAGTCGCCTCCTGCTTCCCTCAGCACCCCGTCGAAACCAGCTTCGATAGCCGACGAGGAGAAAACCCCTCTCGGCGCGACATCTCCAGCGACTGCTGCTTCGCCGGCTCCAACTCCATCCGTTGCATCGCCTGCACCTACTGGTCCTGGTTCCCCTCCAAACTTCGAAGGAAAGGCAGTCAACGGCGTCGTCGAGGCGGTAAAGCGCGGTGGGAAGCGTGCTGGCGGTGGAGGAGGCAAGCCAGGA
Source organism: Arthrobotrys sinensis (assembly GCA_036971225.1). Lineage (NCBI taxonomy): Eukaryota > Fungi > Ascomycota > Orbiliomycetes > Orbiliales > Orbiliaceae > Arthrobotrys > Arthrobotrys sinensis. Next base: position 825,990 of record JAJTTV010000009.1, on the reverse strand, counting down.
CCGAAGAAGCGAAAGCTGTATGTCCATAATCCACCCCATTTATCCTTTTTTCGTCCATTGTATACCATTACTAACTTACCATTACAGCGACGATGGCACTTCTCTCCCACCTTCGCGTCTAGGTCCAAAATCGTCGGGCGGCGCTATCAACGCCGGACTCAGAGCTCTCGATCGTTCCGGTGCTCCCTGCAAGAAGTGGGCGAAGACCCCGTTCACGCTGAAGAGCTTCACTGGGTTCAAGTTTACCGTCAAGGCGTATGGTGCCAATGTCACGCCCGCTACCCTAGAAGAACCTAAGGATGCCGTCAATATCAACATGTCTGATGCAGCCTCTTTCGTCTCCGGCCAGAGCGAAGCTGGTACGCCCAAGGAGGATGTCGTCGATCCCAATGGTGTCACCCCTATGGAGGATGTTAGAAGTACCAATGGCGACGCGAATACTCCACCAGGAGTCACCAGTGGCATTAGTGAAGTTAACGGAGTCGACACGCCCAACAAGCCCAACGGCGTTCACGTCTCGACCCCTGGAGGCACTCTCGTCCCGCCAGTCTAGACCATTATCCGTTCACACCTAACCGTGCAACACTCTCCTAATTCCCTCAGCCTTCCTGCCGGCACTCGCTTGTGTCGTACGACACCTACTCTAACATAAGCTGGCTCTCTGACTTGTATACTTTGTTCATTCGCTTTATCTTCCATCCTATCGATCGGCTGGCGTTCTCGGGCTGCTATTGCTCCCACTGCCGACAATAGAATTGATCTTCAATCCCACTCGCTTCCTTGTATTATATTTTTGCTTCCTACAGGTTCTCGTTTCCCAGATTCTCTTGCTCCAGGGTTCGTTTTCTCTTACTTTAATTTCTACTATGCACTTGTCATTACCGGTGTTCTAGGGTGTTCTTCCGATCTCCTTCTCCACCTTTCTTTACCTTTCCTTTCCTTTTTCTATTAGGGTGCATGCATGACCAAGGGTTTTCACACTTAGTACTTATTACTTTCTTACGGTTACGGTGCTTGAAGGGTTTCTTCTTCCTTTTATGGTGTTCCATTTTGATTGCTTTCAAATATAATTTGGCTTGAAAACAAGATAAAGAGCTGTTGAGATGGACAGACTTATTATTCTTTCTTGACGTGTATGATATCAAGTTTTAACAAGAAAAAAAGTCAATGATGTCAGTTTTTGTTCCTTTGAGTAATATATTGATTTGTGGGTGGGCTTCTTGGTGCTGAGATGCAAATTGTTCTTCTTCCTTCTAGTTACCTATCCATTCTTCTCCTACACATCCTTCTTTTTCTATCACCTCATTTTTATTCTATCATACCCCTCACCCACTTATTTGCTCACGCGTCTTATTATCATTCAACCGTCTCAGTCGTACAGGGCTTTCGTCTCTCTTCCATCGTTGTCGTTAATGTCTTTGACTCTGTCTCTAGCTAGACGCCTAGACTCTCGTTGATATATCGTCATACCTATCTCGATAGTACAGGAAAAATGTTATATCTACGCGTCCTCTGATGAAGCTAGGTATCTTTTACGGACTTTTCGTTGCAGCAGGATACAGCTGTTAATGGAAGGTACGCTCCTGGAGCGGATTCGTCAGTAACGTTTTGAACATGCCGTTGCTGGGAGCTATAGGCACTGGTTATCTGACTCAGCACTCTGCAATGGGTTTTCATATACGTGGAGAATTTAAATACTATCATCAACAAACACATTCATCTCTTCAAGCTGTTGCTTGACAGCATTCATCAGCTCGTCTCTGAGCTACACCTACCTACCTACCTTCCTATCGCGAAGTACAGGGTACCTCTCCTTCTCGACCATCATGGGTCGGCTCGGAGAGACTGGCCTCATCAGCGAGCTTCTAATGAAGAAGAGGCTACATAAAACCACACAGGCGATACAAGGAGCAACCCCTTAGTGTCTTTGACCTAGACGCGTCTTCAGTACGAAGCTTTAGTCTAACGAATATTACCTACTCAAACTATCTTTTGACACCTCCTCTGGAACTTTATCGAAGTTTGGGCTCTTGGCTGGTACTGGCGGTTTTCTGGCTACGGTTTCTTCGTCCCTGTATATCTTCAGGGAGATAGACGGGAGTCTTGGAGATTACTTTATGTACCTGCTCTACATTCACGGAACTGATACTGCCTTCATAGCTACCAACAGAAGGACTGGCGGTCTGCTCTCTTCTTAAAGCCACCATCTTCATAAACGACTTCTGCATAAGCCTCATCCAATCGGTCTACCTACTTTGTTACTCAAACTTAAGCTTTGCTTGGGTGAGGACATGACTTCTCTAGAAGCGTAAGGGAAGCCTGGCCCCAAAGAAAGGCCTGGTCTCCTCTTCAGGAAACTTCACGAACAACTTATACTTATACCTATAAGTCTAGAACACCAAAACCAACAAAGGCAACTGACAAGCAGCTATTGCCTTCGTCTTCGTTGTATGGCTCCGCCTCTAACAAAAAGGTGGAGAAATAACCTCTGGCACTGCAGTTTCAACCACAGGATACCCCTGTGATACCTATATACGCATTAATTCCTGGAAATCTGTTATTATGAAAGGGCTTCCTCTCTAGCTCCTTGAATCGTATACGGAGCAAGCTTTATGGAGGATGTATTATACAATATCATCCTAGCGTATGATTCGAAATGATGGAGCTTGGCGGCTACGTTTACCAAACACCATATAACCAAGTCAAGTTCGCCCCAGATGGAGCCATCACCTTCTACAAATGTTGGTTTTTATAATTTTTTTCTTCCCTTACCTATACAAGCACACGGACCGCAGAGGAAATGATGAGCTAGCCTTTAAACTAAAGACAATATCTACCAGCCTGCTGACGATGTGTATTTTAAAGACGTTGGCGCTCTTACCAACCTACCATGTAGGCATCAAATTTCATGTGTCATGTACCCGAACAATATTCTCCACGAGAGTGATGCGAAGTGTATTTCCCCTATTCAGATGGAACAAAATGAAATCCACAAAGATAAAGCAATATGCTTCGCTATATAAGACATAGAACCCGCGGAACCTGGGACGACGTTACAACTATTCCTAAAAACAGATAAAATGGCTACAAGCTCAAAAACCGGTTATGATATATATCAACAGGCGATTCGGATGAAAGAGTCGAAATTCAACCTGATTCGAAGAGGGTGATTATGGAACAACCGCTAAACCGCCATCTATGACGACCTCATTTATATTTACCAATTATTACATAGACGAACCGGGCTATATGGACATATATATACACCAAAAATGCCGCATATAGCATGATAGAAGCACCTTTAGGTGCTTCAGGTATGCCACTCGATATACGGATGTTCCTTCGGCGTTGACAAATCCCGGGCCCGATTCCCTTCATTTCCAGTTTTGGGAGAAAGAATGCTCGTTCGAAGCAGCCCATATATAAACCTGAGACTGGTTTACGAACTCAACATACCAGAAATATGTTATAGTCAATTATATTGACGGGCAAAAAGCTGGCCAAAAGCCCTCCCTCTTCATTCAAGGGCATACTATTGATTCCTAGAAAGTTGGACAATAGCTTCCTGAGCAATCTAAGGTGACACACCACCATCAAAAGAGACATTTCTGCCTTCATCTATATGCAGGCAGGTGGACTGATACTGCGGATGACTTTGCAGGATGCATCGACATCGATCTCGAACACGGGTCCGAATGATCATGAAGGTATACAAAAGGCTTGAAAGGGAATTCATGCCGCAGCGCTTTATATGGATACTTACTTCCGAAATCCATTTGGTTGGATGCTTCTATCGACCGAGTGAAAGTTTAAAACAACTAAGCTTGTAGAACTAGGGCAAGACCTATGGCCAATATTATGAGGATTAGACGCATTAATCGGAACTATTATCGCCCATGGGGAGCAGCTGACGAATCATGAGGCGAGAGATTAGGAAATATGCGACAAGAAAAAGGTACGCAGAAAATGTCATCGAGAAGTGACCACATACAACGATGCTAGGACATATATGATATGGCTAGCCAATTGCGTCAACTTGGATGGTCGAGGACGGTGGAGGGGAGTCGACATCACCATCCTGGTCCCATTGAAAAAATATATTTTTAAAAACCTTCGGCAGCTCAGTTCGAATACATAGCGATCCTGGTGATGATCGGCGACATTTCATTACAAGACTGGAGGAATATTCTTTGGAGCACTGATATGTCATGTATAGAGATCCGATTCATGACTATCTGTGAAGAATTCCGACATATCAATATATATATCTACCCAGGGAGCAATTCACCTGACAGACCGAAGCCAAATACCCTGGTTCATGTGTATCCGGGATCCCCGAGATTCCCTGAACATCATGACCGGACTATCATACATCAACCCACCCGACAAGGACACCTCAAATATGCATCCAACTCCATATATTGCCGGTTTACAAACACCTTATAACTATAGACCCGAGATGCATCTCGAAAATTCTGGCTATAGTCTTTCGTAAGTTTGTGGAAACTACCGTCAGAAAGACAGTTCCTAAGGACGGCGATGGCGAGGCCAATGAGTTTTCTCCGTCCGAACTCGCATCCATGGTAAGGGCGTTTCTGGCGGAATGGACCACATGGGAGAACGGCACCTTCGCCACTTTTAAGGCTTTCAATACGAAGCTGCGGGTAATCATTCACGTCAGTTGCGACATTACTCTGAATGAGAAAGCAGGTGCTGCCGCAAACAGGGTGGCAGACGAAAACCAAAAATGTGAAGCCATTATCGATAACCTATAACATCTTTTTTGGAAATGGCGCATAACAGAAGCGACTACACATTATCGACCTTCGTTTATATATCATGAGTCCGAAGTGGCGTAATCGGGCAGCTATTTACAGCCGGTACCGGTCAGGTACCCTTCCTGCGGGCTATGCGCCATTCTAGCTTGTTGGTCGCGGGGCCCGCTAGGCTGGATATCGATATATCAACAATGCAACCTAGCAGCCAAATACTTAGAGAATACGGCAATTGTATGGTCGCGGGCCGCCTCAAACCGCCGCATGTCTTGCGAGAGTACTTAAGTTCATGGACACTCTCAAATTAAATACGGACCTATATAATATCAATCATACACCCACAACCCGTACATATTTGACAATATTCAAAGGACACTTTCAGCTATAAATATGTCCGAGCTATCTTTGAGCCCGCCTTTGTTATCAGTTTCGTACCAATTTCGAAAACCGGTGACGACTGAGAGGAACGTACGTGACGAACCAGCGGATGCTAAAATATATATTAAGATATGCTCTTCGAAGAGCCGAAAGACTGGAAACAATTTATTCGATTCAGCTAGATAGATGTTCACGGAGTTCCAATACATTAAATGGACCCGAAATATACATCTACCTCCAGCTCAAGCTCCGGCCCCATGATATCTCCTGCTATCTTATATCGCATAATTTTATCTCGACCTACTTCGGAAAAACTATTCCAACCAAAACATACGTTAACATGCACCAAGTGCACTGATTCGGGCTCGAGGAATATTTAATAGGATGGGGTATATGTTTATCGGCGTATCAAAACCATAATCGCCGCGATCGTTCTCGAGCGCATGACCCCTTCCCTGGGATAACAATAAACAAGTAGGATTCCCTGGCTACATGGATTCAAGCCACCGACGAGGACTTATAAATGCCCTTCCTGCCGTCTTATCCGCACAACGAACTCTACGTACCTTCACTTAGATCATGAAATATTCGCCGGAAAGAGTTCTAAAGCATATAGAGACTATAATGTTATATATAACTATCAATACTTTTCTATCACTCCCATGAGCATTAGTTTCATGGTATCGAAACGATGCATACACCGAGCGGCTGGACTGTCGGTCTCCCTCCTCTGATCGACGAACAATTGGACATGTGCACAGCAAAAAATGAAAAAAGTTTGCCACTAGCTTCGAATGCAAATGGTTCGCGCCGCCAACCTGTTGCATCGGCGTGCCTATGGTCAAGAGAACTATGACATCCAAAATCGATGGTCCGGATGGTCTAATCACCTTGAAAGGTGTCTACACATATACGATGCTTTTGACGGACTGAATCTACGGTTTGATGCACCTAATCTAGTGATCGATGGCAACAGGATATGTTGTGTGGCAACCCGTTATCCGCGGTATTTATGTTTTATGCCGACAAATATGAGCGTTATGATCAATCGAACCAGTCTTTCGCATATGTGTATACTGGAACAATTTTAGACGGTTCGCACTCACAATGAGACCTAGACATGAATCGAATATCATGGTGGGTGATGATATTCCTTGCAGGTTCTTCTTTGGGAAATACAATGCATTAGCGAAACAGACCACTGGTGGGAACTCGATTGCTCAATATCTCAACCCTGCAATCGATCCGTATATCTATGACACAACCTTCGAATAGGCCTGTACTCCAAGGTTTATACTAGTTACATCTATATGATTTATTCGGCCTCGAATTCCAAGCTGATCGATCCACGAGTATTCAACGACGATGAACAAAGATGGATGTGCATGCGTGCATCAAGAATGTCGAGGCGGGAAACCGACCCTATGATTCATAGCTAGTGCCCATCACGATATTAATCTCTACTGGAAATAGGAGGGTGGGACATGGAACCTACTCAAAACCCTATTCATGATACGAGGGACTGAGGTTCGCAACAAAGACACAAAAGATGGTGGATAAATAGGACGATCCATAAGTATCTTGTTACTAATCGAAGGCATATTTAGATATCCCTTGCATGGAAGGGGTGGAACGAGTTACCCAACACGCCCGATCCGAGATTGACGCTATCCTTCCGATGAAGAGCATCCGTATCCCTCAGTGCATACAGTAGTTCTAGTCTGTTAACAACAGGGGGAACTGCGCACAAAGATTCCATAACCTGCAGGACTACGATAATACCAACGGTAATAAAAAAGTACAAAGGTCGCAATAAAACCAGCGGTATGCTTCATCAGCGAGAAATCTTTACCTCTGTCTTGGTAGTAAATTGTACACTTGACTACCCATTAATGAAGGCCTTATAGGGTCAAGTCAAAGACATACACTCCACTACGGCAACCAAGACATGAAACATTCCAAATATAACACTACTATTCGTTAAGAAATGCGGAAGCTCGATGTATCTATCATCGAGGGCAAACTTCCGCCATATAGAACCAAGAGGGGTGACTACAAATACTGTCGCCCCTATGCTTGGGAATTCAAGGAGGCAGGATCTATATACTATCCGGCTTCAGTCCTTCTAATGCCTTTAGCTCCCAACTCTTCGCAGCATCTGTCACTGCTTCACTGTTAGGAGTTGGCCCTCCAAAACCTACAATTCGCACAGGAAACAAAATGTCCTTGCTGTTATAAGTAATATGGCGAAAAGAGATATCCCCGTGCAGCACCCCACGCTGGTGGATTTCCAATAATGCTCTACGGGCAAGTTCTTTGGTCGGTGGCAGCTGCTGCCAGCCTCGAGTTATACAGGTCATATAACTTGATAACCACTGGTGGGCCCGTTTCAGGATCGTGGCCGACAACGAAGATCCTACCTCGCACGGCGTGCGCATAACAACTCCCTCCAGTCGGCTCTCCAACAGAAAATCCCAAATCGCCAGCGCCGAAGCTTCGCTTTCCATCCACTTCTAATCCTGAGATGAACACGGCAAGGTCATGCCCAGCCCCAGCTTAAGGATAAGAGGCGGTCTTCAGAAACCGTTATGCGGCGTAGAAAGCCGTAATTTTCTTGCACTTTTCTCTAGGAAATCTCTCAGAGCTATTGACTCCGGTGAATGAGACCGTTGGTTTGTCATTCTCGTTGCAGAAATCCCTAGAGCTCTCGCCGACTGCAGTTTCAAAAACCTTCGGGTTGGACGATGCATTTTGTTCCGTGGGTTGGTTTATCCATCTAGATATCCCATACGCACATGGACGGGATATCGTTAAACCAGGGCAACTATATCTATACGCTACTCTACCGATGACAAACCAAGCAACCAACATGGCGTACACCTTTTTTTTGAAAAAGTTCAAGTTGGTCCTCTCAAATGGTGGAATAGGGCATTAGGTCCGGAATCATATGCCTCTTAAATAAATTCGCCATGATTAACTTAAAAGGTTTTTTATAATTATTGTCTTACAGGAGTTTACGAAATAGTAGACTATCAACCTAAATAAAGCGTCAATAAGAATTAAGGAAAGAAGGAAGTTCGACACAAACACAGCGTGAGGGATCGTCATCCAAAAAGAAATCCATACGATTCGAACTCGAGCTCGGATTTAGAGAAGGAATTGGATGCAATTGCTCAAGATATTTTGGGTCACGTCGACGTCAAGGCCCATCGGATTCCAGTAAGTGGATGCATTGTTCTCAAGATAACCTTTTCATTGCAACTATCACAACTAATACAATACAGAAGCTTAGGCAAATTAACATGCTCAAAATTCGGCATGAGGCGAATACAAATTAATTACAAAATATTTTCCAAAGCCTTAGGGTACGGAAATATTAACATCACGAGCGCGGCTAACAAGGCCGAGGTGCGCTATGACGGAGGGGTCGATCGGGCTACCAATGATAAAAGATCACGAATCGATAAAACTTACAAGACACAAAGCCTGATGAACACATCATCTCGGCATACATACAAGTGCGGAATCTCGACGATTGAGACTGTATTCACCTATATACATAAAATAGAACTGCAACTGGTGTCTTATGAGCCTGCACCTATCTACGCCAAAAAAAATGATACCATCAGTACCTTTGGAATTTCAAAGTGGGAGGTGCTGGATCACATGGACCTAGCACAGCACTTCGTTCTATCGCTTTGTAACCCATATCCAACAAAACAATTAATGGATCCAGGGTTGAAAACCTCAATCTTATGTTTACCTAAGCTTTATCGAGCGCCAGTACCCAAAAATGAGTACTCTGTCGAAGATCTATCAGATGGGGGTGGATAGGTACTACACCGTAGGAAACGACTCGCACACGATTAACCGCTACGCCAGGACCTCGCTATTATATTATCAGCAGCGAAGTCATAATTCAGGACTGGTTGCACATGTTTCGGAGATCAAATCAAAGCATGGTTTCCGTATTTTATCAATACCGAATTCCATCACGAAGCACGCCTTAGCCTTCTGAAAGTGTACAAGTCCGACGTATCCATGACCGGACCATATACTAGACGATTATACAAACATGATGTTACCATATCGAGAGAGATATGGAAAAGGTAATAATCATTGGAGATGAGGAGATATATATATTTGCCATTTTCACCTACGGAAAATGTAAAAAGTCATAGCGAACCTCATAATTTACCGACTCCCTGATCAAGCTATGGCAGGTGATAACGCTACCTGTCGCTCGAGATATAGAAATAATTACGCTAGCCGTAGCACTCGAGATCACTTTCCCATGAGCTTATAATCCCCGGATCTGGAGGGTTAGGGCGTCTAAATGACTTACGAGCGCCCGGATAAATATAAATATATAATTGCGGTGTCTTAACGGGACAAGAAGACGGGATAAAGCCATGCCAACCAACCAACAACCTAGCCCTAGAGGTATTAAATATGGTTCACTAGGATCCTAGGAGTTTTCCTAGTGACAGAGGAAGCACATAAGAACTACCAAAATGGTCTTGGCTTATCAACTGCATGGTTTGAATCCATAGAGACTTAAAGTATAATATGCGAAAGCAATCCGACGTTATGTATTGTGAAATATACGTTCGTCCAGAGCCCAAAATGTATGTCAGATAGATGGAGTTCTAATTTTGGAGCGACAATTACTACTTTAATACATCCACATGCATACCTAGGTATTAAAGGAACAAGACTCGCTGCCTTGCATCGATGAATGTGAAGTAGGCAATTGAAGGAAAAGAGGGCAGGTAAAAGGAATATGTCTACAACCACAAAATGCAACTCATCGCCCCCATGACCTTGGGCCCCGATCAATACCCTAGTGCTAATAGCTAATATTATCATGCTATGACTAGCCAGGGACTTACAATCAGGGATCACAATCATACACGGGCGTTGGATTTAAGAACGCAGATTCGATTACGGGGCTACTATATAATATTGTTAAGCCCTGTCAGCTATTTACGGAACTTGTAGCTGAAACTCAACTGATAACCTCGAAAGATTAATTGAAGACAACAGAACTATTGACACCAAATGGGATATCACGAAACACGATGTCCGATCACCGTCTCTATACGCCTTCATACCACCCCTGTCCGTTGGAGAACTCTATCCCAACTCTATGAAACCAGCTTCTGGTATAAAAAAATGGACGATATACATCAAAAACCAGTATTGGAACTGCTCAATGCATCTTCGAACGCCTATTGAATATGTCAGAATACATACATCCACACCCAAAGTCTTTGCAGATTGAGTAGATGACCTGCCGATTTATAAATATAACGGATCCAAATATTCAATACCTCAGTTGGCGAAAATTTTATGCGTCATGAAGGACGTGGCCGTCATCCCTATGTATGATCAGCCAACCGTCCACAACCATATTACATATATATATCAGTACTATCTCCAAATCCCGATTGAAATATGAGGTGTTCGCGTATTAAATACCAAAAAGCGAGTACTAAGGCAGTTTTAAAACTGCATATGATACCACAGCCTGCTTCCACAGGTAGTGGATGGAACCCATATGAATAAGAATCAACCGCAGTACCGGGCGCAGATCTGTTCCTACCGCGATCCATCACCTCACTGGCTATGTTGCCCCCTCGGCTAGCAGATTATATATATAGATCATTAGCGACGATTCGACGATTAATTTGAACACAGTTGGGTTAATGGGAAGTTTCCTTCGGAAAACGTATGTGAGATTCGGACTGGTGTAATGTATAGGGAAGGCCTGTTTCCATGCACTTCTTGCCGAACTACCATAATGGTCGTTTTTCATGTTTAATTAATACAAATGATTTGATATAGGTATATAGATTAGCCAATATATGTGTATATAGATTAGCCAATATATGTAGATGAATAGAGGAGGGATTGTGACAATCATGTTATTACCATATCGCAGACATGTACTTGGTGACTCGTGAACTCTCAAAGTGTTGAGGTATTGGACTGTAGTCTAGCCGATGTATCGATAAAGCCGTGACATGCAATTCCATAAGTTGATTAAATAGGCTCCCACCAGGAGAAGGCCCTAACTAACCCTACTAATACTCATAACTACCATACTCAACTCAACAGCGTGAAACTATGTACTACTCTGTCTGACAGTATAATCACCCCAACCCTCTCCCTCTAAACACTGCCTCCTGACAAAGCAGACTCACTCTCTTGAACAGCCGTCTCCACTCCAACGGACACCCCTTTGCCTTCTCGAACCCAACTACGTATAATCCATCCCCTTCCTCGCTCGTCACCCTCTCCACTCCCACGTTCCCTGTAAGAACACACTTCCTACTATCCCTAGTCTTAATCTTCACATAATCAACATCTCCCTGTTTACTCAATTCTTCAATTTCATCATCATAGGATCGCTCATCCACCGGAACCCCCGACTTCCGCAAACTGCTCAGTAAAAGCGGGAGGAAACGTGAGTAAGGCCAAAGAGTATAAAATCTCGTCAGCCGTCCTGCCGGACAAATATCATTGAACCTTCTAGCGGCCTGCGTTAAAGTCATGGACACCGCTGGTTGTGCTGAAAATTGTGATTGCGAAGGATCTTCGTTGACAGATTCTAATATCTGCTGGTCATTGTAATTATAGCTGCTGAAATTTGACTGCTGGGAGTATTGCTGTCTTCTCTGGTTTGCAGCATAACTTTGTGCGTTCGCAGCTTTTTCGCGAAGGTATTGACTTGGTTGTTGGCTGCTTAATTCTGGGTTTTCGTCCGCCCAGTCGAGCGAGAGGGATTCCATATCATCACTCAACGCTTGGGTGTTTGGTATAATGTCTGTTGCAGCTGAGGAACTTGGCTCGCCGGTTGGGATATCATCAGCGATGATGGTATCTTCCTCTTCGTAGTCCATGTCGTCATCGTCGTCGAGTTCTTCGTCTTCTGGGGTGGCAGCGACTTGGGTTAGGGGTACGTGGAGACCCTCAACGAGGCGGGTGGCGAGTATTAGACCTCTTGAACGGTAATCGGTGTTCATGAGGGGGTTGGCGGTTCTATACCAAGGGTGTGCCTTTATTTGATCAATGGTATAGCGTTTTGCGGGGTCGATTTCCATCATGGATTGGACAAGAGCTGTGCAGATGGTTAGATCAAAAACAACAGCAGTATGTCAGCTGGGAAGGAACGACATACGTCGTACGTCTTGTTCGATCAGGGGCCATGGCTCGTATGTAGCATTTCCACCAGTGGATTTGTATTGAAGATACTCTGCTGAACGGCCAGTAGGTTCATCCCAGGGGGTATTGCCCGTCAAGAGGACAAAGAGGACGACGCCACAGGACCAAACGTCAACTTGATCGCCAATATAACCTTTGCCTTCGGATACCTGTTTCATTCATGAACCGAGACCGAGAGCCTGGGGGTTAGTGTCGGTCCTTCTACTACGCTGCCGTAACCAGGTATGTTGGATTCGGATGGATGAGTACCTCAGGTGCAACGTATGGCGGTGATCCAACGAGCTGAGTGCTCTTCTTGACTTGACCTTTATGCTTAAACAAGGTTGCGAAGCCAAAATCAGCGATTTTGAGGTTGCCGTTTGAGTCTAGAAGGATATTCTCCGGTTTGATATCCCGGTGGGCAACACCCTTCGAATGGATGAATTCAGTACCAGCAAGAAGCTGGTGGAAGTAGAAATGTGCAATGTCGGCTTGGACACCCACATCGGCCTCTATAGACAGCTAGGTCAATAATGCTCTTCGATACATGATTATGTGGGCCGTACCAATTTTGTCGAATAAATCACCACCGTCGGCGAATTCCATGGCAATCCAGCGCCAGATTTCGCTTTCGGCGCTGGCATAGAATTCGATGACATTTTTATGGGCACCGACATGCTGGTGCAGGCCAACTTCCATAAGGAGTTGCTTTGGTGTTACATGGCCGTACTTTTCGGAGTACTGCTTGTGAATGAACTTGACGGCACAAACAGTACCAGTCTTTGGGTCTTTTCCTTTACGGACGCTGTAAATGTATACGTTTAGTTTAATATCGGGGAAAAAACATAGTGAATAGGCTGAGAATCACATACAAAGCATAGGCACCACGGCCTAGAGTTTCTGAGACCAGATCGAAAGGAAGGTTTGTAGGCAGTGGTGCCAGTTGGCTGTGAGGCGGCTGATAGTGGTTACCTTTGTCAGCTTGAAGTTCTGTGGTCCGTGCCTGAAGCTGTGATACCATACCTGAGCCATGTTGAGAGGGAATGCAATGCAGGTATCCCTGGCTTTCTGCAGACTAGTATCACGTCCCCGTCTTAATTCTTGAGGTCAAAAACGCGAAGACACGCGCGAGTCGCGAGAGCACGTTTCGTTCCCTCCTCCCTGTCTCTTGTGGGTTTTAGTATGCGCAAATGGCAGGTCTCCGTCGGTACTGGCAGGCTGTGTGGAGTAGCGCTGTGGTGTGTTGGGTTGAGGTGACAACAGCCGCTGTCAGTTTGGCATTGTTTTGGTCGCAAGAAACGCAAATAGCTTAAATCCCAGCAGTCTTCTGAATGCTTCAGGCCGGTTTCTCTCCCTCTCAGCGTTCCAGTCAAGGCGTATTTAAGGCTGCTGCTCCTCTCTAATAATCACTTATCCTTCTTTTCTATTCACTGCTCTCCTAGAACTGAACTCGACTGTCACGTCTTCGACTTCTATCCATCGATATCGATATCGCCATCATACTAGATCTTTCACACAGACACATCATGAGCGTCTCTACTGCAGCAGTGGCTCCAGCGGCCGGTAGCTCGAATACCACAAATGTCACCAAGCGGTATTGCTCTCCTTGATCTCCTATAGCTGTTGGATGTACGACGGTCAAGGAGTAATTGCTAACGTTTCGTGAAATCCAGACTCCAAAAGGAACTCATGCAGCTCATGATGTCTCCTTCTCCCGGCACCTCCGCCTTCCCAGACGACCCGTGCAATCTTCTCAAGTGGACTGCTACCATCGTTGGACCAGATGATACCTACTTCGGTACGTTACACCCCAGTTCTCTCCCATTCGAATGAGCTACTAATCTCCATGGGTACCTGCAGCTGGCAAAACCTTCAAACTCTCCTTCACCTTCCCCGGTGACTACCCCCTTCAACCACCAACCGTTCTCTTCACAACACCAATGTTCCACCCGAACGTCGATATGGCCGGCCGTATCTGCCTCGACATTCTGAAGGACAAGTGGTCCGCTGTCTACAACATCCAGTCGATCCTCTTGTCCCTCCAGAGTCTCCTGGGAGAGCCAAACAACAAGTCCCCGTTGAACGGCCAAGCAGCACAGCTCTGGGATGAGGACCCGAAGGAGTACAAGAGATTGTTAGAGAAGAGACATCAAGAGGCGGAGTAGACTATACTCCTTTAACCTCATGTTTGTCTTAACAGCCGGTATATATTGGACCGAGCAAATGACTGAAACGACCTTCACGCCTTTTTTTACCTTTCTAAACTCTTCATATCCTACATTAATGCTTGTTTCATCTCGGTTTTCTTTATTCTGCTCGGTTTAAGCCTTGCTACTAGCGGTGGTTCATTGGGTTTCCCTCATGGCGTTTTTAAGTGGGATGGGGTATCTTCTTCTTTTCCATGCGTTATCTTGTTAGGCATGAGATTGAGAGGGTGTAGCTAGACAGACGAGACGACAGAGACTTCTTTCTATGATTAGAATGATAATATTTTCGCTCTCTCGATTGAAATTTCCTTCCTTCTTAACATTTTCTTTGGTCTTCGCGTTATTGGTTGGTATCGCGGACTTTGGCTGCTTGGACCCTGGATTTAATTTTGATACCAAGCACCTATCGGTTTATCTCCGATATAATCTAGCTCGTTCCTTGGAATTCACCCGTCCGTTCTTAACTTGAATCGTTGGTGGGTGGCCATTATCCTTTGTTGCGATGAATCGGTGTCAGTAGTGTGGAAACTGGGCGAGCATTCCTCACAACCGGGAGCATCAATCGCAACCCTAGCACGACTCTTGATACTAACGTTATTACCTCCCAGCAACGAGAAAACAGCCCTGACCTTTATTTGGAGCCATGTCTTAAGCTTGGTCCTGTTTCTAGTGATGCTTGCCAATCTGATTTCATTAAACACTGCATGATCTCTAACATCTCGACCAAGGCAGCCACGTCCTGGCGTCGAAAGCGTGGCTGCGGCTTCGATCTAGATCTAGATCTGTGCACCAGGACCTTGAAGGAGCACAACTTACCCCTGAGTTGTCCCTGACGAGATACCGACAAGGCTGAAACCTCGAATTCAGGAATTCTGTTGTTGATCATGGAATACCCGCATGAATACTAAACAGTAGTATATATAGCATGGGAACTGGGAACTGGGAATGATCACGCTCGAAATATCAACCACTCAAGGGAATCAGCCTCATGGCAATTCTAATCTACTAAAATTTATACACTTTTCCAACAGCTACTAGACTTATCCTCGCGACCGCCCAACCCAACGCTGTAGCTATCGATGCCCAAAAACTTCATTCACACCGGAATTTGGGAACTCTACGGCGAGCCTTATTATAAACGATGGATATGGACTCTCGAAGATAGCCATGCCTTTTGGTTACTTGGGATTTACGTTGTCGCTTTGACGCTCGTCCAAAAGAGGGCTTGGATAACTATGCGCCATTACGTCGCATTGCGGAAGGCCCCTGTTGGATTCGATGATCGAGTCGACCCTTTCTTAAATCTTTCACAAACTGAAGCTTTGAAAGATGCTATTACTTGGCTTCGAATGGAGGTCCCCCGATGGGTGTCGGGGGCTAGGAATAAGTTTTTAAAACTTTTCGGGGGAGTATGTCACAAATTATCTCCCTAAGTGAGTCTAGAAGCTAAACTAATATATAAAGCCAACGGAGGGACCCCACCCATGCTCTGAGGAGGTGTTTGATGGTGGTGCAATCCCATGGCTATTCGGCATTCTGGCCCTTGTTAATGGATTTGCATTCATATCCGCCGGGATCCTACTGCCGCTGTTGCTGACCAGTGGCATTGAGTCTCCTCTTGTTCAATCCCGCTGGACTCCGTTTTGCGATGAAAAACGCTTCTTTTATATACGGGACTTCAGAGAACGGAATTCTCACGCCATTGCTCTGCACCAACTCTGCTGGGACAATGATAATCTTTCCCTCTTCAATAAAGCAGACTGTGCAGGTTTAACCCTGGAAAACTTCGAACTACTTTTGGATAATAAAACCGATTGCCCGTTCTCTGGGGATATTTGCTTCCAAGGCCCGCCTCGTCCTGTAAACCAACTTCTACCAAACGACCAAGACGATCTGCCCAATGCTTTGGGGCAAATCCTAGAACCCAACCGACTGGTACCAAAATCTTTGAAGATTAGACGGAAAGGTATCACGTTGCGGCAGTTAGGCTTGAACTCAAAATCTCCTCTAACGGTAAACTACGAACTTTCATGCGCTCCGATAAACCTTGAGCCATTCATTCGGCCATCGCCGGACGGTAAATCGTACATAACGTTTAGAGATCCTTCAGAAAACGACCCAGAAGTCACCGACCCAAATTTCACATGGGATTTAGCCCTACACACGCTAAACGGACCCAACCGGTGGACTAACGAGAGCTCTGGTTCATTGCTCGCCAAGATCGATGCGAGATATGAGGGTAAGGTTACTATCTTTCGTTTAGACGACTACGCTCCTTTGGACGGTCCAAGGCGTTGGGAGCTAGTGAAGAAGCGGAATATATCGTCACACCGGTTCTTACGAGACAATACGGCAAATGTGTTCATCGTGGCCTACAAGGCTGACTCCAGTCAATACTATAACGACTACATCGAGGACGACTTCGTGTTTCAGGCACATACCCAACACCTGCGTGAGGACCGTCATGTAGATATTTACCCAAACTACGAAGCCACTGCGATAGGCTGCAAAGAAAGGTTTCAATACTGTCTCAACATCCCCGGTAACCCGGAGTGCGAACCGTGGAGCAGAACGATCGAGTACGGGATCTTCGATGGGGATGAGGGATTTGGTTGGGTCTGGGAAGACCGTGTCAAAACGCCGGAATTTCAAAAGAACGGGTGGGATGTGCTATGGAAGTTAAAGCATATATTCGATAGTCTCTCGGTATCCAGGTATCTTGACGCTAGTATCACCTCGTTTCCTCCTGAAAATGCCTATGCCTTGAAGAGGAAAAATTACCACCCCTGGGTGGAGCAAGTTGTATCATGGTATCTGATAACCTGGTGGGGCACACTCTATCGGATGCAAACGATTGTCAACGGCGAAGAGAAGACGTCATCTTCGTCGCCTCGGACGCCCATAGTTTTGGCGGAGATGGACGCGGAGTTTGAAGCAGAAATTGAGGCACTGCGTCCGGGGAACCCTTGGCCCACCTGTCAACGGGTTCTTTTGACGGACGCCGACTATACGAACATTAATTTCGCTGGGTTTCTGATATCCCTTACGGTTATATCTTCAATTTATTTCTTCAGCTACGCGGATTCATTCTTACATTTGGCTAAGATTATCAAGCATCACACCAGGAGCCGCTTACCTGTGGAAAATTGGGAGCCGATGATGCCTAGATATGCCGTGAGGGTTATGAATTTTGTTTATGGGTTCTGGAAGAGGTTAATGGTTTGTTTATTCGGGGATAATAGTCCCAGCACAAGCATATCAGTGCACAACGTTAGCGCCATTGGATTGCAGAATATCTTTATTGGTGCTGACATCGCAAGGACGGATGGGGTAGATTCAACGACCACACGAGCCCAAGCTTCAGTAGTTATGGATATCGAGGATTACTATGATAATCCCTTGCCGATGGTAATCTAGAAGGATATGGTACGTCCTATACTTTAGGGTATTTCTTTTTTTGTTTCCAGAAAAGCTTTTGTCACTAAATCCCGAGTCGCGGACCTGAACAGTGTCTACATATTTTCACTCTCCAGTGTTATACTGTTGTAATTTAACGCCAAGACTTTGTATCTTGGCACACCGAGCTTGTCACACGTAGCCAAACTAGGAAAGGTAACCGAATCGCAAACATGACCGCAATCGCGTGAACCCGTCGTCTCTTCTGTTCACCACTCTTCGTCATACCCTACCATCCCATCCCATCCACGATCCTACCAGCCAGGAATACAATGGTCAAACCACTGCAGTTCAAGGGAGACAAGAAGCCTCTCAAAAAACGAAAACGTACCGACCCGAGCGACGAACCGAGTACATCATCCTCAATATCCGCTTCCACAGCCGAGAAGTTCGGTTCCTCTGCTGCAGCGAGTTCAAGCTCGACAGCGTTGACAACAACCGACAATAGGGAAAAGGAAAAGAAGGTTAAAGTCGTCAACGAAGATCTGGATGCAGACGATGGATGGGTTAATTCAGATAGTCTGGAAGATATTCGTGGACCAGTGATATTTGCTTTTGTAAGTTTGCCTTTCTACTTTTTTTTTGCGATGAGATGAGATGAGATGGGGATGGAGGCTTGTTCACGTGCTGGGATGGGGATTTGCGACCTAAGATAGGGATTCCGAAAGATTGTCATGGGATTTTAGAAGGGCTATGCGGGCACCTGGTGGTTTTGTCAGCTTGTGTACCTGCGTCTACCTGCAGACCTGGGCGTAGGGCTGGATCGCATGGCGTATTATTTCATCCGATCTTTCTTTTTTATACTTTTTCTTCGGTCCCAGCCGGTGGGCCCTGCATAAAGTTTTATTTTTGAACTGTGGAGAAAGAAGGGAGAAGTCATGGCTAATGGATTATGATGTAATAGGCGTCCACACCACCTACATGTCTCGCATGCGATGCGAACGGCAAGGTATTTGCATCGGTATTAAGAGATGTTGATGGAGAGGATTTATCGACCGCAGAGCCGCATGATGTATGTTTCTACCAATACTACCCTTCCATTTTACATATGATTCACAAACTAACCGTGATGATGATGATGACGAATAGGTCCGTCAAGTATGGACAGTAACCCGTATCCCCACCACCCCACGATTCGCCTTCAAAGGTCACCACGGCAAATACCTCGCCTGCGATAAATTCGGTATATTATCCGCTACAAAGGATGCGATAAGTCCTGAGGAAGAGTTTACGCCTGTGAAAACGGAGACTGGGTGGGGGGTTCAGACGTGTCGTGATAAGTTTTTGAGAGGGGAAGAGAAGAATATTAGTAGTGGCGGGAAGGGGAGTGGAGCGCCTACGGGTGGCGTAGTGGTGGAGATTAGAGGGGATGCGGAGACTATCGGGTTCGCGGAAACGTGGGTAGTGAGAGGGCAGAGGAGGTTTAAGACGAAGACGAAGAAGGAGGGTGGGAAGGAGGATCGGATTAGCCGGAAGGAGCTGGAGCAGTTGTGAGTATTCATTCTCTGACGTCATTTCGTAGAGTCTTTGGACAGTGTGAGAAGGTATGCTGACTTTTAACAGGGCAGGGCAGCATCTTGACGATGATCAGGTGAAGTTGCTGAAGAAAGCGAGGAGAGAAGGGAATCTACAGTCTGCGTTGCTGGATATACGGCAAAAGAAGAAGCGCGATAAGTTCGCATGGTAAAATTTTTAAAGTTCGAGAGACTATTAATATATTTTGGGATGTATGATATATTTATAAGTTGTGGTACTTGATTTTCGGGATGGAAGGAAGCGGAGTTGGGAATGAAAACTACACTGATTCAAGGCATGAGTGACGGATATGCAAAGCACGGCCTTTTGCATGGCGGTTTGTCGGGGAAATTCCAGGTTTTGGGCACACCTTTGGGGGGCAGGTGTGGTGGGACTATGCAGCCCTTGCGTGGAGGGGTAGATACAAAGGAATACATTCGACGAACATTCTTTCGTCGTCCACGGTGTCAGGGTCTAGAATGCCCTCATGCTCGTGCTCATATATTATATTACCGAAATGCCTGTGAAATGCGGCTTTTGCGAAGTGACGTATATAACATCCATACATATTATGTATACAAGTCCAAATGAGGGACATTCATGAGGGGCTTCAAGATCCAACATGCTTACTGAATCAGCTGACCCTTGCTCGAATCAGCAGGAGTGACATAGTCTGCTGGTACAAAATGTATGCCCGCCAAAGGTACCTCCTGGCAGGTGGATGGCAGCTATCAGTGACTTTATCAGCAGTTAGTGTTAGTATTATCTCTTTGCATTGTTTTGGTTTTGGACAGCTGTCAAGCGGCGGGGATGCTATTGGCTGGGTCATCACAAGTGGCTAGCGGCCAGGCTCGAGCTCTCCCCAGCCATTCCGAAAGACCCCATCACATTGCCAAAAAGGGTAATGTTATTGTTTTGGTCCTTTCGATGGGAAGTTCTTTCTATCGGGAGGGAGGAAGAATGTAAATTAGTTTTCGAAGGGGGGGCAGAGGAGGAGAGGACACTTATCCTCCTTCATCTTTCTTCTATTATCCATTATACGATCCACTCGACTCCATACAATCATTACTAACCATCGATATATGTTGATATCAAACCATCACCAACTTCACCACAAATACTCCGACAGTACTCGCACTCTGTAACGTTACTTAGTAATCTAATATACCTGACTCGAGCCCCTACTACGCAATAAGCAGGGCAAAGCTTCTGTTCCGAAGTTCCAAGCAAGCTTACCAGCTGTACCAACGGTGACCTGCCAAAGTACCTGGCCGATAAGGTAAGGAGGGGAATCCCATGCCTGTCTGGAGAGCTGGTGTGCGCCCGCTGTGGAGCGCCAAGACCGGGATCCAACACAACACATCGCTGCCATTCGTCCCATCTCTCTCGCTTTCTAGTACTAGCCAGCCCCCCACCTTATCTGATCCTGCCATCAACCCACCATCGCAGCTCCCCATCGACACTAGCTCTCCGGCGCACTTCATCACCTCCGAATCCTCTGTCGCTGACTCTCACCCTCTCTCAGACCATCATACCGACCCAGTCTTTCCCTTCTCCATCGATCGTACCCGAATATCTCCTTCAATCTTCTCTTCCACCTCCTCGCTTGCTGTTGTTGCATGTTGGTCTCCACCCGCCTGCATAAGTACCTGCTACTTATCAACCGAACCTCGCAGACTGACAGAAAGAGTCATAGAACCACACCTTAGCTCCGCGAAACCTCCTTCCCCGACCAATAACGCGAAGTCACTCGAAGAGGCGACCTCTGACAAGCCACGCTAAACACTCATCGCGTTTCCGAAACCCTCGCATTGTCAATCTTTGCGTAGTCAGCGATCGGAGTTGATATCGCAAGCCAAAAAAGGTACTATATAAACTACCCCTCCCTTTCGGATCCTCTTCTCGAACCTTGAATCCTTCTTCTCCAGTGATTTTTTGGGTTTTCATGTAACTCTTTCGGGTCCCTCGAGCCACGACGGATTGGATCAAGTTCGCAAAAAAACTCGAGAAGCTGGATTTCCACTACACTCTCTTTTCCTTAACGATTACGACGCTTCTTTTCGTTCTCTGTTGTTTCGCTTTCTTTTGTTATCTATTCCTTCCTTCCTTGTTTCCATCAATTTGTTTATTAGGAGTCTTCATGCAGCTTCCTAACCCACATTTCGTAGCTGGCGTCAACATCAAACCCCACAGTAAACATTCTCAACCTACCAAAAGGATAAAGCTTCCCGCAAATCCTCCCCGCATGCAGGAAGATCTCCCTAAAATCCCCCGGCGGGACTTCCTGGTCCCAAAGAATCTTAATGGTGGTTCTTTGTTCGACACATCGGATGACGAAGATGGCATCTTCACTCCTGGCCCAGGATACTCGTCGGCTGCAACGAGTCTAGGATCTATTCCCGGTCCTAATAAGACCGCTCTTCCTCCCCAGCCACCCCGGCCGGCGACTCCCAGGGCCTCCATTTTGAATCCTAATGTAATTCGGAATTCTGGTGAAACCGTCGTTCTTGCCCCTGTGGCTGCGCCGCCGACGCCTAACTCGCTCGAGCAACGTGAACGGGAACGAGAAATGCTTAGAAAGCGCAAGAGGGAGCAAACTCCCGTCGATGACCCAGTTCAAATACAAATTCAAACAGAGCATCGAGATCGAGAAGGCAGGCTTCTGGAGCGCTCTTTGAAGAGCCCGAGTCCTAGTTCCCTAAAGCCAATCATCAAAAGATCGCCGAAGAGAGTCAGTGTTAGATTCAGCGATGTTCTTAAGGCTTCTCCAAACCTCACGTCAGCCTCGGCAGCTCTTGCCAATGTGCAGAAGAGGAAGAGCAGTATCGATGCCGCTGTTCAGAGTGACACAATCAAAGAAGAATCATCCGACACTGTTGAAGAAGCTACGACTACAAACGCAGCATCGCCTAAGATCAAACGCCGTAAGGCCAATAAATTCTCGCTCCCAGCTGGATCGCTAGGCCTTATTTCCACCGGCGTTATTGCCGCTTGTGTCGGATACCTGGCTGTGAAAAGCTTTTCTAACGAGTCTAAGGCTTCGGACATCTTGTCGAATCTATGCAAGTTGGAAGCGATACAAAGTTTTGGTGATGCAGTACCATTCTGCTCCGGACCCGGTCTACATACCGGGAAACCTCGTGGACCACGATATCACAAGGGCGACCAGTCCCCGCCTGACTATAAGCGACTTATGGAGCTACAATTTAGTTTCGAGAAGATTTTAGAGGATTCAGTTGGAGGCAGTAGACTTGCCTATGATATGAAAAATAGTGAGATGGCTGTTCGAGATTTGACAATTTTGGTTAGAGTTAGCGGGCTCGCTTGTCGGTACGTCTTCTCCAATGCACGATTTATCTAATCTTTGAGACAATTACTAATAAGATATTAGTGAGCAATTGTCAATCCACCTCGAGGAGTTTGGTGACAATGCACGCATCGCCTCACGTAGCCTCTCAAAGTTCTCTTCCCGTGTTATGGGTACTATCGATAGCATTCTTGCTCTTGATGAATGGGCAAAGAAGACTTTGGAGGACATTAGAGATTCGGAATCAGGCGCCAAGTCGTTCAGCAGCTTGGTCCTGTGGAGGGATAATGACCAAATCCGCAGAGATGTCGCCAACACTTTCACAAAGACGACAGAGGGAATGAACGGACAACTTCAACGACTCGTTCTGGAGGCCCAGAACGTTCTAACTATCCTCGATCAATTGGAAGAGAAACTCACGACGATTCGTAAGTTTATCGCGTCATCTACATATATCAGATTACGTAACTAACTCTCTTTCCCAGATGAAATTATCTCCCGCGAAGCCAACCACGTCAAGATGGAACATGACGAAGTCCTATCAGCAATATTCACTAAACTTGGTGCCAACAAGCAGAAGATCGCCCGTAGCAAGGAGCAAGTCGCCCTACTTCACAACGTCAATCACTACCGAAAGACGGCGCTAAGTCACGTTTCCGCCACTGTCGTTGAACTCGACCGCATGAGCGCCGATCTCGAGCAGCTGAGAGAGACAGTTGCGGCACCAAGCCTAATGGACGGAGTCGTCGAAGTTCCCATCGAACTTCACATTCGAAATATCGACCAGGGAATCTTGAGATTGACCGCTGGAAGATTGAAGGCATCGACTCGAAAAGAAGAGTATGTGGATTCATACCCTTTGCTATCCTTATAGGGCCAGGAGGGACTATGAGGCTGATGTGACATGGTGTCTGTAGGTACGCACAAGCCGTTATTGCCGGAGTGGACTACTCAAACATGTTGATCAATTCCCAAATTGCCGAAGCTGCATCCCAGCAAATACTCCATAATGTGGATGTTTAAGTGGTCTTGCATCTAACATTCCCCCTGATACATCGGTGGATATCCCGCTCTTTCTTATCTGTCTTGATTGATAACTCTCCTTTTTCCTCCTGCGACGGTTATCAGAAGCTGAGTCATAGCAGATGATACCCGAGAGTTTATCTATTCCTTGACAGTTTCTCTCTCTTTTATTATTGGAGTCTTGTGGGTGTATTAGGTTTTGTATCAGGAATTTAAGGAACTTCGTGAAATATACGTCCGGAGTTCTGGCCTTTTGATTTGCAGTTACACGCTTCTGTTTTTTGCCTTCCTTTGCTTTTATAGGGCCGCCCAGGTATCGAAAAAACGATATAAAACCTCGAGGCAACTGGCCCTTCTTTTCTTGAATTTCTGCGCCGCACATGCTTTACACTTACCATATCTCCACTTTCCCGCGCCATAGTATAGTGTCTGTTTTACTTTCCATTCACACAGCGAGCGAACCGTTGCACATTTACTGACTTTAACTAACTTCATCCTGTACTTTTGATTTCTTTTGTTCACACACATACTAGCACAGCGTCTTGTTTAGCTCAGCGGTTTTTTCTCTTCATTTCTTATTTCCCACTCATGTATACCCAAACTCCTTTTTCTAATGGCTCCTGGATCAGTACTACTGTTTCCTTGATTTTGATTATTTAGCGCTGGAATCATGTATCAACGGAGTTTGAATGTGGTATTGTGGTGTCCCCGGTTTCTCTCCGTCCTTTCTTCACGATTTCCCCGTTTCGCCTTTTGGTTTTCCGAGCATAGCACAGCACTGTAGGTCGAATATAGTCTGTGTTTTACTTATTTCTCATGTATCAGGAAATCCTACCCTGTTTTCCTCTTTCCTATTTTCCTCTGGATACTATATAAAGTATATTCCTAGTTTTCTTATTTTCCATTCCTATTTTCAACAAATCTTGTAATTTACCGAAACAAAACCTCTCTTCTTGTATAAGTATAACGGCCGCCAGCATATTTTACTAGCCTTTCTTTCTTGGGAGGGGTTTTTTTTGTCATTTTCTTTCCTTTATTTTACTATAAAGGTGTAATCAGCCTTCTTTCCAGGATTGTATTACCAGATATATTTGTACATGTATACTTATACTTACGTAGAAGCCTTCTTTTGGGGATTTCTTGGAGGAGGTTGTGGACCGGTGGATGCGAGGTTGGTGGGGTTTATAGATTCTTAGGATTGGGTGGTTTTTCTTGATAAATAAAATTGTCGGATCCTGAGAGTTTTTATGTTTAGTTGATGAAGGCCTAGAGTGATGTACTCTTGATAGGACCGTATAATCCTAGTTTGAGATTTACGAGACCGGTCCTAGTCTGATAAGATCCTTAGGATTAGAAAGGATTCTAGGATTCCCCAGATAAGGAGCGATATTTGGCCTAATTATAACACGGAAAGGAATTTGGGGGTGGGTATCTGAAGCTTTATCAAATCATGGCAATTGGTCAATCCAAGGAAACCGGAAGTTACCCGCCAACTAGTCCGCGTTGAATGGAGCTTCCAGACTACCCACTCACGAAGCCTAGCAGCGGGGTCCAATTCCATGGATAAAGGTGCATTTGGTTTCTTTTTCCCGTTACTGTCTTAAATACGCGAGATTCAGAAGAACGCGAGAATCGAACCGGACCTATACCTACCCCACCCCAGATATCAAGAACCGAAACCGACGCCATGTTACTACCAACGGAAATTCTGCTTGAAATTCTACGTTATACAGACCGCAAAACACTAGCCAAGCTTCGTATGGTTAATCAATCGCTATGTGGGGTTGCAATAAATATTCTGTTCGAGGAGTTAAGCATACACTATGGACTTGATCGCTCGATTGTTCAGATGAGAGCTATGATTCGGTCGCCGCTACGGTTCCATGTCAAATCGGTTTTTATACCGACCGAATCGTTCTATTCGAATTTTGCGAAGGGTATGATTTTTCTTTTTGATTTGCCTACCCTGGAATCATGTTTATCAATTGATCAATCGCTGGAGCTGCTTTTCAGATACATTTCCGGCAGATTTTAACTGAATTAACTTGTTTAATAGACGTAACCCCTCTTCTCCCATGGTCTAAACAGCTTAACCCTCGTGACCTCTCTTACCGGCCAGAAAACACTGATAATAAAAAGGATACACCTTGGGCAACTTATAATCTCGAGGACCAAGCCATTTTGTATAAAGTTGCACTTATTGAGCTTCTAGAAGCCTGTGTAAACTTGCAAGAAGTTATAATTGCAGTGGGGCGTCTTCGGGGCCGTCATTATCAGACGGATAGGTGGTCGTTACTTTTCTCACAAGACTTTTTTCGAGTTATTGCAGGACTTGGGGTTACGAAAATGAAGATTCTGCTGCCGTCACGGGGTTTTTTCAGAATTTTATTCTCTCCGGGTCAGGATGTTCCTCATGATACTATGATACTTTCTCCATCCAGCCCGTATGGAACATTTTCAAAGTGTGTATTCCCCCAGATTGAGATGTCCTCGGAGATAACAAGAACAGAAGAAAAACGAGAATCAAGTTAACGCGAAAACCTTCACCAGCCTTAAATCCCTGGAAATTGTGGTTTACAACTTCGAGTACGAAACAATGTTGGACTTTGAAGACAGAATTACTATGGCGCCCTGCATAGAAAGCTTCCTATCTGGTATGCCGGAGCTAAAATCATACGCTTTCACCAATACAAATATATACTTGTCCAGTCAAATCTACGTACTACCCCCACCATCGACATGTTCCCATTTTACATCCCTCACTCTTCGAGGTTTAAGCCTTACAAGGACGTTCTACGAGGGTTTTCGGACATTTATCACTTCTACGCCATTATTAGCAAGTTTGGCGATGCATGAGGTCTTTATCATCGTTGCGGATTACGCATACATGGATGAAAATGACCACTTAAATATCATAAACAATCCAAGACCGGGTGGTAGACATATCCCTTCAGAACTCTTCACCAATCCTCCAAAGATAAACTGGGCAGACATATTTGCACATCTTTCAAAATATCTTCCAGAGCTTACGGAATTCACTTTTCAAGGACTTTTTAATGGGAGGGCTAGTATATTGGGTATACCGAGTACGACTGTTACACCGATTGTTCCCGTTGGCGGGGATTATGAGACTGTGGTTTTTGAGAATTTTAGGGAGAGGACGGAGGGGAAGGGGTTGGTTAGTCCTTTTAGGAAAGATAATGTGGCTTTGAGGGTGCTTAGAGAGGAAATTGAGGAGAGGAGACGGAGGAATAAGTTAATGCCTTTAGCTGGAGCGGAGAGGGGTGGAATAGGGTCTGCTAGCGAGGAGGAGGAAATTCCGCCGTTGTGGCACTTTTTGTTTAAATGCTGAATAACTACATTCATAAAACCGTATGTACTCCTTAAGTATGAAGTATATGTGATAAAGGATTGGGCAAATTCATTGTGCAAGTAACTAAAGCTAGGCGCTTTCAGATCGTCTAGTAATATACGCTTAACCTCGATTATCCCTGTTTACAGGCCAACGGTTTCTCTACACGAGGTAAACGCCCCCTTTTAACTAGATCGAGGCATGAATACAAATTTTCAACAGTGTATAAATAAACTCTTTCATGTAGTATATCTTTGATCTCGCAAACTGCCGTAATCGTAGATTTGGTAATCGCCCGCGGCAGTACCTACCAAACCCAAGAGTGTTGATAATAGGACTAATGCTCCGTCAGAAAGTGGTTACCTAGATATGTTGTCTGTTGCATTTTGAACAGGATCTATGAGGTACAATCCCGTAGTCCACACCCTAGTACCACCTACCCTTCCCTTACAGCCATACCGCCATTCAAAATCATGTCCGTGTTCGATTGTCTGAAAAAGAATACTCGAATTCCACTTTATGTGCCCCCGTTAAGATGGCGGGAGGAGCACCTCGAGCACTTCCGAGTTTCCAAAACGATCAATAAACTCGAACTGCCCACGATACCCAGTGACATATTAGAAGCCCTCAATCCTATCCCTGGAACACCGGCGCCGAGGTCGCGGAAATATGTAGACTTACGCTGGTTTTGTGAATCAGCTGTATTTGAATTAGTTGAGACGATTGGGTTGAGTTATAAATACTACGCCCAAACGGACCGCCATCGGTTCGTCTGTCATACTTGATCCTTTCCTCCTATCAATTAACTTACGAAAACATATGTACGCCGTGCTAGCATCGATCTTACGCTCAAAAATATAAAAACTCCGATAGTTCCAGATTGTGTGGTTTACGCTCACACGAACTACATTGATCAGAGGATATTTATCGCCATCCTGAGTTCCGTACAAGAGGGCCGGCTGCCGGGAGCTGAAACACAAAAAAGGCAGCCTAAACGGCATATTCTGCAGCGAAATGAGCGGAAATATCCGATATCACCATTTGCGTTTGCAACTTTACTCGCAATAGCGCAGAATCGGTACTACAGTTGCCGCAATTTCGAATTATATGAGGTTTGCTTCCATGATTGATTGATCTAGAGTATGGATAGGCTTAAAGCTAATAATTTGGTTTTTCAGGCCGATTTGATTTACATCGAAGCGGACTGCTCGGTAACGCTCATCAGTGCAGAATTTCCGCGAAATTATCTTGAGCATGTGATAACTGGCGAGGGAGAACTTGGAGAGGGTGTTGCAGTGAAACTCAACGTTATAGAAGGGTAGGTTTCTTTCATGGCCCACGTTTACACAGCATAGATGGATTGTTTCTAATGTGATTTAATTTCTAGTTTGAGCGGGCCAGGGTCATGGAGTAGCTACCAGCCATTTTTGTGGTTGGTAAAAGAACATTTTGAGGAAACAAATTCAGAAGATGGATAACTCTCTGGGATACAGATTCCTCCTTCTCCTGCCGCCCGGGGTTATCTGTTGTACTCCCAATTTTTATTTGTACTCTTTTCCAAAAGGCATCTTTTATTGAAGAGCCTACTAAGATAAACTACTTTTAATTTTTGCATGTACATCTTACATAGTTGGCACCTACATCTTTCTCCTTTTTGCTGGCGTGGGGTGCGGCGAAGAATCCATGAAATCCTCCATTTGATTCTCCGCATGGTTTTCTTGATCATCTTCCATTAGCTCATTGAAGTCCCCATCTTCCATCTGGTCGTCGAAATCCCCATCCCCACCTCCATCTGAATAATAATCTGATCCATCTTCATTGCTATCATAGTACTCAGAAGCTTGATAATCTAAATCCCCGGTTTCATCTTCATTTGTGTCTTCCAATGCGCCTGAAGAGTTTATTATGTGCACATCATAGAGGTAGTCGATCAATGAGGCCATCATAATGATAGCTTCTTCGCGATGTTCCGCTTTGGCTAAGTCACGGCGAGGGGTGAGTTCCACCTTTAAATATTCATTTTCCTCGTCTAGATCGGATTCCTGTTCGGGGAGCAGGTATTGTTTGAGATATGCTCGACTAAATTCCGCGGTTGCAATTTGGAAAGTGGTATGCTGAAGGATCACTAGAAAAACGCTATGATAAATTCCAATGAATTGCGACGCAGGTAAGTTGGTTAGCTAATCAGTAAGCTCTTAATAAATCATCGTTTTACTAGAGGCCAGTAAATCTTACCGTAAGTCAGCATCCGGAAGCTCATCAATGGCTCTACATAGATCTACCTCTTGAGTTTGATCCTACAGCTCATGAGTTCTGTATTAGCATGCCGGACATCAAGTTCGAATTTAAGTTAAAATCTCGTGACCCTTGGGTAGGCCTCTCTTAAATGGGCGGAAACGTGGTTGGGTTTCTGTCTTACACGCTTTCTTAACGAAATTGAATTTTGTTTAATGCGCTGAAGCAATATTCCCCACATCTCAGCGACGTTTTGCCCCAAGCGCTGACAAACACCATCCGCTGTGGCCAGCGTCGTAGCTTCGCGACTCAGCCAACTTCTCTTTGTTTCGACGGGAGATATCCGCGACCGAGTTCGAAATAAGTTAGACTTCCGCTCCTTCAATACCACTATAATACAGCCATCATCAAGCACGTTGCAATCGATAAGACCGGCCGTGACCCGATCGCGAGAATGGTGTGGCCAATTCTCATACCAAATGTAAGCTCCACTAGGAGCAGGTACAGCTCCCGTTTCACCGTAGTTCGAAAAAAGGAACATCGGTTCCATGTATTCCAATAACACTCCTTGAATGAATTGACTAGCCAAATGTTGCGCCATAGGTTCATACTTCAATTCATCTTGCTGCCCCGTGGAATCGGTATTTCGACTGTCGGCGTAGGTACTATCAGATTCACCGGTTTTCGGAGGGCTAGAGGAAGGTTGCTCCGGCGAAGATGCGACATTTGTAGGGTTGCGAGTAGACCGTGTACTCGTACGAGAGGGCCGTACGCTCCCAGGACCAGGAACTGTGTCTTTTTTAACGTCTTTGCGAATAGCATCAGCTACAGCTATCAAAAATGGTCCGAACTTAGTATCGCCCGCCAACTCGTTAAGTTTTGTCGGATTCTCAGACAATAAGACATCTTGTTGGAGGCTACATAATGCCTGGAACTTTTCTGCTTGTTGGGAGGTAGATATGCTATCTTGACATCTTTGGTAATATTTTTCTAGATAGGGAAGACGATCTTTCCGTGTTTGCGTGAGCACCCGAAGGTATCTCAAATGCTTGCGATCCCATTTGCTGCCACTTGCAGAAGGATCGAAAGGTTTAGGAAGGGTTGTGTCAATATTGCTCAAACCAAACGTCCGCTTGAATCGAAGTATAGTTGAAGGATAGTTATGGTCTCGAGTATAATTCGACGACCGAGACATTGCGGGCAAGAATAATAAGCGCAAAGTTTACCATATAAGTCATTCGGGGTGTGATATACGATACTTATATGCAGGTCGAAAATTAGCACTTGGACCGTATTCACAAAGAGCGGGGGGCGGGGTAGTTTGCCCCACACTTTCCCCCAGCTACTAGTAAACGATAGTAGTTTTGCCATTAGCCATTCATAGCTAAACTAAGAGCAGTTGGATTTGGTAGGTTTTACTGCATGTGGCACAGCTCCCAGGATATCATAACATGCATGTCGTGTTGCAAGCGTTGGAATATGGGAGCCCCGAATGGCTAAGATCCCTGTGTCACAAGCCACGAGATCAGCTGATTTTAAGGCATAGTTGGAGGTTCGCGACGCGAAGAATCCATCAACGTCGCATTGCAGCAGCCGGCAACAATTGCAATACCATCTCAATCTCAATGTGCATATCGCGGGGTTGGGAGGATGTCGATATTTGACGCCTTAAGAAGAACCTCTCGACAACCCTTGTATCTTCCGCCCGAGGACTGGACCGAGTCACATTTAGAACACTTCCGGCTTTCAGAGAAAGCCCTGCCTCTGGTCTTGCCACACGCAGGCAAAGATGCACCAAAGACAATACGGGGGCTCCCGAAACGGGTTCCCGCTTACCTACGTTATGATGTGCTCACTGATTTCATCGACGAATCGGTAGTAGATTTTCTAGTCTCCAAAAACCTTTCATATGACTTTTGCGAATTGGAGTTCGGGTAAGCAACCCCACACGCGCTTCCTTTGATGTCTTTAGCTAGCTAACGTTTAGTATTAGAAAGAGTGTAATGTTAAAACTTGTCATTAATCAGATTAAAACAACCGTCGTACCCGAGAAGGTAGTTGCTGTAACTGCGGGAACACCGGGCATTTTTATTGCGATTACGTATGGAACTACAGCGGAAAAGGTCCAGAAACCGATACGAAGGAGACTCAGGAGTCGCCGGAAGGCTGTAGCGACGCCAACATTTCCAGTATCTCCGTACGTATTCGCGAATCTATTAGCCATGGCGCAAAGCCGATATCACTACAACAAATGTCTCAACTCTTACAAGGTAGATTCGGCCTAGTCCTTCAATTCAAATAGAAATACGACTGACGAGTGAGCAGGTGGAGTTGATCCATTTTTATGGCTCTATGGCTATGGCTTTGATAAGTGCGGAATTCCCACGACAATACATCGAACATGTCGCCACCGGCCATGGAGAGCTCCCGCACGATATGAAAGTGAAAGTCAGAATTCTAGATATGTTAGTGAGCCTGACGCTCCCGCCAATAGCCCTCAAACTAACACGATTCTACCCTAGGGATCTAAAGACGGAGAAATTATCTAGCCGGCTATACCGATTTCTCCTGTTAGCAAAACGACATTTAGAGGCCGTATGGGCAGGAAACGGGAATCTCAGCGATCCCAAGAATATTCCAATGAAAGTCGATGCCCACCAACTTTATTTAGAGGATTCATCAGATGAGTACGATGACGATGATCGCAAAATGAAAAAGCAGTTCTGGGCTGATGCAGCCATATGCGAACACAAACCAGGCTGCTCTGGAAATCAGGAGTTTTTTGGGCAATCATCCTTCTCTCCCGACGTTGCCACTTCAAAAGGCGTCGGGAACGTGTTTGAGGAGATGTACACTTGCAAGCGAGTTTTTCACTATTGCAGATTTCGTCCCTGGACGATGATGGAGTCCACTAGGGGAGATGCAGATGAAGATGAATAGGCTCGCTATCAGATATATCCTATAGCGGCGATGTAACTACCAATACAGCCCACCGATCCACCGGCGACGCTTCAAAAACACTGCCCCAAACCCTGAAACGGACACCCAGTTCCTTCGGCACCAGTATGCAAAAGCTACCAACTCAGAGCCAATAGCGCACTGCAAAACTAATTGAACTGGCCTCGTAAAACAACCTCAACCAAGCAAAAATCGAACTGAAAGAGTTCAAAAACTGTAGCTCGAGCTAATATCTATCAACTCGCCTTGAAAGGACTGTTACATTATAAGGCGCCCAACAAATGATCATTAATTAGTTTCTATTCCGAACACAAGTACACTGTTGTGGGGTAACTACCTGACTTTCCGGAGGCTAAGTTTTTTGACATGCCCAACAACCCGAGAAACCACGTCTCCCTTCCCAGACCGGTCAGAGAGCCCGAAGAATCTCTTCCCTCTCTCCTTCGAATGGCATTTCGGAGACTCGGTTTGTAAATATGAATACTCAAACCCAATACCCCTCTCACCTAATATCCCATGTATCAACCTAACCTCTTTGAGCGGCATAGAATTCACAAATGCTTGCATTGATACACGCTTCAAGTTTGGTAGGGATTCCGGTAGCAAAGTACGCAGAACGTCGCCGATCGGCGAACAGTGATACCAGACCCCTCGGGCTGTTGAACAAAATGTCTTCAACGAAATAAGTGAAGGCGGTAACCAGGTATTCGGATCCTCCGCTGGGACGGCCAAGTGTGCCGTGCCATCACTTTGAAACATCCGATTTTCAACCTCTAGGTGTGTAAGGTTTATCAGGCCGCGAACTAGAAGGCGACCGTATACTCCTCCAAAGTCGATTTTAAAGCAAGTCAGTGTTGCTGAGTGGGAGAGAACGGCGTTTCCAATTGAGATTCGTTCAGATCCATAGTGCCATCCGCGCATAAGATGCAGCGACTCCAGTGCTTTCGGCGCAGTAATAACCTTGTCGAGATGGATCCCACAGGTTGCGAATTCATCAATAACTAGATGCTTGATTTCGCAAGCCCCCTTCTGAGGAATCCAACAGACGCACATCGCGCCAGTATCTTCCCCATGTGTATGGCACATACAGTCGGTTTCCGTATTTTCTGTTGTTGCTCCAACGATGAAGCTGGTAGGCCTCGAGAATCGGCCGGCATTAGATTTGAAGATTTTCACCCGACCCTCCATCTGATCATAACTCGCAACATCTTTGTCGCCCCATCCAAATTCCTTATCATAAACAACGCCTTCCTCATCTTGCTCTGAAGGCCGCAAACCAAAAGCCGTGAAAGACTGTATTCTAGGGAATTCAAGGAATTGGAATGCCATCGGGCACCAAGACCTGGATGAGGCTCCCCAAGCGTTGCCGTATTCGAACTTTGTTAATGTCCCTTCACATCTCGGTAATCTCGTATTTAGTGCCTCTTCGAGCAACAATGGCGGTTTAAATCGTGAGGCATATGAACCGCTATGAGACGCATCTTTCCGAAACCTCAGTTCTACCAAATTTGGTAAACTGTATATCAAAAGCGTTAAAATCATATCCGATTTTCCTTCTGCAATAGCATCCAAAAATTTTTGATCACCGAGCCCAAGGTCTGCCGCAATTTTGTTCAGAACTTGGATCATGCGCTGCCACTCGACTTGTTTGCCCTTTTGACCCTCCTCTCGCTGGCCGCGTGTCGCATTCCCTCCCCAGTATGAACTCGCCCAAAGATCCGTCTCCCACCATTCTTCGATCGCAAGGATTCTAACCGCCTCTGATCTTTTTGGATCCGTTTGAATGACTTCCAAAAACCGTGGTACAAGGGCTATCGCAACCTTTTGCACACCACCCTCGGACTCAAAACCCGACTTGGGCGCCGTATCCGCAATTGACAACTTTTCGTAGAACAGTGGGTACACAATATCCCTAAGCCTCCGACAACTTCCCATCAGCCCTTCGAGCTCCACAGGGTCTGGTTTATATCTTTCAAAGTCGCGGTGGCCATTGATGTTTTCCCTATAGATTTCGACCGGAATATCTTGGCTTTCGATGAGGGGAACGGGAATATCTTGTATTAGTTTCCAGCGCCAAGTTTCGGTTTGGCGCACGTAGAGGGCGATTTGAGTGAGAAGTTCGTCGGGGAGTGAAAGCAGCGACTTTTTCGGCGGCCGCTTCGGGAAGAGTGTGAGCATCGTATATATACGTATATGTTTCGTGGTCTGATAACTTTCGTGTATGTCGTGCTCCCAAACCGTCTTGCACTGGTGAAGCGATTCAATGGAGCTATGTGGATAATGTAATTTCGCGAATTCGAGCTTAATGCGTTACAATATGCAGCATTACAAACAAAGAAACGGCGGAGTTAAACGAGTAAAAATTGTGACCGCGAGAGCTCCTGGACAAATTGGAAATTATTAGGTCGTTGGGTTTGGGGGATATATATCGTCAGTAGCACATCGCTATTTACGCAACAGGCTGGCAGGAATTGCCAGATATGAATATCTGGATGGTAATGTGCGCATGTGCTCCGCGTCGACACGGAGGGCAGCTCGAAGGCGACAATTAGTCGTTACCAAGTTGCTTATTTCGTTCGCTATCGTCGCAAGGTGGGGGAAGGACGCCCCACTTTTAGAAGGATAATACGAGAGATCGGACTCGCGAGTAGGGATGTTTATTAAAAACGGGTATTGTATTATTTTTTACAACTTGTAAAATTTTTAAAAAATTTTGGGGGGAAGCTGAGGATTTTATATGTGTGCTTTATCAGGTCATAACCGTGCTTCTTGAAGGCCCCTGAAGTGGATACGACGTTGTAATTCGATGCGCAACTCAATTACCCAGTCCAAGCGCCAGCGTTAATTTTAATTTACTGTCTCTCGGAATTGGCCATTCACATGAAGTACCTATTCAACTGCCTAGTTATAAGTGACGGCTGGGGCGCCTACAGCTGAATTCCGTGCATTCTCAATCACATTGACTAATGGTTTCGCTCAACAATCTCCTTTGCGAAAGTAGCAAAGTCTCTGTGGTCAACTTTGTCGAACAAATTCGGCTCTGGAAAGTTCGGCGTTAGCCACAATAATTGCAGTTGTCGCAAAAGTAGTTCTCGAATTGGTACTTACGAGTGAAGACTGCCAATGTATTTCTAGCAACACCAGGAGCTTTCGAAGCCCTAGCGCCTCTAACGAAGTGCGGCACGGCCTTGAATTTCCCCTGGGTGATTACCTCCAAAGCTTCGCCCGTCTGGAAGGCGAGACAACTCCTTGGGATCCCAACCTTGACAACCTCACCCTTTCTATTTTTGATATATAAGCCTGATTCCGGGTCTGGAGAAGCCGCAAGTTCCTCCAATTCAACACCGTTCTCGAGTGAAGGTGGGTTTGACCTCTCATCAACGAACATGGCCGATGTTAAGCCAGTAAGACAACCATGGTCGAGATGAGTACCACACCAACTATCGAGGTCGTCTTCGCTTTCTTCAGTCGCGGAGTCTGGTGGAGGGAAATAATGGAGTAATCTAGCTTTGCTCGACGAGGAGGTCTTGACGATATGTTCAAGATATCCCTTCTTGTAGTCTCCAATATTCTTCTCCGCATATCGGTCGCATGCTCGTGCTACAAGGACAGCGGTATCGATTATCAAGGCGCACTGTGACACAATTGTTCAGTAACCGAATTCAAACTTTATGCCCATATATTGTATACACACCAACTCTTGGAAAGTCTGCTTAAAACCTGGCAACAGAGCTTCTGTCGGCCAGATATTCCCTTTTGTATACTCTGGTAGGTGCGGATAATCCCCCTCTGCTCCGTCTAGTTTAGGGTCCTTGTACCATGCGCAGTTCACATAGTAGCTCCCCTTTAGTGTATCGTATTTTCCGTTATCCAACTTTTCCTTTCCGCACGACCAACCAACAAGCCATTTCGCCTCTTCGCATTCAAGACTAGCCAAATCTGCAGCCGGGAGATTACCGAGATGGGTAGCGTATGATAGAAGTCGTAGACGAAGAGCAGCGAACTTCGCATCTAGATCTGAAACAACGAGGATACCGAGCGACTCGGGCCCGAATGCGTTCTCTAACTTTTCGAACGGGACAGTACCCTTTTCGAGCTCATCAAGAGTAACGGTTACAGGGTCTGCTTTCGCGTAAGTCGACATTGTGAAGATATTATTGTGTAATGGTTGTGTAACGTAACGCTAGTTTTATCGATACGCGATAACGCTTATCTACAGCTGCATGCGAATGTATCGAGAAGAAAACGGTAAACTCGGTTCCTCGTAGGTGCATGCGGATTTGGAAGTACTTGCGAGGTGGATGGTATCAAAGAGAGAAAAAAATACATGGAACCGCATCGCGTTTTAAACACCGCCCCACAGAGTCGGATAACGCCGGATTCCTTGCGACACGAGCGCTGCTATCGACAAAGGCCTCAATGTCTCAGACCGCTGATAGCAAACAGAGTTGGAGAGGTTCTTACTACCTGCCTTCCTTGAAAGACGTCGGCTATCGATGCAACTAGGGAATCCTTGAAAGCTTGAATATGGTTTTGCAACATTCCAACACAATTGAGCTGTGGACACGCAGATGGTCTATTTTGGCAGGTCGGGTCCCCGTAAGGCGTGACGAACGGACCATTGCATTGGGCACAATCCGCTGGTTGGACGGACTCAAGCAGGGTAGGATGGGTAACCAAAATCTGCGATGTAGGGTTGTTATATCCAATCTCTCATAGACTTCAACATGGAGTTGGGCAATTCGTTATTTTACCATGCTAGATACTAAACGCGTTACCATATCATACTACAAAAAGTCAACTTCTCTTGATCTCGTACCTGACATTCCTCAAAATCCAACCATACAACCTGTTACTAGATCCGGGAATATCGTCCAGCTAATAAAACACTCATTCTTAATGAAACCCTAGAGAATTTTAGTGTAGGCTGGCAGCTAGCTGACACAGCAGGCATCGCATCATACAGTTAGGACCGTGAATACTTAAATATTGGCCATAAACTCTATTTCCCGTTGTGAATGCTAAAAGTACATATATACAACCTCGAGTCCATTCCTATTATAGTACATATCCCAGCTCCTGCGCCTCCTCTCAACTTATTTCTCAGCGATAATGTACTTAACATCATCAATAACAATCGTACAGTAAGAGCCAGTCATCCCATCCAACAAATTCGCGAGGAACTTATTGGCATCCGAAATATTGATCATCAATCTCGCAACAGGGCCAGTATTGAACGTCACCTTCCTCATTCCATCAGAAGTATTGATACCGGGTCTGAACTCCGCCTCTTGCGCCGCCAACGCCTGGAAGGATCGGGTTCCGTCGGGATTGGTTATTTCAACGTACGGTGTAAACAGCACATTACAGATCATTGGCGCAGCGGGCATGCCGGGGATGTGGACTTCGCAGCCGAAGTTTAATTCTTGAGGTTGGAACCAGTCGAGCTTGGAGCCTTCGTAGTATATTTCAAGGGCAGGCGGGAGGAAATCCTCGTTGATTGGTGATTTGGCGGATGCGGCTAGTCCGACGTTTTTGAGGGAGTTCTGAACTATTGTGAAGTCTGTGAAGAGAATTTCAGAGTTGACGCCAACAGGGGCGTCGAATTCGGGCGCATCTTCGAACTAAGAATTCAAAATAAACTATCAGCGGACTGTCTTGAATCAAAACATCCAGGCAATTTTGGAAGATTAGTACTTACGTCTGCGATGACATTCTTTGCTGGGTTAACCTGCGAATAACCCAATCCTGCAAAACACGAAAGCAGCGAAAGCGAAAGAATAGTTGATCGAAGCATCTTGACAGAACTACCCAACAGAGAGGTTAAAGATAACCGAGAGACGATAAAAAGGAGCGACGGGAAGATCAATGGATTTCAGATCTATGGTTTTTTCGATTTTGGAAGAACAAGATGTAAATCTCTTTTGGAAACCTGTCCCTTCTTAAATACATATCCAAGAAGTGGAGACCTATACCAATCCATTACATACCACAAAACTACGCTGACCCTGAAAATCCGCGGCCATAATGGTAAGATTTGCGGGCGTGGAAATTTGAAGCGGGGACGAGATAGCTATATTGAAGGAGGTATTATCACTTTTCCCAGGTTTGAACACATGGATTCCATGTGCTATCCTCAATATATCGCGCCCCCGTGGTCGCAACATGAAGTAAGGTTCAAAATACCGACGATCCTTGCCCCGAACGTTTGCGCAGCTTAAACGGTTCTTGAAGGGCTGTGGGAATGCAGAAAGTAATGAGGCGTTGCTGTTTCAAAACACTTTCCCAGAAACGGTGCCGCCGAATGTGGTTAGCGAGTAGGCAAAAAGTCTGTGCTTGCTGGCCCCTTATGCCACGGGACGAATTGCCGAAGCCTAACGAGACCTCAAACCCTGGGAACTCCATCG
Source organism: Arthrobotrys sinensis (assembly GCA_036971225.1). NCBI lineage: Eukaryota > Fungi > Ascomycota > Orbiliomycetes > Orbiliales > Orbiliaceae > Arthrobotrys > Arthrobotrys sinensis. The sequence continues at coordinate 787,171 of JAJTTV010000009.1, read as the reverse complement.
AAAGCGATGCTTGCTAACCAGCGACCGGGTGTCTAGGCAGATTTCGCCAAGTCGTGGCATTCGGAAATGGGCGATCGATAAATTACATTTGTGTCATGTAAAATTTGGAAAAAGAACTCGAATTACTTTGGTGTGCGGCAAGCGGATATCGCGGATTTTCCCCTGCGACCGACGTTCTACTATATAAGATCCTAGGAATAGTTACTTGTTCTCATTGAGGGTTGTAGATTTGGACATACGATTAGACCGGAGAGCTATCAATTGGAGTGCGAAGAGACGGAAGAAAAACTTTATATCCCTCCGCACGATCATGGCTCACTGGTAAATCATGCATGTTGGTCCACGGGCATAATCGATAAGGGATAGCTAAGATGCAGGGACAGCTAAGTTACCACCCATAAGCCTGCGGAATCGGTGATCGTTAACTGAGTCCGGCCAAATACTCCGTCAGTTAGTGCTTACCACAGTTGACCAGTTCATGTCATACTTCTGGTTCCAATTTCGAAAATCCAACGTGTTAACACGGCAAATGGTCTCGGTCTGGCCTGACACGGAGAGATAACGAGCGAAGCACAAAGCTGGGTTTTCCAAGCTGGTCCCAATGTTAACTCCCAATAACCCAATTGAATTGTAATGCACTCTCGCTAACCGAACTCATATGTTGATGGAGTCCCCTTTACAGAACCTATAATTAAGAATCTCACTAAACGCCTTTCCATAGACCTCACGCCAGAACAATGCCATAAGGCCCCAATCTATTACAAAACTTCAACCATTCCTCCTTCGATGCAAACCCCCTAATCCACTCTAATTTCTGATTGAACGCCCAGACAATATCATTCTACCATAATAGTTAGCCAAATCCAAAATGCTAAGAGGCACTGGATGTGTTGATATAACTTACACAACCCCCAAGATTCCAGGTCTTGACCTCACCCCCCTTACAATCCAGATTCCCAATACCAATCCTCCTCTTTAACGTCGTACGGAACTCCATTGCCAATATTGCGAACTCTTTCTCAGCAATTTTTTCACGACATACAATAATCTTCTCCAACATTTCCCCTTTGCTCACATCTAGTTCAATCGTCTCACAATGATCACCCGCAGATATTCGCCCCAGATACCTTGGATTCCCCGAGAGCTCTTTATCCTTCTCCCCATAGAATTTCACAGATAATCCCGTGACATGACGTGTGTATTCGGTTTCTTTCGGCTGGTTGTTTATATAGACGATAATGGACTTGCAATCGGTTAGATCCACATGAGACACAAACATCTCACTAAGAATGTCTTTGGGTTCATTGTGATGAGAGTCCGGGGCTTCGATCATTGGGCTGAATTGAGCGTTCTCAGCGGCGACAGCTCGCTTCATACCCCTAATATCAGAAGGAGGGATAGGGCTCTGCAAAGCCGTATCAGCTCTACTGATTATCCCTAAACCTATTATACCGCGCCGACTAGGGGAGGCCATCTAGATGAGACGGTAAGAAATCGTTAAGAAAGCTCGATATCAAGAGATTTTCCAAAGGTCATACCCATCCAGATCGTCCGTACAGCCCCGTTATCTTATGATTCTCCATTTCTGGCATTAGTGTGTGTAACAGAGTGTTGGGGTTCTGAGATAACCCTAGCACGAGATGGAAGCGTCGACGACAAGTAGTGTAGAGCTACATCATAAATCCGAGGCTATGATTAGAAAGGGACCGTTTTTAATTTGTACAATGGTGATAGGCTCACTGTGATTCTAGAAATTGTAGGAACCTCTCGTATCCCATAGATAGCGATGTCGCTCATCGACAATGAGCACAGCGCCACTTCTATGTATCGCACCCTCTCTTTTCGTTCCGGGTTCAAAGGGAAATCAATAGGTACCCCATATTCCGATCCAAAAGCCCACTTCTTAGCTACGGTTCCATCTTCGTCTGTTATCGAGAACGAAAGACCGACGAAGAGGTGTTGACTTCCAACCCAGCATGTAAATCGGTCGGGGAGTTCGTCCTCGAAGTTAATAAAGGAGAACGGTTTCACTGGCCCGGCTTTGACCTTGTCGTGGAAAAACCGGAGATCAAACCGTATGCATCCAGACTGAGTCAATTCAACCGTATGGTCTAGAACGCCACAGTAGCGTGATAAATTCAAAGATTGGCCGAAGGATACTATAGGCGGTCTCGGCTGCCACAAGTTATGACAGGCGAGAGACTCTCGTAGGCCAAGGACGACTAGCTGCGGGGAGAATATTCCAAAACGCTTAATCTTGTAAACCTGTTTAAAATTAAAATATTAGCCGAATACCTTGGTACCTCATGATTTGCAGAAAAGTGGTTATTACAAACCTCGGAATCCACAACAACAGCAGCGACGGATAGCCCAGATGATTCAAACTTTGGAGGAAGTATAAAATTCCTTCTCATAACCGCAGCTCCATCCATATTCATACCTTCTCCTAACCATTTTTGCTCCCGTCCCGCCCAGTAACACGATCCAGGGACGATCAAAATATCTACAATCCCATATTGATTCACCGCAATCGCCATGTTGTACTCTTCGAATTCTCTGTCTAGCAGAACTCGCCTCATTCTCTGCCGGCTCACCAGCCCAATCGCACCTACCAGTTTACCCCCCCAAAGGAAGCTTAGTCCAGTGACATATCGCAGCTTCCCTTCTCCAGTAAATGTCACCCCAATTTCGTCTACCAACAGAGGCCCGAGGCATCCACGCGTAGAAACGGCTCGCATGTCCTCAAAGTCTTCGGTAGGACGTTCTAGGTCTGGTGGCTCAATCGTTTGTACGATATATGGTATTACACTATTACCATATAGATTATTCTTCGGCATCTCAGATGTCGTGAACTTCAAATCGAACATGGGAAATTGTCCTAGGAATGGGTAGTCAACATGGTTGTTGAATCCCCACTTCACGCTATCGTGAATCTCATCGACGAGATTGGAGAGCCGTAGACAAAGTTTCCAAATGCGTCTGCGGTTCGAAACTATTGGCGAACCAGATGCTGCGTATTTTAGGCCAAATAAACAGAGCGAGTACCAATTGGGATTTTTCGAAGATGTCAAGAGGTTACGGTACCAAGAACCTCCCGGGCTCATCCCCGCGGAAGAAGAGAGGAATCCAAGGTCGGATCGAACATCGAAAAATCCCTTCCAGACAAGGTTCGGAACGTTATACCTTATAGCGGACCGGACCCTGGTCAATACCATAAGGTCGCGTAGACTTGTATACGAGAGTACGGTATGAATGAGCTCTGGTGGCAAAGGGCCCATCATATTAGGAATTGAGGCCGGCCGGATTGATCGTACTCTCAGGCGCAAGGTTTCGTCGCCTGAGAGCCAGTAATCAGGACGCGGTACCTTCGTTGGATTATTGCAACCCGATCTCTCATCGACTGGAAAAACCATGCTGTCGTAATCGTAGCTGTGCTCCCAGATTACTGAGTTATTATTGAATTTCTGGGACCCAAGAACCTGATATAGCGTCTTGAGTTTCGCCTCAGGGTATGTGTCAGTCCTAAAACCAGCGACAGAGGTAAACATCTCCCAGCAGAAACAATGAACGGGATAACAGGCCGAAACCTCTGAGAATATAGGTGAGGAATAGGGACACCCGAAGATCCGCGACGGGAGAAGGACATCGTGTGATTTCCCATCAAGACGGGTTATCCGTAGATATGGGCAAGGCTGGTTTGGTTCATCTGTACGATTATACCAGATCATACCCGGACCGGTGATGCACGGAGAATGATTTTGCAATGGGTGATCCCCAGCAGGTAGGAGGTCGAAATGTACTGTAAACACTGTATATTAGCTATTCCTACTATGTAATGTGTAGGTTTTGTTGGATTTCTGTAATACATACTGAAGCGGACATGCTGCCACCAGTGTTGAGGATCTGGGGAATCGGTACATTGAGCGTAGATGCCACAGATGACACAGCACTTCACCATCTTGAAGGGTGTGCTTAATGTCGATAGGAAGGTATTTCAATCCTAGTCTCGTAGTTTCAATCCTAATGACGGTGGCGTTTAGTCTGATGATCCTGCGTTGGACTCGGACTGGGCCTTAACAGCCTCGACAGTTTAAGTTCTGTGTTGGTCATCCGTGCTTGCTATGCGTTATGTTACGCGCTCCGTACGTACTGCAGTCTGTTGTACGATATTTTGAGACTGGCTACTGCATCGAGGCCATGGCCAGGCTGCCGTCTACATTTATCCAATTCTTTATAAACTCTTACCCTACTTGCAAATTTGCGACACAGAGCTGCAGCTGCACGAAGGGCAGTTCCAGTACGTCGTGCGGGACAAGGCGGGCGGGCCTCAATTACAATCGCTCGCCACCACGAATAATAATATACCACTAAAAATGTCAACATTCTACCTCGCCAGTCCTCAGGTGCAGGAATCCATCTCAATGGTCCAGTCCGAGGGAAGGTATCGTGTCATGCGCCTCTGGAGCTCTATCCTCCTAACCGAATTCTCAGCCAATTTTAATAGTGGTTGGTTCTTCGGCTTCACCGGTGTCGCTGGCCTCCCTTACAACATCATACATCTGCGCCGTGAATGGGAACCCTCAGCGAGTATACTGGCTATGCGCCGTTACTTACTTGTTATTGTGTGGCCGCATGACTCCTATGACTTTGGAAGACATAGAAGGTTCTCGGACGATGCACGGGAGGCTATACTGCAGGTTATGACACTCACCTCCGATGATTCGATATCAAACTTCCATATAACGATTGCTACTGCAAGTGAATTTACTGTGGAGTTTTGGGAGTGGACTGGGAGATACTTTGGGCGCCCGGATTTGAAAAGGCTCATAATAGAGGATAAAGTCAATGGGACGGACATATTTGGGCCGCTACATACAATCGACGATGCGGAGAAAGTGCATCGAATGATACAATATGTCAAAGAAAGAGCGGAGTCGATGGTTGACGAAGATGGGATTGAAGACGTGGTTCTAGAACAACCTTAGCACTAGAGCATTATATTAGGTACCATACGTTATTCTAATTTTATGAAATTTTGGGCTAAAGCCGGGTACGAGACCAGGCTAAACCATGTACCCTGTATTGAATAAACGACTTTTGTCATATCCATTGTATAAATGTATACATTACTAAACGTAAGTTCATAAAACGACATATGTATATCACAATCTAGATGTCGGGTTAGAGATCTAGATTGTTATAGAATGCTCCTCCTATACATCCCGTAATCTCAACTGAATTAAAACATATAAACTAACATGCCCAACCCAACCATAGCGGTAGCCAACCATCCGCTAATGGCGACCCCGCTAGCACTGTTTGGCTTGTCACTGGCTCCCGTTGGTGTAGGTCCTGGAGTTGGGCCGCTCACAGCAGCATTGCTTGTAAACGCGGCGACACCACTTCCGTCGGTCTTTCTAATGACGTAAATTTCACCAGTGGCGTCGGAACTCATCCATAGGTGTCCAGCAGTATCGAATGCCAACCCGACGGGCCTGAAGCAGGAGGTTTGACATTGCGAAAGGTCTGGGTTGGCCATAATTTCAATAGCTGCGGATTGCGAGCTATTCGCATCCTTTGGTTGGCCATTGGCGAAAGCAACGGTAACGACACGGTAACCGATTGGCTCGGCGCGATTCCAGGAGCCGTGGAAGGAAATCCAAGCTTGACCGTCACCGTCGAACTTGATATCAAGAGGGGCCTGATGGGCGGCGAAGGAGAGACGTGGTGGCTGATAACGTTCCTTGCAGGTATTGTCGTTGACGGTTGAGTTCTCGATCTGGGCGAATTGGTCACCGGTTTCGAGGCCATCTTGGTCGGGGATCTCATTGGCGGCCCAGACGGCAAAGCAGTTTGGATAACCGTAGTTGCCACGAGGTGAAGAGTCAAGGAGAGAGCCGTGGAAGTTGAGTTCTTCGGCTGGGTTGTTCTCGTGGATTTCTTCGCCGTTTCTAGACATCATGGTACATTAGTATATTTTACGTCATTGATCTTGGTGATAGTAATTAGATTAATACCTCATGACTCCGTCGACAGAGTTCTCGACACTCCACATTTGGGCCTGATTATCCTCAGTAATACCGACACTGTTCCTCAATCCCCATCCGAGGACGAATCCAGCCTCGTGGAAAACAACGGGTTTCTCAGAGATTTCGGAGACATTGAAGGCTCTAATCTGTGCCTTGCCAGAGTTGAGGGCGAGGGTGCTAACATCGACGTTGGATTGAGAACCGACTGAAATAATGAGCCAGTCTGGTTTGGAGACAGGACTGAGGAGTGTTCTGGTGATGTGACCATCTTCGGCAGCATTGGCCATGCCGGTAACGAGGGCTTTCCTGTTATCGACGTCGCCGGTCTCGGGGTCGTATGCTATTAAAATTAGCCGATTGGCCGCGCTGGCACGTTGATAGCATGTGGGATTCAACTACTTACACCACGAGTATGCGGCATCCTTAGTGGTCGCAAACAATGTCTTTCCATCCGTCGACATGGAAATACCATGGTTCAGCTACCCAATCAAAGCAAATCGCGTTAGTCTTTGATATCCAATGCTTGCCCCCACGCCCCCTCCCGCCAACTGTGTTGGGGCTGATAAAAATCCCACACGTACCTCAGTATCATTGATGATAAGCCTCTGATCCTGCAATTGCAGACACTCATCCACAGAAAATCTAAAAATTCCAACTCCTCTGTCTACAACCAGCAAATGACCTGTAGTGTCCCATTGAATGCCTCTTGGGAACTTAAGTCCCTCAACTGCAATGTCCGAGATGTAACCCGGTGCCATCGAAGGCGCGGGGAGGTCGTTAGTGAGCTTTGTGCATGATGTTTGCGCTAGCGCACCAGCGGCCAAGAATGGCGCCACGAACAAAACTTTGGTCGTCCACCGCATTTTTTTGTTCGATTTTTGAGGAGTCGAGAAGAAGACTTTGGGGAAAGAGGAGATGGAGGTGGCAAGCTGGGTAGACGGCAAGAGTCAATGGATTATATACCTGCAGCGACGGACGGCGGGGAGCCTCTGCCGTCCCAGCGTTTTTGCCATTAAAGTGGTGCTAGCTACATTGATAGCTAGCTGGAGCCTGGCCCTGCACAGGCGTGCCGGCTCGAAGACGCTATCTGCACCCTATGTCTGCAGCTGGAGCTGGGCTAGGCCCAATCGCAGAAGAATCCCAGACCAAGGTGGAGCGCCGGGAACCCCAAGAGAAATTTATCCATCCACATTGGATTCATGCTTCAGCCTTTTGTCGTGACGGTTACTTTTTCTTCCGCATTGTAGAGGTGGTGCCTGCCGCTTTACCGTTAACAGCCCTCCTCCAAGCCGGGGAGGAGCTTCGACTTTGTTGAGATGCAATGTGATTACCAACCAACCACCATTATAGAATTACTCTATCGCAGCCGCATTCGCGAGCCGAGTTCCAGGTGCAGCTTGCATCTATCAATTGATCCTGAGGACCCGGTTTTTAGTTGACCAAGTGACGAGAGACAAGACACTTCGAACGGTTTATGACGGTAGTTGATGTCAAGCGGGGCTAAACTCAACGGTGCCAAAGTCGCTTTAGCCGGGACCTTAGCTAAGTATCTTTGCCTCCACTTCAGACATATTTTTTCGCCTTTGCCCATTCAGGTACTGATGTGAAGCATGCCATGTGGTGCTACATTCGTTCGGCAAAATAGATTGCGGTCGATTGTCTGAGGCTAGCAAAAACATCCCTGCATGGGTGGTGTGGTGCATCTCGTTCGCTAGGAGCTTTCACCCGATGTTGAAAATGGGAAGCAGTGGATAGTGGAGCCTGCACATATTGGACGTGCACTCGAAGTTGCAATTGATAACTATATCGAATTGCATTTTAAAGGCGAAATAGGCTAATGTTGGCATGGGATCGCTTTCTGGTTTGCGGGGAATTCAGTCGTCTCGACGCTTCTCGAGTCCAGTTCACATCGACTCCAGGTTCGATTCAAGCTTCTCTGCACTAAGTAATGTTCGGAGCGGTTGGGAAGACAGGGCGCTGTGAATTGGCTTTCGCTTTCAAGCCTCGAAGACAAGAACCCTGAGCTCATTGACAGCTTATCTCAGCCCAGCTGATGAAGCGCTTCGTTCGGAGAGTGCCGTTGCATTAGTCTGCGCCATTTTGCAATCTCGGGGCGCCGGCAATGTTTCGTGTTCCTATCTCTTTCCTATGTAGGCGGACCCAAATCATTGAAAATGAAACCGGCCATAGACATCTCAAAGCTTGCCCTCAAGACCCCGACCCCAGCATCGAGACTTTGTGAAAGTGTGTTGATGTGTTGATATGTTTGATCACATTATTTATTACCAAATTCGTTTCTAGTCTAACCGGATTTAGATCAAGCGGACAATTTGCAACGCTTACAACGCGATTTAAACGAATCTGCCAGTCTCGTCACCAGAAACGTTGAAATGTGTGTGACAATTGACTCGTTATATTGTTAACTACTGTTGCTATATTTAAGACGGCATCTACTCTACACCCAAATTGCCTTTTGAACTCTATTATATTGGTTTACTGCTTTAGAACAAGGTGGGCCGAAGGCCAGTTCTGGGTTTCCAGATCTTGGTATATTCCTTCATCCTAGCATATTAAGTATCTACCAGGTATCTGCAGATATGCGGGGTAAAATTGTTACCAAACTGTCCATCAACGCTTTTGGACGATCTCCCGGTGTTACTGCGAATTGTAACTAAACGGATCTCATTGGCTCTGTGGGATGGAGGCTTGCTGCACGTCGTTATACCCGACTGCGACCTGCAAACATACTTACTTAAGTAGGTATGTACATAACTTGAATTGCCACACTTACCGCAAACTTAACTGAAAGGGAGCATGCTAAGTATCTGTTGAATATGTGGGTCACAACCATTGGTCGGGGCCAACCGCCATATTTTCTGTAAACCTTGTCAATTAATGCCATGGTATACTTGAGCGAGCTTCTAGGCTACGTAATATAGTTTAGTTCATCTGCGGCTGATAGTTTTACTTTCGACCCCCAAAAGTATAACTACCCTATAACACCCTGGGTAGCCACTCGCTCTGAGTGTTGGCTTGTATCTATTGCATCCAAGTTCTGGTTCAAACTGGTTAGTTACCCGGTCTTATCAAAATGGCAGACGCTCGCGATTTCTTCGACCCCTTCTGGGAAGATACTCTCGGTGAACCAGCTCCAAAACAACATGAGGAAACTTCTAAAGGAAGCTCAGGGGTTAGTTATTCCATGCCAGCTTGGCATGAGACTCCACCGCCTTCCTATGAGACAGCACCAGATTCCGACGAGGCGGGGCCAGTTTTCCACGAGATAACATCGGCTAAACACGCAAGAACTATAAATTTGCCAACATATACTATCAAGCCGATTGGCACGGCAGTATTAACTATCGAGGGCAAGGGAACCATCGCTGTCAAGTCAAAAGCTACCGATAGCGTAGAGTTCCTTGTGAGAACCGGGGGCACTCTATACCCCATGTTGGCCCTGAGGATTACTCGGTCTACCGTGGTCTTTTCTAAGAAACTCGGGGATGATAAGGAAACCACTCTACAGCACAAGGTTGTGAGGCCTGGAGGCAATTTGTACACGCCCGCGGTCGTGCCGAATGAAGGACTGGTATATTGGCTCTCTATCGACCGGAGCAACCGGGTATTGCGTTACGGAAAACACTATATTAGCAGGAGGTTGACGTTAGCGGAGGTCAAATTAGATGACCAACCAGAGGTTGCTTCGTTGGCACTGGACGATCGTGTAGCGAAGGGGGAATGGTTGGATAAGTTGACTTACGTCGAAACGAACGAGGATGGGATGCCGGTATGTACTCCCCAAAACCACCTAATAATTGCGCTATAAATCTGATACCTATTTAAAAACATACTAACTGGTATTACAGGCATCTAATCCCAAGATTTTCCGCCTCCCCGTCACGGTGGACCTCCCACCCGTTGTCGTCCCAAGCGATATGGTTTCGCTGCGAGAGCTGGACCTAGCTAGAGTGACTACGTCGGCTAATCTCCCAGAGGCATGTCAGAGATTATATCAAAATGTGGCTGGGAAGGGCATCACTCTGAAAACATCCGATTTCGAAGAACTTGCTCAAGCAATTGACAAGAGTGTCCGAACGGAAGGCTACTGGGGTCATTCCAAGTTGAAAAAGAAATGCAAGGACCCTAAAAACGTTACCCCCGAGGAATTCAAATACAAATATCTTCGAGTTACCATTGGATTCAACCTGGTTTGTCTATTCCCTTCCCTTTCTTCCACTGAGGTGAAATATAATTATATAATAGCTAATATAAATATGTGCAGGGCAACTCGCCTGGGATCCCTTATGTCATGGAAGTTTGGCCTCCCCAACACAAGTCAGTTATCCACGACCATGGTGACGCATGTGCAGTAATCCGGGTCCTCTCTGGTAAAATCCGATGCACTTGGTATGATGCTCTTATCAGCGGAACCGACCCGATCCCACTAGGCCCCCCAGTACAGCTAGAAAAAGATCAGATTACCTGGTTAGGAGATAACCAATATCAGGTCCATGCGCTCGAAAACACCGAAAACGAAACCTGTGTCACATTGCAATGTTATCAGTTCCCGGAAGGAGATAATGTGCATGTAGAAAAGTTTAGGTATATCGATGTGACAAAGAAGACGAAGGAACCATTCACCCCGAACAGCGATTGTACATTTGAGGAGTTTTATAATTATATGAAGTGGGAGTGGGAGAACAAAAAACCTTATCCGACCCAACCATAATAAATTATTTTATTAATGGAAAGGATAATGCATTGGAGCGGTCTTGGAACGTATTGGAGGTCTTGTTTGCTGCATTTATCACTATCAACACCGCGAACGAATTCATGAGTTGCTGGAAATAGGGTTCGCTACAACTTATCCTATAGAAATGAGCTGGAACTAAATTCTAGACTAGAGCTGGAATATAGGACAAAAATATACAAAGGAATACTGCTAGCTCCAAATACCATATTCATCGTAACCAGAATCGATGCATAAGGGTTGCGGCGTGCTATTAGCGTACCTATTCGAACGCGTTGTTTTTGTTGTAAGTTTTGACCTAGTCTAGAAACTTGACGGGTGTTGTGCGTTGCGAGTTTCGTGGCCGAGCTTACACGTTTTGACCCTCAAATTCGATTTCGACCTCAAGCTGGTTCGGCATTGAGATCCGGTTTCAAAGCATGCACCAACTAGCGCCCGGCCCAAGGTGCAGCTCTGGTACTGGTTGGGCAAACTGTTCTGAACTGGCCATGCACAGATATCGATGGACTATTTGGTCGCATTAAATTCTTTGATATCAACAGGCAGGCCATATCTCCAAACGCACACAGCTTGCTCAAGACCCCAAGATCAATATCAATCTTGCTTCAAAATACCTGAATCGCCTCTGAAATGCCACGAGACATGACGCGTAATGCCAACTGTGCCTCAGTTGTGGCCAAGCAAACCCAAGCCCAATGGTGCGAACAAACAACTGTCTCGGTTGCCACGGGATAAAAAGGTTACCTTCCGATTCCGCCATCCGCGACTCTTCAACCTCTCTACATAACATCATTCTTGCGACTTCACTTCACTTCTATCGAAATTGTACGGGAAACCATCGAACCGATATCGTATAAACTATTCTCACAATACCCACCGAATAACTAGAATCACACACAATGGCATTCATCTTCGTTTGCGTATGTCTCTATTTGAGTCGCTAAAGCCCCCGACGTCATCGCATCTCGCATACTAATATCGCAACAAATGTACAGGGCACACAAGACTTCTCATCGCGCCTGAAAGGCTACGAGAATGTCCGAGTAACTTGCTCGAATTGTCATAATAACTCCGGTAAATACGTTTCCCTAAATCACTCCTGTAGCCTAGAGTACCAGAATCCTGACGAAATGGCTATATTTAGTAATCGCGATAAAACGCCGTAACTTCTTCACATTCTGCTATATCCCGATCATACCGCTCTCCTACCACGAAGAACTCAACTGCACAATCTGTAACGCCCGCTCGAAGATTTCGAAATCGCAACTAGACCAGTTAGCGAATCAGCACCAGATGGGGAATATGGGTGGTGGTGGTTTGCAGCACGGGTATCACCCGCCAGGACCACAGGGGTATTACGGGAAGTAGTGAAAGAGAATACCGCTACCTAAAGAGGAGGAAGAACGTCTAGGGAAGGATTTAACAGGCCTTTGTCTTTTGGGTGCATTTTTATATGCTTTTTTATCGTTCGAAATTTGTCTGTCCCTTTTTTCGTCGAACTCATGACGAGATTGGCATTCGTGGGGGAGTTCTGGTGTTACTTCATTACTTCATTGCTGGCAAGCGTATTTTCGTCTTTGCCGTTTACCATATGTTTTAATATACCCCTTCAACGTCGAAACGTACTGAAGTACTTCCGCAGCATTAAAAAATATCCTAAGTCTAGAATCACCTTCATTTTGCGACAATTGACAATGACGTCAGTAGTTCTAACACTAGCATCAAAATGGCTTCCCAACACAGGATAAACGTTGCAATTGCCAACTATACTTTCTAAGGAGTAGCTGCAACTTTGTTCGATGTCTTTGCTTACCAAAATTCTAGAATCGGATTGAAGGAATATATTGTTTGGGAAGAGAGCGTTAGTCTGATGCTGCTTATGTCGTCTGGTGGGTCCCTAGAACGATAAACAGGCGTATGTCTGCTCTTGATCGAGGCCCATGTTCGTCTTGGGTCTTTCGGCAAAGCCCTTGCGTAGTTACACACTATGTAAACATGCGTGTTTCCTCACTTTGTGTTACGTCGCACGGAGCCCACTTGGTCTATGCTAAGACACTGAATACTGCTAATCCCAGAGACTCAAAGTTATGCTCCATAGAGTCCGGTGCTACACCCCAGGATCTAGTGACCGCAAGATAGCATCCTCCCTTTAAGACCAGGCGTTTCTGCGTGTTGTAATGTTGATGCAACAAAGTCGTGTCATTGAGGCAGATGCAGTCTCGAGACTGAGGCAGATTAGTCTTGTTGGTCCCAAGGCAGATGCATAAACTGGGGCTGAGACTTGGGACAAACCTGACATTAATGATCCGAGGCTGGATCCTGAATAAGGCTGATCATGCATTCTTGAGAAATTCGTGAGCCTCAACCTGGTCAGCTAGTATTCTATCCCGAGAAGCCCTTGAGCTTCCCATTGTAATTAAGGTAATACTACACCGAGCCCTTAGATTTAAACGGCCCCATCCTACTGCGACCATCGCCAATTGCTCTCACTAATCCGGTAACTCATTTTTTCGACCTACGCGTCTGATGCCGATGTCTATTCCATCAAAGACCCATGCGGATTATACCATCGGGTGGATTTGCGCCTTGAAAGAGGAGCTTGTTGCGGCGAAATTAATGTTAGACGAAACCCACCCTCATCTCCCGCCGCTGCCAAATGATGGAAATACATACACATTAGGGTCTATCGGCGAACATAATGTTGTGGTAGCATGTTTGCCAGAAGCGGGGACGAACAGGGCCGCGACAGTAGCCACATGGATGGCCAGCAGCTTCCCAAATGTTAAGATAGGGCTTTTGGTCGGGATTGGCGGTGGTATTCCGTCCAAAGTTAAACTAGGGGACATCGTCGTCAGTAGCCCGACTGATGTATACCCTGGAGTGGTTCAACATGACTTTGGCAAGGTGGAGAGTGGCATAAATCCTAAATTTCGACGAACTGGAGAACTGAAAAAGCCACCAACGGTCCTCCTAACGGCACTACGGGATCAACGGGCAGAGCACGATATTCACGGATTCGATATGAAACAATTTCTAGAAGATTTGAGGAATTTGCACCCAAGATTGAAGCCGGGATACACCCACCGACCTGATTTCCCCCAAGGCTCTCACAATATTCAGACCAATGATTCCGGCGTACGTCTACAACAAGAAGACGATATTCAAATCCACTACGGTTTGATCGTCTCGGGTAACCAAGTCGTCAAGGATGCTAGGTTCCGAGACTCTCTTGACACCAGCCTAGGCGGAAAAGTATTATGTATCGAAATGGAGGCGGCGGGATTAATGGACGATTTCCCATGTATTGTCATTCGGGGTATATCTGATCATGCTGACGAAAACAAGACCGATGATTGGCATCAATACGCTGCAGTCGTTGCCGCAGTTTATGCCAAAGATTTCCTAAGACATATACTACCAGTTAATGTTGGAAAAGAAACATCTATCAAAGATCTTATCCAACTTCAGGGTCAGTCATTCGAATTTTACTGCCTAGGGTTCTCAAGTTCTGCTAGCTTTAGAGTAGTGTATCTTTTGCAAATTTTGACGATTCTACGAACTAACAGTTTCCATCCTAAGGTGATATACTTCAAGCGATTCACACTGATACCGCAGAGCTAAGATTGAATTCAGAAATTGATTCTGTCCTTAGCTTTTTGGAACAGATAACGCCAATCAAACACGGCTCTCAACATAGCAGCATTTCCCACAGACGGCAGCCAGATACTGGCCAGTGGCTTATAGAATCGCCCGAATACCAATACTGGCTACTGCAGGATAAGGGGATATTACACTGTCGGGGAATTCCCGGTGTAGGGAAAACATTCTTGGCGTCAAAAGTTATCGATCACCTCTTGGGCTCGTGTCGGAACAATGGCCAACCGGTTCTGGGTTCCCTAGAAAAGGGATCACAAATTGGGATCGCATATATATATTGTTACTATAAACGAGAAACGGAGCAGACAGTCGCTAACATGCTAGCGAGCTTGCTAATACAGCTTATTCGTCCCCAAAACTTTATCCGTTGGGGAGGGAAGCCTGGTGACGAACCCCGATATACTCTGCCTAAGCCTGTTAAGCAACTATACGACAACAACCGCAAACACGGAATAATTCCATCGGCCGACGAGATAGCAGAAGCTCTTCGAGTTGTGGCTACAGCATATTTGAAAGTTTTCATTATCATCGACGCAGTCGACGAATGCCAAACCTCAAACTATTGCAGACAAGATCTTATTCGGCATATTACCAATCTTCGAAAAGACTGCAATTTAAACATATTTGCTACCTCTAGAGATATTGAAGATATTACGACGGAATTTAGAGCTCAAGGAGGGAAAACAGTCGATGTTCGGGCTCATGTTGAGGATATTCGGAAGTGTTTGAAAGACCAGATAGGACGATCCAAGAGAGAGATGCTATTGGAGCATTCCGATCTCATCGAAGCCGAAATTCTCAGGGCCGCAGACGGGATGTAGGTTCCATTTATACATTTAAAACTAGGGTTAATTCACAGAGGCAGGAAGATAGACTGACTTTCAACCTCGCAGATTTCTCCTAGCCCAGCTTCATTTTCAGACAATAGAACACAAAACATCGTCCAGACAATTAAAAGAAGCGCTGGGAACCCTTACCAGAGGGGAAACAGCTTATCGTATTGCATATGGGAACATTATGGACCGGATCAACGCTCAAAATCCAGATTTCAGGCGTTTAGCGAATCGAGTTCTATCTTGGATTGTTTGCGCAGAGAGACCGCTTACCGTTCTCGAATTGCAGAATGCCCTAGCATTCGAGCCGGAAATTGGGCAGGCTGTTATCGGCATTGATGACCTATCTAGGCTTGATAGTTTACCCAATGTCAAGACTATCATCTCCGCCTGTTTAGGATTAATAAGGGTCGACGAGGGACCCTCGCATACGAGCATCGTCCAATTAATGCATTTTACTGCTCAGGAATACCTTCAAAAGACCTGGAACTTCAACGAGGCCCACGCCGATATTGCAAAGGCCTGCATCAGCTACCTTTCGCGCAGAAATTTTACTCTAACGCCGTACACGTATGCGTTGCCGGGAGAGGACGGTGATGTTCGAAATGTCCTGGATCACTATGCAGTGGAGAACTGGGGACACCATACCCGTAAATCTACAGCCGAGATCGTACAATCTATGGCAGTAGATCTTCTCCGGGATGAGGCTTTTATACGAGGTTGTGGTCCCGTCATACTTAGGACTCATGTCCAGTTCATTACTGGGATACATATTGCGGCACATTTCGGACTGCGAGAATGTATCGAACGTATTTTGCACGATGGTTTCGATCTACAGGCTCTGGAAAACCGAAATGATAGAAATGGGATAACCCCATTATGGTCGGCCGCATTGGCAGGTTATGCTACCGTCGTCGAACTATTGGCTGACCATGGTGCCCGTCTCGATGCTATATATGGCGGGACGACACCACTTTCTGAAGCAGCGTTGACGGGACAAGCGTCCGTTGTAGAGCTATTATTACGCAGGGGTATTAACCCAGACAGCGGGTTATACCATTCAGCATTGTCATACTTTTCAAGAAATGGACATACAACTGACGGGGCGGCCCAAATGATTGAGCATACGACCATAAACGAGTGCTTTGCCTCGACCATGGATGGCTTCCCACTCGTACAGGCTTGCCGCGGCGGACATACCACAGTTGTGGAGCTACTGGTGCGTGCGGGTGCTAATCTTGGTTTAGTCGAAAGCCTTAATTCTGCAAATTGGGACTTACACGAGCTATATACACCACTCTGCGAAGCTGCGCAATATGGACATACGGCAGTAGCGGAGCTGCTGATTAGTTACAATGTCGATATAAATTTCGAGAATCATCGTCGTCAAACAGCGGCCTCGATTGCCGCACAGAGTGGGTCTACGATGATACTAGACCTGCTTATTCGTCGGGGTGTTAGTCCAAATTCCAAAGACGGCTGGGGTAGAACCATACTCATGCATGCTGCAGCACATGGACATGTGACGACAGTCGAGCTGCTGATTAGATATGGTGCTGATCTAAACTATCAACATAGTTGCGGCGGGTATACTGCACTCTTTGGCGCTGCAAGGGGTGGGCATGTAGCAGTGGTCGAGCTGCTGATTAAACACGGTGTCGACCTAAACGTTAAGGACATTTATAAAGACACAGCACTCTTTTGTGCCGCAGAATGTGGCCATTTGGCAGTCGTCAAGCTGCTGGCTAAATGTGGTGCCGTTCTAGATTTGATTAATTCTAGATATTCTCAGGGGTTTTGCGGAAAGGCCGTCAGCCTGTTGATTAGTGCGGGTGTTGATATCAATACCGAACCTAAACTCGGCCACATGGCGCTCGGTACTACTAGACGCCGGGTACTGGGCACCTCATACCGTCGGTACCATAATGAGCGGCACGAAGTCGAGAAGTACTTAAGTTGCATGTTGCTTATTAAAACCGGCGCGGAGAGCCTTCGGTCCCCTCGAAGGCCCGTTGTTGCCACAGCGACTAAACATAGGGTGTAGTCGAGTAAAAAAAAAAGAGATGTCTTAGGCGTAGTGTATTGTACTTGGGTATTTCATGATTGGATTGATTGGATTGACCGCACTATGTGCAGTTCGATTCAGTGGGGCCCACTGTCTGGTTACGAGACTGCGAATAGGCTGGGTATCAGGCATGCTAAACACGACTCTCGTTATAGCTTAAACTAGGTAACTTCATGCTCTATCCACCATCCAACGTATCTATCACATTCTCTTGAAAACTAAATCACTAAATACCTGCCAGCGGGCTCGAGAATATCGAGGTCCCCGCTTTACGCGTATATTACGCCTCTAGAACTCTAAACAGTAACAGCTTACTTACGCCGTGGCTGTGGCTAGCTATTAACTAGTTGCCAATCAGTCTTGAGATCGTGTAGCTGCACAAGTCTGAGTAAAGGGTAAAACAGCCACAGCGAACAAAGATCAAGCAATAGGACACCATTCAGCGGTTATATTTTGAATTACCATGCTACAAGCGACGGTTAGTGCTCATATATACAGCCATCACCTGCAGGACCTTTGGTTGATTAATCCGGCGGTTAGCTCGATGGCTTCTCATATATGCAAAGGCTCACATAATAATAGGATTCCAACTTTCAGAATACAAATTTAATATGCATTTAGTATTTTTAGAAAGTCTCGAGACTATAAGCTGATCCGAACAAGTGTTAGAAACCAATTTGGCTTTCTTTTTATTGGGTTTTATCCCGCTCCATTGTGTACGTTTCCCGATTTATCCTTAGAGCTTATCATCTAATCGTCGATGCATCGATATCGCGATATCGCAGACTAGCTGTTAAGCTAAGCAATGTTTCAGCTTATCACCACTTCACTACATTGTGCGGTCCCATAGGTAGCGCTTAGTTGTAGTGCTAGCTAGAATAGTAGCTACACTTTTCTCTCGAGAAGCATATGCATACGTGAATGTCCCCAAAAATTTTCCCTCGTTCTTCGCCTTTCCATGTCAGGCCAGGATACTATCATAACCCTAGTTTGCCAACATAAACGTTCAAGAAGATTTCGGATCATACTCGTTATTAATATGTTGAAATAACGTTCCTATAACAACGAGGCCGCCTGAATTACTCTCTAATAAAACTTTTGTCTGGAAGGTTTTGGGTTTAGGTATGTAATGGGTCAATACCTTTATGAGGCAAGGCTGTTTTAACTGTGTATACATGTATTTGAAGTTATTCCTAACGCTTGATCCGACGCGACGGTTTGCTATCCAAAAAGTGGTTTTCCGGATTCCATGACAGACCAAATTGGAACAGAGTTCGAATCGAATCTCCACGGGCTCTGTGGGGACAGTTCTCTGGAATTTGAAATGCGAATTCTAGTGATTTTAATAGATCCTAATATCATCCATTGATTTCCTCCCCGTCATCACGGGCTGATTGTGACGAAGATCTTCCTAGTATCCACCACCGCTACCCCCACCCCCACCATAGCCACCATATCCACTCTCTTCCTCGGGGGTGGGCGTAGGTTTAGGCGTCTTTGTGGACTTCTTAGTCCCTTTCGACGAAGGAGCAGGTGTGGCCTTAGTTGATTTTGGAGTCGGCGTCGGTGTAGTTTTCTTCGTAGGTTTAACCGGCGTTGGTTTCTTCAATCCAAACTCGTCAACATACTTCCCTTGCAAGCATATCCCCCCGCCGCTACAATCTTGAAAACTAGGACATTCCTCCCTTGTATCCTTCACACAGTACATAGTCCCTTGCAAAGGATTCGTGCCGCATGTTTCAGGCTTTCCAAGTGTACAGACTCTATTAAAATCTGTACAGACTCCCATGCCATCTTTAAGTATATCTTCACCGACGCAGAACTCGCCCACTGCATCAAAGCATTTCTTGCCGGACTCGCCTCCACAGCGATTAGTTCCATCTCTCCTCAACCCACCGAACTTATCAACCCATTTTTGCTCGATACACCATCCGCAGTAGCTTGCATCCTGAACGCAATTGATAGATCGATCATACATGCAATAGTATCCATCCTCCTTTGAACAGCCTACGGTTGGCTTCTTTGCGCCTCCACAGTATTTTGTCGGCTTTTTGATGCAGAGACCCATTGGGTCGTCTTTGAATTGGTTTTCGCTGGCGCAGATTTCACCGGTTCCGCATTTTACTTTTGAGGGGCCGCCACAGCGTTTTCCGGAACTTTTTGCGGCCTGGTGGAGGGTGGGGTTAGTCTGCAACTCTTGGAGATGTCGCTCTGGGGGTCATACTTACAAGACTATTGTCAGCCCGTTTAATCAAAGAGTCAATGGTGGCTCCTGGAGCAGCAGCAGCTAGGGCCGCGAAGATAGTGAGAAGGAGTGTGGATTTCATTTTCAAAAAGAATGGCGTTGTTTTATAACAGTATGAAATGAAGCATCGGCATAGATGCAATATGAAAGGAGTGTAAAATGCCGACTGGCTTGGGATCTTCTCACTAACTAGAGCTTTGAAGTTAAACGTAAGCTAGAGTTACGTTAAGAAAGCGGTGAGCGGTCCATGTCTCTTTATAGTAGTATGGAACTTGAAGTTGCTTTTCGTCGATGGCTATGCCTCGAGAACATCTTTCGAAAGCAGCCTGCTAGGTAGCTGCTTTCGCGACTTAAATTCGCCAATACCTATTAACGGAATAAGCCATAATTCTCAAGCTAGCAAGAACGATCGACCAACCTTAAGGGTAAACATATCGCTCTCGCTTCGCCTTGTAAATTAAAATCTAGAGTTAAAGAAGCTTTGAAGGCAGATAAATGCAGTGTAACATGCGACAAGCTCCGATAAACCGTCTCAAGTAGTCTTGAACCGCTTAATTAATACCCTTTTTGGCAAGGTTGGCGGAGAGAGGGTTTTATTGCGGGACGTTTTTATTTTGACGTCGAGTGTTCAGCTCCAGCCGATTTTTGTGTTTTCCAAGCGAAATGTTGGTTTAACATGCTCGCCAAAGGATTTTGATCCTGGAAGTTGGATTTACACGTATAAAGTTTAGGATCTAGGTTTCTCTCAGAATATATGAATCCTAGAAGGATACCAGGCTGACCATTAACGAGCCCTAGGGAAGTATTTACCAAAGTACCTAGGTAATGAGCATACGAGAAAAAACAATTAACGTTTAGGAACAAAGTCTTAGTAAAGCACTTTTATTTGACCGGGACCTTTCCTCAAGAAACATCGAAACATTAACCCGCGAAACATTAAAAGTTCCCAGTATAGCTATAAGCTTTCTCCCATAAGAATTAAACACTCCGTCACCAAAATATGCCTGTTCCTCCTTCATTACCAACTGAGTGCCGTATTATTTTAAACTAGAATAACCATAACCCCAACCTTATATACTAGTACCCACACTAACCCCACCCTCAAATCGCATAACATCTGCCCCTAGCAAGCTATTGGAACATACAGCGCCACCCCAAGGCGACACGAAGGGCCTGGTCCTGAGCCCGGGGGTTGCGCATAAAACGCTCTAGGTCCTCTCTCATAGCCTGTAGATATAAGAAATCAGTATACACCCATCAACTCTCAAATACTCCGCGTCCCATCACATGGCTCATGTACGTACCTTAACTTCCGCTTCAAGGTTGGTAATCTTCCATTCCCATTCATCCGCCATCTTTTCAACCATCATGAATTTTCCTTCTAGGTTCGCTGTCTGGCTTTTAACCTGAGCAAGCTTGCTGCGTAGTTCAGCGTTTTCGGCGAATAGCTTGTGGATCAAGTACTTTTGATCCTCGGCTGTGACTTGCTCGAGAGCTTTGAGTGAAGGGTCTTGGTGTTCGCTGTTGGTGGGCTAGTTACTCATAGGTGGTCAGTGCTTATGCAATTGTGAATGAGTATAGTACATGTGTTTAGCACACGTCTCTTGTATCCACAAGTGGAGATATGGATTGCAAGAGTAAAGAGAAATCTGGAAGAGGAAAACGAACCGTTTCTGAGGTGTGAGAGACAGAGCGGTGAGGGAGAGCTATCAAAGCTGGGCGTTGGATTTGGAGACGGCGGGCGAGGATTGTGGATGGCATTTTTGATATAATTGGAATCAACAATTGGCGAAGCCGGTGAATTGGAATTATAGGCTTTAAGGGAAGGAGATGTTGAAGATAAGGTGGGTTTTACGAGTGAAAAATCCTATAGAATAATTATGAAGATGTTAACGTTCTCTGAATGGGAATACAGGCAAATAACTGTGGATTGGCACGACCAGCACTTTTAATTTCTATGGTCCACAAATTTCTCTTTTATCCCTTCAAAAAATTTACTTCAAAGTTGGAATTTAGACAGTTAAACTAAAAAAGAGTCTCCGGGCTAGAATAAATGGCGGCACAGAACGTTTCCAACCCTACCCAGTATAATTATTTCTATAAATGTAGTCGGTTGAGCTGTGGAGGAGGATATGAGATATGGTTGTTTTTGCGTTGGCGCGCCGCACCCACATTGACCTCGCTTGTTCCCAGCTGCAGCCGGCGCGAACTTTGGATCCATCGACACCCACCACCACCACTATATCAGCGACGCCACCGCGACACCCGCAGAATGAAGTCAGGTCTGTAAGGCGCCCGACCTCAACATCACTATCGAGCATTGCCTGGAGCTAACTCATCTTACAGACGAAGAGCTAGATGTTCTGGTAAACCAGATTGCACTGGATAGCACGATTGGACTGTAAGCTCCTCTGCATCCTTCTAAGCTGCGCTAGTGGAATGCACGCGACTGACCACAACGACGAGTTTTAGGGAAGACTGGCCGGATGTGCTACAGTATATGCTCAAGCGACTGGAATGGGTATTCTATCTCATCTTGGAGTCCCTATTGAAGAATCCGGCTAATAAATGTACTAGATCGCATACAATTCCTTCCCACTACCTAAGCCCCCACCGGTGCTTGCGCCCAAACCACCCGTCAACATATCCCGCGAATCCACAATCCTGATCCAATCTTCGGAGGAGGAGGACCAGGCACCGAACTCTCTAGAACCAAATAGTGAAAACCGCGAGTCATCGTCTACTCCGACAGCAGCGCCAACGGTCGACGTCGAGGCTACCCAGACCCAGGCAGACCCTACAGTTGAAGTTCCAGCTTCGTCTCAACAGCAGGAGCCTCCTTCTCTCACTTCCACCCAATCCACCGCTATACCTGCGACTCAATTCCCATCCGAACCTGCCAATTCGAACAACACTGAAAAATTCCTCCCACCGACTCTCCTTACGTCTCTTAACTCTCTAGTCAACCTTCTAAACACTACTTTCCCCACCGCTCCGCCACATACAGTCCAACGTTTTGCCGAACTCCTTCTAAAACCTAATAGACACTACCGTTCTCTTGCAAAATTTCTGAGAGCCTGCCACCGTGTCGTATCGGTCACCTCTGGGTCCGACAAGTTCCCGTTACCGACGAGCCATGACGGACAGCCTGCTTCGAATGCGATACCAATTGGCTCAGGATTAGTCAATGATCACGACGACGGTGCAACAGGGGCAACGTTAACCCCAATTCCTTGGGCTAGTGCCAGAGAATATGTTGCCAATAATGGGGTTGATGCAGCGGGGAGCCCCGTTAGTGATGAAGGCGTTGCTGCTTTAGTGTCTGATGAAGGTGGGAATGGGGTATCACAAGGGGAGTTACTGAGGAAAGAGCAAGAGGCTAATGTTGTGACAGGGGGACAAGCTGGGAGTGAGGATGGACCTGTGGTTGGAGGGCCACCAGAGTTGGATGCAGCAGATGTGGGACCACAACCTGAGGGGACAGTATTTGGAGAAGCGGTGAAGGAGGGGGATAAGATGGATGTGGATGAAAAAGTCGAAGAGAAGACCGAATAGAATTCGTTTTTTCGAGAGACCTTTTGGAAGGATGGAGATGTGTCTAGACCAAGTGAGGATTCGGGACTACCTAGAGAATGCGAGATGGATGATGTCGCTGGGTGGGACGATAAGTTATGACGGGGTTTATGGCGCGGTGGGGTGATAGTTTTTTTTTTTTATTTTTTTATGGATTTTAATACAGGATGCATTGCATGCATGAAGCGCGACATACACAATGGACAAACAAATGATGAAATTACTACAGACGTTCGTGTCCTCGTCTCTGCGTGCTGCAAGTGTCTATTCTGGGCTGGAGATTCCAAATTTTCTTGGCCTGGCAGGAGCCGAGGGCCTCCGTGACCAAAGACTAAACCAAGGCCTGGGCCTGGCGCTAGAGAGCTGGGTCCCTGCATGCCTGGCATCTTCCGTCCACTAGCGATATCACAATATCTCACAACGAACTATTAGTTATATCGTGCCGCGGACAGATATCTGACAATACCTGTCCGGTTAGCGGGAAGAGCTGGGATACCAGATCGTTCTAACGAAGTTAAAGACAACCTCCTACCAAGCGGTACATACACCTGATGATACCCGCGAAGTATCTGGAGAGCATCAAATAGGAAAGCGACAAGATCCCCACCCTAGGCGGATATTTGGAATGGTGATTGGTCCCAAGCCCCGGATGACTGGATCCGAAGCGTGTTAGAATCCAAGAAGCAGACCAAGAAGCTTGAGGACCTTGATCGCCTCTCAGCATTGCCGTCTCAGGTTTGTACCAAGAAAGACCGAATTTTTCAGAGAAACATGACGAGGTTTTTTGCTGGACGAAGACGGTCTCCGCATATAATGGCGTGTGCTCCTCTTTCCTTTTTTCTTTCATGCATTTATTCTGTCCCGTTTCGAATCCTATCGTCTGCCAGCCTACATACACTAGACTGATCGAATAGATACATTCTCTAATTTATAATTGACCCTCAGTGTGCGACCAAGCAAGATACACAGACAGAGCTTGTGACTTCTGGTGTTTCTTTCCTTTTGCCAGGCCGTTTTATTTTAGTTTCGGAATTCCGTGATTTCTCAAGCCTTCCCAAGCCGGGTCTTTTTAATTCTTTGCAGTTCGGCACCCGACCATCCTTCATCATCATTATTATCATCATCTCCATATCATTTGCCTCCCTAGATATCACATCGGCTTGTCGTGGACGCCCGATTAGCCGTTCGAATCGAGGATTACGCAGGGCTGCCGGGGTCTCAATATAAACTAGCCCAAGCCAGCTGCGTCAACTGCAACTGCAACATCAGTCAAGCTTTCCTCCTTTCCACTCTTCATCGCTCCCCTCCGACCTTTTTATTCACGACTACGGCATATATTTTAAAACCACTGATACGATATAATACGACACGACACGATCTTTAATACTAAACTCGACGACCTTGGCAGGCGGGAATCATGAACGTTAATCTGTAATCGCGGCTGACGACGACCGACTGCAGAGGGTCCCATTCGTCGCTCGAGTCTTAAGACATTCACACAACCTTGTTTTATCGATACCAACTTCCAACCTGGACACTCCTTCCACGACACTTCACAACCCTATCCATCGTGATCGAATACCCCGCTTCACAGTACGGAGTAGCAGTTTCTTCAGTTATTCTCTGAGGAGTGGCGTGCTTGCCTTCCGTCGCTACAATGTGTACGTTCCTCCTGCCTGATTTTCCTTGGCATGCGTCGCCGGACTAACATTTCCTCGGACCTTCCTCACGTAGCAGCCGCGACTTCTTTCAACTTCAGTGTCATCGTCATTCCCTCTGCCGCCCGTAGCAATGCCGCCAACCTCGACTTCCCAACCCTCAATGTTCGTACCTACTATTCCAATCTACGTCCGGTCATGCCTTTTCTAATAGTCTACTAGCAATCCCTCTCCTTCGCCCTTGAGGTATCCTCACCATCCGACTTCCAAACCCTCTACTCTCAAGACTCCAAAGGCGGAAACACCTTCAAAGGCCTTCTTTACGTTCCCGACCTCGAACCTACCGACCCTTGCGATAACCATGAGCTTGTTCCTCGAAATGTCACCCGTAAAGCTAACCTCCCGATGGACGACCTTAAACTCATTGCCTACGCCCCTCTCATAACCCAACATTGCAGCCGACAATACATGTACTCCGCCGAAAATGACAACGTCGCAGCCTTCATTTTCTACGGTGTTCCCTCAAAATACTCGAACCATACCGACCCTCTTCAAGGCGAGGAGTATCCGTTCGAATACCCGGTATACTATCTCGATGGAGCGATTGGGCAGCCGTTGATGAATAAGCTGGCGGATTACAGTGCGAATATGTCGGAGGTTTATAATGGGTTTAATTTGACGGAGGCGGGGTATGATATCCGGGATTATGCTAGGATATATGCGGTTATTTCAACGAGTGGGTATTCCCCTGTCATGAGGCGGTTCTCTTGAAAGGCCACATGGGGTTTTAATTTATATACTCTCGTGGCTTTTTGAGATCTACCCATGAGTTTTTTGGCTGCCACATGTTTCTCATGATGCTAACTTCCATCACAGGGAATACGAATCCGATGCCGGGTCTTTGGTTATTCCTTCTTGTCGTTGTCGCGGTTCTACTATTTATCATCGGCGCTTCGTCGTTACTCATGCACTTGTTCCAATTCCACTACCGAAGGAGTCTACGACGACGGATTGCGAATGGAGAAGTGGACTTGGAAGGTCTGGGAGTCGGACGGATTACTGTACCCCGAGAATTTTTGGCGAAATTCCCGTTATATCAGTATGTCGCAGAAAACGGTGGACAAATGACACCACCTAGGCAGAAGGCTCAGCCAGATACCGCACAACCGACATCGCGGGAGGAAGGACGGAAGAAAGATAGGGTTAAGGTTCCTGGCGCGGTAGTGGTGAAAGAAGGTGTATCGATCGTAATACCTGCTACAATAAGTACAGAACGGAAATCAAAGGGCAAGGAAAAGGTGAAGGATAAGCCAAAGTCTCCGACTACCAATACCAATACCAATACACTGAACACACCAAATACGCCGAATACACCGAATACACCGCAATCACCGGAGATGGCAGAAGTATCAACGTCGAAAGGTCTAACTCTAGCTTCACCCCCTTCTACCACACCATCTTCAAAATCTCGGTCATCGCCAAGGGTACAATCGCCGGCTACATCGACACCACAGCTAGGAACTCAAACGCCTCCAGTAGGAACGCCACCACCGCATGCCCGTGGGTACCACCAGACCTCGTGTCCGATATGTTTGGACGATTTTATACATCAAGAAACAACGGTTCGAGAGCTACCGTGTTTACATATCTTCCATCCGGAGTGTATCGACCCATACTTGGAATCGCAATCTTCGCTTTGCGTGCTGTGTAAACAAAGTTGTTTGCCGAAGGGATATGTTCCGATAAGACTTACAAATGCGATTGTGAGAAGGGAAAGGTTGTTGAGAAATGTGAGGGAGAGGAGTAGGGAGGTTGCTGCTGCGAACGCCGCCACGAACAGCGGGAGTGAAAGTGGTGGAATACTGTGGAGATGGCGGCTGAGGAGGTTAAGAAGACAGGAGCAGGACTTAATGGGACGGCAGGCGTTGGTTAGAGCTGGGAGAGGGCATTATGGGGAGAGAGCTCGGGGTGGAGGGTTTGGATTGGGACCGCAGTATAGAGAACACAGGGAGGTGGAGGATGTTGTCAGGCCGAGGTGTAAGTGCTATCTCGTACAGGTCTTTGCTTTTACTTCCGGAAGGGGTTTCTAACTTTGAATAGGGAGGGAGACAATGGACAGGATATTCCCAGGGTTTAGATAACGGGAACGGTTTCTAAATGTGCATATAAAACCGTTGTGGACAACGGCACCACGACGACCATTTTGATCTGAGAATCTTTAGATCATGGAACGGATTATACGAAAGGATACCATCTTTTGATAATTTTTTCACGGAAAAGAGTTGGGACTTTGTGATTTTGATTACGACCTACTGATTTCAGCGCATTTCATTGGCATTGGCGATGGCGATGGACGGCGATGTTAATGTTTCTTTCACTTTTTTTTTTTTACCGATGGTTATTTTTTTACCATGTCATCACTGCTTTGCGAAAAGCATAGTTTTTTTTTCCTTTGGAACTTTAATTGGGTGGCATATTGGGATGGCGTATGTGATCATGAGATTTCTATTTGATATATTTTGTGTCATTTTTATAATAATATAATGATGATTGGTGCCGTTTGGTACACTCAGATTTCGACCTTTTTTCTTTCTCAGGAGTAGGAAATTTCCTATTTCTCGTGTAGATGGTATTCATTTAGATCATGATATCAATGGTGAAGGAAGGAACGGAAGGCTATGGCATGCAGAGCGGCCGTCAAGTTTGGCCGACCCAGCCCGCTGCGCGAGCTCGCGAGGAGCCAGTTACCCACTTAGGTACTCTACCTGGGGGCGAAGCTTCCGTCCCGTCAACCAGCCTCCGCGAAGTGACCAAGGTGTAACGACCGCCTACCTATCTACCTACCATGGTAAACTACGCAAGTTCGAGCTTCCGGGTGGTTAAATGGATGCAGCTGTAGCTACTTAGTTTACTTCTCCTTCGGCCCTTCTAGCCCCCCCAAAACATCTACATATTCTGTATCGATCGTGATCGAACATCGAGTTGTCGTTTGGCTATTAAAAGTTTTATGGGAGGGATATACAATTGGCAATTATAATGGAAAGAGTTTCTGATATCTCTGCTATAGAGCTAAGATGTTAAAAAGGCGTTTGATCATGAAAAAGTTTGTGAATTTTCATATTTTGGGTGGTACGTGACGATGATGGATGGGTTTTCGTCTGATTTCCATGCTTATTATGGCGAATGGGTTCATGTTGTTGGACGGAGACTGCCCGAGGCAAGTAAGCTAGGGAATTAAGTAAGCTACAGAAGTTGGGGTTTCGAGTTTCTTCCCCCGTGACCTGGAATTGCCAAATGCTTGACATGCATGCATATGTTAGTTCGGCCTAGTTACGGCCTCATCAATGGTTTCTTGGTTCACTGGTTTTCTTAGGTATGCGTCGTGGTTAAGTATTGGAGAATGGAGAAAAAAAACCATCCTTTTCTAAAAAAAAAAAAAATTAAAATTTTTTTTTACAAGAAACCTTTTTTGATCATCTGGTTCAGGAATTGAAAGTTGAAATGAGATGGTACCTACCCTTTTTCGATTATCTTTTTTTCGTCGTGGCTTTGTAAACTGCTGGGTACTGGGTATTATGGTATCGATCGATCGATATACACGCACCGGATTTTAAAATTCTCCTACCTTAATCCAAAAAGCGCCATATTAGAAGTATACTGAAATCCAATATTCTATAACGCTCGTGCGATAGCTTAGCTTTCGGTTGATAGATTTCTCGATCAGTACGTATAAACCTATGAACGAAACTCTGGTACAGAGGAAGCGGGCAGTCTAGTTCGAGAATCGTTGGGCCTTTTTTTTGTTGCGACGACGGGGAACGTTTTATATCCGCCTGGCTGTGTAAAGTCCGACCTGGGTTTAGGTCTCAAGCAGGAACCTCGCAGGTGTCAACAAGACCCAAACCAACGAAGAAAACCAAAACCAGTCTTAGGAAAATACGGGCAGCCAGAGCCAGTGGTCAGATGGGCTTTCCTATATCTATTGGATCGAAATACGGCTGAGAGGCTTTTTTGGTTCCTTGATCAGACCCGATATTTTTGAGTGAGCTGTCACTTCACACCGTCCTCACGAAGGCATTCGGTCCTTACCCATCCTGCCTGGGCGGAATTTTAGGGTGCGGGGAAAGAAAAGTCAGAGCTCACATTTTTTCCTCTTCGCATTTTTGCCAGCCTTGCCTTGCGTTGTTGGTTTTTGGCTCCGCAGGCTGGGTTAGCGCGAAGAGGATGGCGGCCGGTGCGGGGAAAGGAAAGAGGGCTTCAAAAAGGTAAGCAGGGACTTGTAACCGGAAATCTCGCTCGTCGGTTTGGGCGCCGGTTTCACGGTTGATGTGTTCGAGGGCTTTAAATTTCAGCCAGCTTTTTGCCAGGTGGGATTTTGGATCCATGGTTTGATCTCAAGGTTTTTTGTTTTGTGTATCCCGTTCTTGAATTCTAGAATTTCTGGAACTGGAGAAACAGGAAAAGGTGAATTGGTTCACCTGATGAGAAGATGTTCAGATCATGATGTGATTTCGGATGAATCGGTGAGGTCAGAGTAATTAGAATAGCTATTTGGAGCTTCATCATCTTTCTTCAAAGTATACATTCTGGTCAGAATGGCGATATAGAACCACAGATCATAGCATCATGAGATCTAGAGTGTGTGAAGTCACGATTTTTGTTTATCTGGTTGGTATCTACGATTCAGAATTCACAGAATGGCTAGCAGAAACGACTTTCCCTGGCCAGCTACGGTTCCAACCTTTCCGCGTTGCCAATTGGTCTGGGTTGCCAACCCATCAGAACGGATGACGAGTCCAAGCGGGACCAGTGCCCTTTCCATCGCCCTTGCTTCAGTGCGAAAGAAAGAAAAGTCCGGGCTGGCAGGGAATGGCAACAGTGGTTTGGAAGGGCGGTGCTTGGGAGTGCGTGCGTGCGTGTGCTTCCAGAAGAAGGAGAAGGACTGGCATCAAGGCATTTTCCATCAATTGCGCAAATGCACTGTTGTATTGCCTGCTCAAGATCACGACTACATATGTACGAGGTCTTTCTCTCGTTGGTCCTAACCTTTTTTTTCCTTCTCTTTTAACCGATCTAGAATCGGAAGCAGGTACGGAGCCAGTGTCAGATGGGGAGTCGTAGAGACCAGTACAAATGGGATTCAATGAAACGAAACGGAAGGGAAACGAAAGAACGGTTCGAGACGAGAAGGAAAACAGATGCATGTGAGCGAAGCTAATGTTGCATCAGAATCAAGAGCGGGTGGGCGTTTCGGTTCTTTTTTGTTGGTTCTGGAATGGAGAGAGAAAAAACAGTTTTCGTGGAGTGTCGGGTGGGGTAGGAACAGAAGGGGGGACGGACAGACAGAAAAGTGCCATGCACGTGTGGGAGGGAAAGAAGAGGAAGAAGGGCACAACTGGCCTTATCCGGTCGCAGATAGCGCTGGACATCCTACGTTTTTCCTCTCAGGTAGACATTTTTTTGGGGTCTTAGAATAGAAGCAAGTCGCATTGAGGATTTACTGTGCCGCCGCCGTCTGTAGACATGATTATTGGTACATACTTTTCACGAGTAGAAATAATTAGAATTGATGGATACACTTTTGTATTTTATTGTAATGGTGGTGGTGGTGGTGATAAAGAAGAGAATGATGGCATCGAGGCGGGCGTGATATCATGGGTAGTGCCGGAGGGATAGGGAAAACTCCACGGCGGGCGCAGTCTCAGACAACGGAAGAAGCTGCTGCATGCGAGTGAACAGGAAGATCGATTGATCTCGACTGGCCAGAATGGTATCGACTGGGGCCATCCCAGCGGGTCAGCGTTTAGACGGTTTGTTTTGAAAAAACGGATGGCCGTTCGATCAGGTCAGGCAGACCAGAGAAAAGAACAACAGACAGACAGGACCTGGACAGGCACTGCAGCGGCGGCGGCAGTAGAGAGCGAGAGCGAGAGCAATGGCATAGCAGCGCAGAGTTTTCGCGGGACCCTCGAGGGGAGCTATAAATACCACAGTGGCATGCCCACCCGCTAGTTTTCGACCTTTTTTATTTTTCTGTTTCCATCTTTTCTAGACGCTCGATAGTACTAGTTATTCTATCTATCTATTCTATTTCTATTCTTCCGTAGACATTGTTATTATCGGATTGTCATTATTACATATCTGTGACCATCGTCATATCATCATCGTCTGAAGTGTTCTGTTCAAAGGTGTGTGGGGTAATTGACTACCATTCTCTTTTTTATTATTATTATTGTTCATTGCCCTTGACGTTGTGTTCTGGTTTGGTCTGTCCTGTCGTGGCTTTCTTTCCGGTGGTGAAGCAACGGCAACCCAGCCCCAGCCTTTTTTTTTGCCCAGGTTGTGGAGGGAGGGGAAGGAAAGGGAAAAGGAAAATTCTTTTTGTTTATGTTTGGGCAGCCAACCTGAATGAACCTGACAGGCTTGTTCTGGTGTGGTCTGCTCTGTTTAACTGGCTGGGCCTGTCCATTGTCTGGCTGTCCAACCAGCCTGCGTTGGGTTCCGTTCTGCCCTGCTCTGATCTGATCTGATCTGGGCGGCCAGCGGGATTCCTCTTTAATTCAGGGCGTTCCCTTCCCTTTCTTCCCCTCTGTTCCTCCTCTTCCTCTTCCTCTTCTTCTTCCCTTCCCTCACTCTTCCCTTTCCCTCACACACTCTTCCCATCTTCCCCACCAACAACACGAACACCTCGCTACCTCGTTCACCTGGCTGACCTGGACAGGAACCGATTCCAAGTCTGACCAGCTCGTTTGCACACCGCCGTACAGCCATCACCATCAACACCTTCTCTCCGCTCCTTCGCACGGTAAGCCCTTCACCTCTCACTCACCCTCACACACTCACACTCCGCTCTTCATTTGCAGGTAACAACTAACGTGTTGTGTCGTGTGTTTTTCTCAGATCGCCCTCCACCATGGCCAGGTCTAAGGATAAGCCCGCCCCGGCCCCGGCTCCAGCCGCGGTCCCTCCCCCAGATGCTCTCCAGAAGTACCAAGCTGTAAGTACCACCACCCGCCACTACCATCATCATCCACCATCTTCGTCTACCGACATCACCATCACCACCACCACAACCATCGCTTCCATCGCGATGCTTCAACCACAACACAACATCATCTCACATATTATCCTAAAAATACCTAGCTAACCTAAATATTTTCATCTACCAGCTCTGCTTCAGCCTTGACACTCTCGCCAATGCTGCTCACGGTGCCTCCTACGCTGCCGGCCAGTACATGGAAGCCCACTTCCCAGGCTTCAAAGTCCGCGACCAGTCCTTCTTCGGTGGAGCTTTCCCCCGCTCCGCCGCTGCTGGTGCTGCCATCGCCCGTGTCCCCTCTGCCGCTCCCGAAGCTGCTGAGGAAGAAGCTGCCGAAGATGGAAACCCTACCAAGCGTCGCAAGCGTGCTAAGGCTACCACTCCCAAGGACCCTAACGCTCCAAAGAAACCCTTGACCGCCTACTTTGCCTTTGCCAAAGCTGCTCGACAGGAAGTCGTCCAGGAGCTCCCAAGTGCTAGCAACAAGGAGATCACTGAGGAATTGGCTGCCAGATGGGCCACCATGAAGGACACCGGTGAACAAGTATGTCTCTCCAACTCCTATCTTCTATATTTGTCCTCATACTAATAATTTGTAGCAACCCTTCCGTGACCAATATGCCATTGAAATGCAAAAATATAACAAGCTCCTCGCCGCCTACAAGGCCAAGCTTGGCGGTCAACCTGTCCCTGAGGAAGTCGTTGAAGAGGCCGAACCAGAGGAAGAAGAGGAAGAAGAGCCAGCTCCTCCTCCAAAGCCCGTCACTCCCAAGGCTACTAAGGGAAAGAAAGAAAAGAGTGAATCGAGCAAGAAGAAGAGCAAGGATAAGGAAAAGGCCACCCCCAAGGAGAAGAGCTCGCGAAAGCGCTCCACCAAGGAAGTCACCCCTCCTCCTTCGGCCGGAGAAGAGGAACAGCAACAAGCTGCGCCCGCTACCAAGTCGCCTAGAAAGCGAAAGAGAAAGACTGCTGATTGAAGCGATGGGTTAATGGATCGCCTTCTTTCGGACTTTTTGGAGTAAGCTTGCTTTCTTTCTTCTTGTATACTTTTGTCCGTTGAAAGGTTCTGTGCTGACTTTCAGTCTAGCCCTTTGCTTTAATGACGTCTCTTTCTTATTGGCCTGGCGTAGCTCTGTTTTCTGCTCTGGCGAATCTCATCTATCTTTTCCTTTTTCTCCCTCCTCTCAAACTACCTTTCTGTGTACTAAACGAATTCCGCTTTTTGTTTTTTATTGGCCTGACGATTTAGAAACTGGAAGCAAGGAAACTTATCCAACCTGTTTTCATTGGGACCTCTGTTTTTTTATATCAGGTTACCCATGAACCAGAGTGTTTGGATTTCTTCCTGCTTTTACCATGACGGTTTCATATCTCTTATTATTACTATTACTACTACTACTATGGCGGATTATGAATTGAATTGACAAAAACATCGTAAAATTTATGTCTGGTTCACTTCCTTTCTCTCTTGCTTTGGTTTTTTTCCTTAACTCTTTGCGGTGTATTGTTTTTTATATTATGGGCGGGATTTTGTGATCAAAAACTTGTTCTGTTCTTTAGCTATTGTGAACACAAAATGGAAACTTTAGCATCATCAACTTCTCGTTGTTCGTTGTAGATTGTGGTATCCAGCTGGCGTATGAAGTTTTGGTAGAATCGAGAATCGATGCTGGAGTGAGGATGGAGCTTTGATATATATAAGTTTCTTCAATTGATATTGTTGAGTCGATTTAGACTAGCGGTAGATACTGCCGTGCTAGCATGCTTCATAGCGATACAATCCGAAGGTACGGTCCGTGGTAGTTCATAACGGTGTATGTTCTTGATAACGGACTCCACGAGCCGGCGGCTGCGATACAGGGTCACCCGGCTAGCCTACTTGCTTGAGCTTTAGGGGAGCTAGAGGCTAGTCCTAGGTCGGGCGATGAGGGGTACGGTGGGGGCTGACCTAGCCCGGCTGCCCAGGTACCTTGGTTGAACGAACGGGGTACCCAGTGTACGGCGTGATATGGTATTGGGGGTTTGGGCTTCTGGTAATTGGCCTGGGGTTGCTGCGTACATAGCTACCTACCTACCTACTTGGGTATGCGTGGGATGGGATTCTTGGTATGGATGGATGTGGGTTGATATTTTGTGATAACAATGGGGTTTGGTGATAGGGTGGATGGAGGTTTTGTATAGATGTATTCTCTAGATCTAGGTTGCTCGAGTAGTTATGGGCTAACCATAGACATGTGTCGTGATATTTTACAGCTTGAAGCGGAGCTTCAATCGGGCTTAACTATGGGTGGTGTATACCAGCATCTGGAACGCTGTTGAATTCGAAGGCTGGCTGCTTTGGTCAATCGATAGTGCATACTCCCTCGATTCGCTGACGGGCTCGGTTTGATGCCGCACCGTACGTTTCACGATACGTCTAGTTCAGAACCTCGTACATAGAGCTCCAGTTGTCACTTGGCTTTCCGAGCTAGCTTAGCTTAGCTTGCTCGGAAGCAGGCTTAATTGTTTCCAATGGAGAAATTCGGGTTGTCCAACGGTGGCAAAGGGGATTACTGCCGGAGAGACTAAACCCGCGTACCAGACACTCCAGGAAGGAAAGGATGCACACGACATCGGAATGCCGACATAACGATTCGATCCACGAGCGACCTCACGTAGCTCTGTCATCTGCAACTGCCAGAGTCGTGTTCTGGAAAGTAAGAGCTGAGACGGTTTTGTTGAGTGTTTTTAACTTGCGTTCTTGCTTCCTTTGTCGTAGCTTTACAAAAAAAGCCAAGGATTATACGAACTGTTAGCTAATATATAGCTAATCCAATCGCTGGCAGGAATGTGGTTTTGAAGTTATGGAATAAGGAACCACGAATTGTGATATTGAATGGCATTCGGGAGAAAGGGAGTACAGAATCAATGAAATTGTAGCTGTAGTTCTTAGGATGCGAGTGGTCGTCGCTCGATCAAGGCTTACCTGGGTAGGTACCTGTACCTTGGGGAAGAAATCTTTGTCGTTACCCGTTGTCATATAAAACCCGTTATCTATCGACGCCCAGAGCCTAAACTCTTCAAAGGTCTGGCTCTAGAACACGTACCGTCTAGAAAGGAAAAACGTGGGGTTTCCATTCCAGCGTCGTACAGGAAAAAAGAACTCCTCGTTACGTCTACCCGATCATGCACCCCGCTAGAAAGGAATCCTTACGATAGGTAACATTTGTGTGTCGTAAATGTCTCTCCGGTGAGTGGGTAAGAATAATAATATCGGGAAGCTGGGGTTCTTGTGCATGTTAAAAAAGTAGCTAGCCTCTTGTTTTAAAGTTAGGGAAGGGGAGGGAGAGAGATAAGGAATGTTTTAATGCATGTAGGTATAGTGATAGTTCCTGGCCTGGTATATCGTGGTGGTTATATATTGCCCTCGATCTGCCTGTCGTATGGTGCCGGTCTTTTTTCTTCTCTGGACCGATGGGTTTTGCTTTGGCTTTTTTGGACCTCTGATCTTCTTCCTTTTACCCGAAGGTACTGTGGTCTGATTGTTCTTTTTCTTTATCTTTGTTTCCCCTCTCTCTTCTTGCTTCTGGTTGTTAGAAGGATATATACCGGTGGTTATTCTTTCAATTGAGATTCTTTCGAATACACAAGAAAACACCGACGTTTTCAAGACTCTTTTTTCTCGTCGCAGACATTCTTAATCCTCTTGCGCTAAATCGGAGTTTTTTCTCGCTGCGGGTTTACATAATAGCAGTGGTTTCCGGCCCATCATCACACTTCCGAGAGAACAACCGTGACCAGTTTTTTACGTACGAGAAACCAGGGCACCCTCGGTTCAAACGACATACGAAGTTAGGTTTCTGGAACAACTTTTTTGACAGCGAACTGCCAATTGAAGCAATCCATCGTATAAAATTTATGAAATTACGATGCATTTGAGTCCGCGAGAGGTATTTTTAAACACCCACCTTCTGTATTTCGGTTTCGTCTGATTAATAGTTTGGGATTTTGTTTTTTGGATCTGTTGCTTGGCTGAAAGCTTGTATTTGGTGACTTTTTGTGGTATTTTTGGGTGCAACGCGGATTTTATTAATACTACCGTTTAAACACTATGCGATGAAATGCTGATGATGGTTTTGGGATGATAGATTGACAAGCTCCTCATAGCCCAAGTTGGGCAACTCGCGCAGCGAAGGCTGGCGAGGGGGGTTAAACTTAATCAGGTTGAGGCTTTGGTATGTTATATCCTTCGTCAATGTCGATATCGATGGCTATTAACGAATTATATTCTAGGCTTTGATAGCGAATAATCTTCATGAGGTACTCCCATCCCTTCCTCTCTTAACTTCATCGTATACTAATAGGGAATACAATAGTTAATCCGCGATGGCACCCACTCCGTCGCCGACCTAATGGACCTCGGCAAAAAAATGCTAGGCCGCCGCCACGTCCTACCATCTGTCGTTTCCTCGCTTCATGAAATCCAAGTTGAAGGCACTTTCAAGGATGGTACATACCTCGTTACCGTTCATAACCCCATTTCTTCTGAAGAAGGAGATTTGAAGATGGCGCTTTATGGAAGTTTCTTGCCGGTGCCGGATGATAGTGTTTTTGGACCGGTGGTTGAGGAGGAGGTTTATGAGTATGAAAGGCAGCCTGGGGCTGTGGTGGCGGTTAGAGGGGTTGTGGCGTTGAATGAAGGGAGGAAGAGGGTGGGGCTTAAGGTTACTAATAAGGGAGATAGGCCGGTGCAGGTTTGTATTCTCCATTTATGGGGTTTTGATGGCGGATGCTGATGGGTATGAACGATAGATCGGATCGCACTACCACTTCATCGAAACAAACCCTCAGCTCTCATTCGACCGTCTCCAAGCCTACGGTTTCCGCCTCGACATCCCAGCAGGCACAGCCGTCCGTTTCGAACCAGGCGACACCAAAACCGTTACATTGGTAGAAATCAGCGGTAACAAAGTAATCCGCGGTGGCAACAACCTCGCATCCGGAAAAGTCGGATCCTTGGACCCCGAGATTATTCTTAAGAATCTTGAGAAGGGAGGGTTTGCGCATGTTCCCAGCCCCGTTATTGATATTGCAAACCTTAGCGTCTCGAGTATGGAGCGGGAAGCGTATGCTGCGATGTTTGGACCCACTACTGGAGATCTGGTTAGACTGGGTGATACGGAGTTGTGGATTAGAGTTGAAAAGGATTATACAGTTTATGGAGATGAATGTAAATTCGGTGGGGGGAAGACGCTGAGGGAAGGGATGGGACAGGCTAGTGGGAGGGGAGATGATGAGTGTTTGGATTTGGTGGTTACCAATGCTTTGGTTGTGGATTATACGGGGATATATAAGGCGGATATTGGGGTTAAAAATGGGGTTATTGTGGGTGTTGGGAAGGCGGGGAATCCAGATGTTATGGATGGGGTTGATGCTGGGTTGGTGGTGGGGAGTAATACGGATGTTGTGGCTGGGGAGGGGAAGATTGTGACGGTTGGAGGGGTGGATTCGCATGTGAGTGTTCATTTTCTTCTTTTTTGGGGGGGTTTATGGATTTGGGGGCTAATTGGTGGTTGTGGGTAGATTCATTTTATATGCCCGCAGCAGATTACTGAGTCTTTGGCGGCTGGTATTACGACTTATGTTGGTGGTGGTACTGGACCTAGGTATATCCTCCAGATGCCCAACTTCAACAAGTTTAAATACTGACAAAGGATGATATAAAGCACTGGCACAAACGCCACAACTTGTACTCCCGGAAAAACATATATTAGAGATATGCTGAAAGCTCTCGATACCTACCCCATCAACGTGGGCGTAACTGGCAAGGGCAACGACAGCGATCCAAAGGGTTTACGAGAACAATGCGAAGCCGGTGTTATCGGGCTAAAGCTTCATGAGGATTGGGGTACTACTCCTGCGGCTATTGATACTTGTCTTACGTACGTATTATCACTTCCTCCATCGCTTTTGAATATCTGCCGGTTTGGGAGATTTTTTGGCTAATTCTTTTGAAGGGTTTGCGATGAATATGATGTCCAATGCTTGATTCACACGGATACGTTGAATGAATCTGGATTTGTGGAGTCTACGATTGATGCGTTTAAGGGACGCACGATACATACTTACCACACTGAGGGTGCGGGAGGTGGTCATGCTCCTGATATTATTTCGGTGGTTGAACATCCTAATGTTTTGCCGTCGAGTACTAATCCTACGCGGCCTTATACTAAGAATACGCTGGATGAGCATCTTGGTATACCTAGCTCCTCCCCTCACCCTTTGCTAAGAAATTCTGCTGATAACTTTTTTTTTAATACGGTAAGACATGTTAATGGTCTGCCACCACCTCTCCAAAAACATCCCGGAAGACGTCGCCTTCGCCGAATCGCGTATCCGCGCCGAAACAATAGCAGCCGAAGACGTCCTCCACGACACCGGCGCAATCTCCATGATGTCCTCAGATTCCCAAGCCATGGGGCGCTGCGGAGAAGTCATCCTCCGAACCTGGAAAACCGCATCAAAGAATAAACTCCAACGTGGAACGCTCTCAGAAGACGAGGGCTCCGGCGCCGATAACTACAGAGTTAAACGTTACATTTCAAAATACACCATCAACCCCGCCATAGCCCACGGCATGTCGCACCTAATCGGCTCCATCGAAGTCGGCAAACTCGCCGACCTAGTCCTCTGGACGCCCGGCAACTTTGGTGCAAAACCCGAGTTGGTGCTAAAGAGCGGGTTTATAGCGTACAGTCAGATGGGTGACGCGAACGCGAGTATTCCGAGCGTTCAACCGGTTTATGGAAGAGAAATGTTTGGATCTCGCGTGCCTTCTACGAAGGTTATTTGGGTTAGTCAGAAGAGTTTGGAGAATGGATCTGTGGAAGGGTATGGATTGAGAAGTAGGGTTGAAGCTGTTAAGGATTGTAGAGGGATTGGGAAGGCGGATATGAAGTTTAATGATAGTATGCCGAAGATGAAGGTTGATCCGGAGAGTTATGTGAGTGTTTTTTATGCCTTTGATTTCTATTGTTGGTATGCAGGGCTAATATTTTTAATAGGTTGTGGAGGCGGATGGGGTTAAATGTACGGCTGAGCCGTCCGCAGAGTTGCCCTTGACGCAGGGGTATTTCTTGTTCTAGATTCTTGGGAACAATAGAAGGGGGTTCGAAGAGAGCTTGGTTATAAACCATATGCTGCCGCTTGGTTAGCCATGCTTGGTGTAGTTTGGTGATTGTCTTGTTTGTAATAGCGATATCTTGCGTTTTGTGAATATAAAATTTGGAATTTCAGCAGGCAACGTCTTTTAAGAACTTTCTTTAATTGGCACTCTACGGTGTGATAGTAATGCCGATACCGTTGACTTTTAAGATTTACAAGTCGACTCGCCCTGATTTGCAATTGGAAAATAGTCTATAATTTTAAGGTGTTGGATTTATCTCGTATAGTCTCGAAGGTGGGCCGTAGGATGGGGAGAGATCTCCTGGAAGGTAATTGGTGGTACCGTGGTGATACTATTCTAGCTAAATTCCACAAGATATCAAGTGTCCTGAGGATTCTACTCTAATCGGGATTCATGGGTGGAAATGTCTTTGCCGAATGACAGAACTTTAAAATCATACCTTGCACAGGCTTGAGCTAATATACACCATTATCCTTAGGCTTCTACAGCATTTCGTTGCTATAAAACCCCATTTTGAAACAGAGCTGTTGACTGATACTGCTAACTGTCCTAATCTTGGTATCAGATACGCCCAATTCCTGCCTGAGGCCTAATTCGTTGCGAGGCGTGGTTTTCTCTAAATGGTCGCGTTGGTGGTGGCATGGCCGTACAAGGCTGTGTCA
Organism: Arthrobotrys sinensis; assembly: GCA_036971225.1. Lineage (NCBI taxonomy): Eukaryota > Fungi > Ascomycota > Orbiliomycetes > Orbiliales > Orbiliaceae > Arthrobotrys > Arthrobotrys sinensis. The sequence goes on along the minus strand of JAJTTV010000009.1, from coordinate 747,495 downwards.
TTGGCACCGATCGAATCAGCCTGTGCAGGATTCGAGGCTACCTTTCACGGGTGCTTGCACCCAACGTCAGCGCAAAAGTTGGCTCGACTCTATCTGATATCAATCAACCCATCTTTAAATGACCCTCGTCCGGTCTTAGTTCTCTGCCTTTTCGCTAACAAGGTTTATATCCACGTTTTTCTGCTCCGGATTATACCGTCTACCGTATAAGTGCTAGGTATGCCTATGCGCCACACCGTTGGTAGAGTTAACCGCCGTAGGAAACCGAGGAATCCCTCAGACCAGGCAGCGATGGGGTGGCCGCTGGTTCCGTGTGCGATTTGTGGGGTGAGGGCGTTGGTGCCGGTTATGGATGCGAGGAATTGGTGGATGAACGAGTTGAGGTTTTGTGAGTACTTAATCTACTTTTACGTATTTACTTGAATTGTTTAAGATTTTTTTTTTCTTTTCGATGGAATGTTTTTTTTATATCTCCAATGGTTTGGTTTATTTGCTGTCGTCTATCGCTGGTGAATATGCAGCCTCATTTAGGATATCTGGATCAACCACTTCCCTGAGAAAGTAATTGCATTGCGGGAAAATAGATATACAACATTGACTAACAACCCAACCCTCAACTTCCAATATGAAAAATTTCCGAAAGGATAATAGTGACCTTCGGCATCAAAAATACTCCAACATTTCTCTCCTCGCAAGGGAGATTAATAAACACACCGCACGGAACCCAAGAAATTGAACCGGAACTCTACAACCCACACGTCGGAACCTTCGTTCGCACTGGCGCAAAACTATGTCCCTTGCTACCCGGTACCGAAAATGAAGTATATGACGGGAAATTCTATCCGATCCACCAGGGATGCTGGTGGACTTTTCAAGCTGTCGCGAAAAGGTTGTATGGTATTGAAGCGGATGGGATAACTACCCAAATTCTCGATATCCTCGTTGGAATATTTGAGAGCGGGAAGGTTATGAAGGAAGATCAGCGGAGGCTTATTTTCCCCCACGGGTTTGGAGATGCAGAGGAAATAGAGTGGTATTGGAGGAAAGCACAAGGTTATGGAAATGTTGGAATTTCGTATTTTGAGGAGCGTTTGCTGGGTGGGTTGCTGTCGAGGGAACGGGATCTTAATGCTTTTGTGGGGCTAAAGAGTGAACTTCGGGCTGCTGGGATGGAAAAGCCTGAATTGGCGTTGAGGGATGATGGGTATTGGGTACCCGCGATTGAAGGTTTGCCGTTGGAGATCATTGGGAGGATATTGGAGTTTGTGGGTGGGGAAGGGGTTATTAAGTTTGGAACTATCCAGGGAGGAAGGAGGGTTAGAGTGCCTGATGGGGTTTGGAAGAGGGAGTTTGGGGTTAGGGGGGAGCTAGGGTGGGCGGATGGGGATGGGTATTGGAAGGGGAAAGATGATTTATCGTGGTTTTTGAGGTATTTGAATGTGAGGGTGAGGGTAAGGATTGATGGCGGTGCAACGGGGGCTTTGAAGAATTATCAAAGGGTGTGGGGGATTTGTGAGGGACTTTTGGATATTATTTGGGATGCAGGGAATTCGAAGGGGGAGATTGAAGGTATGGAGGACAAAGGCGTAACGTCATTGGACTTTCTCGCAGGACAGACGTTCAGTATGTTGGTTCCCAAAGCCCGAAGTGGGATGGAGAGGTATTTCAGACTTGGGCCGTTGAAGGCTAAGGGGGCTATGGTGTCGTACGTCGGGTCTGGGGATATGAGGTTTGTGAGCGGGTTAAGGTTTTTACCCGGAGGAGAACGAATTGGAATTATCAATTTGGAGGATGAGGTTTATTTGGAATTTTGGAGAAGGGAGCCGGGGAGTCGCGTGGTACTTGGTGGGGTTATTAGTGAATATGGGATTACGGGGATTACGACTAAGGATTGGAAGGAGAGGCGGTGGAAGCGGGTTGGAGATGTTCAAGTGGGCGTTCGGGAAATGGGATTTTTTGCGGGACCTTGGTGCTTGGATATTACGGGGGTCATCGCCTGCATTAATGCTTATAGGATGACAATGTTTGGGATCGATGGGAGGTTCTTCTTCCACTAATTGCTAATATTACTTGGTACCTATTCGATATCTCTGATTCCTGACGTCTGTTTCATGATAGCATGAATCGGTTTTCAAGAATGTTGTATTTTGTGCGTTGTCGAGTTACGTGATACAAGTAAAGCCTTGGCTGAGTTTTTATCCCAGTCGCCCGACATTCCTTTGATTTCAAATACTCTAACGAATACTTGTCATTGACCCTCCAATCCACCTTCAAAATGTTCGCCCGCTCAGTATTCACCACTGCCACTCGCAGTGCCTTCTGCTCCGTCGTCCCCGCCGCGTCCCGCCAGGTATGTGCCCCTCAATTGGCCGGGTTTAAAACCCCTCCAAACATCGGCCCGAAATACTGACGTCATTTGGTGTATGTAGAGCACCCGTAGGTTTGCATCTGAGGCTAGCAAACCGCAGAAGGGGACTCAGTTCTTGCAGCCGCGGAACTTTGTCTATGTTGCCGGTGGAGCTGTTGCAGCTGCTTTTGGGCTGTATTGGATCAAGGGACAGCCGAGTTATTTGATTGAGCCGCTTAAGCCCGCTGTGCCGACTTTGACCGGTGATGATTGGGTTGATTTGAAGGTAGGGATTGGATTGGAAGGATGTATGCATTGGAGTTCGGTGGTTAATAGTTGCGTAGTTGATCAAAGTTGAGCCATACAACCACAACGTAAGTTCACCGCCTTTCTATATTTTGGTGGAATGGAGTGCTAACGAATTGAGTAGACCAAGAAGTTCGTTTTCGAACTGCCATCTAACGACCATGTCAGCGGTCTCAAGATTGCCTGTACGTGTTTGGATCAATTCACCCTGTGGAGGGGAGAATACTGACCTAGTATTCACGATAGCTGCCATCTTGACAAAATTCACTCCTGAGGGCGGAAAGCCGGTCATTCGTCCCTACACTCCTATTTCCGACGAAGACGCTCGAGGCTACTTGACCCTCCTCGTCAAGCAATATGAGAAGGGTCCCATGTCCACTCACATCCACGAGATGGCTCCCGAACAGCGTCTGTTGTTCAAGGGACCGATTCCAAAGTACCCATGGGAAGCTAACAAGCACAACCATATTGCATTGATCGCTGGTGGCACCGGTATCACACCCATGTGGCAACTTATCCGTGCTATCTTCAAGAACAAGGAGGATAAGACAAAGATCACGCTCGTTTTTGGGAATATTGCCGAAGAGGATATTTTGATGCGACAGGAGTTGGCTAAGTTGGAGAACGAGTATCCTCAGAGGTTTAAGGCGTTTTATACGCTGGATAAGCCGCCAAAGTGAGTTCACATACATACTGCATTTGAAGATTCTATAGTTATTTGGAACTAATTGTGCTTTAGGGAATTCGTTGGAAATAAGGGATTTATTACCAAGGAGCTACTTAAGCAGGTTCTTCCGGAGCCAAAGGAGGAGAACATCAAGGTCTTTGTCTGTGGGCCTCCTGGTCTGATGAACTCTATCAGCGGGAACAAGAAGAGCCCGAAGGATCAGGGCGAGCTGGTTGGTATCCTTAAGGAATTGGGATACACTCCAGAGCAAGTCTACAAGTTCTAGATGGGATACGATAGAATGCATGTACTTTTAGACGGATAGCTATAGGATAGAAAGCAGCCAGCTGCAGTTCATGGGAGACCCACGTGACATTCAAGATGTGTTGATGTGTTGCCAGGCCGGACGCGTCGGCGACTCAGGCCGTCGAGCAGCGTGTTGATATCCTTCTCCTCCGCAGAACACCAAAAACACCGTCCGCCGACATCACCATCGCCGAAACCGCACCGGAACCACTGAATCCATCGAACTTCATCGTTGACAGCGGCTGTCTATGCCATATCTACCCGGCATACCAGGATAGCGCCCTTTTTGGCCTGGTCAATACGGCGACATAGCTCTCCTGCAGGCTGCCCAAACCATCCATAGAAAGCCTGCGCTCGGCAACTATACCCTCTCGGCCATACCAACATCCAAAACCGCCATACCCCATCCCACCGTCGTCGCGCTTTACCCAGTCGCGCCCGATAACAACCTCCCGACCCCCACAAAACAAACTACCTCATTCCACCTTCCTTTACCCCCATTCCTTTATCAATCCCCTCGAGCACGCGCTCAACAAGTGGCCTGCCATGCCACCCCAGGCCGGCAAGGGCAAAGGCAAATCCCGAGGCGGCGGCAGCTCAAGCACCTCTAATCGCGGTCGTAGCCGCAGCCGTAACACGACTCCAGCCTCGATGAACGACCACAGCTCTTCCGTGTCCGAGCAGCAGCTTGCGGCCGATAGACGAGAGGACGCGGAACCGGCAACCTATGCGAGTGTCTTCCAGCAGTTCTTAGTCTCTGCGGATTCGTATTCGACGAGTGCTCAGCAGGCGCAGTTTGTACCGGCCATATCGTCGTTGGATCAGCTGTTGAAGGACTTGACGGATCTGAGGGAGCAGGCGGACAAAAGGAAGGCGAATGTTGATAGGAAGGTTATTAAGTTGGAGCTGAAGGTGGAGAAGGCTGTGAAGGAGGAGGAGGAGAAGGTATGGATGATCTTTTTTTTGTTCGTTGTTGGATGTGTGTGTATGTGTGAAGAAGGATGTTGTACTGATGGGATTTGGTTGTGTGTAGAAAAATGAAGGGATCAAGTCGGAGAAGGAGGATAAAAAGAAGAAGAAGGATAGGGCGATGAGTTCGGAGAGTAACAATCATCGTCCTCATGCATTGGGTGCCCACAGTACGACTTCGCAAAACCCATCTACTGCACACATTAAAGGTTTGTTTTTTCCCTCACAAACCCGCACGCAACGCTTACAAAGCCTCAATTAACTGAATAAACTTATGCACAGAGGAAGCAGATGAAGGTCGAGCTACGAACACTAAGAAACGAAAGGCGTCCGCCTCTCTCGAAGTCGACGAAATGGATGAACAACCAGCAAAATCACCTAAGAGGGAAGCTGCTGAGGATGAGCAACCAGGTTCTGAAGACGACGAGCAGCCTCCTCCGATGGCGACTCTTCTCATTGCCGAGGAGCTATCCAATGACCCTGCCGATTATGAAATTGGAACCGTCTATCCGGAGACGACGGTTGACCAGAAGCGAAAGATATTCTCTGTGGCGCAGTTTCCTATGGTTGATATTTCGGACTTGATACCTGGTGACCCACCGGATGAGGACTTTAGCAGAGCCAAACCGAATTCCCAGATTGCCATGAACACCTTTGCTTCGTATATTGAGCCTTATTTTAGGCTCTATACGGAGGAGGATCTGGCATTTCTTCGGGAGAGAGTACGTTGTCAACATGTTGTAATTCGTTCAGACCATTACTAACTTGGATTGTAGGGTGACAGGATCAGTCCGTATCTTATCCCACCCCTTGGACGACCTTATAAGGACGTGTGGTCCGAGGAGGATGGAACGCCCTATGAGCCTACCTCAACAGGTCAGGAACACATCGCTCTCGGCAAGCCGGATGACCTCAGAGATGATATCCTAGCTAAAAACACGATTTCTCTTGGACCCTTGCTTTCTCGGGTTATGTCAGGTCTTGTAGTGGAAGACCTTGACGAGCCTACCGTCGCTGGCGGCGCAGGGCTCACCAATGGAGCAACCGGTGGTTTGGATGTGATAATGGAGAACGCAGAGTCTACCTCAGGGATGAACGGTATGACAAACGGCACTGGTGGAGACGAGCCTAGGGGAGCTACTCTACGTCCTGTTGCCGCTACGTCTCTCAATCTACCTGAGGGTATAGTGTCATCGAAAGACTGGAAGATATCTGTGAACCGGCCAGAGTTCTCGTCACTGGAAGAGCGTATCAGACAGGAGATGATTTATATGGGAATGGTCGGCCCGTCTGATACCTTCCATTTCGCGGACAAGCAGGATGATGAAGTTTCAGCACGCCTTCGGGAGCTACAGGCTGAGTTGCGAACTGTTTCGATTCGAAACGGAGCTCGTAAAACGCGGCTGGCGGAGCTTCTCGGGGAGCAACTTGCTTACCAGGAGTATGCGACTATCCTCGATGACCTGGATAAGCAAGTTGATCAGGCGTATCTGAAGCGAACTCGAGGGATGAAAGCCAAGAAGAAGAAACCCTTCGGAGCACATCATAATGCGAATGCGGCTCAAACGGCACGCCCTGGTATTGGGGACATGGCGAAGACGTTAATGGAGCGACGAAGGAAGTGGAAGGATACTGTGGGACCGGTGTTTGACAAAGATGTAACGCGGATCCCTGATAAGACGATATTTGATGAGGATATTATGAAGGGACTGGAGGCGAAGGAAGCGACTGGAGAGAGTATGGAGGATGATTAGATATCTGAATCCATACGTATCCGGATCGGAACCGATATGGCGAAGTGGTTTGATGAGTGGTTTAGTAGGAAACATGAGGAGCAGCAGGAAGAGCTGGAGTCTGTAACAAGCGATTCTGGAGCTGTGGTTGATCCGGATGAGACTATTGAGGATGTTGTGTATGATTCGGATATTGATTCGGATGCTACTATACCTGATTATGATTTTTTGAAGGGGTATCTGAGTGATGATGAGGAGGAAGCTCAGGCGAATGGAGTGGAGGGTTTGGGAGATGATTATGAGGAGCTTGATATTCATGGCCGGTTGGACCGGATGCTAATGAGGGGTGGTTTATCCCTGCGACGGCCTTGTGGGTTGTCGTGATCTTCTCCTCAGTGATCTCTCCTTTTCCTTTGCTTACGCCTTAAAGTTCCTTCTTCTCGATGCCGGTATCCTGGATGAAGCGATATGATAGTCCTCAACCGGGGACCTTCTCTGTCTCCGTGTTTTCTCCTATCCGCTCTCATTTCTTTGTTTTCTTTTCACGTTTCTCTCTTCTTTTACAGTTTTTAACTATCGGCGACGACCAGGAAACGGCGTTATCGGTGTGCATGCATTTTGCATTCTCTTTTTTCCATCTGTTGCTTTAAGCACTTTACTAGCTCTTCCCCTTTTTCCCTCATCTTCTCTCTCTGTATTTTAATCACTTCACGCTTTTCACGGCGTAGATGCTGTGGAAATTAATGGAATGCAAATAAAAAGGTTAATATTGTATGTTCATGATAGCTTTATTACATGTAGCGAGTATATAATATACTTACCTACAGTGTATAGTAATTAATTGGGGAGAAGTTTATATCACTGCCAGCCGCCCGTATCCTGGTATATATACCTAGATACCTAGATACCCAGTTACTTAGGGGTAGCTATCTTAGCTACTTAACTGGATTATCGACTTTTGTGTAACGTGGGTGTAGGTAGGTATTTAGGTACCGCGTGTGATAGCTCAGACATGGGCGGCGATTGGCAAGGAGTCGTCTGTTAAATAGGGACTGGGGGTCCCTGATTAATCAAACTCAGCTCCATAGCGACGGAAAAAGCTGATCGATTATGTTTTAAAAGAAGTTATAACGTTACCGGTTTCTCAACAGGAAAAAAATAAAATAAAAAGCAGGATTACAAAGAATGATACCATCTGAATCGATAGGAATAAAAGAAAAACAACCATTGGAACGAAACGGCAAAATAATGACAGTGGCGGGCAGAAGAAAAGAAAGCAATATTTTAGGCAGAAGAGGTGTACGGCCGGTTACAAATGAAAATGTGAAGAAAAACGTGCATGCAGGCTAATAGTTAATAGCGATGTTATCATAACGAAACAAAAGGGATCGGAAATGCAAAACTAGAAAAAGCTAGTTGATAGGAAGGAAATTTGAGCCCGAAAAATACACGCCTAACACCACGAAGCCACTATGTAGAGAGTAAAAAAGCAAATAAAGAAAATACAAAAGAAAAAAGCCCGTAGTGAGGTCCATATTTCCATATTCCCTTGCCCCTTATCCATTTCCCATGTATAAAGGCGTGAACTTTAATTCTCCTTCTTCTTTCCAGCCTCATATATACTGCCGCGCTTCTCCTTCATTACTTGGATGAGGAGACCGCTGACTGCTTCCATGACCTGGTTGAGATTACCCTCCAGAGCCTTGTATTTTTCTTCCATAGCAGCAACTTTCTCCGCATTGGAGGCATTGTCGTTGTTATCTTTGCTGGCAGCGGCGCTGCTAGCACCACCCCTGCGGTTCTGTGCTTCCAATTTTGCGAGGCGTGCTTCTAATTTAGCGTCCACGGCCTGGCGATCCTCGAGCTTCTCTAGTCGAGCTTCGAGCTTATCTAGGCGAAGCCTAGTTTCCGTGGTAAGAACAGCAACAGGTGGCGCAGGGGCTGAGACCGAGTTGCGAGTTGCACGACGGGTAGTTGTGGTGGTTGGGGGTGGGGCTGGGGTCTCGAGCATTTGAAAGCGGGCATTTGTGTCGCCGTCGAGGGTAGTTAGTTTCTCCTCCAACTTGGCGAGGCGCTGCTTGAATTCATCGTCGTCATTGGAGCTGCCCTGCTTGGAGTTGATCAAGTCGAGCTGCTGGGTGATTTCAGCATTGATGGCATCCAGTTGCTTCTCCTTTGCGGTCATCCTTGCGTTAACCAACGTAAGGTTTGTCTCGATCTTTTCCCATTTCTCCCTGCTTCCTGCGTCATTTCCTGTGAGCTCCGCTTTGGCTTCCAGTTTGTCAACCCGTTCCTTATTTTCTTTAGCTAGGTTCCTAACTCGACGGTAGTCTTCATGGAAGTCTCTAGTAAAACCGTCAAAGACTTCCTTTGCGGCTTTCTCAACAATAGAGGCGTTGTCTGCCTGAGATTGCTTGGATTCGGTGAGATCCTGTCGTAAGGACTCAAGACCTCGCTTAAGGTATTGAAGGCGCTTGTAAACAAGTTCGTCCATCATGCTGGCGTCGCAATCATCGTCTGGTTCTGATTCCAGGTCAATGGTGGAGGATGGAGTTGCAGGTCTTTGCGTAGCCTCTGCGAATGCTCTGATATCCATGAGTCTAGCTGTCGATGAAGGAGTGACGAGGCTAGCTGGAGTGGCAGTGGGATTAACATGGATATTGACAGGATTTGGGGTTGGAGTAGCAAGGACAGGGGCGGCAGGAGCAGCTGCAATGGGAGCGGGAGTCGAAGTCGAGCTAACAGCCGGCGCGACGGTTCTATTGATATTAATCGGGGTAAATCCAGTCTGCGGCGTAGCTTCTGGCCTCATCATCGGAGCAACCGGTGCAGCAGCTGAAGCATCCTTGCGAGCAATTTGGTGAGGTTGCTTTTCATCTGTGATCTCCATTGGGATAACGAGAGTGAGACTCTCACGGCCAGGTGATGAAGTACGCTTTCTCTTGATGCGAATTGGATGAGATGAACTGTCCGTAGAACGTTTGAGGGTGTTATTATCACCATCGTTGGTTGTTCCACTGAGCTCCGGTGTGTTCCCAACTGGAGCTTGTGGAGCAGGAGAGTTAGTGGGGGAGTCGGTGTCCATCATCGTGACATTTTGGCTACCGGGTGTTCCAGTAGGAGCGACGTGCGACCATTTGATAGGAGTAACCCTCTTTCCGAGCGTAGGACCCGGCTTATACTTATCCAACCCTCCTTTCTCGACATTGAGAATAGCTTCTCGAATGTCAGCTGTGGTTATTGCCTTCAATCGACTTTGCAGACCCTTAGTTCCATACCCGGTCTCTTGAAGTTTGGTGATGAGGTTTGAAGCCAACTGTCGGGTGGATTCGTCGTCTTCTCGCCAGCCTCCCAGGTCTCCGACGGTTCGGACACCAAAGTTCTCGAGGTGGAACAACCAATTAGGACGTCGATACTTGGTTAGTGATTCATTCTGTTCGTTATACAGACGATAAATGGTGGCTCGCCATATTTCAGAGATCGGAACTCTATCTGCGACTCCGCTGGCACCACTGGAGAGCCACTGAGAGGTCGACGACAAGTAGGAAGGAGGATCACCCTGTGCCTGTTGCTGTGACTGCTGTGCTTGGACGGCAAGTGTCTGAGCGTGAGAAGCTAGCAGCTGCTGTTGGAGAGTATGCTCGTCGATGCGAGCTTGACGGGCAGCTGGTGTCTCCGGGTCTCCAAGGTCACGAGACTCCTGGTTCCCCATTGTAGAAGAAGCCATTTTAGTAGGTGCAGAACCAGAACGAACAGGACGGCTATCTAACTCTGCAGATAGCGGGAAGTGAGATTTAGATTCAGAAGCTGAGGCTGATGAACGAGGCTGTGGCGTTAATTGAGACGATGGAGTTGGAGTTGGAGTGGAGGTGGCCGTCTTATCAGAACGCGTCTGTGCCGAGGGGAATGTTGGTGCGGCCGCCGTGTTTACGGCTCCATGACTACTGAGGTCGTCAGGGCGAGCAGCGTCATTGCGGTTCTTCCACAGGTGGAACACTTTCTCTGAGAGTTCCAGGAACTGATGCATTAGGCTGGCAGACACGCCGACGAGTGTTCCGGCGCAGTTGATGTAGACGTTTTTCACCCCGCTGTTAAACTATAATTATCGCAGGCGAATGAAGAAGAAAAGGATTACGCAGGATCAGTATCGGTGCAGGCTATTAATTATGGGATTCAATGCAATCATTGGGCTGTGAATGGATGGATGGATAGTATATATCGATATGTAATCGATCACAAAGGAAATCCCAAAAGATCAAAGCGTATCACGTGTATTGGATTGGTTGACGGATATTTTATTTATGCACGGACGGAAAATGAAGTATAAGGTATAAAAAGGAAGAGGAAGAGAAGAGAAAACTTACGGCATTATCAAGACTTTCCATCAAAGCCTCCACTTGGTCTCCGATTTCCATACTCCCATTCGCCAAAACCGGATCCACCGCCTTGGGGTAATTCGTAATCCTCTTGATAAGTGGCCAGAAAACCTCCCGTCTGCTCTCTTCGCTGACGGAAAACGGATCGGGGCCCGGGACAACAATGTTGGTAAATATAGATATAGCATCGGAAACTGCAAAAGGAAAATAGAAAGATACGGTGTCTGGCTGATCGTGGGGGAGATTCTCGCGCCCGCCGGGGCCAAGGAACACTCGGGCTTCCGAGGGGGTGGCCATGGCCATGTGGGATTCACGAGTTGAGGGAAAGGATAGATATACTTGACTACAGTAGAAAACGGGCATACAAATGCAGACGGGGAACGTGGCAAGAGGAGATTAGTTAAGCATGTCCAAGGATTCGATGGGATGGAACGTTAACGGGGGGGACCAAGCAAGTTAAAAAGTAAATAAAAGTAACGTAAAGTAGAGCAAAGTCAAAGCAGGTTAAGTAATAAGCTCCGTTAAGTAAGATAAAGCAAAAGTCGGGTACGTAAATAAGTACCGTTTAACTTTTTCTTGGGGGAAAAAAGGCCAGCCAGCACGCCAACACAAAGGCGGGTAAACAGACGGCCAGCAGGGAAGACGGGAGAAATAGATTGTAGAAGGAAGGCAAAAGGAGAAGATGGAAGGGGGAAAAAAAGTTAGCGGTTTCAGGATAAGTATTAGTTAACTATTAGGAGAGTGTTAGATAGGGTGGTGGTGTCGTAATAGACTCCTTCGTTAGCGTCGGACTTTTCGAAGAGTTCTGGGCTGGGGGCTGTTTCCTGTGTTGGGATGCTTCAAGCGAGCAAGCGCAGCGATTTATGCATGGAGGAGGTCAGATGTATGTAAGGTGATTGTATATAAGTCAGCGTGTAGCAAGGGATTAGTTAAAAGGAGATCGAGACAGGAAGGCCGTTTGAGGGGACGGAGCGTTTACAGGAAAGGGAAAAGAGAGAAACGGGGGCACTGGGACGGGGATGATTCCGCGAGAACTGCAACGTGGAGTAACTAAGTAGTGGTAGTGGTAGTTACAAGAGCGAGAGGAAGTACAAGTGTAAGTGCGAGTGTAAGTAGAAAATAGAAATAGAAGAAAAAAATAGAAACAGGATTAAGGAATGGAAGAGGAGGGAACAGGATTAGGTTTTAAACAGGGAAGGGTGCTCGCTAGCACTAAATAAATAGCATGCTGGCAGTAAATTTCCTTTCATTTCAGGCCCGTGTCAGTTCAGAACTGTAATTAATTAACGTTCTTCGTACCGCATTCGCAATAAGCAAGGGCACCAGCATCGAGTCTGCTTTTCTAGTTAGCTAGGGCCACAGGCGCAGCTTGGTTAGTCAGTTAGTCAGCCGCATCAAGACTTGGCGCTCCGTAGAATGCAGACGGCATGGCAGATGCTTGCTGCTAAGTATGTGTGTATGTATGCACTCTGTCCACCAAACTATCTATATACCTTACATCCACACCTCGCTCACTCGGTTGGTGTGCATGTGGTTGGAAAAACTTTGCATGCAACCGACGATTTCTCCGAGGGCACTTTCGAGCTTGTGTCTCGAGTGCCTCACATATATGATCCAACTTGCAAGCTACGTTGCTTGTTGGCCAACTAGTTAGTATCCCAATGGCAGACCATCGAGAGGTCCTGTCAGAACCTAAAACCCGAGATGATGGATAAGTTATCCTGTTACCTAAATGTAAGTAAGAAAAGCGACAGCCCCTGATTAAAGGCGTGACTTTTCCCGTTCCAGCTTGCTTAGTTCCGAGTGTGCTGGCGCGTGTTGTCCCAAAAAAGCAAACTTGGCAGCGCCCAAAACAAGAAAAAATCTGCCAGCATTTTACTGTCGCACAAGCTGTCCCAATCAACCGGTCATATTTTTCATTCCCTTCTCATTTCATCTCTCCACGAGGACCAGAGCAGAGCAGAGCAAGCGGGTCTTCCCGCCACCATCACCCCCACCATGAACGCACAGTCCTACCTCCAATCGTTCGGCTGGACCCCCGGCACGGCTCTCGGCAACCCTCTCTCTCACGCTCCCTCGTCCAGTTCCTGCCCCTCCGCCAATCGTCTCACAAAGCGTATCCTCACCTCCGCCAAAAACAACACCCTCGGCGTCGGTCGCAAGCAATCAAACCTCAACCATGCCGACCTCTGGTGGGAGAAGGCATTCGATGTCAGTCTCAAAAAATTAGACGTAACGAAGGATACCACTGCCATACCACAGCAGCAGAAGGATGTGGTTGACAACATGAATCTTTTCGCTGATTTGGGCGGTGGTAGAGGGTTTGGTGGGACAGCTTTGCCGGCTGAAGGAAAGACGAAGGGTGGGAAGAAGGTGGAGCATAGTAGTGCGCCTCTATACCGCTACTTTGTACGTGGACAAGGGTTGGAGGGAACCATGACTTCGATATCTACGACTACAACGACTACGACTACAGTTGTCCAGACGGAAACTACAGTGCTGGAGGAGACTAGGCCGAGCAAGAAGAGAAAGCGCGACGATGATGGCGATAAAGATACATCGTCACTCTCAAAATCGGAAAGAAAGGCACTGAAAGCGGAGAGAAAGCAACTACGTGCAGAACGTAGAGCCGCAAAGACCGAGCGACGAAGGCTAAGGGCCGAAAGAAGGGCTGCCAAGGAAGAGAAGAGAAAGTTGAAGGCCGAGAAGAAAGCGAAGAAGGAGGCTAAAAAGGCGGAGTCATCTTCTTCCTCGTCGGGCGAAGACGAAGAAGGCGAAGAGGAGAAGCACGTTCAGTCGGACTCTGGAGTTGATATGTCAAACGATGAGGCATCCGTCGAAGAAGAGGTTGTGGCAGAGAAGAAAGAGAAACGGAAGGACAAAAAGAAGATAAAAGAAGAAGATAAAGATACGGCGTCCGATACGAAGCAGAAAAAAGAAAAGAAATCGGATCGAAAGGCCAAGGAAAACTCAAAGAAGAAGAAGAGCACGAGTTCTAGATAACCTTGTCCTTCCACCACTGTAGAAGCTTCCTAGGTTTATGTATATTAGTATTTTTGGGACAGCATAGATGATACCCATGTAGATGCTCAAAAGTTATTCAGCGTTTCAAGAAAATTAGATTTAGCGACAAATACTAATCATGAAGTTGGAAATGCATTTAGCCAGATGCAATCCGCGTGGCATTTGACCAACTGACCACTCCACCGCAACATAACCCGGAATTGCTTAATTTCGAGATAAACTCTTTTTCCTGTGCATTAAAGTCTATAACATTAAGATCAGCCTCAGCACCATTAACATTCGACCACACCTCTCCACCGATATCGCAACACCCAATGATATAGTAACGAATTTATATGCCCCTCGCCACTCCCAGAGTTCCGTACCAACATTTTAGTTGCCCATTCATTCCAACAAACCCAACAAGGATAAAACCGCCACCAACAGCGTGGCAGTAGGATCCAAGAATTACCCTATTACTTATCAAGATAGTCCTCCAACCCACCCGTTGGGTCAGCCGATCATTCACAGGCATCAATTAACGTCCAAACCGACGGTTGAACTTGTCTCAGTTCACCCACTGCTACCGTCGTAACGTAACAAACAGATTGCTTAGCAAACTACTGCCTGACGGTTCGTCCAAACTGTCAGAACGGGATCAACAGGGTCTAGTTAAATATTAAGAAGTTGAGAAATATTAACGTACGCTTATCAGCTTCTTGATGAAGTAGTTGGTGAAAACTGTGGCCACGGGACTATCAAGTGGTTTTATACATCTCCTTCCCGAATGCGATTCCGAACCAGGTTTGGGGCGGAAAAGGTGTCGCTAGTTGACTTGGCTGGGGGGTTGGCCGTATGCAGGGGTTATATCTACGCGATGTTTTTTGGGTAGTAATATACCACATGGTTTTTGTATAAGTAGATATCTTGCGATCCCTGTAGAATAGTACACGGCCACCTAGAGTATGGTACTACCACTATCTCTCATAATATAATCCAATCGTTCAGGTCTGTCGGATCCGATATTCGGGAACGCCGTATTAAGCTTAACGCTCCCTGCAAACAAAGATCGGATAGATATGGAAAGATAATTACTTAATAGCCAAGCCAGAAGTTTGGATTCCGATACGACTTCTATTCTCCGCAAACCCGTGGCGTTAAGGACCCCCCTTGCTCAAAGTGATCATGCAAGCAATATCTTGATTGGGGGTTGCCCGTGAACATATGCAGTGTGGGTACAATGAGGCAGCAGACTAAAATTCGAGATAACTCGAAGAGTTCTAGAAAACATGCACTAATGACAAACACCAAGACAGGTGGGATGGCGATATCGATGGAAGCTCGTCGATTGCTATCTCGCTAGGCAGACATATGTACAAAGGCACATGCATACACTATTTGTATGTTTGCGACCGGGCTTGTTGCTGGTAGGTGGCTCGCGGGAATTGTGAGGTTTGCATTGTCGATATAATTTCAGATTATACGATAGTGGAATGCGGGGGCTGTAGTTTCATCTTGGACATAAAAGAACGGTTATTCGTCCTTCTTTCAGATTCATTTCATTTGATATCCAATCTTCTCTATACATCCACAGAGAGTATCACCCCTCTAGTCGTTAACTTGACGACTCACATCTATACACATCTACTATAACATTACACAATTCAAGATGAAACTCCACCTCTCCCTCGCCACCACTCTCCTCCTAGCCACAGAAGGTCTGGCCATCCGAAGATGTGGCACCGATGACCCACCAGTCGAACTCATCGAGAAGGCCATCCTCTTTAAAGCCATGTCCGAATTCAAGGCAGGCCCATCTTCCAAACCAATTGAAGAACCCGTTCCAAGGACCCAAACTGTGCCGTTGCATATCCACAACGTCTACTCTAATAAGACGAGGGATCAGGGGTATATTACAGATGAGGATGTACAGAATCAGGTGTGTATCTTACGTGTAGATTATCATCGTTAGACAAAATCGACTATAGGAGTGTATTCTGACGATTAAGGCTTTAGTTCAAAGTTATGAATGAGAACTTTGCCCCCACTGGTGTTACATTCGATCTTAAGACTGTAACGCATACTGAGGATAGAACATGGGCGTTATCTAGTAGAGGATCTACCGCTGAATTGACAATGAAGAAGACGTTGAGGAGGGGAGGATACGGTGATTTGAATATTTATATCAGGCCACTCAGGGGAGGATTGTTGGGTAAGTAACCTCGACCAACTAATTCTTCCAAACCCTAAGGAATAGACTAAATAACTAACGATATATAAACGCCCAGGCTACTGCACCTTCCCAGAAACCATATCCGAAGGCAGTGACAAATTCTACCTTGACGGCTGCGACGTCCTCTTCAGCTCCGTTCCCGGCGGCACCACCGTCCCATACAACGAAGGCAAAACCGCAACTCACGAAGTTGGCCACTGGTTCGGTCTCTTCCACACCTTCCAAGGTGGCTGCAGCGGCGGAGATTTGGTCGATGATACACCAGCACAGGGATCAGCTACCAGTGGATGTCCTGTTGGTAAGGATACCTGCCGTGGAGATCAGTATCCTGGATTGGACCCTATTCATAATTATATGGATTATTCTGATGAGTAAGTTGTGATATACACTATTCGAGTGTGGGGTTTGGTGGGGCAGATTAACTAATTGGGGTTTTAATAGTCCATGTATGACTGAGTTTACACCTGGGCAAACGGTTAGACTGTACCAGATGTTCGACCAGTACCGTGTCCCGCAGGGTACTTGGAACAGAACCATCACCAGGACTTCGATGCACTGAATCGTTTCATCGCTCCTAGTGTGGGGTTGTACGAAGACACCTCTTGGCGATATGGTACCCTTTCACAGCCGTCATCGAAAGAGCGATATCACATTGGTCGCTTAAAATACGATCGCTGTCATTTTTCTTTATAAATTTCTTTCATTTACGACTGTATTCAATGCATAAGATACCCCGATACCCCCCCTGCATTGTTTATGTCTTTGGTATATATATTATTATGCTACGATATCCCTTTTGTACATAGTATTTTAGAAATTTTCCAGCCAATTTCTCTCTAGCGGTGAGAGGAACTACTCTCTATACAGAATATATCTCTATCGGAAATATCTTTTAGCTATATTATGTCACCCGTTTCATAAAATAAGGCTTAAAACTCTTTTAATCGGTCCCACTCGGCCCCGTAAGCCGGCCCCAACGAAGCAAAACACGTCGTGTGAGCCCCACCCAGACTTGTTCGTATTCAGGGCTTTGGGACGTGTTGTAGCTACGTGTAGGGCGGCTGGCGGAGCACGACAAGGTTGTAGCTTCTTGGAAGTTGTAGATTTATACAGGTTCGGTTATGATGTCTGAAATAAGGTAAATGAGTCAAACCCTAGATGGGGCAACGTCCAAACATTTAAGCCCCGGAGCTATATGGAACACCGAGAGCTCGAGAGAGACACAGATAATGATAATTCCTTTTTTTGTCGGTCAGTAAATTACAACCCTGCCGCTGCGTTGGGTCTTCATTCTCCAAAACTCTATCTCTACAGTTGCAAGCGCATAGAGACTGCCAGGAGTGAAACTAGTTCGGATTCTCACAATGTCGCTATACTCCCTCCCTGTCGAAATTCTGGCCGAAATCCTCACTCAATTTGACGAGGTTGAGTCCCTAAAGTCGGCCGTTCTCAGTTGCCGTCTCTTCTACTTCGCCTACGAAGAACACAAGACATCGGTTCACCATGCGCTCTGGACAAACAGATACGCCGACTGTGAAATGTACTGTAGATTCCTCACCCACGCTATTATCAAGTTTCTCCCACTCCGAAGTTCTGGGGATCCTATCCAAGGCTCCGATATGGTCGATTTTTTGGCGGCATATTTAAATTGCGTGAACCCACCTGAAGCACTTGCTCTTGACCTTCAGGAGTTACCAGGAACAGTATCGTTGCTAGATACGACCCCGATCCCAACTCCACCAAGTCAAGATATGGCGGAAACACATAAATACATCGTTTTCTGGGCCAAAAAGTTCTGCGCCGAAAGACTAAAATACCACGCCTTCACAAAGGAAGAAACGTCCACAAACCCTCCGCCGACTCGTGCCGAGTTGACCAGAATATGCGCCGCATTCTACCAACTCTGGATATTTTGCATTCTATACTACCCACCTGTGGTCGGCATTGGCAAATGTTTTGGGGGTCAACAGGTAAATATGCCTGAATGGAGTGATGAGCGGACAATGGGTGAGATTGTACATGCGATGGCCGAGAGTATCGGGTTTAGGGATTTGGTTGTTATTCGGAATTCGTTGATGGGGTTTTTGATGGAGAGCGCGAAAGGGGTTATGGGGAGGATTCATACAAATGTAATGTACTTGGAAATGTGTAGGACACAACCGTATGAATTTGTCGGGGTTGGTGAGTCTATGCAACATGAATCAATTCGTAAGGTCGCCCTTTCAAAACCAGACTCCCGTCCTAAAGTTGACTTTTTCTGGGACATATAGAGGAAACAGATGAAGCACCGATGTGGTCGATAGTTTGCAGACTTAGTCCAAAGGAATTCTGGAAATTCCTCTTCGAAAGCACGTGGGACGAACAACTTGCCACCAGTCTTATGCATAACCCCAGGGGCATCCACCGCAACTTTCAGTGGTTGTTTGCAGCGTCCGCAGAGGATCGCTTCACAACCAAATACAGTCCAATTTTAAGGATTTGTAGGGATAGGCATGTTCTGGAGAATCAGAATTCTGAGTGGTGGTGTATCGACCGTGGGAATAAAAAAGTTGATAAGTCAGTGGTGATGTGGGATGACTGGAGACTTAAGGGGTGGGGGTTTAGATTTCCGGTTTTGGTACCACCACTTTTCTATAGGGGGTCGTCTGTCTCGGGGCCTTCCGAGGAGGAGGAGATTAAGGGTGCTTATGAGAAGAGGTTTGGGGAAGAGGTCGATATAGTTGAGGTTTGTGAAGTAGTATGCATCCTATACAAATGTGATTGGGAAGTTGCTAATAAAAAGTGAATTTTAGCAACCGAAGCAGGGCGTGTGGAGGGATCACCTTTTTGATCCGGTTCGACTATTTTAGATGGGCTTGGTAGAAGCTAATGTACGGAACAATTCCTGTAGTTGAAGAACCTTAGGACTAGTTACCTTTCTACTTGGCAGCACGCTCGTGTCTTATTTGTCTCATATACAGAGTTGGTTGGAGTTACTGGGGCTCTCTGGTTGCAATGGGCTCTGCATCAACATGTTGGAATTTTACAATCTACAACTTACACCTTTGTTATCGAATTAATCGTAGAAAGCTAGCTTCAACAAATGCAACGTTAACATTGACTCATGGCTACGCCATCCTACTCAACATTTGTAAAACGAGGAGTATTAAAATCCGAAATTGTCGAGAATGTTGTGGAGGCGCGTGCACCCTAATACATAGTACAACATATATATGCATATAGCATCTCACATGAAGCACTTGAAGGTGTAACATTCACGTATGCAGGCAAGGAACCTTACGTATTGCAAACAAAGGCGCAACATCCGGCGCAGGATATCCAACGCCAGCACCCGTGCTGCTTTATTCGGGCATTGTAGCTGGAGGGGTGGTCTGATGAACTCTTGGCTGGGCCCAGTATTAGCACCTGTTGTGTTGTGAAGTGAAGATTCTGGACCGGGTCCATCATGCATTCGGACATGTTAGTACGGTGGACCGCGAGACGTGCCGGAAAGTTGGAGGCTGGTTGTGGTGTTAGGGTGAGCTGAATGTTAGGATGGCATTCTGCTGAATCTTTCCGACTCCTGATTGCAAAAGTTCTAGCCTTTAGTTACAGTAGGCATTATATAACCAAGTACGTAGCTGTCATTATTTCGTCGTTTCTAAGGTCTTCTCCCTCCCTTAACTTCTTCTAAGCTCTCACCAGGGTCTACAAAACGTTTTAACTATTCCTCAGCATGAGTTCACCGGGTCTAGAGAGAGAGATTTCATCAAGTACAAGTCACGATTTCGAGCTAAGGCGAAGCCAACGAATCATCAAACTCATACTTCCAACATCAGATTTAGAGAATATCGGGGCTTCCTCAAGTTCCAAGACCGAAACTACCATAAACCCAGATATCACCATGTCTAAGCTATCGGCCGGCGTAGTTCCCCCTTCTATACCCTCATCGGGAAGCGAACTAGACCAAGAAAGCCTGAGGATATTGGATTCTCTCACAGTTCATGCTCTATGGGCGGCATCTGTGAAAAGAAAGCATCCAGAATTTAGCGACTCTTATTCAAAGTACAGCAGATTGTGGATTACGTATCTAGAAGACAATGGACACAAGTTCATTGGAAGCTTGTTGAAGGTTGGGGCAGATAAATCGACCGAAGTCCTCCACAAAGCATTGTTCAAGGGGTTAGAGGGGCCACCAAAGAATTTCGACCGCGTCTACGCCGTTCAGAGGTCTGTGTCTGACATCAAGTGGGAAGATGTTGAGAAGTTGATAGCGGACGCAAGAACCGATCTTCAGCGTAATGATACGGCGGGGTCTCGAGCATTAGAGAAGGCCGAGAAATCCAAACTTCGGGCGGTAGAAAATATTATTGATCCACTGGAACCTAAGGTCCCTATGGCTAGCCCGATTCACCCCGGCGATAAAGAAGGTACACCGGGCCAGTTGTCGGAAACAAAAAAGAGGAAATTTATATACCGTGACAGTCCTCCACCGCCTGGCTCGACTTGGCTCGATATGGAACCTGTGTCTACGAGCCCAGTTAACGCCCCATCGAATACCCAGCGTAGCAGGCCCCACCAAGGGTCGCTTGACAGTGATGGGTATTCAGTCGAACTAGCACAGGAATACTTAAGCGTCATCAACCAGGCGCGATTGCACTTCGGTGTAAAAGATAACGATAGCCTCAGTATCTCATCTGCGGAAGATAGCGAAGAGGAGGTTGAAGATAGCTATGAGATTAGTAGCGAGGATGTGGAGGATGAGTACCAAGAAAGCGAAAATGAGCCAAGCGAAGATGGCAACAGAAGTATCAGTGAGCGTAACGACGACAGAGACACTGATGAGGACGAGTACATATACACGTACGACTATGAGAATCGATATCCGCGACGAAAAAGAAAAGCCCCATTGGGGTGGTCGGAGCCAGAAAATGCTAGGAACGTTAAAAAAAGCATCAAGAAGGCTAAAAAAGAAACGGGCAAAGTTTTGATGGGTGAGACTAAGGATGCCGGCCTTCGCAATCAACTGAAGCACTGCTTAAATAGCCAGGATAATCGAGAGTCCAACCCAACCGAAGAGCTTGCGACAGCACTCGAGGCCGCTACTCACCCTATTGAAGTCATAACGCCCAAGCGACATGAAACACTGAATCGGCCGATCGAAACAGTCGACGCATCCACATCTACAGATCATGATCTAGTATATTTTTCAACTGGATTCAAAACACAAGACGTCGTTACTGAGTTCCGAGCTATGAGAAATTTAGCGAAGCGAACTTACGACATTGAGAAAAACATAGAGAAGAAAATTGACCAGATGGTTAGAGATCAAGACACCAACGATAAAAAGTACAACGAGATAGCTCAAGATGTGAGTGAGATTAAGGAATTACTGAAAATGTTATTTACATGGTGCAAAGGTCAGGACCTATGAGACTATTGAACTACTCTTTAGTGGGTGCCCTAATTCACGAGGTTATGCATGGCAGATGCTCTAAAATTGTATTCTATAGAAGTATAAAATGGATTTCGTATATATTTCTGATTGGGAGACCGCTCTGGAAATACTAACACACCGTTTATCTGAGATGACTGGCCGCTATGTATACGAAAGCAGCGTGTTCTCTGTGGAAATATCGTGATCTAGAGGGTTTTAATATCATCCAAAGACTTTCGGGACAATTCAAACTAGGGTTTGCCGGACGTTAGATATCTTGAGCACATGCATTTGTCAAGGTACGGTATGCTGTTAGTAGTTAATGTGGTTTTCTTGTCACCCACGACCAAACGACAGGCGCCACGGAGCGCAAGATCGTTGCAAACTACGTGCAGGCGCATCTGGCGAACAATCACTAGGCATATGCAGGGTTACATTGAAAAAACTGACTTGAGGGATTATCGTTATGTCCAAGATTCCGAAAGTTGGCTTTTTTCGGGAATCAAGATCAGCTCAATCTTTTAGGGTATCATAAATTACGCATGCGCACCTACCAACGTTGTAGTGTCGCCAGTAGGCAACATTTGGTGCACGATAGCCAACGTAGCCACCCGTGCCACCAGGTCCGGAGCAACTTGAGCATTTTGAGTCGAGTCGTGCTGTCTAACATGTCTGAGTCCAAACCTAATGTTGGATCTTCGCTTCGACCTTCGGCCACAGTAGTTACGTTGCCCTACCATTACAACAGTCCTGTACTTGTTTCAAAAGAGCCTAGGCGTTAGCTATTAGCTTCGTACATTTCTTCTCACCCTGTATTTCCGTGCTTACCTTTAGCTCTACCCTCTCTTCGCTCGCCGTTCTCTCTTTTGGCCTAAGGGTATATATATAGACCCCTGCGCACTTTCGCCCTCAAATGATTCTTCCTACTCTCTACCCACCATTCATCTACCCATTTCCATAATTATACAAAATGCTGGGAGGCTCTCCAGCACTTCAGGGCCCCTCTATCGGAGGAACCAGAAGCAGTCCTACTACGGATTTACATATTACTGCAACTCAATCAAACTTTAACCCCGAACCTTCGAAATCGGGCTTGCAAAACCCGGAAGTTCCATCTAGCTCCCGAAACCCTGACCTCATCACTGATCCCGAATCTGAATGTATAACTGTAAGCACCACCGTACCTAAGCCTCCAGCCAGTACATTTACCCATCGGGTACTCGAGGGAGAAGAAGAAGATTCCCAGAAGAGAGGGAAGGGAAATGAAGGGAAACCAAAAGAGACACGGGGAGGACCTCAACTTGGCACTCCCAAAACCCTACGCGGAGAAACATGGATGAAAATCAGAGCCATCCCTATCTACGAAGTTTGGGTAGCTGCCATGAAAAGAAGTAACAGGAAAATCAACCCAAGGAAGGAAGGATCAGTATCATGGTATGAATATCTCGAAGAAACGGGGCAACATCTTCTCGGATGCTTGTTGAAGCCGGGTATGCCCAAGTCGAATAAGGCCCTCCACGAAGCGATATTAGTGCGGTTAAAGAATTCATGGAGGACAAGACAAGTGTATAGGCCGCCAACGGTTAGGAATCACGTATGCTTAATCAAGTGGAAGGATATCGAGACGGTTCATAAACAAAAGCAAAACGGCATGTCGCAAATTCACGACGGTATACATCCACGATCGCGATCTTACAATGCGAAAGGGCCTGTGCTTTCCAAAGGGTTCGAGAAATCACAGCTTCAGACTTTAAATGATACAGCAGATATGGCATCAAGTTCAAGTTCAAGAAACCAGCTTGCGAGTCCAGTTCAAGACAAACATAGCACACCTCGCCAATCTTTGGAAATACAGACGGAAACGGGAAATCCCACCAATCCCGGCGGACGCTCGTCTCTTGATTCGATATCCTTTACGGCAATAAACCTTGACCACCTTCAGCCTACTAGACTCCGGCAAGGGGCTTGTAGGAACCAGAGGTACGGCTCAGATTCACAAGAGATGGAAGAACATGAAGTCTATGAAGGTGAAAATATAATTAGCGATAACGACACGGACGAAGAAATCGAAGCCCCTGAGGAGGATAATGAGCCCCCACCTGTCAAGCGAAGGATGCCATTAAATTATTGGGACCCACCAACCAGTAGAAGGAACCAGAAGGCTCCTCGACGTGAAGTAGGAGGACCAAAAGCAAATAAAACGACAGTTCATGATGCCAAGGAGGATAATGGCTCGATAAATCATAGGAAGTACACCGAACCGAACCAACAACGATCTCGAGTCCAAAATTCCCGGAATATCAATAAACCTGAAGAAATTCCAGCAGTATCGAGCACTATTCCTAGTTCAAGTCCAAGCAAGAGCACGGCCTCTAGATCATCCCCCACAGAGCCGCAACCAATTAATCCTGGAGTGAGCGATTCCTTAGTTTCAACAAGTGACGATTTGACCTCCGCATTCTCGGTTTGGTCCCAGTTGAAAGATAGCACCCTCGCCCAAGTCCAGGTGGCAAAGAGTAATTGCGAAAAACTTGGATCAGACAGTCATATCAGGTGTGAGCATATGATCAAGGAATTGAGCCGATCCCTCGAAAACGAAAAAGAGAAAAGCGATAGGTTAGCTAAAAAATTGGATCGACTTCAGGATAAGGTTAGTGAAATGAAGGGGGCCATAGACACACTCGCTTTCATGAATACATCGATGGCATTTCGTGGAGATAGCCGCACTTAGCTTCTGGGGAGCTTGTCCGTCAATTTGAGTAGTGGTATTTTATCCTTATTAGTGGTAATATATACATATCCTCATCGAGGAGTACTATCAGGATATCCTCATTAGGGCTGGGTACGAGACTATCATCAGAGTACGGTAAAATGGTCTAATACTGGTACTATGTGTGTTTTCAATTAAGATAAAATCTAAGACAAGGTAAATATCTCTACTATCAATTCGGGCAAGATAGGGTAATTCTACAGGCGGTTTAAATTTGCCAGAAAATGCACGCTGAGCTCCCAATACAGATCCCACAACCCTCAGTGCCATCTTATTTTCTCATAAGTCCCACAGCCACCTCTTCCCATCACCACCACCTCTACCCATTGCCTCTACCCATTGCCTCTACCCATTTCTTCTACTCATCACCTCTTCTCATCATCGCCCACTATCGCCTGTTACCCTAAGCTTCTGGTCACAGCTATAAATAATCATCTCCAAAGATGACGGACAGTGAAGGAAGCTCCAGCTGTCCAGAAAGGCCCCTGATGGATATTTGGCTCGAAAGTCATAGGAGCCATGAACAGCAGGGTGACCCAGCTGCCTCATCCGAGATTCTCCGCCTTCCATACCCTGTACAACATGGACTAATATTTCTTGGTCTTGTTGACAAACTAAAGCCTTTTGCTACTGACAACGATGCCATTGGAAGAATCAGATGGGACGCGATCTCTGATTCTCTGCATCGACAAGGTTTATTTCACGAAGACAATGGAAGGAGTTTGGAGACAAGACTCAAGAGAATGTTATATGGTTTCGACGTAAGTCTTCCCGTGAGTTAGTTCTCGTCGACGAAAATAGACGCCTAACCATGACCCTGATATAGAACGAGATTTCGACAATCTGCGAGCGCAAGATTCAGGCCCCTTGCACTCCTGAGGGTACTAGAGCAACGCCAGACGAGTTTACGGATTTCAAGGACTTGCTGAAGGACATCTTAGAAGAATGGGATGCTATTGAGGAGAGAGAAATGCTCGATACGCTTGGCTATAGCCAAAACAGGCTTCTAGATGCTGAGGGATCTAGAAGGATTTCTGGAATCCTCGAGATCGTCAGAGGGGCGATGTCTCATCACCGATCCAAGAGTTCTATTTGGAACCAACCCTGCTCTACCAGCCCAGGTAAGCCCCATCCTAGTTCAATATGAATCCAAAATCAAATGAATACTTATGTAAGAATTAGAATCAAATGAAGAAATCCCCCCCAAAGTTAACGATATCCGTATCGATTTCTTGTATCACTTCAGAGGCCAAACGGGGCGACGACCAGAATGGCTACTCTTCCTGAAGAGAATCGGAGTCTCGACGATCGGTGACCTTGGCGATTGGGGACCGAGCAAAAAGAGCGCCTACAACTTTCATAGAAAGCTCATCGAAACTTTAAATAAAAATGAAGCGTTAAGAGGGGATCTAGGGCTCAAAGAAGCGATTGGAGGGATTGAATGGAGTCACATCGAAGCCGTGCTGGCGAATCCCCAGCCGAAAGCATTCCAAAGCAAACAATCATCAACAAAATCAAATCAGGGTTCCCCTGTGAAAAAGGAAAAGCCCATTGCCACATCTGTGAATGATGTGCTGATTGCAGATGTTTGGATTCAAGCTGCATACAGGAATTGTCGGAATTCAGTTTGGTTGTCGAAGTTGAATGATATGGGGATCAAAACAATTGGTGACCTTGGGGGTCAAGCATCATCAGATAAAGAGTTCCAACGGCAAATCAAATCCAAACTTGAAAAAGATGCTAGCTACAACTATGGGAGGTCGTGTCAGAAGGAAGTCGAACTATTATCTCTTGACGACATTAAAGAATGCCTTGATGAAAAGAAGCGGGTGTCCTTTCGGATTGGTACACAAGAGGCACAAGCAGAGGAGCAACCAAGCCGAAAACGCAAGACGAGATTCTACGGGCTAAAGAAAGAGATCCGAGATCTTCACGAGGACTCGTTCGTGCGTTCCCAGGGCCTTGGTTTGAATTACAACGAAGTACCAGAGGAAGAGGGACGTACAGGTTCACAACTATCCCAGTCAAACCCAGACGGCTCCCTGAGCCAGAGATGCAGGCCACGAGAATGCCGCTCAAGATCCGGCCCATACCGCCTCCCTAGCGAGCTGGGGAGTAGTAGTGGGGACGAAGCATCGGGGTCTGACAAGGGCCCAGCATCGAAAATGAGAAAAATTCAGCAATCAACTCCTCCAGCCCTTCGTACTAGTGTTGAAAGGGTATCTTTGGGAGGTCCCAAAGCACCAACGCCGATACCATCTTCACAAACTATAGGGGGCCTGGGCCTCAAACTGGCCGAAAATCCACCCCACCATTCTACACCTCAGTTACTAATTGAGAGCAACGCGGTTTCACAACTTACCCCAGACTCGTTCGGCGCCGGGTTCCTTTTGGACTACACGGCAATTCGAAACATGAGTTACGAAAACTCTCAAGGCCTAAAGGAACTAAGAGACAATCAGGAGCGATCAACCCAGAAATTGCAACATCAACTTAGCAACATGATGACAGTGTTGAAGGAGCTCGTAGAAATTACGGCGGGGAGGCCATTAATCCGACCAGAGCAGCCCCCGGAAGCAGAAGGTTCTAACTCCTCCACATCATAGATAGTGGCTGATCACTTTTTCAAACCCCAGTATGGAATACTTCCCTTATCTTTTCCTTTTCTTTTTATGTAGTTTGCTTCTACGTTTATCTCGTCCTGTCGTCCTGGTTTCGTTATTGTTCTCTTTGGTTTTGTTCTTTGGAGACCTAGCTTCGAAGCTTGTGCTCGTGGAAAGGAGCATCTACTTCACTTTTTACTTTATTACTCTATCGACTGACATGCTTCTTTCTGAACCTCACCCTTTCTCTGGGATCATCCCCTGAACCAGCCGCGTCTATCTTATTCAACCTCTATTTCTTAGCTCGCGAGATTCCTCAGCCGTCTTTCTCCTACTGTCTACATCTAAAGCATCCTATTTTCACTTTTAGCCCTCAGCGACTCTCTTAGATGTCCCGAATAAATTGTACTCAGAGTACAATTTAAACCGATTTCATTTCAAGTCGAATTCATGAACCTTTGCTTCGTGCCTGACCGCTGTGTTGTGTGGTAGTTCCCAAATTCGAAGTCAGCCTGAAAAGGAAATTTTCGACGTCGACTCATATTTCGCCTTTAAAGCCCGCCAGCCTCGTGGTTCGAAACCATGTGAATGATAAGATCGCTCCTTCGCCAGATATAACACTCTTAATTCATCATTCCCTGAATTCAACTCTTTACCAACTTCACAGCCATGGCGAACTCCAAGTAAGTCCTCACGCCCATTAATTTTATCTAAACTCGCCTACTAACCCCACCACCCTTGGATATCTCCAGATTCGAATACGTCCGCCACTTCGAACTCTCAAACACCACCTACCTCCTCCCAAACACCTACATAATAATCCGCATCGACGGCCGCTCCTTCCACCGCTTCTCCACCGTCCACTCCTTCACAAAACCCAATGACTCCCGCGCCCTCTCCCTCATGAACGCCGCCGCCGTCTCCGTCTTCCACGACCTAGGCGGCGAAGTAGTAAGCATAGCCTACGGCGTCTCCGACGAATTCTCCTTCGTCCTCCGCAAAGAATGCAACCTCTTCGATCGTCGAGAAGCAAAACTCGTCTCCACCGTCGTATCAATCTTCACAGCATACTACATCTCCCTGTGGCCCACATATTTCCCCTCAACACCTTTAACAAGGCCTTTACCCACGTTCGACGGAAGAGCGGTTTGTTATCCAACGATTGAGAATGTTAGAGATTATTTATCGTGGAGACAGGCAGATTGTCATATTAATAATCTTTATAATACGACTTTTTGGGCGCTGATTCAGCAAGGCGGATTAACGGCGCAGGAGGCGGAGAAGGAGTTGATGGGTACCCTGGCGAAGGATAAGAATGAGATTTTGTTTAGTAGGTTTGGAGTTAATTATAATAATGAGGAGGAGATGTTTAGGAAGGGGAGTGTGGTTTATCGTAATGTGAGTAGATAGTTCCTTTGTTTAGTGAGGGTGGAAAGCTAACGATGTGGTTAGTATGGTGCTGTGCCGGAATCCTCGTCGGACGACAAGCCCGATGAGAAATCAGATAACACAGAAGAGAAAGAAGTGGTGGGAAAAGAGACTCCTTCACCCGCAAAACCAGTGGTACCACCGGCAGAAGCACAAAAGGGTAAATCGAGATCACAGCAAAAGCGGGAAGCGAAGAAACTTGCAAAAGCAGAAGTAGTAATTGAACACGTTGATATTATCAAGGATACGTTCTGGGAGAAACGGCCGTGGATATTGCACTGGACACTAGGGCGACAAAATGAGTATGCCGGAACAGAGCAGTAACTAACAAAATTTCGCTGTAACGGCGAATTGACCGCTTCAAATTCGGATTTTGATTTATGTCACCAATGGCAAATGATACCCACAAGAGTAATTTATTCATATATAATATCCAAATATTTTCATCTACAAGCATTTTACTCGGCGTCTACGGTTTCTATTTTTTGTTAAGACGGGGAAAGGAAAAAAAAAACTGTATATAGCTCAACGGCGACGAAAAGGGAAAAAAGAGATATGTATACAAGAACTAGAATCTCGCAAAAATTAACAGGGGTCTAAACCGAGATTCTAGCACGAGAAACCCAATGGGTTCCTCTTTTTTTGCTTTCTTTACAAGAGAAGTTTTCTGAGTTTTTGATTGCTAGACTTTGTTTTTGTCGCCAAAACTATCACAATCCAAGGGTATGGTGGGGTTTGGACAAGACCGTTTACGAGAACATACGGCTCATGCTGTAAGATTTGTTAGTTAAATTGAATCCTAGGAGAATTAAGCGGTTCGAATAGGGGTGACGTACTCGTTTCTGACTCTCTGGTAATCAAGAAGACCCTCAACGCTACCAAATGCGCTGATGGCAATGTCCTGGTCCCAGATGTGCTTCTCGGCGAACTTCATGACGTCCTTAGGAGTGATAGCTCCGACGACCCTCTCGACTTCTCCGGGTGTCATACGACGGCCAGTGGTAACTAGCTGGCGGCCGATATCCTCAGCGATAGCGGTGGTACCGTCGAGGGAGAGGAGGAGGGAGGCCTTGAGCTGAGCCTTTGCGCGCTCAACTTCGGATTCTTCAACCGAGGTGGCAAGACGGGTCCATTCCTATAATAAATAATTAGGCAAGGTTCGGTTTTTTGAAGATTGAAACATGGGAACGTACCCTCAAGGCGAAGTGGACGAGGTCATCGATTTCGGTCAAGTGATCAGTGACGAGGTAGATACCCCAGAGACTACGGTAAAATCAGTATCTAACCGCCCAACTCGATTGTGGATCTGGTATACGTACCCAGTGTCGCTGTAGCTGGTGCTAAAGCTCATGAAGCTGTTGGCAAGGTGGTGCTTGTGCACGAAGCTGGCCAGCTTGCTTCCCAAGAAAGGAGCATTACCCATAGCCCTATCCCAGTTTCCAATGATAGCCTGAGCGACCAAGGCAGTGAAGTAGTTGTCGTCCTTCCAGCTGACACCCTCAACGGCGATGGCGATGTGGGCGGTTGGGTAGGCGTCGTCTCTCATCCTGACTTCGGAACCAACGAAATCTGGGGTCTCAGTTCGTGCAGATCCGAAGACGGTGGGTGTGGGCGAAGTCTGGAGGTTTCCGAAGTGCTTCTCAGCGAGTTTGACGAGCTCGCCGTGGTCAACACCACCGGCTCCGACAAGGACCATTCTGTCGGCGGTGTAGTTCTTCTTGATGTAGTCAACAAGATCCTGGCGCTGGATGGAGAGAATGTTCTCCTTAGGTCCGAGGATAGTTCGACCGAGAGGCTGGCCTTGGAAAGCGGTGGCGTGGAGGTGGTCGAAGACAACTTCCTCGAGCTGCTTGTCGACCTCCTCCTGTTCACGAAGAATAACCTCACGTTCTCTTTCGATGGCGGATTCGTCAAGACGAGAGTTCTGGAGGATATCGGAGAGGATTTCGACGCTCTTGGCTACGTCATTCTTGAAGGCCTTGGCGTAGTAGACGGTGTTTTCTCGCTAAGTTTTATATCGATGTCAGATATCGGCCTTGATGTTCCGGACGGAAGGAGATACATACCGATGTGTATGCGTTCAAATGACCGCCCATGTTTTCGATCTCAAGCTCGAGCTGGTTCTGTGTCCTGTTTTTTGTTCCCTAAAATACCCTCAGTACCGTATTTCCGTTGAAAAATGATATCGAGCGATATATCTCGAAATATATATACCTTGAAGGCAAGATGCTCGAGGAAGTGAGCAGTTCCATTGTTGGCATCGGTCTCCGACCTGCTTCCGGCATCGATCCAGACACCTAAACGCCGTCAGCATTGTATTCCTTCCCTTGGACAGAGTACCCGGATCGTATATCGGACGAATGCATACCAACAGTGGCGGTCTGTTGACCGGGATTTGATTCCGTGGCTATCTATCTCGTCTATCAGCCATTGCATTCCATAAACCCAACGTCCGAAGGCTATTATATAACCGTACCGTGAAGCCATTGCTCAACGTCGTGGTCTCGGTCTTATTTGGGGTCCATGTGGCGGGGGCAGTGGTGGCGGGGGACGCAAAGGCCCTGGCGGATCGGGAAGGCTTGAGGATGGACTTTGTGAGACCGGCTCTGGGGAGGGCCAGCCGCGATAGGGCTTGACGGGTAGCGGCCATCGCGGTTGAGGATTGGAGACGAAGACACGGGCTGTCGGAGCGGGATTGAGATGGTTGAGGATTGGATGTTGTCGGAAGTAATTACGAGGGCGGTCGTCTTAGGCTTGCTCGAGGTCTCAGGCAAGAACGACGAAAATTTGGCTGGGCACTTTTACACGACAGCGCAACGCAGAGAAGGGCAACATCAGGCGAGGGGCAGAATTCACGACTGGGCGTCTTTCGGATGTCATCACGGCCTTCTTTCTTCGAGAAATTATTTAAAATCTGGCCATCTAGAACTAAAACAGTAGAGCTATCTTCCTACGAAATCCAGATGTCGTTCCGGGGCCTGCGCGTGGAGTTAGACGCCAAAATACGAAACTTCTCTAACGGTTCTTTCACATGATATCATCGCAATGGAATTGGCTCGCCTGTCATTGGCTGGTTTGGCCTTCCACGGTTTTTGGCCGACGAGAAATTCACAACTTCAATTCCACCAGCTGCCACTCGCACGACCTTCCTCCTTCACATCCTTCTTCTTCTTCTCTCCAAAACAACCACCACAATAACCGCCCGGTCCAGGTCGATATATAGATAGATCCGTCTATATTGCATTCGGTGGTTGTTACCCGACATCTTCCTTCACAATGGCGTCGACTCTTCGCTCATCTGCTGCCCGACGAATACTCGCTGCGAAGCCCACCTCGGCAATACGGCTACTACCGCAGACCCGAGTCGCTGCTTTCCACGCTTCGCAAAAGCATCAGATTCTGCCTCCTGGACCTCGTACGTTATATAATTCCATATAGGAGGCCATTCCAATTGGAATATATGTTTTCAATGGGGAGTTTTGGATCTTAAGAGGCAATTTTGCTGACTGCGTCTTTTCGGCTACAGAGGTCGTACATGGCACCGTCAATGACCCCGTCCCGGTTCCCACACCGAGTGCTACGTATGTTCCTGGCCAAATCGTTGATTATTGATGATATAATTACGACAGTCATTTCTGATAATATTGAATTACCAGTCACGGATCCTATCACTGGGCATTCGAACGAATCATCGCCCTCGGCATGATTCCGCTCACTGTTGCTCCATTCGCTGCCGGCACTGCAAATCCTGCTCTCGATGCTGCCCTCGGAACTGCATTGGTTCTACACTCGCACATCGGTTTCGATGCTTGTGTGACAGATTACTTTCCCAAGTACGGATTACTCTTGAATATTAAATATGTTTAATGCAGATGCTAATAAGATGATAGGCGACAATACGCTAAGACAAGAACATTCATGGTCTGGCTGCTAAGAGCATCTACCATCACAGCTGCCGTGGGACTGTTCTCGATCCAAACGAACGATGTGGGACTAACAGAGGGTATCAAGAAGTTCTGGAAAGCGTAGACGGATTAAAAAGTTTAGGGGATTTTGGTAGTCGGATGAGGGTTTTTTCTTGTATATGAACAGTACTGAAGGTTTTAATATACGCTTTTGATGATTACCAGGAATTTGATATCGGATTTCAGAGAGATTTAAGCTTCAATTGGTGCTATAGTCTCGAGACTAAGGGACTAGTAGTGCTATAATACATATTGTCCAAAATTCTACATCTCAGGAAACATGTAGTCACGTCCTCCACCGACTCCACCAGCTCCTACCCTCACCTCCCCCCCATTGTTAGCGCAGTACCTCATCCCACCCCCTTCTCCATCATGGAATCAAGCTTCACTCACCTAAAAAAAAGAGGGGTGAACAGTCCTCCCCACCAGAGTAATCGGAATCGAATCATACCCTCCGCCTTCCCTACCCAAGAGTAAGAAAGACGTCGAGTACGCCACGTATCGCACTAAAGTAAACCTCTCCCCTCACAACCCCCTCCATCTCTCCACCAAAAAGGCAAAGAGACGAAGAAAGAAATGAAAAGGAAGAGGAATAGCTATCTTCGCACTGGACTCCCAAGGGAAATAAACCAACACTCACCAACGAATCGATGAGGTGGTTTATCCCCGTGATTTCTGATGCCAAACGTGCGGACGTGAAAGATCACGTCGGGCCCTTAGGGGCGGGTTTCTTAACCATTTTTTTCCAACCTCAGAGAGGTGGAGAAAAAGGTAAAAACAAGGTGAAGATTACTCCGAATTTCTCACTCGCGTTCTATATTTTGATTTCCCGTTAGATCAGCTGGTAGGCTGGGTTTGGGGGATAATCTGTGTGTAGCAAGGAAACGTGGCGTTGGTGGGGTGGACTGTTGAGGGAAGGAAAGGAAGAAGAAGAGAAGGAAGAGCTTCAGAGATTTTGATTTTATATGCCAAGAGGTTGAGTCAACACAACGCAATACAGATCCAAATGCAACAACGTCTACACAAGCTAGTATTCAGAGAACCATTGCCTTGTAGACATGTAGCTTCCCTGCAATCGTGGATTCCTCCGAAAAATGGCATCGATCTTTCATTCAATCTGGACCACCATCTATCTGATAGCCTCTCCAAAGGAGACCTACTGCGCACAGAAGGGTTTCGATTAATGGTGGTCCATTCAAGAGAACCGTTGGCTCAAATCTCTCACGCTCATTCAGATCCTATACAATCTTGCCAATATCATAGGCATATACATCACCATATTCAGGATGAAGATGGCTAACCACAGCATCACCCAAACGGATTCCATTCTCTTCGATTGGAGCCCCACCACCAATACCAACCAGCAAACAAATCCAAATATTAGAAAAGCAGTAATACATATCAATCACAACAGTTGCCGCAAAAAATATCCTGATCTATCCGATGGTGTACTTCTAGGATTCGACATGTTGACGAGCGAGAAATCAAACAGAGGTAGCGCAGCTATCCAAAGCTATTTGGCTCAAAGGTGGCCGTGGAAAAGAAGTATAATAGAGGAACGAAATTCCAGCATATTTTAGCGCCCTCAATTCCAAACTTTTTAATAGTTCACGGCCCAAAACTAAATATACACACCATCAACCCTTGTAAACTCTTTAAGCCCGGGACTCCTCCGACGTAGTATATCCAGGAAATCATCTGGGCGATAGTACCAATCAGCGCATGTCCTAAACTTCTTCAATCCCCGGATTTCCAAGTTTCCTATTAAGAACTGGAAGTCTTCGTTTCCAGCCTGAGTTATCTCCTCGTCGTCACCGGATGACCACCACGCCACAGATCCTACCCCAACATGGCTAGTATCTATACTCAAGTCCTCGAGGCCGGTAAAGGGGTATTGGGCAAATTTCCTCCACCATGCAATTGAAACTTCTTGTTTTATCGTCAATTTTTTAGTGTTTTCGGGAGGGGCGAGGAAAAATGAGGGGTGGAAGAGGTAACCCGAGATACGGAGTGTGGCAAGGTATTTCAAATCCGTGACTGCAGCTTGAAGTCGTTCTAATTGTGGTAGCCCACTGATCGGGCACTCGGTGCCACTGGCATACCCTTCACCAACGATAACGAGATGTTGGAGAAAGCGCGCTCCTTCCAGTGTATTTGTGAGTAGTTCAATGTTCTGCACCGCCTGCTGCGCCGTAAGCAGGGTGTCGTCCACGTAGAAGCCGATTTCCAAGTTTGTGATACACTCCAATGCAAAGTGGTTGATTGGAAAGGGCTGAGTGGCGTGAGTATACTCATACCCCATCTTTGCCACAATCGACGGCTTTCGTGGCAAGTCTAACTTTTGGTATTGTTTTAAGGTATCCAATAGCCGGCCTACCCCATCAGAAGCATAATCTAGAATTACAGTTAGCATAGGTTAGATTCGGATTTCGATAGCCTCATGATAACACCCAACTTCATATATACAGACAGAACCATAAGACTCGATATAGATATAGATCATGCTCAGTTGAGATACTTACTAAAGTCCCCCCAACACAATTCCACCTGTTGCAACTTGATCTTCCCCGCTATCAGTTGATCACAGAGGATATGGGACAGCCTATCCAGGCCTCGATCCGGACCACCCTGAATCCATGCCATTTCTCCCGCCTTAAACGCTATTTTCTTAACATGAGCGAATCCCATAGCATCAACCCCGATGTCATCGGAAATTGCTGCCAAGTTACACAAGCCGGGGGTGGTAGTCGAGAACCTGAAGGATCGGGGCACATCAGGGGATCTGAGAGTGTGCCAGAGACGCGGACGTCCGGCATGGTAAAAACGCTTGCAAACGCGAAGAAACGAGGTTAAGTCATGTGGACGGAGATCATCAATGATGCTAGAGAGGAGCTCCTGAGGGAGAGTTTCAAAAGATGATAAAGTTCTCTGTTTCATTTCTGACTCCATGGCGAGATTGAAGGGCCAAGCAATAGGATGGGAATACGAGGCATTGACGAGTGAGAGTGGATATGAATTCATGCCACCCTAATAACCCGCACGCGCGTTTACATAAGTGCCGGCCCCGCAACACGGCTCCCTTGCATATAACCCTGTAGCATGAAACCAATCCTCTTTCGTGCAACTGAAACGTCGGCCTTTGGTGGAAATATGTACATGTTCTTCGCGCGGTATCCTGCCATATGTGTATGCTCGCACCAATACTTGGTTAAGTACCTAAGTACTGGGTACCGGTAGATATCTACCCAGTTAACATTATGAAGCTCCGTACAACGTCTGAAACAAGCAAAATTCAGCTTCAAAAGCAGGTACAATACTCGCAATCCAAAGATGCCATTCGTCGTCAAAGCTGACTTCAAAAGTCGCAGCTACATATTCCCAATAAGTAGGTAACCACCCCGAGTCCTGCCAATTAATCAATGTAATCTCGAATCCACGTTCTCTTAGCTCATTTGCATTCCGGCCCTCCCCGGATGCCAACCCTTCAATCATAATGTTTTCCAGTCGAAAATCTCCATAGGTAAAGCACGGCGGATGGTTTTTGAGCACGGCATTCATTAGTCGAGAATAAAGCTGTAGTCTCAACGCCGGCTCTGGGGTACCCTCCGCCAGGTTCCGAGCTATCTCCTTGTTGAGATCGCCCTCGGAATCGTAAGCCTTAGAAATTGGAACGTTCGATATCGAAGTATGGCCAGGTCCGATAATCACGGGCCTTTTTCCAATGTTACGGTAGTACGCGG
Organism: Arthrobotrys sinensis; assembly: GCA_036971225.1. Lineage (NCBI taxonomy): Eukaryota > Fungi > Ascomycota > Orbiliomycetes > Orbiliales > Orbiliaceae > Arthrobotrys > Arthrobotrys sinensis. The sequence goes on along the minus strand of JAJTTV010000009.1, from coordinate 711,633 downwards.
GTGATGGGATGCTGCGAAGCTCTTTGAAGTATCCCTTAAGCTTTGAGGCAATAGCTTGTTTCTCCGGTTCTTCGAGGGACGTCCACAAGGTATCAAGGCAGACTCCCTTAACCTGTTCCATGACAATGAAGTTTCGTGGGGTCTCGCCGTCGGTGCTCGTGTATAGGGCGTAGACGGCGGGGACTTTAACCCTCGAGTTTGTAGCTTTCGTAACAAACATCATGTGCTCGCCTTCCATTAGGCTTAAGCTATCAGTGCTTCCATATTTGACCATGAAGTGGTCACCGACTGTTGAAACCTTCCAGTCATCATCAGCGTGTGTTTCAAGGACTTCACCGGCCTCTATTTCATCGATCGTGGGGAGCGGGGCGGGGATATTTGGCGCATAGTATGGGATCGTAATTTCAAGCTCAAGAATGGTTTCTTGCTCCATGGCGGGGAAATAGCCAAATATCGGGCTGAAGATCAATGGGAAATCCCGAATAATAATTGGACAAAAGGATAGAGCGTAAGCATTCCACTATATGAGACAATCTAGAAGCTTTGCGTGCCAAGGTGAATTTTCAAGAACAAATTAGTTCCGTAAACCTGGTGCGAGACTACCGTAAACCATAAAATAAGCTGATGAGTACGGAATACAGTTCGATATCTTGATGCCGGATCTCAAATGGTAGCACCAAGAGCTATTTCCCCTTCCGGATTTCGTCAAGACTTGTAGCGGCGGCGGCGGGCCTTATATATACATATCGATAGTGTATTTCCCCTCATGAACAGACTAATCTTATAATTGGCGAACCTAAGCATCGTGAAAGAAAACCGGGGCCATATTCTATAAATCCTTCCTCAAACCAATTACTCCTTTGATTGGTGACTCATGTCAATCCAGCTGCAGGACTCACAAGGCCAATACGGCAAAACAACACACATTGTGTTACATTTCTCGAAGAGGAAGTTCAGACCTCCACTTCACGAACTCGACCTCGTGACGTCAAGCATTCACGTTCACCGAAAGAGCAGTGGTATAGGATACTCGCCAGATTCATTGTAATTGCCTTCACCCGATAGCCCCTAAGGCACCGAGACCACAGCGCCGACGTCGCCAGATTCGCATTATATCAAGAGCATCAAGAAGCGCTTTCCTCGACCTTGGTCAATGCAACTGTCAATCTAATATAAAAACCTCCCAGTACTATAAACATAGCAGCCATGCCCACCGCCAAAGACCAAATCGAATCCTCACCTCAATACCAAACCCTCACCGCCTTCACCCAATTCGTCTCAGGAGACGCCGCCACCCGCGCCGAACTCACATCCCACATAACCCCCACCACCCCTTCAACCACAATATCAACCTACCTTGAAACCCTCTGGAACTCCCTCCTCCTCATCGCCTCTCAAACAGAGCATACATCTCTAACCCATGTAAAACTCGCAACCTTCCTACGACGTTTGCAAACTGAATCGTTTCCTGATGGTACGAGTCCACCGGAATATAACGGTGAACCGTTTAGTTGGTCGCAATTACCAGATTTGAATATTTATGTTCGGGATTGGTATAATTTTTCGCCACCGTTTGCGACATCATCTTCTTCATCGCCTTTAAACGGTCTTACCTTCGAGGCTAAGGAGTGGATAAACTTCAATGCATTCCTGGCAAATCTTACAAAGTCGTCTTTGACAAACACAGACTCTGATATCGATAGCAAACCAACAGATTACTCGCTCTATGCAATCTGGTCACTTCGATGCCTTGAAGTCGATCCGGGGACAATTGGCCAAGTCGATACTGCGGATTTACAAACCGCAGCTGTATGGATTGCTATTGTAGGGAAAGATATATATAAGCTTTGTAAAGGGCAGAGAAAATATGATGGAAACCTAGCGAGGGGCGGTGATGCATATCAAGATCGGGAGTGGAAGGGATTTAGTATGGATAGGTGGGCTGTTTGGGAGAAGGCTTTGGAGGAGGCTTTGGAAATTGTGCAAGAAGGTGAGGATATTAAGCTCATTCGGTCCGTTCGGCAGGCGGGAGTAGCAATGCGTCTAGCGACAGCAAGTGATTCTTAGCACTCGATCGTCACGGGGCTACGAGGGAATGTTCGAAAAAGGATGTATTGAAACGAAGAAAAACTCTCATCATGTCATTAAAAGATCACCTATCGCTATCATATTTTGCTTTTCAAAAAAAATTCCCCAGCTCGCTCGCGCTAAAGCTAAACTCTCGAAACACTAAATCCGCCATCTAAACGAGAGTAAACGAAGAAAGAATAAAAAGTGGTATCGTGCCAAAGGAATAATAACAAATGAAAGGCGTGAATAGAATCAAACCCCAGACTCCGCTTTCGAAAATTTCATATGCACAAGAAAAATGAAGGCAACAAACAAAACCCCTTATACCTCGGCGGTCTCGACTCTCTGGTAAGCCACCGCATCTCTTCCCTTCCTCCCCCATAGTGTCCAGACCTGCCACCACTTGCCTCCTTCTTCGATCCGTCCAATCTCTTCCTCGATACCCTGGACAGTCATCCAGCTCGGGCGCTTCCAATAATTCAGCAACAAACTGCTGCAGACCACGCTAACGCTGCTCGCTGCCATTGCGGCACCAGCAGCCATAGGGTGTAGATGTAGTCCGAAAGGTAGGAAGAAACCCATAGCAAATGGCATACCAACAACGTTATACCCGCAAGCCCAAAGAAGGTTCAATCGGATCCTCCTAAAGATGGTCTTCGCAAGATGTAAACTGGCGGGGATATCCAACAACTCTCCACTCTTCATCAGTACAATATCGGCTGCCTCAATAGCAACATCAGTACCAGAAGCCATGGCGATACCAACATCAGCAGTTGCAAGAGCCGGAGAATCGTTGATACCATCACCAACCATGGCGACAACATCACCTTCCTCTTTCATAATGGCAACAAGGTCCTGCTTTTCGTCGGGGGAGACACCAGCCCAAACTTGGCTCTTATCAATTCCGACTGCTGCAGCGACAGCGAGGGCGGTGGGGCGTTGATCTCCAGTGACCATGGCGACTTTGATACCCATACGTCTGAGGGCCATGATAGCGTACTTGGCGTCGGCTTTGATCTCATCGCTAAGACACAGGTACCCGGCATAATTGCCATCAATAGCAACAAATACCACAGTCTGACCAGTTCCAGCGGATTTCTCAGATTTACCCTTTGAAGAATCTGGTCGACCAGCATCGCCCATAGCCTCAGTCTCTTCGTGCTGTGCCAGCGTAATATCATTTTCCCTCAAAAATGCAGCATTTCCAATGTGCACGATGTGCTTCTTGCTATCCTTAGCGGGGACAATACCAGCTGTAATACCTCGTCCGACAACTGCGCTGAAGTCGCTAATGCTTCCTTCAATAGTAGCTTCGGCATTCATGCCCAACTGTGACTTTGCAAAGTTCGCAATAGCACGACCAATAGGATGTTCACTTCCAGCCTCGGCAAGTCCCACCAACGACCACCAGCGCGTAACCCGCCAATCGCTGGAGTTCCAAACCGAGTTCTGGTGGAACCGTGCCACTGTCATCTTGCCAACTGTGAGAGTACCTGTCTTGTCGAAGACAACCTTAGTGACCTTTGTGGCGGTCTCAAGGGCCTCTCCTCCCTTTACCAAGATACCGTTCTGTGCGCCGACGCCGGTACCGACCATAACAGCTGTTGGAGTGGCAAGACCAAGGGCACAAGGGCAGGCAAAAACGATGACGGAGATGCAAAGCTTGAGGCAGACCATGAACGAGCCGCCACTCTTGGCGCTCATAAAGATATCCGGTGGGTTTGGAAGGACGTGGGAGAGGATCATCCAGGCGACGAATGTAAGAAGACCAAGCGAGACGACTCCGGGAATGAAGTATCCAGCTACAATATCTGCCATTCTTTGAATTGGTGCTCGTGATGTCTGCGCCTCTTGGACGAGCTTCACAATCTGCGAGAGTTGGGTGTCACGGCCGGCACGAGTAACCCTGAAGTCCAAACGGCCGGTACCGTTAACAGTACCACCGACTAGGCGAGAACCAGGAGATTTCTGAATGGGCATAGCTTCTCCGGTGACCATACTTTCGTCAACAAATGATTCACCATATGTTACCACTCCATCAGCAGGGATCTTGTCGCCCGGTCGCAAGATAACAATATCGCCAACCTGGAGGAGCTCGGTAGGGACTTTGCGTTCCTCGATTGCTTCAACGTCGAATTGCTCAGTGGGCTTGGATTCGGCGAGTAAATCTTGAGACTTGTGCACATTGGGGTTGACATAGATGGTAGCCATAGGTGGAGCGAGGGACATAAGCTTCGAGAGAGCAGAGGAAGTGGAACCCTTAGCTCTGTTTTCGAGCCAACGCCCAAGGGTGATAAAGGTGATCAACATAGTGCAGGTGTCGAAGACGGTAGCTGGGCGGCTGTGTGGTGGGTAGATGAGGGAGATGAGCATTGAGACGCAGGAGAACACAAATGCAGAGGTGGTACCGAGAACGACGAGGACATCCATAGTAGCGGATTTGTGTTTCAGTGATTTCCAGGCAGATTTATAGAATCGTTTTCCAATGCCAAATTGTACGGGGATAGTGAGAGCGAGGCAGACAACGTCACCAAGGAATAAGCCGGGAATCAGGACCTTGACCTTGCCGAAGTCGAGCGGCTTGAGATACATCGGTATGATCATACTGATGAGGAAGACCGGGACGGCAAAAGTCACGCTGAAAAGGAAGGCAGTTTTCCATTCCTGAATCTCCTTGGTTTTGGCGAGAGACTCCAGTTGGGCGTTAGACTCCTCGTTCTCGGCCATGAGAGCATTGAATCCGGCGGCTTCGATAGCTTCGAATATTGTGCGAACCCCGAGAACAGATGGGTAGTACTCGATTTCAGCTCGCATAGTTTGGAAGGTGACAACTGCAGACTCGATACCGTCGAGCTTGAGGAGGAGACGTTCGATCGCAGTGACTGACCCTTCATCTTGCATGCCGTAGACCTTGATGTTGAGGATTTGACACCTGGCGTCTCTTTGGGTACTTGCTGAAGGGAGGTCGGAGGAAATGACACGAGCGTCGAAACCCCGGTCCTCGATGATTTCAGCGATTTGCTCGGCAGTGATAATTTCCGGATCATGCTGGATAACGGCCCGGTTCATGACAAGTGACACTGAGACCGAACCGATGCCATCGACATCCTTCAATCCGCCTTCAACGGCTGAGGTGCAGGCACCACAGGTCATACCCTCGATTCCGATAGTGGAGGTGGCATAATGGGTCGTCGTCTTCGGTTTCGACTCGACGGACGATATTAATGCTGCATCGAACCCTCTATCCTCAATCCTATTCCCATGCATTTGTTAGCAATATCCATAGAACCAAGTACTATCGGGAAACCTACGTATCCACAATCGTTGTTACCGAAATTTTCCTCGCATCATGAACAACAACCGCACGATTCATCATCAGCGACACATCCACCGATACGATGCCATCCACATCTGCGAATCCCTTCTCAACAGCCGATGTACAAGCTCCACATGTCATTCCCTCAACTGACACCGTCGTTGTCGTCAACGTCGTTGTATCCGCTTCCGACTCATCCCGTCCCCTCCTCGGTTCAACGGTCGATACTAATGTTGCATCAAATCCCTTATCCTCTATTGTCTCTACTATTTTCTCGGCTGGTACGATGGTGGAGTCGTGGATTACAACGGCTCTGTTGAGAATTAAAGATACTGAGCAGGATTTTACGCCATGCATTCCCTTGAAGGCGGATTCTATGGATGCCGAGCAAGCGCCACATGTCATGCCTTCGACCGCGACAGTTGTGGTAGCGTAGTGAGCGGTGGCGGCGCTGCCCGACGACTGGGGCGCCATGGTTCTGAGCTGGAAGTCCGCCATTATGTCGACGTGGTGTTGGGTGGTATTCCGCCCAGCGATCGGTAAAGATTCAGGTATGATTGTCTGTCCAGGTGCTGGAGAAGATGCAAAGTCGCAAGAATGCGGGCGTGGGAGCTATAAAAAGGCGGGATAGTCGGGCTGAAGAGGGAATGTGGGAGCGCTCGCTGCTGAGATGAGGTCAGATTGGAAGGTGTCGCAGATGGTCGTCCAACACAAAACCGGTAATACAAAGGAATTCGGGGAGTCCAAAGGCAGCCAGGCCTGTTCTAGTCGACTAATCTATATTTCGGGGCGTAGATCGCGCGGGAAACAATATTTTCTTGAGCTGTGAACGCTGGACTCTGGTTGGTCGGAGATGGTGAAATCGAGGAGGGAAGTTGTGATATTGTCGGCCTAGATCTAGAAGGATGCAAGGTCCGATCAGGTTTTTCGAGTTTCGAGGCCGTAATTTAATGCAGTGTGAAAGGTGCGTGGAGAACCAGATCCAACAGCGCCAGTATGAGAAAGACTACCAGGTCCAGAAGTTCAACAGGTACAAGAAAGATACCTCGACGAAGGGAGAGACGAGGGAAGCCGTTTATTTAAGAGTTATTTAAGAGAAGCCAGAAAAAGCCTGGAAGTTTGAGGAAGGGAAGACCCGTTTTTTCTTATTCGTAACTCTTAATAATAGTTGGATCAACTAAGCTTCCGACGCTTCCACTGCCACTAACTCCTCATAACAGACTAGGGAAAGTACCACACCGCTGAAAGTTATCGGACCAGCATTGTCATTTTAAGCTGGTTCTATCTCTCCACCGTAGCAAGGATGGCGTCCATCCCACACGTGGAAAACCTTTATCTTGGTCATGAGGAAAGGCTTGCCTTGCCCGCCAGCTTCCCGAGCAGGTCAAAGGTGGTCTTGTCGGGTGCAATGGCCCCTGCGGAGTAGCGAAGAGATAAAAGGCAAGGGCATCAACCACAGGCGGAAGAAGCGGGACGACGGTGCCGAATCACATATTCCCTAAACCATCCATCCACATTACCAAATCAATCACCAAATCAGACCCATCACCGGACCCATAGACATAATTTGTTAGCTAACAAGCCGTACGTATCTCCGCACAGAAACAGTCAGTGGCGTTCCCAGCAAATTTTGTAGGGCAGGGGCTGCAGCTGCCAACCGAAGCGCTTTTACCCCTTCCTGGTGGTTTCAACCCCGAAACAACCCCCGTTTGGTGTAGAAACGTCTTGGACCTCGCCTCAAACTGCAGTGCCTCGCATCTGTCAGTCGTTAGCCAATCTTAGCCCATGACGTTGAGGCCAGATTATGGAGAATTTTCCTAAACATCTATTTCTATTTTCCTATTTTATGCACTCAAATTGCTCACCGTGTTCGCGTCCCCGACTCCGACATTGTTCGTGTTGAAGTTGATAGTTTTGGCGGAGTTACGTTGGTCCTACCTGACCGAGGCCTGGACCACCCTTGTCCGACCATCTCCCATCGTCCGACTAGCCGTTTCGGGATGGTCCTGTTGCAGAACGTCTAGGCAACACATATCGCTATCGTGGAGAGCTAGCTGAGCAGGTGGTTTCGTACTCAGATCCTCCGGCCCGTCTCAAACGAACGATGCCGAGGAAATCCCGTAAAATAGACTGTTCGACACCTTCTACGTTAGGTACTCTTATCGTATACCATATCTGCAAGCATGGCGTCGTTCTCAGACAATCGGACGAAACGAAACTGTCACCAGTTCGGTGCCGAGAGAAGTATCAAGATCAAGTTCCAATTACGGTCTAGCTTCTCGTTGTGTATATGGGAAACACAGAATCCAAATTCTATTGCACAAAATTCATTTTCACTTCGCACAGCATAATTTTATAAACTAGCTACCCTTGCAGCTATAGAAAGATACCAACATTGTCATATTGATGTGTACGTACAGATTCACTAAGCCTTCGCCTGTCCCGGTACGAAATACTGGCTGGCACTCAGATCCCAAGGGAAGTTATCATCCACTGGCAATCCACCTCCAGTCCTCATGACAGCAGGAACCCCACTGCTCGCATCAAGTACACTAACAGTGCTGCCGTCCAAACCCTGAGGTGCCACAACTGGCAGTACATTGTTATTCGCTTGGCCAGCCGCCTGCATCCCGCTTGGGACAGGTTGTGCTTGTTGGTTTTTTCCCAAAACTGGTATAAGGCTTTGTACCGGTTGCGCCGCGCCGCCCACAGTTTGGAGGATAGGGACTCCACCGTTCACCCATTTATCCACTCTCTGAAGGCCATTATTTATCTGGCCTCTAGTCCAACCTCCAGCAGCGGCAATGCCTTCATTTGTGAAGTCTTTCGCCGTTTGCCATCCCTGGCCAATAGCACCCCCAATGCCCGTTAAATCCTGACGTGCGGTGTTATATGCATTCGTGGCAGTATTACCAACCCAAGCCCCAGCCTGGGCCAACGGTTTGGCAACATAATCGTTAGCAGTTCTTTCAACCCACTCGCCGCCCGCAACAAGCGGTGCAGTAATATAATCTACACCGTTGTTAAATGCATTCCCAAGTCTATTAGCACCATTGTTAATAGCATTCCCGAGTCTATCAACTCCATTTGCAACCTGAGTCTCAACCCAGGTACCAGCGTTCGCAAGCGGCGCAGCTATGTAATCCACACCATTATTGAGAGCATTCCCAAGTCTATCAACACCATTCGCGAGCTTGGTTTCAACCCAATTACCGGCGTTCGCGAGTGGTTGAGCAATGTAATTTACTCCGTTGTTGACGAGAGCTCCCGCTGCGTTATATAAATTACTCCCCGTCTGTCCGAGCCAAGTTTTAGCATTTTCTTGCCACTGCGGTGAGTTTCGTGAGATATATGTTGCAGTGTTCGCGAGAGGTTTGGCAACGAAAGTGTTGAAACCGGATTTCAGTGTGTTAGCAACGCTGGTGAGGCCCTGCGCCCCACGTTGTAACCAGTTTCCTCTAGGAAGTACGAGTTCAGTGTTCCCCAGCGAGTTGACCCTTAGCGTCGCTGTTGGATAGGTAGTATCCATAATTACCTTTCCGGTGGCGTCCGTGAGCTGACGCATGAGGTACGGAGGGCTCTTCCCCTGGCTTTGGACTATTCGTATTCGTATTGTTTAGCCAAAATGTAAGTTCTTTATAGTGAGGAGATATGGAATACGACGTACTGCGAAGGGTTTTATCATCATTCTCGTTTAGCACTGGGCTGAAATACTCAAGCTCGTCGTTAACTCGCAATTGGTTGTTGCTGTCGATGGTCTGGTAGACTCCACCCCTCTTAACTTTGAAACTATAATCTAATATTAGTTTCCAACGTTCCCATTGACCTTATTGATTGGGAGGTAGGAAGAAATAATTACTTACGCACTAGGCTGGTATCTCAAACCTGGGTTTGTAAACCCGTAAGAAAATACGGTATTATAGTCCGCTTGGCTGAGTAAATATGGAGTCTCGCGCGAATTAGATGTGACACCGAGTAAGTCCAGAAGAGTCTTTGTCTTATCACTGGGTTGAGAGTGGTAATTCCATAGCCAGAATACAGAGCTGCCATCTGGGCAGGAGGTTTTGAGCGGGTCGATGGCTACTGGAGATTGGTTGGTGAGGGGACGACAGACTAGACATTCTGGTTAGATTCTTCGCTCTTTGGTCTGAACTCATTACTTGAAAATGACAGGATGTATTGCGAAGCATAATACAATTGGGTAGGGTGATCGTGAACACTTACGTCGTAAAGTTGGAAGGTTGCTGGTTCCAGAGGCACCCTGGATCCCCTGGACGACATCAATGATAAGCCCAGAGGCACGCACCGTGAGGACGGCGAGTATTGTAGGAAGAGTTAAAGAAATCATGATGATATAGGATATCAGATTTCTAGTCTAGAAATGCCGGCGTAAGATTTATTAATCCAGGCTCCACTGAGGCACCCAACTAGCCCTCACAAAGTATAATCTAGGATAACACTTGACGGGATCGAGCTTGAGTTTCCTTATGTGCGGTAGGACTACCTTGGACTCAAATTCACAGAAGCGGGGGTACACAACATACACGCTACTGTGGAATTAGCGTGGTCGAGCACGTTTCCGTGGGTTTATGCCATGCGAGGAGGCATGAGAGCAATGCTCTCTCCGCGGGTTCTCAAATAGACTCATTTTGGTGCAGAGGTGACAAGGTTGGGACCTGGCAATTGATCAGCTGTATACAGGTACGGACTAGTAAAATATCTCGGATTTTGTACATGTATTTTTCTTTATAGTTATGTCTATGAATTGAATTTCCTAGATTTATACTATATATACTCGCGAACCCGGATGTTGATAGTAATACCAAGGTTAAACCGTCAGTTTCTATATGGGTCCACGTAGGACGAAAACTATAGGTAGGACTACAGCGAGGTCCGATCTGTTTGAAATAGTCCCGCGATTCGATTATCCAAATTATACTTCTTAATGTATTTGATCGCAAGTACCACAACACTATCTACTCGAACCCCGTCGGTTCCCTCTCAATTACCGGATTTTTCGGTTTCCGAGAAAACATACCACGAAACCGCTGCCACTTTGATTTTGGCTTTATCTTATCCTCAGGTAAACCAACATCAAATGCAGGGGCCAACCCAAAGGTCTGCATTTCTAACGCACCTGCCATGCTTGACGAAGGTATTCTGTCACGCCCATTATTGTTCCAATCAGTAAGCAGCTCTTCGTCATATGACCTATCCGTTGAATCCCACGAATCATCGCCTGGCATCGCTTCAGTTTCACCTTTACCGTCTAGTCCGTCTTCGGATCCATCATTGAGTGGGAAAAAACCAGGGTCAATTTCGCTATCTGACTTGTGTTCCTCGGATGGTTCTTCAGCTTGTATGTATGACGAGGAGGAGCTAGAATCGATCATATCCTCTCCATATTGTTGTCGTGAAGGATTTCTTTGGAAATCAATCTTGACTTCGCTCTCACTGGAACCTTCCTCTTCTATTGGATCAAGCCCGCGATAGTTAGGACTTATTCGGCTCATGCGCATTTCATCTGGATAAACAGAATTTGCATTCTCATCCCCAGCCCAGTAGCCTTGCGGTAGTGCCTCCATCGGCGGCATCTGACCGGGGCCTCCATGCCCACCGGGAGGCGACTGGTTGGCTCCAAATGGGTATGGTGAATTTCCGTCCTGGGAATTGCTTGATGGCCCGAATAGCGATGCTGGAATACCACCAACACTCCCTGAATCCAGTGCAACAGGCCCCTGTGAATCTTCGTTAATGTCCCTTTCGCCCTGGTAGTCTTCATCTTCGTTGATGTAAACGTCGTCGTAATATAGCTGATATTCATCACTATCAATCTCATCTCTCGCTATTCGGTCGTTAGATTCTTCCTTTTCTTCTTCTTCCGGTCTTTCGTCCTCCTCTCCGTCACCGCTGCTTATTCTCTTGCTGCGGCGGGTAGATGCAGATGCTACGCCACCCACAGCATCTTCCTCGTCGACATCATCTCCCCCGTTGTCGTCACCGCCGTAATTTTCAACTACTTCATCGGCGAAATTCAATATCGCATCAGCATCAAGGCCGTTATCCGGGTATTCAGGGCCCAGGGCAATAGGTTCCTCAACAGCAAGGGGTTCGCTAAACCGAGACGGGGAAAGGTAACTAGGTTCCCTGATTGCCATAGGCGGAAAGTAATACGTTTCCCCATCCGGACCAACTTCTGGTGGCCGATGGTAGTAGCGCCTGCCATTCAAACTAGGTGGGCTGAGTCGACTTTCATCCCACCCCCCTAGACCAGAACCTGGGGCTCCTATCTCTCCCGGGAGCCGACCACGATTGCTCCCGGGGCCCTTTGCGGGAAGACCTAGAAGTCTTGCCGCCTCATCTAACCACGCGCGATCTTCCGGTATTACTTCTCTTCCTGACGTCCGCGTTATCCGAAGGTCCTCTAGCGTTAGCTGCGGTTCCAGACTCGAGGATTCGACTTCGAAATTCCATTCGACTGGGCCAAGGTCTAAAGCATTTTTTATGTTCTGCGAGTTTTGATTGTTTTGTTCCCAAGGAGGTTGCCCCCTGTCCCTCCCTCCTTGAGTGTTGGTCCTCTGTACTGATACTTGTCCGATTTCTGTTGAAGGGCCTATGACGGGCTCACCTGCAGCTCCCTCTAGTCTGATGCGCAGCCCAGAAACGAGGATATCAGCATCCGCAGGAAGGGAATCACGGCCTTCGGGCAGGACGGCAAAAAGTGGGTATCTGTAATCCTGGGGTTGAAGGCCACTTTGGCTTGGAGATCGTATAACTGGATATTATTCAACATTAACAACCATCTTTTTGCCTAAGAACACTCTTTCCTTTGCCTTTTCCTTGGTACGGGTCGAAATTTGGTAGGCTTACCGTGGAAACGTGTATGGGGCTCTGCGGGCCCAGGGCCGGTAAGCACGAGGACATCGCCATCTTGAACGGGGTTATAGGAGTTGATAAGCTGTCGTTGCCCGTTTCGTGCGATCCAGAATCTTAAAAGAATGCGTGTCAGAACTACTAGCTAAACCTCGAATAATGAGCATAGCTTTAACTTACTCCGACTTGACGTATGTATTACCCATTTCATGTACTCCTGGAAGCCCAGATTTCATTACAATCACACCATCATCCGCAGCTGTAAAAGTTCTATGAATGATGTAATTTCCAGGAGAGGAGATAACAGCGAAGTAGCTATAGGCGCTGGTGAAGGCTGCTAATTCTTCGAGTATCCAATCATTGGTGCCACCACTCTGGCCACAAGTTGTAGCAGGCGTTTGGATGGCAAAAACAGCCGGAGGAGTAACTCCTGCGTTTTGTAGATCGTCACATACTACGGTTTCCTGTTAGTTATTGGTGAGGATAATTTGGGTTAGAGTAGATTAAATCTTACGCTGTAAGCCATTTAACTCTTGACGTGTTTGGGTGTCTCTACCGGTTGCTTCGATTCTAAAAGCTGTAGCGTAATTATTTAGAATACCGCCATAGAGCATAATGGAAGGGATGGACAAGAGTCCAATCCTTGAGAGAGTCGAGAACATGACGAGTACGATGTCGGATTACGACGTTCCCACGTATTCGCAGGATGCTGCTTCATGGACCTTTGATGGCGCACGTGGTAAAGCAGTCTATGAGTGTGCATCGATATCATGGCGAGTTGATTTCTAATGGGTGGGGTAGGGCTCCGAAACCGAAAATATCTCCCTCGAATGCCCGGATGTCTAGTAAGGGTGAGAGGTAAAATTCACCGATATTACGACTTCTAGAAGTGTGTTGGGTGTGGTATTGTGTATATGTGGCGGTGAATAATAGAATGTGGCGCATATGGCTAGTGCAGCCAACGCGGGGCAACGCAACTGCTCTTTTGGAGCTTCAAGCTCCAAGCCGGAGTCAGTTATCAGTCACGTCCTCCGCTTCCCTCATCCTTCCTCGCCCATCTACCAGTCTACTGCACCATACCCACTTCTGTTCTTCGACATCTCCTTAAATCACAATGACCGACTCTACTAAATCCCTGCAGGCTCTTGAGGAGTTCATTCTTCTCGGAAAATCAGCTCCAGGTGCTGCTGCCGTCGCGAATATCCAGAAATGTATATCGTCACCAAACTGCTTCGTGTTCGCGGAACTGTTAGAACTGCCAAATGTTCAGGCTCTGCAAAATGATCCGGAGCACTCAAAATGGCTTGAAGCTTTGAAACTATTTGCATATGGCAGTTATATGGATTACAAGCGTAAGTTGCTATCCGTTGATGTCTTCGTTGGATCCTGCTAACCACCCCTCCATATAGACCAACAGACCACATCTCCGAACTCTCTACCAGAGCTATCCCCACCTCAGCTCACGAAACTTAAGCAGCTTTCACTAGTCACCATCGCCTCGACGGAGCCCCACAAACTGACATATCCATCCTTACAATCCCTTCTCGACATCCCAAACACCCGTCTTCTCGAGGACCTTATCATCTCTGCAATCTACGCCTCACTCCTAGACGCCAAACTCGATACAGCAAACCAACGCGTCGAAGTTTCGTCTACTGCTGGCCGTGATGTTGCACCAGGAGATATTACAAACATGATCGCAGCACTTGAGGCGTGGTCGTCCAGCTGCTCGTCAGTGCTTACAGAAATCGGGGCGCAAATCGCGAGTATCCAGGATGCGGCAGTGGCACAGCGGAAGGAACAGATTGCATACGAAAAAGCTGTTGAAGAGAAACGAAAAGCAGCTGAAAAAGATGGGAGTAAGGGGAAGAGAGTTATTGACCATGATGGTATAGGATTTGGGCCGGGAGAAGATGAGATGGACCTAGATGATGGCCCGTTCGATGATCAAGGTGGAGCGAGGAAGACGAGGAAGGGCGGTAACAGGATGTTTAGTAGGAAGAGGTGATAGAGCACTTTTGATTTTTAGTTCTTTGTTTTGCTTGGAGAGGTTTATCTGGGCGATACTGGGCATGGGAATTTGATGTGATAGGGCATATTGGCTAATGTTCATTGTTATGATGGTGTTGTCTGCATTTCTGCGTTCAACGCTGTTATGAGGGTTTCTTAAGCATTTTATAGATCCAAGAATAACTGAACACCGTACGTATGCGGACGTGGGATACGTTAGAGGAGGGGTGGAAGACTGGATACTGTTCTTTTCCCTGGTGTCTTTAAGGTTGATGGTATTTTCGGCGTTCAATGAAATGCATCGTGAAACTTATAAGTCAATAGAATCTTGGAAGACAATGTCAATGCCATCTATATTGAGAACCGTAGACCGTAAACTCCGAGGCTGTGCATACAATATATCTGTACAAATTAAGGTGGCGAAACCGATTGGGTGAGTTACCCTCATATCAATCTCCTGCTTTTCGTTTCTTCCCCTTCTTCTCTGCTGCCGCTGCCCCGGCTTTCTTCTTTTTCTGACTTGTAGCCGCAGTCGGTCCTACGATCTTCACATCGTCATCCTCACTACTTTCTTCGATATCTAATAGTACCGGCATTGTCCAACTCCTCTCTTCTTCGCGGAAGCCCCCTGGGGCATCATCCATTCCGATTAAGTCTACCTCTTCGTCCTCCCGGTCTAGTCTGGCTTTGGTCATTTCTGCTCTATCTTTGTAGTCGAACTCGTCTTCTTTCTCAATATATTCCACATTCTCCTCAACCTCCTGGAAATCTGGGGCCAAAGCCGACCAACGCTGTGGGTTGTTTGTGGCCCAGATGTATATCCTACCAGTTTCCAGCCCCGATGCAACAATCATAGGCCGTGTGGGATGCCAATCCACAAAGCCAAGTTCTTCCTTGGGACCTTCGAGGATCTTCACGAGTGATCCTTTGTTTGTTTCCCAAATATAGACATCATGATTCATGTATGTGCTTGCACAAATGTATTCTCCTGTAGGTGAAATATCGCAATGGTTCCAGTAGAGACGATTAACCAGGTCCTGGTACGTATGTTCAACTTCAAAGAGGATTCCTGAGGGGTCTTCGATGTCTTCGTCTGTCAGGGCGGGCATGTGGACTGTTCGGAGGATACGATCGCGGCTGTTGAATATTAAGGACCGGCCGGATATGGAGAGACGGGCAGTGACAATGGCGGATTTGGTAACACGAGAGGAGAATATGGTAGTTTGTGTAGCAGCGTGAATAATGTTAACCCAGCCACGGGTGGTAGCGGTGATAATATACTGTCCTGTAGAGTCGAACAGGGTGATGAGTGTTAGAGCTTTAGCATCAGAGGCAGCGGATTTGGACGGTGGGGCGGCTTCATCTTCCGATGTGCTAGTGGATTTTCGAGGGAGTGTGGAGAGTTTGGTGCGGATCGTCTTGGGCGTGGAGATATCGACGAGCCAAGGATGATCTTCGTGTATGGCAGCAGCGAACAGATTATGGTTGAATGGGTGTAGTTCGGCATAGTATACTGCTGCTTCAAAGCGGATTATTCGTTTGCGACTGCCGTCTTCGAGGTCCCAGAGAATGCATTTGCAATCGAGAGAAGATGAGAGAAGGTATCGTCCGTCGTGTGACCAGCTGATGGATTGGACTGAGCGCGTATGACCACGCATTATACGTGCAAGGCCACCTGTTTCAACATCGAACAAGACTACAGTGCCGTCATGCTAAAGAAATAAACGTAAGAACCGTGCTCGATCGGATGCGGGGTGTGAGGCCAAAGTACCCTGCCAGATGCTAATAAGTCACCTCTGCGGTTGAATATGACACATGATGAATGCCCATAGTCTAGAATTATCTCTCATAGTTAGCTCTAGTTCGAAAATAGATCGGTTCTAAGGCTAATGAAGGGTTCACATCTTCATACGGGTCGATACTTACGAAGACTGTGTGAGAAGACTTCGGGGTAGCTAGAGACAGAAACAACAATTGAATATTAGGGCGTGCTCCCAATGCTAGTACGTGACAAGGCGACTCAGTATATCAGGCACATACTCTTGCGACAGAGAGAATGGGTCTGCCAGTGACAAATTCATCGTGTCGCGCGATATCGACGAGGGGGTATCGGAGAGAAGTTATTGAATGGATGTTGTATAACTGGCTCACGAAGGAAGACTTATTCCCGTCTTGGCCATAGAGCAATTGCTACCGACTCATCGATTGGTGGCTCGTTGTATCGTCGTGGATCTAGCGGATGTCGCAGGTGGTTGATGTTGAAGCTCGTGATGGTGGTGAAGTTGAGGCCGAAAGCTTGGTGGACAGGGAAGTTGTTGGTGTTTGACAGGATCTAGAGCAAAACGTGTTGTTTGCTTTTTTTAGCAACTCGACACCGTTCGCCTTCTTTTGCCCACAGGCCATCACCATTCTTTCTCACTCCATCATCATCTAACATCCATCATCAATCCGACAGAATCTTCACCCTCCACCCGGCTTCGACGTCTCCCATCGGCTCCGGAGGACTTCAATTCGATTCTAACGATAATTCGATCCGATTCTGCTCTTGGAATCGGCTCGGACGCGATCACGACGACGGAGAGGTAGTTAGCTGCAACGGGCAGGATAGAAGGAGGATCCAGCGAGAAATTCATCGCCACCGCCCGTTATCCCGCCACGACAATCGCGAACCCCACCGTCCTTTCGACATCTATTTGTGCCTTTGCTTGTATAACGATTATTACGTTCTTTTGAAAAGCCTCACGCGTGAGGCAGGTGGTTTAGAAAGCATCCGGGAGAGTGGTGGAAAGGCGACAGGATTCTCCAGAAATACGGCGCCTGATCCATCAAATCGAGAAAGACCTGACATCTGCCATTAATAATCTGCCAAAATGTCGCTCTCACATACTTTCCCTCACTCCTCGGCGCCTCTGCGCACCATCCAGGAAGTCCAGTTTGGTTTGCTGTCGCCAGAGGAGATCAAGGGGATGAGTGTGTGCCATATTGAATTCCCGGAGACTATGGTATAGCTTAATTGATTCCCTGCAGCCTGCCAGTCCGTACAGCCTGCTAATTGTGTCATTCCTATAGGACGAGTCTAAGCTCCGACCCCGGGAACGCGGTCTCAATGATCCACACATGGGATCGATCGATAGATCCTTCAAATGTGCCACTGTATGCCATCTTACTGCTCGCGTCGTAGCTTTAATTTAACTACTAATCATTCTCGTCAGTGCGACGAAAATATGTCAGAATGCCCAGGGCATTTCGGACACATCGAACTAGCTAAGCCAGTTTTTCACATTGGTATGCCTCTAACCTCCGATCTGCTCCAAAACAGAAATGGCTAACGCGCTATCCGCTAGGATTTATTACAAAAATCAAAAAGGTCTTAGAAACAGTCTGCTTCAACTGTGGCAAGATCCTGCTTGATGAAGTGAGTCTACCTTGAAGCTGGGTGGGCTCAGGCTTCGCAACCCAGAAGGGAACGCGAAGTATTCTTCCTTCAGAGAACACTTTGGCTAACATCTGCATCCTATGATGCGTGGTATCAAAGAGTAACCCTCAATTTGTCGATGCAATGCGCATACGAGACCCTAAGGCTCGATTCAACGCGGTCTGGCGTATCTGCAGAGCCAAAAATGTTTGCGAAAGCGATGCCAACGAGGACGAGGAAGGGCCAGGCGATGCCTTACCCGGCGAAGAAAAGGCTAGGAAACACAAACACGGCGGATGTGGCAATGCCCAGCCTACTATCCGAAAGGATGGCCTCAAGCTCATCGGAACTTGGAAGCCCAGCAAAGATGAAGACGAGGAAAACCCGCAACCAACCAAGCGTAATCTTACACCACAGATGGTCCTCAATATTTTCAAGCACATCTCGGACGATGAAATTACCAAGATGGGTTTGAACAAGGACTATGCTAGGCCGGAATGGATGATCATCACAGTCCTTGCGGTTCCACCCCCACCTGTTCGACCTAGTATTTCCGTTGACGGCATGGGAGGAGGAGGAATGCGTGGCGAGGACGATTTGACATTCAAATTGGGAGATATCATCAAAGCCAACAACAATCTTCAAAGGTGCGAGCAGGAGGGATCGCCGGCACACGTAGTTAACGAATTCGAGTCGCTACTGCAATTCCATGTCGCCACCTTTATGGACAATGATATCGCTGGTCAGCCACAGGCAGTTCAGAAATCCGGTCGTCCTATTAAGTCAATCAGAGCAAGATTAAAGGGAAAGGAAGGTAGATTGCGTGGTAACCTTATGGGGAAGCGTGTCGACTTTTCGGCCCGTACTGTCATTACCGGAGATCCCAACCTGTCTCTCGATGAAGTTGGTGTCCCACGAAGTACCGCGAGGATCCTCACTTACCCGGAGACAGTCACTCCATATAACATCAAAAAATTGTCTGCATTGGTTAAAAACGGACCAAACGAGCACCCCGGTGCCAAGTATGTGATCAGAGACACAGGAGAGCGTATCGATTTGAGACATCACAAACGCGCTGGCGAAATCGCCTTGCAATATGGTTGGAAGGTCGAGAGACATATCGTCGATGGCGACTTTGTGATTTTCAATCGTCAGCCCTCTCTTCACAAGGAATCTATGATGGGTAAGTTTTAGCACCTTGTGAAAGCTGCAAAATATGCCTCTAACAATATGCAGGTCATCGTGTGAGAGTCCTTCCATACTCGACTTTCCGCCTCAACTTGTCTGTCACTTCCCCTTACAACGCCGATTTCGACGGTGACGAAATGAACATGCACGTTCCTCAATCTGAAGAAACAAGAGCTGAAGTCAGCCAGCTCTGCATGGTGCCACTTCAGATTGTCTCTCCGCAAAGAAACGGCCCGCTGATGGGTATCGTGCAGGATACTCTCTGCGGTATCTACAAGCTGTGTCGTCGTGACGTCTTCTTAGACAGGAATCAGCTTATGAACGTTCTGTTGTGGGTTCCTGAATGGGACGGCACATTCCCTCCTCCCGCTATCGTCAAACCGTCTCCGAGATGGACTGGCAAGCAACTCATCAGCATGGTTATTCCGAAGGGAATTAACCTTGTTAAGCCAGATAAGGACGGCATGAGTCCGCTTGCCGATACCGGTCTTTGTGTGACTGACGGAGAGTTAATGTTCGGCTTGTTCAGCAAGAAATCTGTTGGTGCCTCTCAGGGTGGTATGATCCACACCATCTACAACGAAAAAGGGTGGCAAACCTGTATGGGATTCTTCAATGGAGCACAGCGTGTGGTTAATTACTGGCTACTCCATAACGGATTCAGTATTGGTATTGGTGACACTATCCCCGATGCGGCAACCATTCAGAAGATTCAGGATATCGTTACACAAAGGAAGTCCGAAGTCGACGAGGTTACCAAGCAAGCCCAAGAGAACTTGCTTGAAGCTTTGCCTGGTATGAACATCAGAGAGACGTTCGAAAACAAGGTGTCCCGATCCTTGAACTTGGCTCGTGATGATGCTGGTTCTGCGACTGAAAAGTCTTTGAAGGATTTGAACAACGCCATTCAGATGGCTCGTTCCGGTTCCAAGGGTTCTAATATCAACATTTCCCAGATGTCTGCTGTGGTCGGTCAGCAGTCAGTCGAAGGAAAACGTATTCCATTCGGCTTCAAATACCGAACATTGCCACACTTCACCAAGGACGATTACAGCCCGGAGTCTCGTGGTTTCGTCGAAAACTCCTACCTCCGAGGTCTCACACCTCAAGAGTTCTTTTTCCATGCCATGGCTGGTCGTGAAGGTTTGATCGATACCGCTGTCAAGACTGCGGAAACCGGATACATTCAGCGAAGATTGGTCAAAGCTCTGGAAGACGTCATGTGTAAATATGACGGAACCGTCAGAAACTCTCTTGGTGATATTATCCAGTTTTGCTACGGTGAAGACGGTCTTGATGGACAACATATGGAGCTCCAAAAGGTTGACATCATTACCTGCGCCAACAAGGATCTCGAAAAGAAATTCCGTGTCGACCTTATGGATCCTTCCATGTCGCTTTCTCCAGAGCACCTGGAAGTCGCTTCTGAGATTCAAGGTGACGCTGACATCCAGGTGGTTCTCGACGAGGAATGGGAACGAATTATCCACGCTCGTGAGACCGTCCGAAGCGTCGCAAAGGATGCCGACGATTCAATGCACTTGCCCATCAACGTCCTCCGTATCCTTGAAAACGCGAAATCAATCTTCCGTATCAAGAAGGGCGGCCGTAGTGACCTTGAGCCTGTCGAAACCGTCCACAAGATCAAGCAGTTGCTTGACGAACTCGTTGTCATCCGCGGAACTGACCCAATATCTATAGAAGCCCAATATAATGCTACCCTCCTTTTCCGCTCCCATTTGCAGGGCAGGCTCGCATTCAAGCGCCTTGTCATGGAATACCGTCTCACAAAGGTCGCCTTGGACTGGGTCATCGGAGAAATCAAGGCCCGCTTCGCCAAAGCTATTGCGAACCCTGGTGAGATGGTTGGTGTCTTGGCTGCACAGTCCATTGGTGAACCAGCTACCCAAATGACGCTCAACACCTTCCACTTTGCTGGTGTATCGTCCAAGAACGTCACTCTCGGTGTGCCACGTTTGAAAGAAATTTTGAACGTTGCTAAGAATATCAAGACACCATCCCTTACAGTTTACCAGGAGCCGGCGAACATGTACAATCGTGAGAAGGCGAAGCTGCTACGAAGTGCTGTCGAACACACTACCCTCCGATCCGTCTGCGAGGCTACGGAGATCTACTTCGACCCAGAGCCAAAGAACACTGTTATTGAAGCAGATAGGGATATGGTTGAAGCTTTCTTCTTCATGCCTGACGAGTCGGTTGATGAGAACCTTGGTAGACAATCGCCGTGGGTTTTGCGTATTATTATCGACCGCAGAAAAATGATCGATAAGGGGCTGCGTATTGAAGACATTGCGGGTAAGATTATGGAAACATACGACCGCGATCTCTTTGTCATCTTCAGCGACAACAACGCAGACGAGTTGGTCATCCGCTGCAGACTTCTGATTGATCGAGAGGATAAGGAAGGACTTGAGGAGGATCTGATGCTGAAACGATTTGAAGCCCACGTCTTGGATGCTTTGACGTTGAGAGGTGTTCAGGGTATTTCCAGAGCTTTCATCAACGAAAAGACCCGAGTCAAGGTCGACAGCGCTGGTGCGCTTGTCATGAACAGGAGCGAGCAAGGCTGTATCGAGTACGTTCTTGATACTAGCGGCACGAATCTAGCAGCCGTTCTTACTATCGACGGCGTTGATCCTACTCGCACCTACTCGAACAACTTTGTCGAAGTTCTCGAGGTCTTTGGTATCGAGGCTACCAGAGGTGCGCTGCTTAAAGAACTTACTCAGGTGTTGGCCTTCGACGGTTCTTACGTCAACCAGCGCCACCTGACTCTTCTGTGCGATGTCATGACTTCGCGAGGGCATTTGATGGCGATTACTCGACACGGTATCAACAGAGCAGACACAGGTGCCCTCATGCGTTGTTCTTTCGAGGAAACTGTGGAGATTCTTCTCGAAGCAGCCGCCGCCGGTGAACTGGATGACTGTCGCGGTATTTCCGAGAACGTCATGTTGGGTCAGCTCGCGCCAATGGGTACTGGTGAATTCGATGTCTACCTCGACGAGCAGCTTCTCGGCCAACTCATTACAGACAATACCCGTACTGGAGCTCCGTTCGCCAACAAGGCAGACAGCGGTTTCGACGCAGGCCAGATGACGCCCTACGATATTGGTTCTGGTTCTCCAGACCCAATGTACCTTGGTGCGGCCTCCCCCGGCTTCAATGTCTCATTCTCCCCCATGGTCCAATCGGGCGACTACGAACCGCAGTCCAACTACCTCATGGCAGAGCCTCTTGGTGGAACTACCCCAAGGAGTCCTTTCGGAATGGCTTCCCCTGGATACTCCCCAGCTTCGCCGAACTACTCCCCAACCTCCCCACGCATGGCCACCAGCCCAAGCTTCGCTGGTGGCCTTGGTTTCTCTCCCGCCAGTCCCGCGTATTCCCCAACTTCTCCAGCGTATTCTCCTACATCTCCCTCCATGGCCGGTGGTACTTACGGAACTTCTCCTACTTCCCCCAGCTACTCACCCACCTCTCCAAGTTACTCGCCGACTTCACCATCGTTCTCTCCAACTAGTCCTTCCTACAGTCCCACCTCACCCGCGTATAGTCCTACGTCACCGCAGTACAGTCCGACGAGTCCACAGTTCAACGGTGGTGGTGGAACTACGAACTTTAGTCCTACTTCTCCTACGAGTCCTAGTTACAGTCCAACGTATGTTTCCCGATCTACAGATTGCTTTCCGTTGCAGATACTAACGCAATTATTCGAACAGGTCTCCTCAATACTCGCCCACCAGCCCCAACGCTTACTCGCCCACGTCACCGCAATTCGCTACCCCCGGATCGCCCGGTGGTGCTGCGCCGTACAGCATCTCTTCGCCGATCTGGAGTCCTTCTAGCCCAAGGTTCTCTCCGAAGTAAGTTTGAAGTTCTTAGGCTCTAGATAGACCCATACTGACACATGTAATAGTTCCCCTAGAGACCCGCCAGCGCGAAGTGGTTGAATACAATAAGGCTAGAAAGCAAGAGGGTGGGATGATGGATACCGCTTTCTTGACTCTCTCGTGGTTTGTCGTAATGCTTTCTAATTTCTTCTTTTCTTCTCCCGCAAAACGACAAATATGGTTGTTGTTGTGCTTTTCGCTCTAACGATACGATTTTATACGTGCATATATGCTGCTCACACGGTTGCTTGTTTTGCTTGTAAGCGGGAAATGAAAGTGTACTTACTTAGTACTCACCCCGTCTATCAAGGAGAATAAGATCCAACCGGAGCAGAGGAAGGAAAAAATATTTTAAAAAATCCCGTCCGTTCATGTTCCAGTTTCTCCACAGCGTTGCTTTATTGCTTTTAATACTTAAGTTTTTCTACCCGTTTGCAAATGGTATGTACAGAATGCCGCTTGCTTATTACTTGATACGTTTTACCCTGCTTTTCGTCCGAATTCATGCACTTCGATGCAGAATCGTGGGGGTATGCGGGGGGCTGGGAGCTTCCGCATGAGACAGATTGTATAATAGATTTTTGGCAATTGACCCAGTTAGGATAGGGGAATTAGAGATATAGAGAAAAAAATATCAATTTTATGTTTCAATTGGGAAGCTCCAGATGTCATCGTCCTCAATCAATGGCGTCGACTGTCGCCGTGGGGTCAATTTAACGATGCGATGGTTAACATGGTTCGGCGTCTTGGTTTAACCTGTTCGGGCAATCCGCCGATTGCGGACCTTCTATTTTTGCCAATCGATACAAGTCCCGCCTGTCAGTCAGAAAAGTTTGGGAAAGCACAGCATTTGCGTGCGGGCCGAAAGGACAGGGTCATAACCGGTTAGCAGTGGCCTTAGCCTATTCCTCTCGTTTTCGATATTGAAGAAACTCGGACGAATTGTATGACTCTAAGCTTTGTCGCTGTTGGGCTGCTTAAATTTGTGATTGGCATCTGCTCTTCCTTCGAGGTTGGACTTCAAACTTGCAACGTTCGAACTCTGCAACACCGCGACTACTTCTCTTCGGATATCATTTTACACCGGTATTGATATTTAGAAACATGGCAACTGTTCTCCACCTTCGCGCTGAGAGTGAGTATATTCCTTTAAGGATTCCAATCGATAGGACTCTTTTTGGACTGACTGTTTGGGAATCTTGTAGCCAAGCCATTGGAGCACAGGTCATGCCGTATGCACCCCGCGATGTGCTTCATTGCCCCACTATCGCCAATCAAGTACTCACGGAAAAATTTCGTTTAGTGACTCCAACCACTGCCAAAGCTCTCATTGACGCCGGATACGATGTCCGAGTCGAGCGCTCGCCACAGAGTATCTTTGAGGACAAGGAATTCGAGGAGTAAATAACCCCACCACCTAATTCCGTCCAAGGAACAATTATTCTAATCCCATTGATCCGACAGTGCTGGCGTCCCCCTCGTCGAGACCGGTTCTTGGATTAATGCCCCCAAGGAGCACCTAATTGTCGGTCTCAAGGAACTCCCCGAAGAGGACTTCCCCCTCCACCACGAACACATCCAATTCGCCCACGTCTTCAAGCAACAGACCGGCTACCGTGAAACTCTCTCCCGTTACCAAAACTGCCTTTACGACCTCGAGTTCCTCAACGACGCTAATGGCCGCCGTGTCGCTGCGTTTGGGTACTACGCTGGCTTCGCCGGTGCCGCTTTGGCACTTGAGATTTGGGCGTGGAATGTTACGCATCCAGATGGCCCTGGATACCCGCCTGTTAAGCCGTATCCTAATGAGGCTGCATTGATCGCTCATGTTAAGGAGAGTATTGAGAAGGCTAAGGCGGTTAACGGCGGTGCTGAGCCGAGAGTTATTGTCATCGGAGCTTTGGGCAGGTGTGGTAGCGGAAGTGTGGATTTGTGCACCAAGGTTGGGTTGGGAGAGGAGAGCATTTTGAAGTGGGATATGGCAGAGACTGCACCTGGTGGCCCCTTCAAGGAGATTACGCAGTGTAAGTGCTTTCCATATCTCAACAACTGGATAAATCGATGCTAACGAAGTTCCGCAGCGGATATCTTCATCAACTGCATCTACCTTATGGGCAAGATTCCACCGTTCGTGACTAAGGAGTCGATCAATGCGGATAACGACCGCAAGCTAAGGCTCATCTGCGATGTTGCCTGCGATCCAAACAGTCCGTTCAACCCGGTTCCAGTTTACGACATCTGGACGACTTTCGATGCACCAACCGTCGATATTAAGGGTATTGAGTAAGTTTTCTTCTCCATCTTATGTTCGGGATACCCAGTAAAAAGTATCTGGTGCTAAATATCGTCTCTTGTTAGGTCCGGTCCACCAATCTCAGTCATCTCCATCGATCACTTGCCAACCCTACTACCGAGAGAGTCTTCCGAGTCCTTCTCGGCGCAGTTGTTGCCCAGTCTACTGCAGTTGAAGGATAGGGAGACAGCTAGAGTTTGGGCTGACGCTAAGAAGCTGTTTGAGCAAAAGAAGGCAGAGTTAAGCCAGTAGACTTTAGCTGGTAGAGTCTTCATTTACATTTGTAGCTATTCAGATAGCTAGATGGATACATTTACGTCCGGTTATAGGAAGACGGATGTCTAGATGTCTGTAACACCGATTTTTTGCGGGAATGTTTGAAATAGACTTCGATTCTTAATTCAATCTTGTATCATTATCTTATCGACTATCGGCTTTTGACAAGATACACAAATATGCTAGCTACCTATATAGCTAGTTGAACGGAATCCGAAGTCTCAAATCCGAATATGACTGACTCACTACGGCAACTGGCGTTTCACTGGCCAGCCCCAGATATCAAGATGCCCAAACACATCTCTGTAGCTAGCTAAAAAGATCTTTCTTCAAGTCGTAAACGGAGCCTCTGGTTATTCATCAGATAATATCCGTTTTGTGCGAAAATTGGGGTCTAAAAAGAAGAAGCCAAAAACTATAGCACGCGCTAGATACTATGCTCGAAGTATTAATTCGGGGGTCATTTCTTCGCCACCAGCTAGTTGTTCTACGATGTGCCAACGTTCTGGGGGTAATGCTCCGCGATATCGCGGGATCGTTCTCCAATTCCAACCATGTTAATGCAATAGCACGGAGTTTTATACCGTGAGGCACTATAGATATGAATAGGCCATAAATAGGAATATCTCCACTTCCCCTCCTAAAGCTAAAAGATTGTCCTTTTCATCATCACCATCCAATCATCGATCAACACATTTCTTCGCGTTTGAAGGTTATCCGTGTTCAAGCTAAGAGCAGAAATTCATATCTTGATCCTCTAAATATTCGAATTACAATCGGTACTGGTAGCTGCTGGTCAAATCTAGTTATTTTTCAACTTCAATATTAATTTTACGAATAATCGTCCTAAAAGGTCGCTTGGATAGCGTTTCCATATCATCAATACCCAATCCCAACGTCGAACGTCGAACGTCGAACGTCGAACATCAAACGAGCCTTCTCTTGACAAACGACTCCCATAAACGATTTTCTTTTCACCAGATTCTACTTCAAACATTACAAAAATCACCAAAACCAAAATGCGTATCTCGATCATAATCCTTGCTATTACATCCTTCGTCGCCGCTATTCCAATCCCCGCCGGTGACAGCGCTCGCGCCGGAGTACAGGACTTTGTGAGCGAATCACGCTCCAAGATTGCCGAAAGGTCGAACGATGATGGCCATTCTGGGATGGCAGGCGGGTTCATAAATGCTTTCGCTGGGGTTTATTAAGTCGAAATTTGGTAATGGGTATTGGCATTTGGAGGGGCTAATATCGCGGCTGGTCGCGCTGTGGCAGGTTGTTAGAATCGACTACTTAATTTTTGGGATACTGCACGGTCATGGAGAAATGTATTATAGAGATAATGAATTACGGCTAATAACAACCATTTTCTTCGATTCAACTAGTTTAGTTTTGCGCATTCTGCGTGTTTAAGGGGTTTCGTGATTTCGGTGCCTGCCTCGGAACCTTGCGTTGAGGTTGTTGGAGTCAAAACTCTCCGAGTCGTGGAACCTCACCAAATCCCTGTCAGCCCCATCATAAAATTTCAAAATCAAAAATACCCTCAAAAGTAAACCCCAGTCTAGCTCACCCAATATTTGGTATTTTTGAATTTTAACTTCATAGACATCTTTTGGTATGGCTTGGCTTTAAGATAGTGTAAATTTTATGAATTTATTTGAACTCTAAATATCGATTGTATCGGGTTTTATATGAGGAGCTATTGTGTTTATATTTAGTCTCGCGAGAATATTCTGAAGTCTGACGATCCAGATCGGGAAGGAGGTACAGGGATTCAGAGGAGCCGTCAACACAATGACCAAGCGTCTGTAGACTAGTACAGCTGGTTGACACTCTGAAGCTCATGCATGAGGTGTCAGTGCGGACGAGATCGATCAATAAGTCAGCCCAGTTTCATTTCAGAGGCTGTACTTCTACTTCTGCAGTTATTAGGTGTCGTGCGTGTGTACGTGCATATTCAACGTTTTGTTGGTTTTACTACGTCTTCGAATTCTCGTTTTCGAACTTCGAACATCTGATTCCACGGCCAAGATGAACGAGAGTATAGAAAAGAACATAGAGATAGGACTTCGCCGACCCGCGACACGAGTCAGTAGCCGGTAAGTCACACCGAGACATCGCTGCTACCAAACCCGCAACAGATCTACAGATAAGCTTTCAATCTCGCGATCCATGAGACAAACCCCGTGCTACAAAGAGCGCATGCGGTGTGAACCCTTAAAAGAGGTGTCTTCACATGTGATTCGTTACGTACTTTAATTTTCCGACCCAAACAAATTGGAACTTTTTTCAAACGAACTAATTACGCTTTCGATTTTTTTTTCGTTCGAGCAAAACGTCTCGTACGGGATCATTTTGACCTCCTTTTTTTGCCTAACGGAAGCAGGACCAACTTGACCGCATATGCTGTGGTTCGTGTCTCGACATGATTTGAAGACTACGAGATCAAGGCGAATATTCCGACTGGGTTCTTCATATTGATTGATAAATTTGATTTGATTTGATTTGATTGCTCTTCTACTGACTATACCACATATCCACATATCATACCTCCCCGATCGACCACTGCCATATCGTACATACAAAACACTAGCAACTATGACTAAGAAATAGGAAAAATCGAGAGATATCAAACAAAAATAAAGCGTATAAAGAATCGCCAGAAACACCGATATTACGAGAAAAAAAGATCAGCAAAACAAAAATCGCAGTCGTTTGATAAAATGTGACCGCTTCTCCTTCTCCTCTCCTCGTACAAATACCAAATGGTATTTCATTGTCAGATGTTGAATTCCCGGCATGCGTATCAAGTACGCGAGGCCTTCCGCTGTCTTTATCGTTAGCAAAAAAAAAATTGTGAAAAAGCATGTTGAAACGCCACTGAGTATGATGTTTGGTAAATCGACGAGAGATATTTTAAAAAAGAAATAAGGAAAAGGAAGGATTTGGCAGAAAAATGATCAATCTATCATTTCGACTTTTCGCCAGAATGCTCCAATAAAGATTGCAAACCTGTAAAGATGTAAAGGAAAGAGCGAGGTATAAGAAAACGAAAGAGTAAAGGAAACAAAAAAGAAGAAGAGAACACCGATGCAATGCAGGTGCGAGAAAAAGCTCGAACCATTCTCATGAACAAGAAGTTTACCGGTAAAGAGACAACGGCAAAACTGAAAAATCGTAGGGAAAAGGTGGAACAAAACGCTATCAATACTTGCCGATAACATATACGCCCAATTGTCGCACTCCGTCCCCTCTTTCGCAATTATTTACACACCTTCCACCTTCTCCGGTTTCCTTGCAGAAACGAACCACCGTCCCCGTTCAGGGATGTATGCCACAATGCCTTTTCGAATGACATCAGCTCTCTATGCTGAAGCAGCCTCAACAGGCTCGGCTTGTGGTTGTTTCTGTTCAACCCCCATGTAACTTTCGACAACGTCTACGACGTGCTTAAGCACCCCTTGGTTGTCACTGTCGGCATCAGCCGTAGTTCCGAGGTTCTCATGTCTGGTGATATCGTCCTGAGCCTCCAAAACCCTCGGGTCAGCCACATGGAGTTTTCCGATGTGCTCGGCACCTTCATCGGAAAGTACCAGTGGTACATTATCGCCATAAGCAACCTTCATCTTGTCCGCCGCGCGGCTCATCTTGTCTTTCTCGAGTAATTGCTCGACAATTCGGCCTCGTTGATTGATCCTCAGTGCTTCGTCAAATTGTGCGTTTTGTTCATCAAGCTTGGAATCTCTGAACGAATTGTAAGAGCCCTGGCTAAGGAAGGAGCCAGCAAGCGCGTCCTCGTATTGTGCATCGTCGTCATTTTCGTCGTCGTAATACTCTTCTTCGCCGTCCATCGGGCCATCCTCGTCGTCCTCTGAGTCATCCTCTTCATCCTCCGAATCGCTGAAGGCAGCATAGTCGATTGGCTGTCTCCAGTAGATGAAATCCGTGCAGGATTCGTCGGTTGTCAAATTCGAGGTCGGTGGGAAGAAGTGATCAACGTCGTCTCTCATGTTGACATAGGTAGACTTGTAGGTCGTCAAAGTGAGAAGGTCGAGAATGACCGACCCATTGGAGTCAATGGTGTAAATCCTAGTCGATGGAATATTAACCGATCGGTAGGACAAAGCGTCTGTCAACCGATTACCGAACCCAGCGTAGAATGGGTTAGCATTGTCGCCGAACAAGCTGAGGATATCACGCAGGCAGGCCATCTTGAAGACTTCGGGTTTGCGGAGATAGACTTCACGGCGAAGGGCAGCAAGAGTTCGATCCGGAGACATTATAACGGGTCCCTTGGGAAGCTTGTATTTGTCTTGCACAATGCCATTTAGGTAATTTCGTGTAGTATCCGCTTGGCCGACGGATCGACTGGTGAGGTAGATGAGATTGTACCCGTTCGCGGAGATCTCAGTAAAGAGCTTGGCTACGCCCAAGTGGGTCCAGTCTCTTCCGAGCATGTTGTAGAAGTGGCCGAGGGCATCAGACTTGGTGATCGTTCCGTCGATGTCAGAGATGACAATTGGAATGTTCCACTTCCACAAATACAAGTTGGCATTGCAGACGGCCTTGTTAACTGAGAAGCTAAGAGTGTTTGCGCCCGATTTGAGGTTCAAGCTCTTCAATTGACAGCTAGTCAATCGTAGTGTCTTTGCGTAGTTCTTGGGCTCCGACTGAAGTGCTCCTGGAGGAGGAGTCTTCGGAGGGGTGACAAGCTGCTCATTTGTCATGCTTTTGCCGTCGTCGGACGAATAGCCAGACTCAAAATCGGACATATCAATTGGTGCTGCGGAAGCCTCTCTCGCTCGCCTATCGGCCTCAGCCTTTGCTTCTTCGCTCGTATAGATGATGATATTTCCGTGCCTGTCTGCTCCTACCAGTGAGGCAAGGTCGTAACCGGATTCGAACTCATCAGCCAGAATTCTCCTAGCCATAACTTCGGCCTGTAACGAATCCTCCTCGCCAGTCTTGTACCCGTTCATATCAAGCATCAAGTCGCCGTCGTCAGTGATCCGTGTGGGGATCGAGATCTTGCGAGAGAGCGCCCTAGCTCTTTCGAATCTCGCCGGATCACTGAGAGGCGAAGAGGAGCGGGGAGTATTTTCAGCGGATTTCGCTTTATGGCTGTCATCGAGGCTGAAGTTATGGCCCTCAGATGGCAGGATATCCGCTGACGTCGATCGGTCCAGGCCAGCATATTTCCAGTCTCCACTCTGCGGCCGTACCTTGATTACGTCTGGCGGTGATAACGAGTAGGGCGAGGCTTGGCCAGCATCTGACTGTGCCCTCCGAGGTATAGCGACGGAATCCGAAGTAGCAGTAGATGACGTCTTTCCCGAGGAACCCTCAAGATCTTCCAAAGTTTCCAAATCAAGAACGGATCCACCATCGGAAACCGGGGACATTGGTCTAGGACTGGCAGCGGGTGATACCAGGGGCGATGTTTGGAGGTCCTCTGGGATGTCGCTGGTTGTTTCGAAAACGAAAAATGCCTCTCCTCCTTCGCCTAGCTTCATGGGGAAGTCGGTTTTGTGTCCATTGACACGGAATTCGACCTAAAATTGGCAGAATACCATGTTAGTTCTAGAAGCAGGGAGGACGAGCTAGGGGCAGGGATTCGAGCTTGCCTTCTTTTCTAGAGGCCGTAATAACGAGAATTTGCCAAAGCGAACATGGAAGGGAGAGCAAGCCAAATCTCCTACAAAGCAGGGCATACGTATTAGCATGTGACGACTATCCAGAACTTTTTGGAAAGAACACCGTACCATTTTCCTGCTCAATAACAATAACATCGATTGCACCGCTGAGAGTCGCAGGGTTGATGGAGTTGTAGGTCTTGGAGACAGAACCGGCGATACTTCTGACGTACTGCATTTTGGCTCGAGAAGGGAATCCGGTAGTCCCAAAAGTTTACTATCGGCGGCCGAAGGAGTTTTCGAGTAAGAATGAAGGGAGTGAAAGGCCTCCTTGACAGAGAAGGGGCTTCCTTGGGGTTTTCTTCGTGCACACGACTCTCTCTGACTCCTGTCACACTCTCATGCGCTTAAAGTGGAAATAGTATGAGAAACGTGGTGTCCAAACGGAGGTTGTGGCGTAATAAGGACGAAGGACGCGGTATTCTTAGGTAACGAAAGCAAAGAAACGGGCGACGGGCGACGGGCGACGTAGAAAGAGAGAAGGCTGGCTAAGCAAGGCTAGAAGCTACTAAGTAATGACGACAAAGTGCAGAACCGGAGGTCGCAGGGCCTTGATTAGCCGTTCCTAATGGGTGTTTGTTGGGCAGCTGACGACCACCAAAGCCAGGCTGGGCTTAAGCTATCGGCTTTACGGCGATCCCCTATGTGACGACGTTGAGGCTACGAACGAGGGAGAGATGCCGATTTGCTGGAGTGATAGTTTCGATCCTAGAGTGTCTAAGTGTGTATATACCGGCGGCGATGATGATGTGAAGGAGAAGGTGAAGTTGTTTTGTTAGGCAGAGAAAGAGAAGGTTTCGAAGGAGGTTTTAAGATTTGGATTTTGTTCGGCCTGCTAACCAAGGACGTTTCAACGTTGAATGGAATTGGAAAGTGTTGAGTTCCAGTTGAATTCGGCTGCGGAAAGAGTAGTACGTATACGTATGTATAGTAGTGACCTGAACTGATTGATTTGATTTGATTTTAACGTGATTCTGGGGATTTTGTTTTATTTTATTTTATTTTTGGCTTCGGAGCGTCGAGCTTGAAGTCCGGGGTTATTTTAATTATTAATTCCAGGCGGATAGCGGAGGAGGCTGGCTGGCTGAGGCAATATATTAATTAGAACAAGTTAGACGGCGCAGCTGGAATGTTGCTGACTGGGTGACCGATGCTTATGAAGTTTGCCTTCAACAGTGCCGTTCTTACAAAAGCTACTCCGGCAGACTGAAACAGAACCTCGAAGGAGATACAAAAGATACGAAAGTTACGAAAGGCCGCCGCTGGGGAGCTGCTCTGGTCTTATTTACAGTCCTCTCCGGATGTATAACTGTATCGGTACATAATCCATTGATTGCATTCCCACCATTTGGAGTCCCAACCGCATCAGCATCCCTGTCGCAGCCGGGCGTGCAGGCCAGGCGCCGACTCGACTCCAAAGGAAATCATGGCACAAATGCGACCCCAATCGAAAGATGGCAGGATGGAGGTCGACAGCCGCAGAGCCAAGGCGTAGGGCGGGGAACCACATGCTACATCGGTTCGGTCGGAGACTTCGAGAAAAGCACTGTCCGGTCTAGCTCTTCCCGGTTCATGCGAGGATGGGGGAACTCCATGCAGAATTGCCCCAGCTTGGTTTTATCGATGCACTCACAAGGTTACAGTTCCGGCAGCAGGTTACTTCCATGAAACGAAGACATCATCTTACCCAGTGACGAAGCTCTGACGGCAGGTACAGGAACTAATGGAGACCTCGGTCCAGGGACTCGCAGGGGTTTCTGTCTCTGTTATCTGTCAAATTTCTGGGTGTTTTAATAATACTGGCGAAAAATTTTTTTATATGGCCATATTATGGTCCGGAAATCACAAGCTTGAACGGACGGCATTGCGCTATGCCGAAAGCCCATTGGAAGGATAAGACACCCGCAGATTCCTGGTTTTTGCTCTATCGAATTTTGTTCTGAGAACGGCTTCGAAACCCAATGCAATGCATCTACGGAATAACGAAAACTTAGCTCGAATCAATAGCGATCAGCTTCGACGGAGACATACCGAGTCCGTTGACCGATTATGATCCGCAAGTCGAGCTCAGGTCACTTGCGTCGGCCTCAAAAGGGTTGAGCTCCAATGGGCGTAATCGTGGGGGCTTGAAACGGGCGTCCGTCATCAGTCACCTGGTAGGTCACTTATTAGCCCCAACAGCCGTTGGAAAGAAGGTCCTGGCCGTCGACGATGGCACTAAGCCGTCGTCGGCACTTCAGAAAGCTTCAGTCTGCCCCAAAAGCCAGTGGTTGAGCTTCGGTCTAGGCTGAATTGGACTGCATGCAGTGACAAGGATCCTCCTGACCGAACGGGCCCTGGCCAATTGTGGGCCGCATTGGCGAACCTTGATGAACTTCAAGTCCAGTTACGGGACGGGTGAAATCCAACCAAAGGCAACGCTTTTTATGCTGAATTGCGGGGAGCTCAAGAGCATTGTAGTCAAGGGCGTTTGCTGTCATTTCTTACTGTCATTTTGCATGATTCTTTAGGTTGGCATTTTTTGTGAGCGGCATTCCCTTTGGAATTGGAAGGAAGACTACTCTGGCAGAGCGGATACCACTTTCGATTCATGATATCGGAGACCACAATAGAATCCTTTGACATCTATCATTCTCACTGGTTCCACCTCAATACGCAACATTTATTGCGAACCACTCAAGTTTATAACGTAGATGTATACAGTGGACCAACTGACGGCCATGTTCGTCCCGTTCCGGCGGCCGATATAAGGCGTAGTCGGGTCGCTCTCGGAACCATAAGACATATGGACCTCAAAACATGGATCCTCCCTTCTGAATGGTGTATCGTAATTCAGGATAACTGGACCCCCAGGAAGTTGCTACAATGCAGCGAATTGGTCATAGACCTGGTCTATCGCGAACTACCCGTCCTCGCGTTCGCAGTCGTCGCTATCGACGGTACGTTCTTGGCACCAATCATCGCACAGTGGTAAAATAGACACAATATCAACACAATCCCATAAATCGCTAGCCTCGAGTCTCAATCCCAAGCTTTTGCAAGTTGGCCTCAACTCTTACAGAAACCCGATGCATTTTGTATACAGACCCGACAGCGGAGCATCAGTCTTGATCTCCAGCTTAAATGTCGAGCGGAAATAGAGTATACGGTAAGAATTTCAGGTTTAAGCCTAGGTGTAGGAGGATAAACTGGCCAATATCCCCAGTCAGCCTTCGAATCCCAGTTTCCCAAAATCAACCACCATTAAATACCCACTGGCCAATGCAATTAATTCTCCACCACCGGCCGGCGGAAAACCAAACTCGTCCTACACCTCCAATGCCTCGCAATTGGTCGGTTAGGGTATTGGGATGTTTGTGCTACACAACGCAGCCAAAATCGCAAGATTGTTGCAAAACTATGAACACAATTCATGAATTCAAGCATGTCAGAAACGATAAACTCAGGGGAACTTGACCACACAGTTACATTTCACGATGTTGTCTCGAAGCCTTATAGCGCAAGTATCGTGATTGAGATGAGAAACCAGCAAGATTTCCGACCTTTTCACCACCACCTCCGTAGATGACGACACTCGATATGCATGATGTTCCGCGAATTCGCCTGCATACAAAGTCGTATCTTACTGCCTGGAAGCTTTCTCTGCGCGACCGTTTTGGGGGACGCCATCATACCAGATGCATATACAGTTGGTTTGATAGGATAATTGCTCAGTCGCTCAACTTTCTCAGTAACCCCTCATTCACGCTTTAGGAGATATCGCAATGGGTAGTCGGGCACCGACTGCGATTTCAAATTTCGACTCTTCCAAGCCGTCTCCCACTAGCACGTCGTGAATATGAGCCGTGTTTATGCAAATCGCTTCGAATCTCGACGCCTCGTGTTAACTCCGTCTTTCGCTCACAGGATTCCGAAGGGGATTGTTGTTCCGGTTCGTGGATTTGAAGATGAACTTTTTGACCCCGGCTTATATACATTGAATACGCATAAATTTTGCTACCCCTCCCTTAATCTCTGGCCAATAATGTCATATCCTTCAGCAAAATCATACAGTGGCATAGGCCTTTTCCACTTGACGCGGCTGGATATATACCAGGAGTTTTCTGCAGAAGCTGATCATGAGACGCATCGATGGCATCGAGCCGTCTGCATACGCATGCACTTCGCAATTCGAAACGGCGCCGACCTCGGTTTCCCTTGTGTCTGCTGTTGAGCAGCTGAGAAGATATCTAGAACTCGGGGTTTAGGATACTCTATCGTCGTTCAAAAGTTCTCTCCCGATTGACCAAATGAGAATGAAGGCGCATTAATCCTTGCGCTGGCACCCCAATCGATTTGTATCTTGGACGGCGGATATACGGCGAGCTGGACTCATAGGCCGACGGCAGAGCAGTTCGAAGCTAGAATATCTTACTTATCGTCATTTGGAGATAGAGGGAAAGTTGTCTATAAAAGGGAGGGCATCAGGACGCTTCTTATGGGATATCTTCCTCAAACATCTACAAACATCAAGATCTATTTAGCTTAGTATCATATTCACTATCCAAAAACCTTTGTTATACATTAACAACTCTACTGCCTTTATTCGCAATAACAGCGAACTTTCATAACCATGGGGAAACGTCCTCTTTTTGAGTCACCAGCATGGTACTTGCTGGCCCTCTCCCTTCTATGGGCACTGGCAATCGCACAAGATCAGATTCCCTTGAACTCGAACGACCATCCAGAGCCTCATACTCCAATCACCTCTTGCGCCATCACGGATAGCGCTATAGAGGCGCCAACTGGCTCCGTCAGCATACTATGTCCAACCAATGTGCCATGCGCTTTCAACTGCACCGTAGACATGGTCCGAGAGCCGAACTATATTACCCTAACCGTCACTACCATCACTACAATTGTAAAGGTAAATTGTTCACACACCGACAGAGTATAGAGATATATCTCCTAACCATAACACGACTTCTAACCCCTCGCGTGCACTTGCAGCCCGTTACGATTACCACCACCCTCACAACAACCGTGTGGTCTACTGTCTATGCCGGCAATTGTACTAAATATACGACGCTATGGCACGATTCTAAAGATATTACCACTACTGTGACCGTCTCTATTACTAAGGAGGTATCCTCGACTACTTATGTTACTGAGTATGAGAAGGTTATTGCTACGAAGACGTTACTCTGTAAAGCTTCAGACACAGGGGTGCCGGGTACGGGAGGGAACCCTGGAGGCGGCACGGATACTGGTAACCCCGGAGGGGAGGGTTCAGGCACAAATCCACCTGGTGGAGGTACGCCGGGAGGGGAAATCCCTGTGGAGCCTGTGGAGCCGTTACCTCCTCAAGGATCTGGGACCCAACTAGTTCATATATATAACTGGAACGACCAGAAAGACAGACCTCGGGTCACACAGACCTTGGTCGATGCAAAGCCCACGGCTAGACCTCCAGGTCCAGAGATCCACCCAGAATGTTCCTCCAAGGGGCTGAGGACCTATCAAATTTCTCCACAACACCTATCAAGCGGGAGGATGGGTCTAGCTGCAGAAGGTTTTAAGGCAAGTCCTACAACTCCGAACACCTAGCTCACGAGGCCTTGTCGCCAGAGTGCCATCCGCATTTCCGTCTTACTAACGTGTGACCCTTCCTGTCTTTAGTTTCCCCAAGGCTATTATTATGAAGCGCGCCCGGATTATATCTTTGGGGTAGACTAGCTTTCCCCATGACTGATTGGCGCGCTGACCACGAAATAGTGGGCCTATTCTATAACTTCAATCATGGCGTTATATTCCCGCATAGGATCGATGGGGACAAAGGTGGAAGCATTCAGAATCGATCTCCAGCTCTCCCCGCCCATATTGTTGGCTTCACCCTGATGCTCGGAGACCTCTATGCCAACGGTAGAATCGACGTCATCGTTACTATTGGTGACGATGACAAGGATAAAACGGTCAGAAAGTATTCTGCTTTTGTCCCTGGTAATCCATGGGGTCGTTCAATCACGAATATACTCAACATCAAGGCGAAGATGACTC
Organism: Arthrobotrys sinensis; assembly: GCA_036971225.1. NCBI lineage: Eukaryota > Fungi > Ascomycota > Orbiliomycetes > Orbiliales > Orbiliaceae > Arthrobotrys > Arthrobotrys sinensis. The sequence continues at coordinate 674,543 of JAJTTV010000009.1, read as the reverse complement.
CCGAGAATGTGATCACTCTATCGAATGGTAAACCCATTCGAATAGCTGTGACCCGTATGGCGGAAGGGGGTATCCCAGAGCCTATTGGTTATAGTATGTACGATTTTACCTTTTGCGCAAGCCTGTAAATCGGGGGGATCATTGGAATATTCGTATCTTGGAAAGAGCTTGGGTCGATGGAATGTTGAGGGCGGATGTTGGAAACATGCAGGGTAGTAGCTGAAATAAATGATTGTCTTCGGTATAACAGCGATATCAAAGGATTTGAGAGTCAGATTGGAAGCCTGTGCGTTGTGTTATCTTTAACCAGGGAGTAAGTTGAGGTTTTCTCGATGATGTGCTTTCAGATTTCGCTGGTGTATATGTATCAGGATGTTCGACCAGCTTAGCTTTCGCATTAAATTTCCTCCGGTTTCAAGGACTAATATTGCGTTACATTGCCAATTTTCGATACGACTAGGGAAAACTCAAATGCTATATATGCCATTTATCCACCTTACTTGCCCTTCCAAAAAGAGGTAGCCGTGTTCGAGGCAGGCAAGAAACCAATATAAAACGCAATTTAAGACTGTGGCGTTTTTAACTTCATATGGTGTGGTGCACGTGTTATCGCCAAAAAGATAAACTGGTGTAAATGAGCCGATAGGAGCATGCATGAAGCTGTGCCACATACTACCCTACCAGACAGGCAGGCTTTAAAGTTTCCTCAAGGTGTGGGGGCACATAGATCGTGCTGGCGATATTGACGTGATGAGGAGGCACCCGGTTTAAGGTGGAACCAGAGGAAGAAAAGCTTTAGCCAAGAATTGTAAATACTTGTGGCAGGCCTGGAGTCGAGTCCGCTTCTCTTCCTTCTAAATAGCTCCAGGTGTCTCTGTGTAACATTCCGATTCCAACAATTGCACGACTTCGGCGTAGGTGGTGGTCGATTACATATTACCGGCGGCCGACGTTAACTTTCGAACCTCCTGAGGGCTCAGCTGACATAATCGATTAATCAACATCCGCTACTTATACAAGAGCAGTTATCTAGCTTGAAAATCGAGGCTGATGTTTTATTCCCTCTTTTTTACATCCGGGCAATGTCGGCGCTCCGTCTTCTCTCCTCATCAGAAGCCCCCTACTCGAGTTCACATAACAAAATGTCTTTAGATCTCGACTTCAAGATGCAGAATACTTTCGTTTCCGTTCCTATGTCTTTTAAACGATTTCCTAAGGCTTTATTCTCATGGCAGGCCTTCATTCTTGTTATTTCTACTGCTTTAGCCCTCCTACTGGGATATCATATGGGAACTAGCGCGGTCGTATCCAGTAAACTTGGGTACGATCCAGGCCCTGATTTGTCCATTCAAGTAAGTCTTTTTGTCTGTCCAGATACGCCCTGATCCCTAAACTTTGAAAACTCTTCATTGTGGTCATATATATGTCCTGTCTTGTGTCGTTGGGCCCATGGGGCTGTGCTTCGTATATGTTTCGAGTATTTACTTACTCGAGCCCATGTCGCCACTTTGATCCTCATCTAGACGGTTGGCTAGCGATGGGCAAAAGAATCCATCGATCATCTGCTAATACTTCCTTAGAGTCCACCAGTTATTATAAAAGACCGGCCCTTAATCACATACGTCTACTACGAAACGCCAAACGCTCGCAAAAATGCCCTCTTTTTCATCAGACATGGCCTACACTTCGAAGCGGATTTCATATTCATCATCAACGGTAAAAGCAACATAGCTGAAAAGATACCAGTGCTATCGAACATCAAAGTGATACACCGGAAGAACACATGCTTCGACTTGGGCACTCATGCGGAAATATTGACCGCTGATAACAGCGCTCTGATCAACAAGTATAAAAGATTTATAATGCTGAATGCTTCCATACGCGGTCCTTTTATGCCAACATGGAGCAGAGAATGCTGGAGCGATGCGTATTTGGCAAAAGTTACCGATACTAATAAGGTTAGTTCATGAATTCATACTCAATTGGTATCTAATTGGACACCCTTTTCTAGTATATACTGACTCGATATATCTATCCTTAGTTGGTCGGAATGACCATAAATTGCAACATCGCCAAGGGAACCCTCAAAGTCTTGAACTCCATGATTTACGCCACAGATCGCATTGGTCTAGACCTGATTCTTCCAGTTATTTCGCATTGCTTCCAAAATTTCACTGATGCTGTGCAAGCTGAAAACCATGCTGCACAGGCAGTTCTTGACAAAGGATATGAAGTTGAGGCCCTTATGACGGCAGCTTCTTCACATGATCACTACGCTAGATGGTGTCAACACGGCAGTGTGCTTCGTCCGACTGCGTACTTCGGTATTAATCTTCACCCTTACGAAACAATATTTCAGAAAGCAAATCGAGATATTACTCCCAGAGTTTTGGACTTGATGACGAGGTGGCATGATATGTCGAACTATTCAAGTTGGCAAACCTGTTCGGAGAAAAGGAAAGGACCCGTGGAATTATAATGTACATGTAATGAGAATTTGCTGCACCGCACTGCTAATTAGCGCTAAAGTACCAGAGGTTTTAATGTTTGGCCAGGGGATGTTGGGGAGTAATGGGCGTAAATTGATATGGCTACGGATTGATGTATATACCCACCGTTTACCTACAATTTGATAGAGTTTTAATGTGTACCGTCGACTGTGTACTGTGACATGGAAATACCGTGGTTGTGGCATGGACATGGCCTGGTGGGTCCGGAACTTAACACACGTAACGCAAATAGGCTGCTGTAGAACGGTTAAACTGCTAAGAAAAATTGGGTGAGGCTTGGCACCTTGAAATCCCGCAACGTCCAATTGCATTCAATCCCTCATCTCAAAACCAATCTACCAAAACCCACCGAACAAACACCCTCGATCCCTCTCATCAAAGCTTCGAATCCCCAGATCCGGCAGCACAAAAACCGTGGCTGCTCGATTATAGTCCGGCCATAATGGTCGTCGCTTTAGTGGCGACACTCCTCGCCCTCGCATGGTACGCTCACGATCATCCCCTCGCTCGCGAAACTCTCGTCCGAACAGCGGCCGAAATGTGGACAGACGATCAGGAATACGAGAGATGAATGCTGACCATTTTCTGTGAAGGTTAACACACCGAGCATCGAAACTCCTAGCGATTCCGATCCCCGTACTGGTTAAGGGACTAGGACTAGATATACCGGCACCGCCACGGGTTTCGTTACACAATATCTCCGCAGATTCAATCGAATTGCACTGGGCTCCACCTGAAAAGGCTGGATCCGTAGCAAAACACATCATCCAAATCAATGGCCAGAATGGTGAGTGTTTGTTATCCTGGAGCAGCTGGTGGAGGAGATGACATCTGACATGTGATGGGAACAGTTGGCGAAAACGAACGCAGGGATACGAGCGTCGTCGTCACCGGCCTCAGCCCCGACCAAATCTATAATGTTCGTGTTATAGCCGCAAATTCGTCGAATTTCCAAGCACCCAGTCCCTTAATCCGATTACGTACACTACGAGTCAACGATGAAGGTTCAAGAGATGGGATTGGTGCGGGGACGGGCTTCAGTTCTGCCGTTAGTAGCGCAGTTACTGGGCAGGGGGCAGCTGGTGGAATGAATGGTGCCATTGGCAATAATCCAGCCCTTGGGCCTGATGATATCCCGACAATACACGCCACCGATACATTGACCCAGGCGCCGCAATCTAGACGGACATTCCGACGGCAGCATTCACCGAATACAACGGAAGAGAACCTTCTGGCGTCGAATGGGCTGACCAGCCATGGAACCGCCGCCAGCGACCCTGCTACAACAGACGCCACGGTGGAAGCTCTGACGGCGGAACTAGAGAAAATTCAGCGGGAAGCGGAAGAGGTGGAAGCTCAGTTCTTGTTGCAAGAGGAAGAACACAAAGCCGCCGAGACCCTCCTGCTGACAGAACTGGAGGGAGTACGGGATAAAAAGAAGGAGGAGGATAATATCAGATCTCAATTAAGGACAGAGACCAGAACTCTCGAAGATGCGAAACGTGCAGCAGAAGCGCAGAGAACCAAGGTTGAGAAAATCTTGAAGGTACGCCAAGATGAGATTACGAAAATGCAAGAGGATTGCATCCGGTGGGATGAAGAAAGAGAGGCGGCCTTGGAGGCACTTCATAAGCTTGAGGACGAGGCGGAGGCTAGGAAACAGGAAGCAGAAGATTTGGGAAAAAACAAGAAGAAGGATCTTGAGCCTATCATGATAGAATTGGGTAGCCTGGAGGAGGAAATAAGAACTCTTTCTCTAGCAATTAAAGCGATCAATGATGAAGAGGAGAAGCTCAAGGAGAAGGAAACAGACGACAAACCGAAAATTGCCGAAGTCGACCCGACTGTGTCTGGGATTTTGCCAGTACTGCCAGGCGTACCGCAGCTATCGCGAGGCCCTAGTTTTCCTGGTGAGCCGGAGGACGCTCGAATCGAGAGGGAATGGCAGGCACGGTTTAAAGCATTGGAATTGAGGTACATGGAAATACTTAAACATTTCCAGGCAGCCCAGGATGAGTTTTTTCGTTCGGAGCATCAGCTACGTGCTTGGCACGCTCGCAGGGCTAGTCTTCCTGCCCCTCCGTCTGATTCAACGAGTCTGAAGGGCAAGTCAAAACAGCGGAGGAACCGCACAAGAAAGAATCGAACACAGACCGTCTCATCGCCACTACCTGCCTACCCGATGGCAGATCTTCCCTACATGCCGGTCTCTATTCCCTTTAATCAACCTCCCACACCATCGTCTACAACTGCTCCGACACAGACTTCTCCGCCTTTTCCTTCCTTACTTCCTGCAGCTCCCTTATTTGGGTACGGCAGTGGTGTTGATCCGATGTTTACGCCTGAGATGGATAAATTGACTGGTGGGGCACCGATGTCACCAACTGCGGATTCTCTCTTACCCTCGAATCTCTTTATGAGTATGGATGAGGTTCCGCCTAGTCCCAAAGGGAGCACATACCTCCTCGATTCGCAGGCCTTCCCAACTAGTGATAATATTCAGCCTATGATTCCGGCGGCTCAATCGCCGGTATCCTCTAATTCAATGTCTAATTCGCAGCTTTCGTCGCCTCGGACCTCATTCCCGCAGTTCCCTGTTTTTACGACGGAAGAATCCGAACGCCTGAACCGGTCCAACAGCATCTCCTCTGTTAATAACAGTCTCCGAGGCATCCCCCCACCAATGCCTGAAGAGCCTGTCCCTCCCAAGAAGATCTTCCCAAATCTGTTCAACTTCACCAGACAACGGGGTAAGACGCTGTCAAACGAAGCACCAACACTCGGAAGTCTTAAGTCTTCTCAATCTAATTCCTTCCCAAAGCAAGAGGGAGCAGGTCTTGATCCAATTGGCACGCGACGTAGGAGTGGCTCCCATGGAACCAGTTGGATGACTACTTCCGGTCTTGGGTTCCTTTCGAACAGTACGAGCATCAAACGCACTTTGAATAATGCGAATGGCTCTCGTACTTCATTCAATCACTTTGACCCCGAGTCGGATCCTCTTGACCCCTCCCGACTTCTCTCAAAGGAACCAATATCACCGCGCCCTTCATCCATATCCTCTTTTGGTGAAAGCACTCTCCCTAAGCCTACGGCCGACTTTAGTGCGTTCGGGTGGCCAGCTCGTGATAATGCTACGCCTGTGCGTGCGAGCCCTCTTGCCGCCAATTGGGCTGATATTCCGAATGTGAACAACACCTCATCTCTCATCCCCTCTCTTCCGCCGTCCCCTCAAACCTCACCGCCTCATGCTCACCCGAGTCGCCTCGCGAAGATATTTTCTTCGAACAAAGGAAATAACAATAACTCACCTGCTCCGAATACTAGTGGCGCCATTGGCCCACCTTCATCCTCTAATGTCAAGCTGAACCCGACTGCGCCAACCTTTGATGCCTATAACGCGGGTTCAAGCCCGTCCTCCAATCTTCACGCTGAAACCCGATCTCTTAACACGGAGTCCTCGTTTGCGAGCTCCGCTAGCCTCGATCAGCTCGCTCTTACTACTTCTATCGCATCCGTTGACAAGGAATCAGGCTCAAGTAGTGCAGGGAAGGAATCATTGCTCAGCCGTATTGGTCTTAGCCGGAAAGGAAGCCATACGAAGCTGGTCGGTGGAGGTAATACGAGCAGCCCTAAGCTCGGATCTCCTGCGAAATTCACGATATCGTCACCGTTTAAGAAGGACGGCCTGTTCTCCAGGAAGAAGGGAGATAGTGCTGTCACTCCGACTACGGATGTGATTGACGAAGAGGTTGGTGGATTGAGTGGCATTGTTATCCCAACTCTTGACGGATCAAATTCTGCTGGAGCCGCGACACCCGTCGAGGGTAAGGAGAAGGAGACGAAAGAAGGGAAACCAGCCGGCGGAAGGAAGGGACATAGCTCCTCCGGTTCTATCGGGAGTGCTACTGAGCTATTTGGATCATGGAGGCGAGAAAGTACGGATGGCCTATCAAGCCCCTTTAAAGGGGGGGTTGGGTTCTTCGGCGCGATTGGAGGCAATAAGAAGAAGAGAGGAAACATCCAGGTTGACGCTATGGCCAGTACTTCAGAAGTCGAGGAGGACGAAGGGTTGGTGATGGTTGAAGGTGGTGAAGCATATCCCAAAGATCCCGAACACCAGCAACATTTGTCCCCACAGCAACAACAACAACAACAACATCACCACCACGGGCATCATTACGGACTTCTGCACAAGAAGGGCAAGGAAAGCAGCGAGAAGGACCGAGAGTTTCCGAGTGCGGCAACTGGGAGTGCTAACTAGGACTTACATTCCTTGTACGCGTTGGGAGAGAGGAGGCAAGGGAGGCAAGTTGGAGGATGGAGTCTGTGGAGTTTTGGGGATATTATGATGTGTGATATTTAGGAGCTAATCTGATGTTGTCTTTCTGCGGCGTCCGCGTCCCGTTTTGTTATGTTTTTGTTTTCTTTTTTACTTTTGATGACGACATCTATGTACGACGCGATCTATGCGGTTATGAGCGGTGGCATATTTGTTTTTGATGAAGAGGATGTATTTGTAAAGCTAGGTGACGATGACGACGGTGATGATGACGATGTATGGGTGTCACCGACGAAGGCTTTTTAATGAGGCTGGCGATCTACTAGATCGCGATAGAGTATATGAAGCAAAATAATTCAGATACAAGTACTGTAACTACGGGTATACTCGACTCTCTTTCCTGTTCCGTAACCCCCCACACCTACTCCCACGGTTACACAGACATGCCCAGCCATCCTTGTCGTGGGACCACCAACCTGTTGTGTTGTGCTAGTGAAATCACTTTGAGTCTACCCAGACACCCGGACTGTTGATTTTTTTATTTTATATGCCTGAAGTTATTTGAATTCATATAGGATAAGATTTAAGCATTCACAGACGTTCTGAGATCAAAATCATTGTTCCTGCACCAAAATGTTTCTTGGTGCTTATAATGAATATCCCTGTCGATTTGTCCGTTTTAGGAAATCCACTATATACACGTGACTTTAACGTCACTTCCAACACTAAACACAAAAAGTAGATGTGTTGCAGAGATGTATTCGAGGAGTCTCAAAAGACCTTTCAAGTGGGTGGTGGATGACGGAGATAGTGTGGTGCTTGTGAAACAGTTAGTGATAGTTAACGGGTTTATTGTAGCGTAAGGCTATATAAGGGGTGAGTAATGACCTGGATTAGACTGGTATAGTTGTATCTCATATCTGGGTGTTTTCGTAATCTCCTTGTTGTATGTATACATGCATGTGGGACCCTATGATCTGTCGAAGTCGATAGACTTCAAAGCTATATCATGGCTAGAGCCACCCCTAGATTGTAGAATATCTGCCACAAATGTCACTGTCGTTCCCCTGGTACTTTGAATAAGGTAGTGTGTCTATTCTAGTATCCTAAACCAGCCTCACGGAGTGACCAAGTCTATTCCGGGCCCAGGGCGCCTTCAAGATTTGAGGCACGAATATGACCCTGTAATCGCAGCCCGAAAGTAATGTCGCGCGGCGTCAATATCAAAATTTCTGCATTGATGTAATGTCCCGTTGTTAACCCTCTTTTTCTATTTCAATCTTCTGTGATCAATCATCTTATCAGTCTCCTCTCACTTTCACCTCCCATATACCTCCCGTCGCGTTCGGTAACATCTTGAACGACAAGCAAAATGTCGACTCCACCGCCTCTCTACCATTCTACGCCCGCAAAAGATATTATCTCTGAAAGTTCCAGGGGCACTGGGAATAATAAACCCGAGGTTAGCGCTGTACCCTTTGCCTTTGGTGGAAAGAGTAACTTTGGTTTCGTTCCTTCCTCCGTTATCGAAGCGACTTCTATCCTGCAAGATGCGCGAAATGCTGCATATGCGGAGTCGGTTATGTCGAAATCAATAGTAGGTGACCGCCAAAAAGTCACAACGGAACCTGATAACCCTGGATCTCCGGTTACAGTCATATCTAAGGAAGGCGAAGCACACCCTCAAGGTATTTCGTCTGGGTTTGTCAAGGATTTGCAACAATCATTGCAGTTATCACAGCAGCTCACAGGGGCCCTTCAACGTTTGGCTGGCCACTTGGGATGTCTGGATATCAACACGGGCAAACAAAGTTTGGTTCCAAAATCAAAGGCTTCACAACCACCTCCACCTCTTACCAGCAACGACATAAGCTTCGTCAACCCCGCTAGTTTCTTCAACATCATCGAGAATACCATCGGAACACACTGGCCTGGAACTGGTGACAAGACTGGGCTTAAATCTCCTGCTGAAATTATATCAGAGCCATCCATTGGCGGCAGCTTTGATCTGAACCAAACCAGTCGACCTTTTTGGCTATCGCCAGCATCAGAGAGCTCAGGCCCTCCGTCAACTACCAAACCTCCCCTAAATCCGAAAGTCATCGCGAAGAAAACTGGAGCTGCATCCCTACAAACCACGGTTTCCCAAACCAACGCGTCTAAACCAAGAGAAATCCAACCTCCTGTCATCACTGTCCGAGGTGGACCTCCTATCCCAAACCCTGAAGACAAGAAGAAAGCATCTATCAAGGAGTGGGTTGAACATCTTCCCGTTTCCAAACCAAACGAAAAACACGTCCACGCCTTCGATACAGATAAACCAATCATCGACGTCCCAACTAACAGTCTACCAAAACCTAAGGACACTACCCTAAGGTTTTCACCACCTACACACAAATACCAAACTCCACGCCGTCACTCAGACTCCTTCTGTTCAAGCGACCCTACTAGGCTCGCAAGCGCTATCACCATGAAACAGTACGGTTTTGGAAAAAGAACTAAACGACAACCACGAACACCAACAAACAGGATGAAATACCTCAACCGTTCTCCTGAAAAACCTGGTCAACCTGAGAATGAAGCTAAGGACCTCGATGTTATCGAAGATATCGCGGAACATACCAACGAGGGACTTGCTCAAACAGAGTCTACTTCTTCCAGTGCTCTCAACGATATGTACAATCCCGGAGACTCAATGGCCCTCCTCCTCCACGACGAAGAAGTTCGCAGCGACCCATACTTCGCGCCGCTTCTTCCCCTCAAAGAAGTCAAATCCGGAATCGAACTGGCTACTCGATTCTTCGGGGAAATCCAAACCATTAAATATGAAAAGCTCTGGTGCCAAGCTTACGAGCAAGTCAAAGACCGAAGGGTTGGCGTCTATAACCCTTTGAAGGGAAAGCGAGAGTACAATAAAAGTAAAGGCGAAAAGGAAACCTACGATCCAACTTGCTACGGAACCATCTTCTGGAAGGCTCATCAAGTTTTCGAATGCTACTTTAGTATGCGAGAGGTCCTGGCCGACATCGGCAGGAACAGCGAGAAGACAAAGGCTGCCAAACTCGAACTTGAAAAATTGCAGAAGCAATACGAGAGAGCTAAAGTCAGCGTCCATATCGACAAAATGGTCTTGGAAACCCACATCCGTCGTTGCCAGTTAGAGCTCTCAACTATCCTCCCAGAGCAGATGAAGAAGTTCCAAATTCGCAAGACCCTCTTGAAGAGGGCTGCTGAAGCCAACTTGTGGGATATTGCGAAACAGGACGAGAAGTATCACTTCTGTGGAGAGATGCTTCACGGAATTATCTGGATGAGAGACTATTTCGCGGAGATCGAGCCGGCTTACTCCAGGGATCTTCTAGCCAGTATGGGGCTAGAGATCCGACATGATAGTTTTTAGCTGTTTTCGCGAAACTTCTTGTACTTAGTAACACAGACCCTACAAATTTAATATTTTTTATTCAAGACCCCTATCAAATATGATCACGTATGAATTGAGCCCCCCTACACAATATTGAACCCCCCTGTTAGCTGCTTTTGTAAGGCTACACGCATTTTAGTCATTGGGTCATATTTACTAGTATGACCAACAATGCAATAGCTAGGGATAACATCAACCTCTTACCCCCAATATTGATCCAGTAAACAGACTACTTTCAGATGAGCCTTACATACCATGCGCCCAAGATGACAGCCTATCACAGTAAATGGCAAGCTAATTGCCATAGATATTAGCCCTTTTTTGCTAAGGAGCGAATTGTGGATATAGAGATTTAAAAATAACGGTAAGTTGCAGGCAGCATTCTGGTTACGAGGCTGGGTTGTAGGCTGGTTTGCGAGACAAACCACCGTGTGACATGGTATTGGTGCAATGGATTCGAGGCTAGGGTATCCGCAGGTGCAGAGAGGGGAACCTGCATGCTACCCGTGCAAGTTGGCAGGGAGTTGTGTAACCATCATTAAGAACAAAGAAAGTTGTGCGCTGACTGGCTGCACGGTGTTCAGAAGCGCGTAAAGAAATTTAATATATTCAGGCTGCATATGGTTGCCCCCCCGCAGTCAATTATTTCCCTGATCTGAAAGCGTGGTAGGACTTCTCCGGTATCACCGCTAGCTTAAGCTTATTTAAGTATCCGCTACCCATCTCGCTCTTTGCTTTTCGTATCCTAGCCAACCCTCCCCTTCTCTGCTCTATTATTACTTAAGCTTTTATTCGCTTATTCATTTAGGGTGTAATGATGTATGCATATACGCATCTTTTAGATGAGTAGATGTATGACAACTTTGCAAAACCGATTTGCATACATACCATGCCGTCTCGTATTTGTCGCTCTCGGTACCGAATACCACCCACCGGTACCGCTCGGAGACGTGACCTACATCAGCAGGTGTGCAACTCCCAGAAGTCCATTAACAAGCGCGTCGTGCTAGCACTTCGGGTCCTACAATTTGCTGCAGAGAAAATGAAAAGACCCCTTTCCGATGAATCCCCCATTATATTCGTTAACGGAGGGTTTGGAACTCAAGAGAATATGCGTATGTGGGAGTTTAAGGTACGCGACGAAAGAGTGCTTACAGGGGCAGAACGAATCTGTCTCGACGAAACCGTTTATAAACAGTTACCGGCTTTTAAGCCAGTGAGGGGGTTTGGGAAGTATTCGCCGTGGCGTTGGACTATACGTGGCCTCGAGACCTTTTTCGATATGCTTGACCGGGGGCTCTTATACGCGGAACAACAGGAAATGGAGCCTAATAACGAAGATAGCACCTTCGCACGGCAGATAGGAGAACACGGTACGCCCTCTGTATCGGATAGCGAAGCCGATACGGAGGAATTTGGACAAGCAAGCCAAGATATCAGTCACCAAACAACCGGGAATGGCACCAGGAATTCACATCAGGTCGTTGAAAGGCGTCGACTCAGACGTAGGGCACTTCAAAATGTCGATAATGTAATCGATAGGTCCACGGTATCCGGAAAACAATCGAGATCTGCCAATACCTCGCAACAGCTCGGGGTGAATATTTTGAACGATGTTGGTGGGCATCTGATTGCCGAATCGAGCCACAATTCTGAGGAGACTGCTTCAGATTCGATTACGGCATCTACTCAACCACCGTGGGTCAACGAAATGAATTCTTGGGTGGAAAAAATTCGAGAGCAATCGCAGAAGGATGCACAGGAACAGGCTAAACGAGAAATAAACAAATGGAAACGCCAGGCGGAAGAAAAGGAATTCAGGATTGAGGCCCTCCTTAAAAGGATAAAAGACCACGAATGCCGACAAGATTCAGAGCTACAGGAAAGAATTATGATGGAGATACGATCTGCACAAGATAAGGCGATATTTCTAAGGGCAGTGGAATGCATGAAAAACGAGCGACTCCGTCTTAAGCTCAAGATTATTTCTCTAGAGTTGCTTCAAATAAAGGAGGATATGCAGTGCCTACTCGAGGAACGGGAGACTGGCAACGAGAGTTAATTGGATAATTAAATTTGCAAACAGGTCTTCGTTCGATGGAGGGTGGAGGCCACACGCGAAGTCTTTTGCTTCGTTGAGGCTGGTTTACGAAACCAGGAGGCCAGAAATCACCGATAGTACATGTATAAATTTAGTATTTGTTCGAATATATTGTTCTTGCTCAAACTAGCTAGTAAATCGCATCTTCAGGATTATGCGTACTTTAGACATGCCTCCGGAACCAGTCTACCCCCGGCATTCTCGAACAACCTGATAAACTTTCTAGCTTGGTCACCAAACTTTACATGCAAGCATTCGTTTACTCTTCTGAATTGTACCTCGCTCTGGCCATACAAGGAATTCAAGGATGTATTAAAAATACCACTCAAGTTAACTATAGGAGAGAGGATTGAAGTAATAATTTGTCGAAAACTATAAATCAGGTGAGGATAAAGATTTCTCACATTCTTGAATGCGAGGTATAATCTCTTGCACTGCACGTTCTAGCACTTTCACTTTTTCGATGTCGTGAAAGCGGGATTGCCGTCGAACTCTTCGCTCAGCCATAGCCGTCGTATCTCGATGGTCCACAAAGTTATCGCGACACTCTGACACGCTGACTTTTAGAGCTTGTAAGTTTCTCCTAAGTCCTTCGGCATTCATAGATAGCTTCCGACAAGCCGCCCCCATCCTTGTTATATCCTCTGATAAACCAGTCGCGGCGGATACATCCCCTGTGAGACGTACTACAATCGACGATAAATCCGCCTGTAATTTGTCCTTGTCCTTTATTCCCTGTTCCAAGCTGCTTTTCTCACCTGCAAGGCGCAAGTTCGTCATTTGAAGGGATGATACTGATGATTGAAGGGTATCACAAAAAGATTTTAGACTACCGGCTTCAGATATGAGGCTACTAGCTTGAGCGGCGTACTCTTCAGCACGTTTAGTTTCTTCTGAGGCATACATGAATGAACCGACCGTGTACAGAAACCCCACCCCCAGAGTGAAGACTCCGATAAGGATCCCATTCCGTCTGTCATCACTGGCCCTCTATGCAACAAATACACATTAGCAATTGAAGAAAATAATATCGATCCCGGGGTTATAATTAGCGGCGGCGAACCTCTCTAGCAGCAATGGCCTCTTTCTCGTAATATTCCTGAAGTCTCTCAGCCTTTGCCCTCTGAACCTCCACTTCACCAATTTTTTCTTGATATTGCTGTAGGGTAACACGATTGCGAAGCACTGTCGCATCGTTCTCTGCGATTTGCTCCTTGATTCTTGCAATGGCGAGAGCTGTGCTTTCAGACCCTTTTCGCGTTTTCTCTAGCGATTGCGTCATCAAGGTCTTCATTTCGCTCGCTTCGGTGCAGGTGCGAGCAATATCCCTCCGGAGGCTGGGGTTTAGGTGTTCGTTTTGGAATTCCATCACTTTTTTATTATAGTGCATGCTTGATTGCAAAAGAGACTCAGTAGACCCAATGACGACACCAAGGTCTCTTATTATTGCCGTAAGGGCATCCTCTATTCGAACTACCAGTGTTGTCCGTTCCTGAAGAGGAGTGGATTGATTCGATACTGGCCGCTGGGCCTCAGTGAATTTTTTGAGTTGGCTTTGTTCGTGGACCAAGTCGTTAGAGGAAACATCAATGCTTGATAATAATCTCGGGTCCGAAATTGCTGCCTGTGTGTAAGAAAGTAGGCATTCGGTTCCTTTCGATGCGGCAGACATTGCGGAACGAAGCTCCTGGAGTTTATTGTTTATTTGGGAGTCCGATTCACATTCAACTGCTGAAAAAGCGTCTGAGGCGGCCTTGAGCGACTGCTTAATATCCTTGACTCTTGCTTGCAGTTGATTCTGAGAAGCCATTTTAAATTTTGGTCGGTTTTATAGTTAATGATGGTTATTTTCGCAATATTCGAGGTTCAATAATCTTTTTATTCAAGGTGGTGTGCTATTTCCAAGAGCGAGGTAACCCACGAGTCTCGAGCGATTCCAGCATGAAAGGACGACCCGCAAGTCTTTGAGTTGTCCACTCGATAGCATTTGCTATATTTTCTCAGCCTTCTTGGGTGTTAATACCAACTGAGATATTGAGACGAAGAGATATGGAAATCCGTAAGCTCCTGGCTAACTGTGGTGGTGGTGGGGAATCTCAATTCAATAGCCTTCTGATAGTTCTCATATTCTTACACGGCACTGCGGATCCGGTGCTGCGGCTGAAGTTAGAGGGATTTCCAAACCGCATACTACCGCCATAGTTGATGCACGATGCCGCGCCGCTATTTATGGCCCATCAATTCAGTCCATCATAGCCAATCGACTTTTAGGGCTTGTCTCGTTCCCAGCCGTTGCGATATCACGAGCTAGATTTCCCATTAGAAAGCAAGAGCCTTTCGATCTGTCGGTGAGCCGTGGTGTTGTGTTTTCCGTGCTGTCCAACCCAAACGAGGCTGAAATTGTGGGTATGGCAAATATGGGTAACTAGACGCTCATCATAGGCGAGTTCGCTCTTTTCTCTGATTGGATGAGGACATCTACCTTGCTGTTATGACATAGAACACCAGTGTTCTCCCGCGCAAGGCTGTAACTGAAGGATCAGAAGAATGCGAGGATACGAAGATATGATAACAAGGTTCTAGTGGGCCTCTATAATATTATAATAGAAATTTGAGTTTTTGATATCTGCTGGAGATAAACTTGTGAGAACAATGCAGCCTCGTTACATACGTTGTCGTTCAGAACGCCGCATCACTTTACAACGATTGTGTCTTAATAGACTATGCGAGTGCTCAAGAACTTAGATTTTCTACAGTCTTTTACGCAATTACGGATAAGTATAATAGTCAATCAATTCAACGCCGTTTTCGATCTACTTAACCAACAATATCCGCTCCGCCAGGCCAGGCTTGAAATTCCCCAACAGCACTCCTCTACCTCTCTAGTTTGATACAACTACTTTCTGTATATACATACTTCGAACTTGTTAGTTCGGATCATCGCGATATACCAGGATAGCGATAATATTCACGTAGACATGGTGACACGAGCAGAAAATGAGGCTGAACGCACTCAGCTTCGGCTCACCCTTCAACAAAACCTCCCCTTGATCACCCAGGCCTTGGCTAGGGAAGCCGCCGAGAATACCAGCTGGCCTCTCGTCTTGAAAACTGCCCCGATGGCGATTCGGACAATGGCCACATGTTTGGTTGCCTCCACGCAACAGCAGGCTGGTGCGATAGAAATCACAATCAAAGGGCTTGATTCTACTGGGGAACCAATTGCACAACCGTAAGTATTATAATGTTAACCCCGCTGTCGAGACTCGTGCGGTCTTTATCTATGCGCGTTCGGATGAAGTATCCACAAAACCGCTTTATAAGCTAGCTACCTTTGTCTTTCTATCGCCAGCTAATGAGAGGAATGTCACGTGGGGGTAGGTATCAATATCTCAGCACAAATCTTCAGCATTGTAGCGACTTGGGAAGAATCGCATTCAGTGATGCCGAGAGTGCCATGAACCGGCTCATGAACTATGGACAAGAAATGACGGGGATGGGCGGCCTGGTAAGATGCCGCATCATGAATTAGTTCATCCCCTCGCTATCACTAGTGATTTTATTTGCTGATACACCTTCTCTAAACTTACACCCAAGCTATTAGATCGCCAACATTTTGGAGATAATGGAAGACCCTGAGGAGGCCAAGTACAGTCTCAGACCAGCCATGGAAAGTCTTGAAGAAGATGCGGAGAGGTGCAAGGATGAGGCCGAATCAATACATGCCAAATTCACAAAACTACTGGACTTTATTATGGCCCTTGAAAATGCGGCCAAAGAACAAGCAGGTATTGATGCACCCTCATATTATGCCTATATAGCCATGCTCCTAGACTATGGACAAAACATTTGCTGCTAAGTACGAATATTGTGGTTCTCCGGAGCTAGTAACCAATTTTTCATATTTTAGGCCATACATCGAAGGAGAAAGGGTCGAATGAGGAAAAGATACTTAAGGGAGAAGAGAATAAAACGGTGAAGGAAAAGGAAATAGAAAGCCTTACGCAGGCAGTTAACGACCAACGAATCCAGAAGGAAAAGCATGAAGTTGAGCTAAGTAGCGCGACAGCCACGGTAAATGAATTAGCTAGGCAATCTGTACAAGAATATCTTCCACCCGGAATGCAAGAACCAGACCCCTTTCAACCGCCGGAGTTCGAGCCACCACCAGAAGGTAATTGTTTAATGGATATGCCAAATCTCTCTAGCTCTGCTTATCAGTATATTTACTATGAGAGCTTCCTCAATATGCTAACGAGGTTCGGGAATAGATCACATTGGTGTCTACGGTTCCACAAGACGATTCTTGGTGGGGGATTCAGATAAAACACGGGCCATATATGCAGAAAAATGTAAAAAGGCGAGAGAGGAGCACGACAAGCTAGTCGCACAGCTCCAAGAGCAACACAACCGGAGAGTGACCGAATTCATGGAACAGAAGCAGAGGCTCCTCGATCTCGCACGACAGGACGCAGAACGGAGGCTTCAGGCCGTAAAGTCTATCTACGAAAAAAGCCTCGAGACCTTAACAGCTTCGCAAAGCAAACTAGACGCGCTAGAGAGAGAAAATCGGAAGGCTGAATTCGAGCTTGCCTCGACGCAGCAACATCTAGCCACCTTGAGAGAAGAGGGGATGAAGCTAGTAGGTTGTCACCACAAAAGTCTAGGATAGAGCAGGGTTAACCTACTACCAACTACCAGGAAACGATTCTGGAAATTATCAGAGACTCAATTAAATCGTTGACGTATATGAAGGCTTGCATCGACGATATGAAAGTCCTGTTTACAAGGATCCTTGACCACGTTAAGACCAGCATGTCTGGCTCCCTGGACAAATTCTTGAAAGAACTTAATACGGCAATTGTGAGATCGGGAAATGCAGCGGATGCGAGAGAAATAGGCTCCCTCGGGTTCACAAACTCGGGCAAACGGCGTCTCACCGAACAAATTCTGCGTTTACACGGCAAGATACACATGATATCTGGCATCGCAAAAATCTATGTTGATGTTAGCGCGAAATATATCAAACCGGCTATAAACAAGATGGAGGAGCTCAGCGTTGAAGACAACTCAGGATACGCGGCCAAATGTTCGGAATTCGAAGACTGGTGTAAGCTTTCTGTCAAAGAAATCGATGAGTTGGCGCACAAGGTAAGTCGAATCTGAGTCGAGGATATAGAGCTAGGGTTTTGTTGTGGTTGGGACTAATTATATTACGCTCCACCTAGGAAAGTGAAACGATGGCTCGGGATGTGGCCTCTGGTATCTGGGCTGTTGCTAAACAAACTCTGGCCATTGAGGCTCCTGACGGTGCCACAGCCTAATATACTATATATCCGTACCCTTGGGTTACCAGATAAGGAGCATTTCTAATATCTTGTTTTCTGGGCTTCGTACTTGTGAAACGTACACGAATACCGGCGGATACGAACTGGCCAGTGGGGTTACTTTCGATAGGAAAATGTCATTTTATCAGCGCTGCCATGTAGTTGATATATATCGTGGTGGAAAATAGGAGAGAGTAATATAACACACAGACACAAAATCTTCCTCTTAACCTGCCTCGTACCTTCCCGCTGTTCGCGTACTGGTGGCGATAATTTTATCCGCAAAAGGTTCCGCCGCTAACCTTGCGCGTTGGTGATCTCTGGTCTAGGAGATTAAGAAATGCTGACAGCACTTGTCTCGTTACACGCACACGGTTAGTCTAGAAACTTGACGGGTGTGAGCACTCCAGAACCTGTGCGTTGCGAGTTTCGCGGCGTAGCTCACGAACACGATAAATCTCCTCCCAAGGCCTTCGTAGTTTTACTCGATGTCAAGTTGTGAATTGATTTCAATTACCACGGCTTCTTCATCCGATGAGTTTCTCCTTCAGTGACTTCTTATTGATATAGGGACCGAACATCATGGCTTGTACCATATACTGCAAACGATGCTAATGACTGGGCGCTATGAAGCGGTCTTTGTTGTTAGTGTTGCATTTCAACGGTGTACAGTCCAGACTTGGCAGTACGGTCAGCCTAATGCAGTCTTGTAACCAGACTGTTCCAAGTAAACTTACCGTCTAACAATTAGAGCAGTCGGCGTGGATGCGGATTTATCCGCCGATTAGAGGAAGCATGCTTGATACATATAGTCTGTAGGCCCCCCCTTGTATAATGATAGTAGAAGTGGCCAGGTGACTATATATCCTCTAGTCTGGGATCCCCCTTGGCGCAGGGGTCCTCGAGACTATGTATCTTTGGGACATACCAATATGTCGCGGACAGGTGGGCAGGCCTAAAGGGTTGAATTAGCTGCAAAACAGGCTGTGAAATAGCTGAGGTGAAGATTCCCTTCACCAAACTCAGTCCGGGTCCCATCAAACCGCCCCGTCCGACAATGCTAAGATAGCACTCTTGACGCGTCCTGAGGTCATACTCAAAGATATTGTCGGACTGTGACACAACAGCCGATGGACTACTTTGGTGAGCCATAGTTAGCACATACGGACCACAACACCTGAACCCTTACCGACTTGAAGCGGGTCTGACAACCTTGGAGTGAATAGTCGCCTCTCTTTGTCGATAAACCACAAACGCGGCAGTGAGTCGGACTTCGATATGATGGCGAATGGTGGAGAGTAGGGAATCTCGGGAAGATACTTCAAGTCGAACAGAAAGCCTCTGCAGATTAACCGCACACTACTCTAGATATCAACCAGAAGATCCGAGTTATCCATCGAGACGGCCGAAAATGTAGGAACGAAACAAACCGTAACTGTTGAAGCCTGGTTAACGGTTTTGGTCTGGATGACGGTGGTAGGGAGGTCATGGCAGGAGAAGGTTCAAAATTAGAAATTCCAGACACATCGTGGCTAACATCTGGAAATGTGGTTCCGTAGATCAAACTGCAAAACACCTTTTAATCTAGCATAGAGACGAGACGAATCTTCACTATGGCTGGGAAGACATAGCTTAGGAAGAAACCGTTTAATTGCGAAGAGTCCCCGCGATTTTGCGTGTGAGCCCTGGCGAAGGACCAACACAAAACAACACATCGTACCTTGCGGGTGGCTAACCTTTTCCTTCAGAGGCGTCATAACTGGATCTCAGGATTTGCATTTGAGAGCAGACAGTTTGCCGCGGAGTGGCCTGGTCGAACCACGCGCATCCCGTTCGAGAGTAATCGGTGGTGACGCGGACAATACTCTAGCGCGCGCCAGGGCGCTATTCGCCTAAGCCTAAGCCTAGATAGATAAGATCGATTTTGCTAAACAGAGTATTCTTCACTGGGATCTTCACCTTAATAAAAGACGGACTCCTAAACATATTGATTAGTTACAATATTAAAAATCTAAAACGGAAAGGGGTGCTAGTAAAGAAGGGATACAAATTACAATAAGTATAACTTGAAGGGTCCAACAACTTGAAGAAACCACTGGCAAATAGTTAAATCTGCGAATAAAACCCTTCAAACAAAGAATAGGTTGAAAATAATGAAGCCATCCGCCATTATAACGTTCGGTTTAAAGAATTGGCAATTATAAGGGTATGAAAGGATGAGGGAGGGCTAAAATACCAAGCCCACCGCTGCGAGCAAAATCCAACAACGGCAACAACAACATGCAACGACAATGTGTTCAGCGTAAAAGCGTTCAACTCGATCCCGTCGTTCGTATATAGATTTGGGGGTAGTTTCGTAATTATCCGGGGAAGGACTAAATAGCCCTATTGGGTCTGGGACGGTTACTTTCAGATCGCCACCGCATAGGGGCCGGTGAAGGGCGTTTGGGTTGTGGGATTTCGTTGGGGCTGGTCAAGATAAATCGCCGTCGAATTTGTTCTCCTAGCAACTCACAGGGCTCGCAAAGTTTCTGCTGGGCTATTAGAGGGCCTATGGCATAAGTAAAGGCCTTGAAGTTATATGTTAGCCTTTGAAGTTCTGTCTTGCCTGCAAAAGGAGCATTTATCTGAGTCTAGGCCGAGTTGTTACCTAGCTTTCCGTACCCGTAATCAAGCCCTAATATCCAACCTCGAGGCTTTAAGCCGACGGCCTAGACGCCAAACACGCCACTGGACCTTCCCTCCGACGTGTGGAGTCCAAGCTGTCCCTGCTAATGACGGACAGGATTACTTTTAACTCGGCTATTGTGAAACTATTAGCTGCACGCTTCTGAGGACGATTCTTAGTCGTCTTGTTGGAGTCTGCGGCTCGCCCACCGCGTGGAGCGCTCTTAGACTTTCTGCGGGGCACGTTCCAGAATATCGTATCGTATAGTATCTCCATCTCCTTGTCGGTTATTTTCTCAGTTTCCAGTTGCCACCTACAGAGAAACGGCTCACCCTTAACGCCAAAACCGAGTTCTCCGAAGTATGGCAAGTTTTCTCTACTATTCTCCAATCCCGTACACCTCGTCGCAAACTGATTCAGCTTTCTATATAGGACTTTTTTATGGTCCTTCTTTGCCACTTTCCCACGATTCGTTCAGGGTCATACTCTCGGCGATGTGTCAGGACCATAGCTGTAGAAGCGTATGGCCTCCTGGATAACGATATGTATTGGTGTATCGACGGGGTTCGAAACGAAGGGTTATTGAATGCTAATCTGGATTGGATGCTTGTTCTCTAGACAGTACAGAGACGATGATGCTGTTACAGAGTACCTATCCAGGTTCACACCCGTTTTTCAGTAGACAGGATTGGACTTCTGTAGACTTATTGGGAATAAATCGGTAGGAAGTAATGATAAAAGATAAGGAGCGAATGAAAGAGAATTCGGCTGCATTAAAGATTGTAATGAAAGAAAAGAAGTTCTGAGCACCTCACCCCGATGCGTAGACGACGTGGAAGTGTTCCGTCTGCATGGATCTTAGGATGTTAATCAGGGTTACGAGGGCGTCTATAAGTATACTATAGCTAATTAAGTGGGAACAATAGAGATATAATGCATACGATACTCAAGGTACCTGCCTACAAAGTAGGATCGGGAGAAACATCGACCGAAAAAAGTTTCGATTGTTTCCTTGACCAGATTTTGGTGGAGTAAACTTGTGTCCTAAGTTTCAAGGTCCAAACGGCACCACAAATCTTAACCCCAAGTTAGAAGGACTCAAAAGAGATTATGTTTATCAGAAATTTCTTCATCTTGTGGCTTGCGTTATTTCTTTGAGAAAAGCAAAAGTTCGCCCCCAGTCCCTTGCGTCTAGAGTTGCGGGTTGGCAAGGATGGCTGGATAGACGCGTCTTAACGGAATCTTTGAAAGTAACAAAAAGTTCACTTGCATCAGAGTCTAAGTGTTACTTTATCAGTTGCAATTGCAATCATGGGTATCATGGGTGACGGATATTTCTTCACGATCTCGCGAACATCTATCGACGTGAGAAGGAGCTCGCAATCGCTTTGAATCCAGCTAGCTGTTACAAAGCTTTTCGGTCACGACCTCGAGCTACTCTGTTAAAATAGAGGAATAGCTCCATGAAGGCGGAAGAATTTCTGATGCCATGGAATTAAAAGAATGGCCCAGCTTTGTTGGTCCGTGAATTCGAGCTCATGCATGCATATGGGCACACACACAGGTTGAGCAAAGGTCAGGTGTCTTAGATACAACCCCATCTTATCAGTTATCTGGTTATGCAATATGCTTCCCACCCTCCGGCCTTCAGCTCCTAGGATCATTACCAGGGCTCGCGGAAATAATTACTAAATAGAAATATGTATAGCCCAAATATTATGAGGGGCTTGCAAGCTTGGTGTCCAGGTCAGGACAGGGGAGGAAAAAGAAACATTATTCGAATTGCGTCTGAAGCCAAGAGCCGATGATATGAAGAATTCATGAGTTCGGCTTATGCGTGCACGTCCGCGTTCGCCTCATGGCGTCTCAGGGCGGACGACCCGACCAAATTTCAGAGATATATTCGATGAAGGACTTTCAGAGTCATACTGAGCCGTGTAGAATGGCTCCGCAAGCCTGATCTGCAGACGCTTAATTAAATTGTCGGTGTTTCTTGTTTCCCAAGCAGCCGTAAATTGGTTGGTATGCCCAGTGCACATGCGTGTGTCTGCGACGGACCGTCGACGGTAGAAGCCTTCTGTATCGATTATTTAATCCGGGCACGCCGAAGCATATAACCGCCCAGATATCTGGCCCCGAGACTAATAATATCCGCTGAAACACCTAGGCACGAGGCAAAACTTACACTCCCAGCCTTGCATGGGCAGAAATTTCCAGAGTACAAAGAAGTAACATGAAGAACTCCTTGATACCTATCCCATGCATAACAGATTCTAGCCCTGCTTTGGCTCATCGGGACGCGCGTACGGCGGCACCGCTTTAAGCCTCAGCGGGCGGATTTGATAGTTAACAGTTGGAGTATATGTTATCGTGATGCCATGACATTGAACTAAATATGTCGGTTACTCTATAGATCGAACAATTCTCTCGTTAGAGGAATCGTTATTTGGGGTCTACAGGTTTTGAGTCCCGACACGATACTAGCAGAGTGCCTTTCAGACAGCCTTGCGAATGCATAAATGGCCCGGCAAGACTGTTCGAACCTGCCCGGGGTACGCATGCTTGCTGTGCCGCACCGTACGCCCCCGTAACCACACATTCAGAAGGCCAAACCTAATTTCATTCTGTGAGAAGAAGCAGCCTACCGTACGGTTGAGGCCAAAATAAAAGGTGAAAAACATTTCATGAAGGACTAGTTGCCGCAGCTGCACCCCACCTACACGACACATACATGCCGACGTCGACGCGACATATGTTGGCCCGAATCTCAAATTTTCTGGGAGTGCAAATGAGCCACACTTAAGAACGGGACAAAACAGCAATTTACTAGGATACGGCCATCGGGGGTTGACTTTGTGCATCCGATCGACAGTATGTAGTCGAAATAGAAGTGCCAGTTCATCAGGTCATGAAAGTTTCCCCTGCTTTTGTTGGTTTTCTATATCGGGAAGTTATTTGGCTGGTCGTGTATGAGGCTACTAACTTTGATGCACCCCTCTCGTATTGCCTAACCCCCTTATAGCTTAGAGTATCTCTTGGTCAATTTAAGTTCTTTTTAGATCCTGTCGGCCCTAAAAATGTGATATCAAGAAATGTGGTCTTATTTTTCAAGTTTCTTTTGTGTTGAAATTCTACACCATGACCTTTGACAAAAGTAATATTCTTATCGTCATATGATCATGTTAACCAAACGGTTTACAATAATTAAGCAAGAAGTTATTTTATTTTATTTTTAAAAAATTTTTTCTCTTGTATTCCACAACTTTCTATTTTCAAATAGAATTTTTGATTCCGAAATTTGTTACTTGAATTCGGTGACGGGTAGCCTTCCAAGCCAAGGCAGAGAATCCTTCACAGATGCATACCCAGCAAATTACGTTTCAGATACCGCGTGCTGGCCAGCTGCATAACACCGCTTGGCCGGACTTTAGAGGGCCCGACCAGAGAGGTTTCAGCTCCCACTCTCTGATTAATATTTGCAATTTGGTGGGGAGGAAATAGAGGGAGTGGGCAAAGCCTAGGCCTAGCAGGTATTGTGTTGCCCACTGACCTTTCCATGGCTTTCTCGCGACATTGTCGACACCCGTCCCCATTCCCTATTCCATAGAGGCTACACCTTGTAATCGTAATCATTCTCTTACCAACTTTCTGGAGGACTTTGGTCGGAAAGCGTACCGTTACCATTCTGCTCCCGTATTGAAACTTTTGAACATACACTTTTTGTCTTCTGCCGTATTATCCTTTGAGCAATCACCACTGCATTGTATCACCATGGCTGAAGCTCTGTCACCCCAAGCACCATCATCACAAGCATCCCCAAACCTCAAGAAACGAAAATATGACCGCCAACCCGACACGGAGGCTATGACACAGCTGAGGGTAGAGGGTGCCAAAGCTCTCAAAAAGAAACTCGGTTTGTCTATTGATCCAGCAAAAGTGAACTTCAATAGCAAACCATTTCCAAGGAAGAAGACTGTGTATATCTGGAAAACGCATGGCGATTTGACTCAAGATGACCGGGAGGTTCTCGCTCAGACAATTAAAGCAGAATCGGTGCAAAGACGGTTTTTTTGGAGATGGCCTGATTGCGACAGAATCCACCTAGCTTCTATGGTCAAAAGGGGTGTTCTTGTACCAGAGTATTACGATCGTACTGGCAGTCTATTGGGATCACAGCCTGCCGCGTGGGAACCTTCACCTAGCGACACTGACGACGAGGATGGAGACACGGAAATCGAAGTGGCATATCATCCGCCAAAAAAACGCCACAGTACTCAATTATCGAAGTCTACGAGCGAGCGACCTACCAAGCGTCCCCGCGAGAATTCTACTGAGCCTGTCAATGAATGCTCCAACGATGCCCCAGTTAAGGCCTCAAATAATACCACATCAGAACCACTGCCCACGGTAACATCTACACTCGTTCAAACCGAAACAGTGGCCCAAGTCTCTAAGAGATGCTCTTTACAACCGACAAGGTCTCCAACACGGACCGTTTCTCCAGATACTACTGGGAATCAGGAGACCCTAACGCCGACCGTCACCACTATTACCACCGGCACTCCTCCTCGTAAGATGACTCTTAATGCCAATGGCATACTAGAGCTCGATCCGGTACCTATGAAAATAATACCTCCCTGCCCTCAACTTCCGATCACTGCTCCAATGGCCGCTTCTCCAATGGCCGCTTCTCCTTCCCCTTTCACAGCCAGAATGGACGTGCTGAAATCATTCGTCGAACAAGACAATATGGACATAGACGATGAGGAAAACGATCCCGGCAAGATGTACGCATCTGTTGCGATCGCTGACATGAAGAAGTGCATGCAAGCCTTTATTGACCACGCTACGGTTGGATACTTCGGCATGCCCAAAGTTAGAAGAGAGAGGAATGCACTAAGGAAGGAATCCGCAGAAAAGGAACGACAGTATGAAGAACGGTTGAGCTCACTTTCTACGAAAGAGCATCAACTTGAGGAGGAGATGAAGCTTATTCGTGCCAAAGAGAACGTCCTGAAAGGCAGAATCTCCAGCCTCGAAGCTGACAACGCCAAACATGTCGAGGATAGGGCCGTCTTGGAGAGAAAGCACCTGTCTCTACAAGAAGAGAATGATAGCATGCAAAAAGAAAAGGATAGCATGCAAAAAGAAAAGGATAGCATGCAAAAAGAGAGAGACAGCATACGAAAAAAGAGAGACGGTTTGCAAGATCGAATCTACGTTCTCGAGCAAGACCTCGCAAGTGCTAGGACCTCTGAGAAACACCTTCGGCACAACGAAAATGCCATGAAAGACTCCTACCAGCTTCTGGTAGCCGAACGCGACGAACTAAAAGCCTCTACAGACCTTGAAACAAAGGAATTGAAGCAACAAATCAGTACCTTCCACCAAACCCAATCGGAACTCGAGGGTCGTCTGAAAGACTTAGCCGAGACGCGCAAGTCTGAAGAAACACTGTTCCAGGAAAAAATCTTGGCATTAGAGGCGCAACTCAACACAGTAACCGCCGAAAGAGATTCGCTGCAGAACAAATTTTCTGAAAAGAGCTCTCTTCTGCAAAATGTTTTGAATATGATTTCTAATTCTAATTCAGCTTGAAATTCTAGCATGCCAGTATGTTATGGGTGGCGGCCATGTACTAAGTAGGTCAGATCCTTACATGTAATCCAATATATTCACTTTGTTTTAGGGCGTTTGCACTGTCTCTGGTCATGTAATCTGGAGGGATATTTTCAATTTGGCTCTTGCTCAAGAATTCAAGTTAGTTATTAGAGGGGCGCTTGCTTGGTACAATTTGTCTACCCAGGTACTATCTAGGCTGGAAACTGATGCTTTTCACAGTTAAACTGGTTCTCTTAACGATTGTAGCAAATATAGAGAAAGTAATAGAAATATCCAACCCTCCAACATCTCATGCTCCCGTGTTTTCGTTTTTTAAACTCCTAGTCAGTCTGAGTGGTACCACCAGACATGAACACTACAGCCGCAATGCGGGGACTGATGTTAATAAGGAGTGTAAATGGGGCATTTGGAATCCGGGATGGTAGACTGGACGTGAGACGAGGGTGGGCCGGATTTGAAAGAGGAATTCTAGAAGTGCAATCCACAGTATATACTATACGATTGCTGCCAGCCTGAGTGAACAACGCAGCAACAGTAGACTGCCAGGGATTATGAGCACAGTGGGTAAATCGGCTAACGAAGCGTCGTATATAACGAGACTAGATACATTGGCGAAAGTTAATGTTACAACAGCCATTTTATACCCTAACTAGCATGTTGGTGTTCTTTGATCGATCGCACCGGTAAAACTGCCCACGCATCCCTGCTACTAGTACATACTTAGATATTTAGCTACTTATGGATTTTACACTGGCATTTATAATAAGACGTTCCCAGCATTTAGTTCATAAGGCTATGCGCCCCGTATTCCTTAGTACTATAGGGGTTCTTGTTTTTGGCACTCATTCAGAAACCTATATTATTAATACCATTTGTTGGTCTCGAGGACGCCCACATGCAACAACCCATAGTTCCTATCCATACACAAGGGACAGAATTTGAATTTCCGGAAAGAACCAAAAAAGAGAAAAAAAAAGGTATTACTATGGACCCGCTGTAGGTACCGGTATGAGAAGAGAAGCTCTTCAGTACTTGGTGTCTTGAGTATATATTTACTGGTTGAACACACGGGGCCCAATATCTTGTAATGGAGCCTCCATCTGCTGTATGCCGGTGTCACTCTGAGTAAGGCAATTTTTACTCCTCACGAGTTCCTTGAAGCCATTCGGAAAAAGTCTCGCTCGGTTCGTAAGTTCGTGCTTATCGCCACCGATAACTATTCACCTGTTAGTTACAACGTTGGAATCTTGGATCGGTATATTGTACCATTACGTACCATATCCAATGACAATTGGGTAAGCAGGATTGCAAGGATTTTCAAGTGCGACTGGCCCCCCCGAAAATCCTTTGTAGAATGTGCACTCTAGTTTCATTTCTCCACTCCGGAAGTCAACATCAGTGATAGTACCTAGAGCAACGCACTTGTGATACGGGTGCAGTAGTTCGCGAGCGTTCACCTGAGACAAGTATCATTAGTAGGTCCTACTAATATAGTTGAGGAGAATTATACTCTTACAGGAAGAGTCACAGATCGTATCTTGCTGTAGTTCGATATGAATTCCTCCAATTCGAAGTCCGGTGCCGAGTTGTACCCAACCGAAACGACCTTACGTCCCTTCAAACCGATACCGAGATCATAAATCTCTTGACCCTCGAGTACGGAATCTATTTCTATCCACCTTGGGTTCGATATCGCATCTGGAACTAATGTGAAAAGCGCAATATCACATGCTAGATTCCATCCTTCTAGCAAAACGTTTCGACAGTTGAAATCGTGCTCACTGCCACCCCTATTCCAATCTTGTGTACTGACACTCAAGTGGAAATTAGTGTTTCGGAAGCAGAGTTTAATTTCATCCTCAACGGCATCGCTGGGCTTCCACAAATGCAGAGCGCTGACGAAAGTTCTCGGTCCGACCCAGAAACCTGACTCAAAACCCTTCGAAGCCTCATTGGTTAACTTCCCGGTGGATTGAATTAGTTTACGGTATTCGGGCTGTCTGAGATAGTCTACTTCTTGATGTGAGGTACGCTGGACATATCCGTCGTGAGTCGTGAGGCATTGATTCCAAGAGCTTTTGTTCTCATCGTAGTGCACAGCGCCGAATTTGGTCCCCGCTTCTGGTTTCGTATTTTCATAAGGTTGGGGGATCTTGTGTGGGAGTTAGTACGTGATTTGGGACGAAGGATCGGGTGTTCTTACTTCTTTAGACAACCGAATTCTCTCAGGAATGCTTCTGCCCAGTGTTTGGAAGTCTAAGCCATCCTTTTTAACGGGGCGAAGAGTAGAAATTCTGTTGCCCATGATTCCTCCGGATGGGATACTGTGAATTAGACGAGAACGCTGGGAGAGGCTGATGGAATTTCTGTCGATGTGTTCCATTGTTGTGGTTAGGCTGGTGGCGGTTTCGTCAGTAGTTAAGTACCAGTAGTTATAATATTAGAATGATTTTGGGAGAACATTGATTGTTATTGGCGTTGGTTTGTCCCAGAGAGAGAATCAGGGATGTCCGTCTGCATTTATAAGTTATATGCAGTCATGCCACCTGTTCTGATTTACGTCCAGGTATGATGGGCTTTGGATCATCTTGCGAACTTACCAAAATAACAGCGGATGCCAAACATCAATCGCCAACCGGGCTCAATAGAGGGATAGATCGTCGTCGAAAGCCGATATGTTATAACTTATTTTGACATCGTGGTGTAAAAGAGCCCAACCTCAGGAGTGAGGCGGGTAGGAGGGAAGATAAAGCCCTATCTCATGAGTGAGACGGGTGACGGTTGAAAGAAGGGTTGGAGCTGGTGGCCTTTTATAGTCCCAAATAATAAGACGTTTTCTGCAACACATGAACATTGCCACTACGAGAACAGTTCTGTAAAACCTTAGTCTATGTGCACGCGGCCTTGTGACTAGCTAGCGCTAGCTACCTCGCGGCAACGTCGCCTGTGCGATGTCCACGTTTCCCATTCAAAGCTCTCTCGAGCTCTATAGGGTTTCTGCCTAGCAGTTGAGTTCAAGGGAGTTTGATACCTGCTCCGCAGTAATATTACGAGATGGCAAAATTGACCAGTCGCAGGAGCTAGAAGACGTTCTTAGAAACATCTAAAAACTGATATAACTTCATACCTATATGTATATCAGAGGAGCTTATGCCTAAAAGTTCAACATATAGCTAAAGATGGTCTCGTAAACCAGCCTCAAAGAAGGCAAAAAGCTGAAGACAAAATATGATACACTTCCTTGCTTAAATGGTATATAGTGGGCACCTATTTAATCTAGGGAAAACAGCTCGTTTTAGGATTTACCTAGGTTGGGGGTAGAATATAACGAGAAAGTCCGCCGGTGTTATGAATAGAGGTTTACTAAGGAACGAGAGCACTAAGGACCCCAATTTGTAGCTGGGCATGACTCGTTTAACAAAATATTGCACAAAGAGCGCCAGTGTGGGTGCCCAGGAGGAACTACGAAACTAATTTACACTATATACAACTAGAAAGGAGTGGAATCTCATCACAACACTAATAATGCCCGGGAGAAATGCATACGGGCAGCGATCCGACAGGCCACGGAAGAAACAGAATCTGGCTCTAGATACTAAGGTACTCAAATTAAAAATCTTTGGTGTCGAAACCTTTTCGCCCCCGAAAGCCCTGCCATGGCGCCAGTGCATAGCTTGGATTCGAGGCTACCAGTGCATAAAGAAATTCTTCCAAGAGAAATTACCATTTCATTTTTGGATTAGGAATTGTGATGCTTGATACTAACAATGTTCACGACACCTCGCTTTCTTCCTAAATTTTCAACTTCATTCGTCACTTTCATAATCTTCCCACTCATCCTCATTATCTCCCAACTCCTCTTCATAACATCCCAACCCTTCTTCATAGTTTCCCGATACTTCCCGAGGGCCCTCCAATCCTTCCTCATCATTGTCTTCTTCTTCGTCATCATCATATGCATCATCGAATTCGAACTCATCATATGAATCCCAGTCATCGCCCAAGTCTCCACTCTCCACATTTTTAACCAATACCGTGTCCATCCCAGCGATGTTGATGGATGAATTTGCTGGAAGTTTCTGGACTTCGAGCTTACCGTTTCTGATTAAACTCACCATACCACCTTTAGGCCCCCCCTCCCCTTTCGCACTTTGCTCAACCTACAACGGAATCTAAATTAGATTATACCTACGCCAATGGAACAGAATACTAACCTCAGACATCATGGTATAATCCCCGACAATAATCTCCGCAAAACGAGCACGGGAAAGCCCACAGCATAGACGATTTGGTCTCCCCAAGAAGCCGATCTAAATCGGGCTTGTCAGTATTCAAGAGTTGTTTCTGGAAATCTCTCGAAGGACCTACTTCTTGTTCCCCGTTCGATCGAACCATCGATATGATGACAACCCCTCGTTCATACCCTTGATAACTATCGATACTTCGGACTTGGAGTCCCACTGATCGCATGTATTCCAGATCCTGTTTTAACTTGTATAGTTGTCCCGAATAGCCGGTTAGGACCGCTATTTCACGGGGACGAACGCCACACGCGACTATCTCGTAAACGATTCGAAATATTGCTTTTCTTTCGTTTTCGTTCTCGAAGGTATTTATAGCGAATTGGCTTTCGGGACCGCTAACATCTGCCCATATCACGTTGCAGGTCGAAGCAGGAAAGATTTTAGCTAGAATATCTCTCGCTCTCTGGGATTCAGGAAATTCTAATGTTGACGGGTGATTTTCGAATTCCGCGCGAGGATAGTAGCATCGTTTTACAAGCGCAGAGACATCCGGTTGCATGCGGTGGTTTACCTGTAGCTGGGCTACAGGCCAATGAGAGGTTCTGAGCCTCTGGAACAGGCTTGTTGACATTTCACCATTGTTGGAGATACAGTATGGCTTTAGCTGCTCTTGGTCACCCATAAGAATAAGGCGTTCTACCGTCTTGCGGAATAACAGCCACGGTAACAAACTGTTAAGCTCCGTAGTGGCAGCAGCCTCGTCTAGTATAACTAGACGAGGGCTAAACCCAGTCCAGTAAGCCCTTGTTTGGTATAAGAGGTCGATTGTCACAAAGATGATCTGTTGCTTGCTGATTATCTCTGACCTTAGCTGGGCCCAGGACATCTCTGCAGGTTTCCCCCCTCTCTGGTTGATCTTACTTTTCATGCTGAATTGCTTGACGATCTCGGCAAGTGGGTCATTTTCTTCCCTTAGGGCAAGCCTGGCGTATTTAGATTGTAAGAAAAGCAATTCACATTGCGGATCACCACCAAGAGCCTTGATCGTTGCTGCGAAAATGGTTTCTATGGCACGGTTCTTTTCGGAAACAATGAGAATAGGTAGCCGGTCTCGCGAATCGATTGTAACCGCGATCGCTGAAGCACCAGTTGTAGTTTTACCCGTTCCAGCAGGCCCGGAAACAAGGACCACGTTAGTCGAGTCGGGTTCATTATGCAGCATGTGCCTCAAGCAAGATTGTTGAAAAGTATCCAAGCCCTGAAAATATGGAGATTTTTCTAGCTTTTCATCTACTCCGTGTCTGAGCTCGACATCAGCGTTTGCCCACAGTATGTTTCTGAACTTGATCGGCGTATTCTCGTTCAGAGCACTCATCAGACCGTTTAGTGTGTAAGCTTGCTGGTTTTTTTTGGTCTCAGACGTGCATGGTTTCAACCTACAGAGCAATCAATCGGTCAGTATGGTCATCAAGTTCAAGTGTTTATATGGATAAACACTTACTCAAAGTCACCCGCAGACGAGGCTTCAATCACAATCATATTTTTTTCTGATACGTTGCGCAAGGTAAGCTGAAGCAACCCAGATTCGTTGTACCTTTGTACCTGATGAACATCCGCGAAGGCCTGGATGTTTTTTCCGTTTGGAAATTTGATCACGAATCGGGGCCTGTCTTCGAGTTGGTGGACTTCAAATGTGGTTGGCCTGGGGCGGGGGTAATAGACCTCCACCGTATTGTCGAGATTTGTGCTTAATCCAATGCGCCCGCCTAACCTCTCGTCTAGTGCCGCGACGTATGCTTCGAATTCTTGCTTAATTGCTCGTTGCCAGCACCTGTGGTACACAATCTCGGATCGGATAGGAGTAGGGCCGGATTGAGGCTTCCTCCCGGAATCGTCAATGACCACACCGTTCTGTTCGACAGCAAGTAGGAATGTTTTTATTTTAGGGAACAGAAGCGGGCTGGGCTTGTCAAGGAAAACCAGAAGCATCTCGCCGGCTAAAATGTCGCTGTATATTCGTGAGATTACCTCGTCGGAGGCGATCACAGTTGGAAGTATTGCCTCGCAATTTTGGGAATCATATCCAACGAAAATGCTGCTGTTCTTTTCGTCCAGGAAAAGGGATCGAATCGCCTTTTTGTAGAAGTTAATACACATCGTGGGAGCTGAGTTGCTCTCTGCAGTCGATCTGATGCAAAGGTATGCGCTGCTAGGCTCTGTAGCCTCAACGGCGTTCACATAAAGAAAGGAGAGCTTGATGCCCATTCCTGTGAGGTCTCGCTCCTCTTGGTTTATTCCAAAATACCTCAAAGCAGTAACAGCTTGTGGCCTCGGAAGTAGCTTATAGTGCTGTTTGGTGGGGGTTTCCACGTTTCCTGGGGTGTCTCGCGTGGCGCTAAGGGAAGGGTCTGTGGGCCATTGCTGATCTAAGCATGTGTTAGCGTATTCTTGCGTCGCAGGAAGAGCATTGTTTAAAGTCCAACCTGGGTCATTCTCAAGCTGAACTGCTTCATTGATATCCCAACCTTGGGCGTTGGCTGCGCTCGACTCAGTTTCTAGGTTCCATGAGTCGCCTGGACCTGAGTCTGGGTTGTGGGCATCTTCCAGACTCCAGGAGCTCGCTCCGAATGGCTCTTGGGCCTCGTTTGTTTGGACTTCACTAGTCGTGACTTGTATTTGATGATCAGGAGACGCCATTTTCGATGGTTGGAAAATCGTGATATCGATTAGGAGCAATTATAGAGTGAAACTTGTTTCGAGATGGGATGAGGAAGGGGAACAAGTACCCCAGAGACTGGCTTGGTGGGTGATGCTTGTAGAGAAGAAGATAGAGATGAAACGGAGAGATGGGTATCGTGCAGCAAGTGGAAAAGGATTATTTGCTAACTTGGTGTGCAACGACTTGTGAAAGGCTTTTAAACTAGAACGCGTCTACAAAGCCGAGCAGGGCTTTGACCTATCACCCAGAATCACACAGTCTCTCTCAAGGCCCCCATACTAGCTCAGCGACCCTTTAATGAAACGATAGAAAACTCTCTTACCTTATCATCCACGGTTTGAGCAAGGCTCCGATAGCTCTGGTTAATTGGCGATTTCCTGTGCAGCAGGAGATTGTCGGTGTAAAATGGCTGAAATCATGAGTGAAGACAGCGGTACCCGCGCGGAAAACAAGACTGGGTGAAGAGGAAAGAAAAGGAGGAAAGAAAATAAGGAAGGGAAGAATAGTTCATTCCTAAATATGGCATTCTACCATAAACACAACGCGATATTGATCATCCACACCGAATATATTCTACCTCGGCCACCAGTCTTGTGACTGCTTAGTCCCTCCAAGATTAGGTAGCACTATAGTTTCAATATTTCCTCATCAAGCTCTAGTGTATTTGAGCGTCTAAGACGTTTAGATTGACGACCTTTGCAGAATATTGGCTTGCTCTTTGGTGTAGAAGCCTTACTAGCTAGGTAGAGGGCTTCATCGTAAAATTCGAACTGATACAAACTTCCATCGATGTATCTGGAATAGGCAATCGTCCTTCATTAATCACTTTTGGAGCGACGTTGATCCTCCAGGTAGGATAGATGCACGGTATTGGTTTCGTAAGCCGCAAGATGGTATTTTACGGCCAGATGATGAATCATCCCATCGGCCGAAACCAAACAAGTATTGATATTTGGGGCATCCACCTCTTTGGACAAACGTCCGACCCTAGATACAAAAAGTAACGTATTAAAGCGCACATTTAATTTGGTGACGAGGCTAATATTTTAGTCAACCCTTTTTTTAGTCGTCGAAGTCGTCGCTAGAATATATGAGAAGACCTAAATTTTAGCCACCGACCCTCGGTGATCCTGGTCCTGTGCCCAGACGTCACAAAGGGAGGTCTGGCGACCTCGTAGTTCCGGGCGCGCATGCGTTCAACTAGTTAACTTCATACCCTAGGAGAACCAATATGCCTTCGGTAGCTATACATAGTGTCTCGAAGCGCAAGAATGGCTCTAAGATAGTGCACGATACTTTAGTCACTCCATAGAGGCTAGTTCATGAGACCGATGATAGTCTATTAGTTGTATAATTGTAGTGGATGCCTCTATGAACGAATTAAGCACAGGTGTCTAGTAAAACATTAGTCTAGATAGTAAAACATGCCTGTCATATATTTCAGACCTAGGTCTACCGACGTAATTTTAGTCTTAAAGCCGGGACTCGTCTAAAGGTTAGTCTATGCTATAAACTTTAGAATTCAATTACAACATATCCAGTTGTAGTCGCAATTATCTCAGGCCTAGTTCGACCCTCCAATGTGCTGTTTTCTCGAAGATTAAACTTTCTGTAGTTTATGTCAATTAACACATAAGGGCGAGAAAAGGGTCACCAGGATTATGCAATCAGACACACGCGCTATTGTCACGAAACGGCAGGCTCATGAATACGGAGCACTAAGCCAAGAATAATTTGTGTTGAAAAGGTGGTATTTCATGGCAACCAACTAGAGGTAACAACGTGGAGAGACGCCCGCGCCGGTAGTGACGATGTATTTCATGGTAGCCCCAAAATGGGGAGACTGACCCCATAAGCAAAGGCGCCGGGGCAGGCAGCAAAAGTTTGGTTACGGGACTGCAGCTCGTCAGCAGCTGGCAAAATCCAACACCTTCAAAGCAATTGTGTGTTGCTAATAGTAATGTTGTATTTTTTAGTCTTAAGTTGCTCCCAACAAGCTAGCCCTGTAAGAGACGACGCTTCGTTAGCAATGTGTGCTCCCAACGCCCCCCCAGTGCCAATGCTGGTTAGGCCTTGCACTTCGTGGAGGCTGGTTTACGAGACCAGTTAGGTCCTAGCCCAAGAACGGTTCCACTGCCCAAGAACCTTGTCAACAGGGTCTCGTTGTTTGTCAACATGAGACGATCAAGAACCTCGCGATGATGATGGCGGTACGGGCGTGGACTTGGTGTTGTCTGGTGTCAACGAGACCAGTCTATAGTATGGCCATACATATGGGTGCGTTAGATTGGCCGAAACTATGGATCTTAAATGGGTTGATATTTTGCCTGATTAGGAGCGTACATAGGAGCCTGAGTTCAGCCGTTATTGATAGGGCAAGCCAGAAGCCATATATATCTTACACAGTAGAGGCGCAAATTCATGAATTCGCATATGAAATTGCTGACAAGATGTTGCCAAGCCGCAAGTACCATTCTAATCATGTGAAAATTGATACATTATACTAGAGGTAGTTACATGCCATTTCTTGCCAGTATAGTACGAGGACAAGGCCTTCCGGCTTCCTGGTGGAAGCTAATATTTCATCAATGGGTTGGATGCTAATATAGTAGTCTCGAAGCCCACCATAGGCCAAACATGGGACTCCGGAGTTTGCGACTTTTAGATTCCAACCCAACCCCTAATTAAAGCTTCAGGAGCCATGATAAATTACAGTCTCGCTACTAGAAAGTTTAGCCGATCATTCGATTGAGGGGGGGTTAGGATTAGAGCAAATCCGGGACGATAGGGAATCTATCCTCATCGCTATGGTTTGGGAGGCCGTCGTCGATCTATGTTTGTCAGAAAGTCTGCATTAGAACTTATCAGGGCATACGGAAGGGTTTAAAAGATATATCTTCTCGCTGTGGGCGACCCAACACTCTTGTGAATTCAGTTCGCGGATACTGTGAGATATGTTATAAGGTTATCATGATGGTGAAGACCAAATCCCGTGACGATGGTTATTACGTGTAAACACTGCCGGCCGCGCCCTACTCAACCTCCTCCAAGGCTCATTCACACGGTCCGTTCTCTCCCATTTCCACGGTAGAAACCCCGTTGAACGCACACAACGTATGGTTTTGCTCTCCAGCAAGCACATTGTTCATATTCTTGGTTTTGATCAGATGTCGGTCACCACCAAGAGATTCGAAGTTCCACTATGGGGAGGGTCAGTTTCCTATCGAATAAAATCCGTTCGATCAGGCTACGCAAACCCTTGGATCGGCATCGTCATCGGCGTAAACCTGCTTCGCCGGGTCACCTGGATTCATCTCTTCGCCAAAATGAAGGCCCACCATTTTTTCGGTAGACAAGGAACGAATATGATATTTTCCAGTTGGAAGCATCTTGATTGGTCGATTAATTAGACTCCGATGATAGATATTTTTGAAAAGGTTAACGTTTTGGTGAATGATAACGATAGTCTTTCTTAGTAGAAGGAATTGGTTCGTAAAGGTGTTGGTAGGATTCGGTTCTGGCCCAGTGCTAGACGGCCCTTTTATGCCTCTCTAGAGCATGACACGCTGCAACACTGAACCCCGCGTACCACTAATCAACCCAATGGACTTAAGAAAGAAATCTAAAAATCAAGTTTTACAACGGCTGAACTATCAACTTCGTCCTATAAGCCGAAAGATGGACCAACGAGCTGAAGTATCACACTATGATGCCATAATCGTCGCATCCTACCCACTTCTCAAGCGAACGCGGAGACGGTCCGCGTTACAACTTCGATATATGGCTTAGAGTGTGTTGGTGTTGCAATTGGCAATCTTTCCACATCGGTGATACGATTAGCTAGGTGCAGGTCGATCTGGTGAAAATAAATTCGCCTAAGTTAACTTACCCGAGCTAAAAAAAACCTCCGTGATTAGATGGTTTTCAGGCCAGCTGGGAAGTTCCGGTGCTGCGGATTTACGGCACTCTCAGCCCGTCGAGTGCCTCGAATGTGAACCAGCACTGTTCTTGATATCATACTGCAGGACTTGGACGGTTTGTGTTGTCGATCAAGCGACCATCCATCCTCAATAGAATTAGTTGTCGCAGTAGGGGAGTAGTTTTTTTTTATATAAAATTTACCCTTGGCAGCGGATAACGGATACGCCCAAGCTTGGCCGTTTGGGACCGATGTGGTTACTACTAGTTGAGGCTAGAACGTACCAACGCAGTCCGGGCATCTCGTGGACGACCGAAAGAGCCTAATCGCTTAGTGAGGCCGGCCCCAAGATCAAGATAGACCGATCGTTCAAGTCGAATTTAGATCAAAATCGCTGCCGCAGCTGAAAATGGCGCATGGTTGCTTCTGTGGCATCTACATCAGATCGGGGCTGAAATCACAAGGTGACGAAAGAGTTTATCGCATGATGTAATTCTAGGATTGTCATGATTCCATGGCCATACAGGTAATTATAATCGATACGTGGACTGCTTACTTAGTGCTGAACTAGGTGCTGATTGCGTTGTACGATCCAAAGGCCAGACAAATCTCTCTCGGGCCGACATCGGTTCTGATATAAAGGCTTCTCGCATGATTGCTCAATAATTAGATGACAAAGGTTGTGGAAATAAGGTTCGAGAAGCCTCGTTAGGGACTAAGCGACATCTTGTGTGCACATGTGCCGGATCCAGAACACCTTCTGGGCCAAGCTGTGATTCTTTGCAAGTCACCTTACACAGTGCTTGCCATGGAAATGTAAGATAAGTCGACATCTCGATCAAGGTACACGTATAACATCGGAAATACTTGATAGAAGCTGGTACACACATTGTCATTGTGGAGGTGACATCTTTGCCCTTGCGGAGTCGAGTGGCATGTTGTAAATTCTGCATATTTTGTGTTGTTTCGTCGTTGGATATAGCTTGTACGACAAAGCGAAATCAGCATGCAAAACGGTAAAAGCACAAGCTGCAGAAAGCCTGAAGGTCATGTGGTATTGTATTGAGTGGACTGTTACATTACCCACAGGATATATCGGTATAGTCACTAGTACTACAGTTATTCCTAGAGGTATAGCTTACCTCTCCGGATTATTCTTAACACAAAATATCCATCATACATCTGTGGCATGCAATGAATCCATGGTATCCAATGTTACGGCACCTGAAGTTCAAAATTCCCGTTTTAGTGAGTCCGTAATCCGGTCGATTCATCGATAGCGAGATTGGCATCTTTATGACTGAATTCTGAGTTTTTCACATACACCTCGATATTTTAGAAGTCACCAGTGCAATTCACCTTATATGTCATGATGAACCCATTTCTGTTATATTGTGTAAAGAATTAAACTTTAGCACAACTACGCGGAGTTAAGTTACCAGCATAGCCTTATGGTAGCACTCTCTAGGTAGCACTGAGAAATCAGCTGTGTTATAACCATAAACCTTCTATCTCGCCTCATATCTTATCCAAACTGAGATATTGATACTCTGTGATACTCGAATCATTGATTCTGCCTCCCCCTTCTGTAGCGATATCAAATTTAACTGAACCACGAGGGGTTAATTGCTGATCTGCTGCCACTACATGTGCCAAATTAACTATATACTCTGGATTCAGACTAAACTTTTGAGTTCTCTAAAGCAATATCTACAGTGGAAAAAAAAAGGATTTAACGGTCAGACGCTCCAGGTCTACCTTTTCAAATGTCTTTTCGTTTTCGTAAAACAAAGCTTTATATCCTCTTAGCCTTTGTTCTACTTCGGTTCGTCTTGTCGCCTTGAACTGACTATCATCGTTTTCTTACACCTCAAAATATCGAAAATGAGTGTTAGCGTAATGGGCCCTCCCGGTCCTCCGGGCGGATGGGGTGGCGGCGGAGGTGGCGGGCAAGATCCATACCGGCCGGGGGGTCACGGTGTCGGACGTGGTAATTGTGATGGGAATGGTCCTGATTGGCAGGAGGGGCAGGAGGGGGAAGAGGAAGAGGAGGAGGAAGAGGGGCAAGGATCCTCCAAAAAGCCAAAAAAGAAGAAGTCAAGGACGCCAGCAAAACCATACGACAGCGCCAAACGCAAACAAGCCTACAGCGAGAAAAATATACCCGCTATGGGCGGGTTAAAGCAATCAATGGTGAACTCTTTGAACAGGCACATCGAAAAGGATGATGGCACTGCTTGGGTGGAAGGTGAGGCCAACTATCTTTCGCAAAGGCCCGAACCAGGTAGTGCTGCACGGTATTACTGGAGACGGAACGAACATAAACAATTTGATGAGAAGGACGATATGGTTTGGAAAAGCACCTTCGGGCGACTGAACACGGGCTCCAGATGGGGTTCCAACAACCTAAACTATCTTCAAGGGATGGTAGACTCAGATAAAATAATACCCTCGGACTCCTTCCGGAAAACGAGGAGCCGGCCTCCAGCCCGGGTCCCCCAAGAGCCGCATCAGGCCTTTGCGATGCCACCTCAGCCACCTCATGCCCCTCAGGCCCCTTTCGCGCCTTACCAGCCCCCTCAGCCGTCCCAGCCTTTCGCGCCTTATCAGCCCCCCCAGTCTCCAGAAACATACTATCCACAACTTTCCTCCCCACAGACACCAAGCCCAAGTTTTATGGGCGGCCCACAATTCAGTCCTTCTCCACAATTTAATCCTTCTCCACAACAGACACCCAATGGGTCACCTTATTACCCGGCCATGCCTGCTGTAACCCCTAGAGCGGGAAATCCCGCTATGATTGGCAACGTACCATACACAAGCCCAAGTGGACTCCACCTCCCAGGTCCACCCAACCCACAAATTCAGTACCCTCAAGTCCCTCAGGATTATGATCCACGGAATCCATACCCGCATGGTCGGGGGAGGGGACGGGGTAGCGGTCGTGGTAGAGGGCAATGACTTCTGTCTCGGGAATCGACATATATTAGGTACAATTACGTCACTGAGTACCTCAACCGTGTAGTATTGGCATACAAGAAGTGCCGGGGTTAGAACGTTGGGTGCTAGACTTCCCCTTTTCCCCTTTTCTAAATACAATTTCTTTTTTAATCATTTCTCTAATTTGATCGGGTACTTCATGTCCACGAATGCCATGGTACCATGAACATCCGAATGCCTGTTTGGGACATTTGCCATTGTTGCACATCTGTAGATTTTCTCTTAGAATTGGGCGGATTACAGCCAACAAGTTTGATTAATCATTAATTTATATCACCAGGTGTCATAGAAGGGCTGGGGGATAGAATGCTCAATATTATCATGTCGAGAATGTTGCTATACACTTCCCGCTTCTGTTGTTGGATTTTAGGATGGCGCTTTTTAGATACGTTAGTTTAGTCTCAGCGATAGACCAGGATGTTATTACATGCTCGATTAAAGATGTTTAGATCCGCAGTCTACGATTTGTTTTTCTTCCTCGGTAGCTTCTCAGTAGTTACATGTTTGTATGTAAATGTTTACTCCAAATTCCGGCAGGTATAATAAGATGTTGCTTAATGCAACCGATATGTCGGAATAAATCGGTACGTTTTGCCTCCGAGTCGGTGAGCCATAGCGAGTTCTAAATAAAAACATATCGGTTTCTAAAAGCTTTCGCTACCGGGCTAGCATGTGCTATGCATCATTGCGTAGACTTTATCATATTATTGTGACCTTGTCATGTTGCTCTCATGTCATTGGTTTCGGAATGAAGCCTCGAAATTGACATAGCAAACAGTATATTGCCATAAAGTAGGGGCAATTAACTTTCGCACTCCCACGATGTGATGTGCTACTAGTTATCTGTCCCATAAATGCGAATCTATTTGCTCCCCCAACAATGATCGTGGTCTAAGAATGCGAAAACTCTACGGGCACTAAAATCATATGATCGTACATGTATCTATGTGCCATATCATTTTATGTCATATATTCTGTCATATTTGCACTGAGGTATAGTTAAGCGAAATTCGAAAAGACTGGTCTCGTAAACTAGCCTTAGAAACGACTAAAATCCTAAACGAACGAATTCAAAATATTGGTCAAACCTCAGCAAGGAGAACTTACTATGTATTGGTTGAACATAAATGGAAATGTGACCTCTCAGTCATATGTATCTGAGCATTCGGATCGAACTGTAGATGGATATTTTCCTAGTCGACCACGAACATGACATTGGGGTAACTGAAATCTTATGCGCGCACGGTACCCCGAGTATTCTTTGACGTTGAGGGTCACGATCGTGATACTAACATTGATACATCCACTGACATAGCCCGATACTTGAATTTTGGAATTCGGGTGCTTTGGAATGTATCCCATGACGAAAATTATACCAGAGATTTGCGTACTCGCAACTTCGCTTCGTATGAGTTTTGAAAATAGAAAACAGTTGAGCCAGCGATATTGATCCTTTTCGGCAGATTTCTAAGGCATATAGATATCATGTTGTCAGATCTGTCTCTCAAAAACTCTACGAATCTATTATTCCAGAAACTTATAAAAGGATCGATCTGAAGTACATATTACGGAATATCAATACGAGATCTGCCTCTACGTCTAGGTTAATCAAACCATAAAATATTAACTACATCTGAGTCCCAGTCAGCTGACTTAATTTGTTCTTCACAAATTATTCCTGATACAGATACTTCGTCACTCTTGCGTTTGGACTCTTTCATAGCCCACGTTTATAACTATCCCGCAGCAGCTTTCTACTCTCTGAATTCGAGAAGAAGCATGAGTGTACAATCTGCAGCTGGTGGGGGTGGGCAGGATCCTCCTGGTGGCTTCTCATATAGTGGTGGCTGTGGAGGAGAAGGCGGAGGCTGGGGTACTGGTGGAGGATCCGGTACCGGTGGAGGATGGGGTACTGGCTGGGGTGAAGGTAGAGAAGCTGGGGAAGAAGAAGTTGGGGACGAGAGTAGAGACGAGAGTAGAGACGAGAGTAGAACAGAAAGCGGGAAAAAAATATCTGGAGTGGTGAGAAGAAAGACTACTAAATACGAATATGATCCTGTGAAACGAAAGAAACGGCACGAGGCGTATCAAGCGGCCCAAGCAGAAATCCGCGAGGCCCTCAGACAAAGTCTCCGGAGGCATCTTGGAATCTCAATACCAGCAACTAGTAGCCCAAGTTATAGAGCCATTCCACAGAGGCAGGGAGAGCAGTGCCACCCGAATGACTATTGCTGGGAGGTAGCAGACGAAAGTGACCCCTGTTGGACAGAGGATGCAAAGCGCTCACTGGGGAAAACCTTTCTCAATCGACTGGAGAGAGAACGCGCGCCTTCCAGATGGACTCCCAGCAATTCGCATTTAATAACCGACATGGTTAATAAAGATAAATATGTTCCGCGATTGCTGGGTAATAATAATGGGCAGCAGCCTATCTCACCTCCCCTTAACAGCAACCTCATACAACATGCGCCGACTCCTCCTCAGAACAATTTCATACAACAGACGCCCGTACCCGCCGTACCTTTTCAGAGTAATTTCATCCAACCTGCGCCGGTAGCTCCTCGTAATAATTTTTCACAACCTCCATCATTACCGCCGCAGAACAATTTCGGATATCAGGGTGCCACTATTCAAACCCCAGCGATGACTCGGCTTCAGCCAGCAGAACCGTGGCACCCAGGACCCCCATGGGAGCTAGAGACGGACAATAATGGCTTTGGACGCATCTTTATACGGACTGGTGAGGTGGACTCCGAAGGACAACCGCTATACCAATATATAGGTGCTGGCGTGCCCGGCGAGGGCTATGAATATTATCAGCGTTGGCGTAACACGAGGGATGGTAGATATCACTATCAGCGGATGTAGTCTTTCAACAATAGCCTCTATGGGAGATAATAATGGCGATGACAGCTATGCGGGCCACCGTAGTCCTAACCCCCAGGTAGCGGCCACCGGCCTCCTGTCCTTGAAATTCATCAGACTGGGCCATACGCATGGGAGGTTAGAGATTGAGAAAATAATTATTGTAATTGTGGGGGTTGTTCAGGAGTGCTCTGAATAGTCGATGAGTGCAAAAATATTAAGATTAAAGGCCACTTTGAAGACACTCTATTCTGTGAACTTCCTAAAACTACTCTAGATCTAGAGAGGTTTGCATGGCCAAAGAATTCGAATTTTCCAAGATGGGGCATTTTAGTTTATCACAGCCGCATTTTGATTTTCCTTATTTCTAACTTATTCTCCTCTCTTTAAGCACTACTGAGACTGCTGCAGCCACTATTTGTATGCTATGGAATATAAATGCATTTCGTCGAGGGAGAACGCCCGGGAAACGATACAATTGAACTTCATATTAGCATATTGTGAAACGGAATAGTAGTAAATGTTGTCGAATAGCGCTATTCATAATCAAACAAGTTTACACGCTGCTGTATAGATGTGGATATAAAGGAGAAAATGGTCCACTGAGTACAGTGTGCTGTGCTGGTATATACACAGATATACTGAGGCAGCCCAAGGACCCATCACCCCAAGTTCAGGTCTAGAGTCTAGTCTACGAACTATTTGAAAGCGCGATGAAGTGCTGCTGCTGGTGAAGTTTAACTTGGAAAAAAAAGAGTCTCGAGGAAGCGATCAGGAAGCGGTTGCTCTGTATTATAAAGCATGCTGCGTTGCTTTCAGCTCTACCTAGGTAATCGGTGAAGAAGATATATTTCAATGAATAAGGGTTGTAGTAAGGTAGTAAGGCATACCACTCTCAAGAAGTTTCTAGATGGAAATTTGAGAAGTAGAATTGTGAGTCGGGGGATCGAGCAATCAAAAAAATGTAGTAGGTATTGAATGTGGAGTTGGGGGCGGTAATGCTGAGAGGGGCCTAGAGGGTTGAAGTCTCTAAGTCAAGAGAGTTAGCTGAGTCTGTGATAATTGCCCGCACCATCTTCAACCTCATTTTCCACCCCATGCACTTCATCTACATTCCCGCTCTCGCCATCTTCAGTATTCCGTATCAGCCCTCGAAAAGACCATTTAAGTCCAGATCACAATGGAAGCTTCTCAAGATCTCCAGTCATCCTCCACTTCCTCTTCTTCCTCTGATGGCCAACAGCCATCGGCTTCCATCACTGCCACCCCTACGGCATCCAAACCAAAACGGGAGTATAACTCCAAGAAACGCGTCGAGGCATATACTGCCATGAACAAACCGGCTTACCAGGCCGTCAAGGAGGCTGCAAAGGAGTCTCTACTCCACCACCTCAACCACCACCAAGATCTAGAAGATATCTGGCTGAGAGATGCTCCAAAGCCAGACAATCGGCTGAGCAAGACGGGGGACGACCGCTCATATTACTGGGCGGTTATGGGCAACATGACGCCCATTGAGGAGAAGGCCTGGAAGGTCACAATCGGGAAGGGTCGTACCGGTCCCTCCCAAACCGGTAGCCGCTGGGGTACCGAGAATCTTCACATCCTTTACGGGATGTTGAAGTCGGGTCGTGTTCGCCCGTTCTTCGGAACGAGTGACACCCCGTCTCCGGCTACATGCAATGTAGTCACCCAGGGTAGCAATATCCTGGGGCTTGGCTGGGGTCTGATGGGTGACCATGAAGACCCATCAAAATACGACGAGGGAAAGTACGCCGCGGAGGGGATTACTCTCCTTCGGGAACTCCCTAAGGCCGCGGACCGCGAGGTCCCTGGCTTGTCGCGAGGACCCGGGGATGAGGACCCGGAGGGCGAAGAAAATGAGTCTGGAAATATTGCGGTAAGATACTCGAACTTTCTCGTTTTTAATAGCGCTTGAACTCGGTACTAACGGTATTAAATAGATGGAGGATTAGGGTGGAGGACTAGGGAGGGAGGGTTGGGGTTTTTTAATGTTTCTATTTCCTTCTCTTTTCGTTTTTTCTTTAAGTTCGACTACTGCACGCTTATTAATACACACCGGGCGTGACGCCCTTCCCTGCGCTTGTGAGCGCGACTGCCTTTGATATCATATTTAAGTCTCATAGTAAAAGTGTATCCTGTACTGTCTTGAAATGCTTGTGGACTTCCTCACCTTGTGGTATTTTGTGCGTTGG
Organism: Arthrobotrys sinensis; assembly: GCA_036971225.1. Classification (NCBI taxonomy): domain Eukaryota; kingdom Fungi; phylum Ascomycota; class Orbiliomycetes; order Orbiliales; family Orbiliaceae; genus Arthrobotrys; species Arthrobotrys sinensis. Next base: position 629,649 of record JAJTTV010000009.1, on the reverse strand, counting down.
TCGATTCATCGCGAGCTATCACGTCTCCCATGCTCACTCCGCGACCATTTCTTAGGCTTCATCCCCACTACACTTCCAGATATCTCCCTTCCTCCTCTCTGCACCTATAAACTACACCACCACCGACCAAAAAGATGGCAGAAACGAACGGGAATATCAATGGCGAAAGCTCCACTCAGTCCACACTGAAGTCGACACAAGTCACCGAGTCCGGCGTTGATACGGGAGCATCGCGAAGGCCTCGAGACGCGAGAACGATCCACCTGATGCTAGCATCTTTAGGTGTTACTGCATACCAGGAGAGGTACGCTGCTGTCTTTATATCAGAAGTATTCATAGCACCTACTAGGCGTCTTGCTAACGTTTGTTGTGATCCTTACCAGGGTTCCTCTAGCCTTAATGGATATCGCATACCGATACACTTCCTCCGTCCTGCAAGATGCTCTCCTCTACTGGGATGCCGCCCACCCCGCAACTACGACCGGCCAGCCGCCTCCTCAGGTTACTATGTCTGACCTGCGAATGGCAATCTCCGCCAAGGTCAACCATCAATTCGTCGCAGCACCACCCAAGGAATTCCTATTAGACGTCGCGCAGGACAGGAACAAGGTCGCGCTACCACCTATAAAGAAGGACTGGGGCGTCAAATTACCTCTGGAACAGTACTGTTTAACAGGCGTCAACTGGGAACTCTTGGCCGAACCATTAGAAGATGGTCCCGATGAAGAGGAAGAAGATGGAGATGGAGAGGCTACACCGAGGGAGACTTCAAGGAATGAACGTGATGAAGGAGATGAAGAGATGCCAGATGCTGTTGCTGATATGTTTCGAGAGAATGGAGACGGCGACCGAGATGAGGATATGGTGATGTAGATGGTGGACTACGATATTATCTCTTTTTCTCGTTCCCATTTCTTCAAAAGAATTTGCATTACGGCGTTTTCTGGAGTCGTTTATCAATTATCAAGATACCATCGTGTTTTTTCGCATCCTCACAATTGGTATGTATCATATATTTTGCATTTTTAATACTATCCTGTTGTCTTCCCTCCCGTCTTCGAAGGGAAATTCAGCCGCGGGTTCGTCGCGAAAAACATCCATGCGAAAACATCCATGTCATCACTATAAACTTCACTTTTCCCACCCAACCAAATCCTGAGAATGGCCGTCGACATCAACTGGTCGGCCCTCACCACTGGTCCCGATGGCAAAGAATATGCCGACGCCCTTTGCAGCTTCTTCCACGACAAATTCCAACAAATCCAATTCCCGAAATTTCTCAGATCCGTGAGCGTCGTCTCTTTCGATCTAGGAACCGTCCCACCAGAGGTCGAAATACAGGACATAACAGACCCATATCCGGAGTTCTACGAAGATGCCTACGCTGAAGGAGACGATGAGGATGAGGAGTTTGATAATGAGATTTACAACTCACCGGAGGAGATTCTGAAACGAGCACGGGAGAGACGGAGGAGGGACCGGCGGGAGGGACTGTCAGACTTCGAAGGATCATACCATGAAGATACAGCTAGGTCTGCGCCGGTGACATCGTTACATACACCGATACTGACGCCGATGGGATTACAACCTCCTCCGTATATCGATCACCGATATCCAGGACTCAGACCGTCATTCACGCCGGCGGTGGACCAGTTCACATCATCGACGTTTCGTGGTCCGACATCGAATCTTCATTACTTCCACTCCGCCCTAACATCTGGATTTACGGGCGGTCTGACGCCTCTTGCTTCCCTTCAGCAAGCATCTGTCGATACATTCCCAGGCCAGTCGCCCTTATACTCCCGAAGCCGGCGACAGCAGCAACAGCCTCACTCGGGCCTTTCCTCCACATCACCATCCCAATCACCACCTTCAACTGCAGACTCCTCCAACATCCCTCCTCCAATATCAACCTCCCATAATAACCCCCGCCTTAACCTTTCCTCAGACGATACCCACCACACAGACGGAACTCGTGAACCCCCTCCAACCCCTTTCTCAGACATTTCAATCTCGTCCGGACAACCACAACAACCGACCCTCCACTCTCCACTAGACTCCCCTTCCACCCCTCCAGACCCACACGCACCTCGTCTCCGCCTCCGTGAACCTCGTGATTCAGATATCCAAATCATCGCTCGAGTTCGCTATACCGGCGACATTCGTATGGTCATCACAGCCGAACTCCTAATCGACTACCCGGCCCCTTCATTCGTCTCGCTCCCCGTCCGATTAACAGTAACGGGGATGACCTTCGATGGTACAGCCGTAGTAGCCCACATTGGAAAACGCGCACATTTCTGTTTTGTAGACAACGACCACGATCATAATGATCATCAGAATCATCATGGAGGACTAGGTAATGAAGGAGATGGGATTGCAAGTATGTTAAAGGAGATTAGAATCGATAGTGAAATTGGAGAGAAAGGGAAGGGGAAACAGGTATTGAAGAATGTTGGGAAGGTAAAAGATTTTGTGCTTTATAGGGTTAGGAAGATATTGGAGGATGAGTTTGTGTTTCCTAGTAGTTGGACGTTTTTGCTGTAGATACTACGCGGTTGGTTTGGTATGATGTCTCAAGGGGTTATATTAATATTGGGGGCCTGGGCGATGGGTGTATCTATTCATAGGGCGGCGTCACTGGTTGGAGCATTTAGATGGGCATTATTCCACTCTTAAGAATACTACGATATCACTTCACGTTATAACAGACACGTACCATACTGCGAAGAAACGCATAGTGCTCCCACTGTAAACCGTCAAATACCATAATATAGACACGCAAGAAACCTCGATAAATATACACACAAAAAAGGGAAAGGGAGGAAAAGGCAGACCGGTAACATGAAAGAGCTTGGAGAAAATTGATATGATTATACAGAAAGAAAAAAAATGTAGAGTTTCTTTTGTTTTAGGACCGCTGTATTAAAGAAACCTGAACGGAGTTTAGAGGGTCCGCCAGGCAATGAAACGTGCTCCTCTTCCTCCTCCCTCCTTCTCGCCAGATCCAGGTATAGGCCACCTAATCCTGATCGGCTTGCTCCACCCGTCGCCTCCACCACCAATCGAGCCAAAAAGTTTAACCAGTGAGTTTGCGCGAGATCTTGGCGATGACTGTAAGATAGTTAGTATGAAATGCAATAGAACCGGTACAGATAAGGGAAAGAGCATACTATGTAACGCCACCACACTGAAAATAAAGCCCAAACTAAGCACAAGAACAACGACGGGATCAACCTTCAATCCCGGCGACTCGTCGGTGTAAAGCTCTACAAGGGTAAACCACATAATTAGTTCCAGCGCCCTCAAAAAACCACGGATTTGTACTCAGAATTAAACGTACTCAGCATAGTACTACTGCTTCCACCGGCGCCAGCGGCTCTGGTGCTCGACGGACGAGCATTGGCCTGCGAGGCAGCTCTGTCGGCTGCCGAACGACGCTTGATGACGGACTTGGGGCCACCGGGTGGGGCTGGAGAGGCTCTGCCGGTGCTGGAACCGGTTGGTGGCAATTGTGGCTCGGGAGATTCAGAAGACTAGTAGACAACCAGGTGTTAGCCTTGTCGTAAAGACCTAGTAGGTTGGTATATGGGATAGTGACGGCGAAGGAGACGTGAGCGATTGCGATACAGTGGCCAGAAGTGGTAGCGAGCTAGGATACCGTCGATGAAGAGTCATCACGACGACTATGAAGCCGTAGAGTCACAATCATCTTCCAGCGTCTAGGTCCTTCAATCCTGCCACCATCGCCTGTATCGCCTTTTCACGCAGAGCCTTCGCATGACCGAGTCCCAGACGTCATGGGATGCCGTACCATTATGACTGTAGTTTAAACCGAAGTATAAAAAGACGCGCAGGCAGAATCAATTGAATTGTCCGTGTCAGAGTCTTCTCTCGTGAGTATTCGTAGAGGTGGTTTTTATCGTGCGATGTATGTGGTATTCAAGGTTCTGGAGATAACTTGGGGTTTTGGCGGCGGTGGTTTACGCTTTTGAGAGTGGTGTTTGTAAGGGTGAAAGGACACATTACACCAGAAACGAGCACTCGAGCCCCACGCGCCACAGTGGTTTTGCCGACTCGCACCGCCACATATAATATCGATCCGGGTTCAAGATTTAATGGAGATATGGTGTATTGTATGGTCTATACAATGGTAGTATATACAGTTCTAGTGATATATGTACGCAGAACACTGTTTCACAAGTGATCTGAAGTATCCAAGCTGCGGTAGCAAGGACAATTGACTGGTATTATTATACCAGCCCATAAGACGGTCTTTCCCCAAAGCCAGAGACCCAATTGGTTTGATCCTTGACGGCCGGATTGTCCAGGTACTTCATCTCTTCTCCTTCTCAGCCTGTGCTGCAGCTGCAGCTGCTTCTTCCCGTTCTTTCCGTCTCTGTATCCTCTCTGCCTTCTCAATCCGCTTCTTGAACCACTCCTCTCTCGCACGATCCTGCTCTTCCTGCGTGGCATTTAACACCATGCACCCATTCATAATCCTCTGCTGCTCCCTACACTTCCAAACCATGCTAAACGTTCTCCCGCGGGCGCATTCTGCGTACCCTATTCCATATCGATAAGAGAATTAGCAACAAATCCCCCCAATTGACCTCCCAACGAAACCAAACCACATACGTCGAATCTCCTCCGCACAGATAGCCCTAACATTCGCATAATACTGCTCACGGACCTGACTCTCCTGTGCCGATGACAGCGGTAACGGGTTCGCGGATGGGAGGTGGTAGCGTGGTTGCTCGGGGTCTGGGACGGAGCCGGACGGGTTTTGGACGGGTCGTGGCATAATAGCTTTTCTTTTTGTTTAAAAGTTGGAATTGGATGAACCCTATCTATCGTGATTCATGACGGGAAGAGCCTTGTTGTTAGAGCGAGCGGGATGTCGTTTGGTTAGTTCATCGCGGGATGAGTGAAGTGGCTGGTGGTGGGTGGTCCGATATCGAGGTTGAGTTTGGTTTGCGGGCAACGCGGGCACTAAATGTCAAGCACTAGCCACACTAAGCGTGGGCTGTCGACTATCGACAGCGGCATTGAGATATCTGAGATATAGAATGGACTTCAAGACCAATAGGACGGTTTATACGAATATAGTACAAAGAAGCTTCTATAGAGCTTCAAGATAGACAGTCCAATGCAATGAAATACCCCTTCGAACATGCAAAAAAACGACCTAAACGCCAGTCCCAGGAAACGCATTCGACCCGCTAAGCACCACCATGCCCTTCTCCCTCGAAATATAACCCTTTACATAACCCTTATAAATCATATTCGCCAAAAAGCATTCAACTTCCTCCGTCTCAACATCAACTCCACTCTTCCAACTAACCGCCGCCTTGAAATGATCTACCGGAATCCTTGTCTTCGAGTCCCCAGCGCACAAGTACACTTTTCGAAACAAATTTCTTAAAGTGATGTCTCTGCCACGTTCAAGGGTTAAGAAGATACGTTTCTTGACAAACCAGTCTTCGCCTCGGGCTAAGTTTTCGTCATACCCGCGGAGGTCACCGGCTTTGATGCATTGGGCGAGGGGGAGGAAGAGGGATTCGAGGAGAGGGTATGGTTTTAGCAAGATGGCAGAGGGGAGTTGGCGTCGAGTCAGAAGTTTTGTAGGAATTAGATAGGTCAGAATAAGTCTATACAATATTAGTACCTCTTGTCACAGTGATATATACGGTTTGAGCAACATACTCTTTGTTCTTCTGGGCATCCTTATGGCAAAGCTTATGTGCCATTTCAAGATGTTCCTCGGCCTTAACATAGTCCTCATCTAGAAAGGCAATGACTCCGCAGTAGTACTTGAAAGTAACTACATCCGATGTCCTGAAATCCAGTAGATCCGGCATCTCAGTCGTATTCGCAACAAGAGCCTTCAAGATATTCTTTGACAGCGTTATGGCATTGAGCTTGAAGTATGTCTTGAAGAGGATGTTGATAATATAATATGTCCCCCACTTCCTGCTCTGTGCAAGTTCAGCTCTATATCAACAGTTAGTCAAGATCCTCCATAAACCCGCAACGGTAGTACCCAAGCATACCTATCGTTCAAGCAAACGTTGAAAGCCCGATTGATAATTCTAGCGGCATCTTCCAACGACTTCCACGTATCCTCGCCGTTCGATCTTTTAACTTCATCCGCCCGTATCGCGACGTATCGTAGGTATTTGCAAGCAGTATAGAGAACCTCAAGCTGCCAGACCTCCCACAAGCCGTTCTGAAACCCTCGAATGACTGCTCTACCCAGTTCACACCGTCAGCACCCCTTCCCATGATCCACCACCAATCATGTAAACGAACGATAGACATACTGCGTCAAATCTTTCATCCCCACAAACACCTGTCCCCATTCAACCTCATCGTGTCTCTCCAGCGCCTGTGCAACCTTCCAGTAGGCAACATAAACCTCCGCCCAAGCTTCCAGTCCCGTCTTATTTGTAATCTTGGGTCGAGCAGAATTGTTCTCGTATTCGAGTGTACGGAATATGTCTTCGGCGACGCGGGCTGAATTGGTGCTGTAGGCGAATTCTTCGAAGTCGGTGTTTGTGAGGGAGATGGTGGAGGCGAGGAGCTTGCCGTTTTCTTCGGCGTGAGCAGTACGCCAGGCGCGTCTGTGAGAGAGGTTAGTAGATGGTGAGTATCGGGTTCGGAGCTGGAGCTTACATTAATGATTCCATGGTTGCAATGTGTGAAGGCTATATATGCATGGTTGGTGATTGTGGTTAAAGCGCAAAGAGGCAGTCTCGCTGGAGGCCATGATATCACAACGCAGAAGCTAGCTTAGCTACCATTGTTTTGAAAAAAAGACTATAGTATGCTCTGAGCATAGAAACTCCTCTAAACTCTCAGAGCAAGAAATCTGCCAGATTCGTTACTTTTAATTCATGAATTCATGCGATATCTACTAAAGTATGCAAAGTAGTCCCGGGATCAATCGATCAATTGAACCCGATACCATCATCCCATAAAAGCAATCCCAGAAACGCCAAGGCGCCGCAAGCTATGTCGACCGTGTATTGGCACTTTCAGAGAATACCTTTTCTATCTCTTGATAATATCATCCATCCATATTCTAGCACCAATATTCGTAATGCAAGTTTACCAAAAAGAACCAATCAATGTGCCGTCACAAATGCTTTAATCCCAGTCAGTTACGTGTCAGAGATATCGAGCGGATAGTGAACTTACTAGCATCGATCTGCTTTATGTGAGGTATAGCCAGTCGTACTTTATTTCTGTAGGTGGCCGGGCCAGCTGTCTGTAGCGGGTTCGCCTCAAAGTAGACGGTCTCTAGCTCCGCCTTGTCTTTCAATACCTCTTCCACCTCCCTAAACGAACTGAGCTGGTTTTCTGAGGCCCAGAAATCTACAAGATGCGACAGATGTTCGATTCCCTTTATTGAAGTGAGCTTGTTGTGTGTGACGTCAAGGTTTTTGATGTTGGGCTATTTGAGGTTAGCACACGATTAGTACTGTTGGAGGAGGTGAATACCTACCGTATTCTCAAGGCCGGACAGATCTTCGATAGCATTATGGGAGACATAAAGCTCTTCCAGATTGACGAGACCATCCAAACCGCTCAGTTTTGTCAGTCGGTTGGAGGGTAATGATAAAATTTTTAGGTTTGATAACAACGAGATGTTCTACACCAAGTCAGCATAACACCAGCAGAGCTATGGGGAGCAGTACCGACCGTGATCTCTGTAATTTTATTCTTCCCTAACCATAGCTCCTCCAATTTTGTCAAGTTATCCAAGTTTTGGATTTCCTACACCCCGTTAGTTATTTAACTTTGCCTTAAAGCCCCAAACATTTCCAAAATCATACCCTGATTTTGTTGGCCCCCAACTCCAAGTTCTTCAAGTCGACCAAGGTCTCCAGCCCTTCAATAGTCCCAATCCTATTCGATGCCAAATACAAATTCTTCAACTTAACCAGCTTTTCTAGATTCTTAATATGCTTGATAGCATTGTAACTCAAATCCAGATTCTCGAGGTTGACCAGAACCTCCAAATCGCGTGTCATGTGCCCAATACCGTTGTCGTAAAGGTCAAGGTCTTGTAATGTACCAGCAATACTTTCTAAGCCTTCGACCTTGGGTATTTCGTTTTGACGGAGGCAAAGGCGGACGACGGAGGTCAGTTTTTCGAGGCCGAGGGCTGGGATTGATGTGATACGGCAGTGCACTAGGTCGACGTCCTAGCAGATATATGATGTTAGCGATAATTCGGTTTGTAATGACGGGAAGGCGATTAGCGAACCTCAGAGTCTGGTGGGAAGTCGTCGAGAAGATCTAGGCAGCAAAAATCCCAGTTAAAAGGTTGTTAAACATATTATAAAAGTATCGATTTCAGAGTTATACCTTCATCTCGGTCTAAAGATGGCGGCCGCATGGCATTTGCCTCATCTTCGGCAGACGGATTGGTAAGAGCTTCCGGGTTTGTGAGGATGGCACGAGGGTGTGCCTGTTCGGACTCCTCTGGCCGTGGGTCTTCGTTTTCGGTCGTCATCCTGAGAGTTCGTTACACCGAGATAGCCTTATTATTTGATAGTGAGACGGCCTCCACTGTATAAGTCCCTTGAAGTTGGTGAATTTTGGCGATATGGTATTCCGATAGTATCGAGATGCAGGCAAGCTTTGGGGAACTTGAGAGGAGTTTATGGTTGGAAGATTCGGTTAGAATTGGCATGGCCCGCTAGCTTCGCCTTGAAAGGATCCTAAACCTTCCCAGACCCTGGTACAGCCTGACACCTGCATTTGCATGTTACCTTCCAACATTCGGTATGGTCTGATTCTACAATTCCGACACGGAATCTCGAGCTCGGACGTTCTTGTGAGTATTCCCAGAATCCGAACTTTGGGCTCTGAATATCTGGAGCACGTGACCTCGCACTGTTGGAATTGTCGTCACAACACGCTCCCACCCCTCAATTACTTCAGTAGCCAAGCCTGGTCTGACATCCTATTGGGTCAAGCGTTCGATTGTACTTTTTGGCAGTAAATCAATGACTCCCTCATACTCCGGGAATATTCGCCTATAAACTATAAACTAGTCCCCTGTCCTTTCCTGCTTAACTTCGATTTCCCCCTCCACCACGAGGTCAAATTCCTTAAAAGGGCTTATTACCCGACATGGCTTCACTCACAGCTTTGAGCGCAGCTCCCGAGCTACTCTACGAGATTCTAGAAAAACTGGAACAATCAGATGTGCTCTCACTCCTTCTGACCTGCAAATCATTGTATCCCGTCTGTTATAAACATCTCTGGTCGACGTTACGACTTTACCGTAGAACCTTGGAACCCGATGAGGGCGACGTATGTCGCAGTATCGCAAATGTTATCACGACTTTGGGACCGGAAAATACTGGGTTGAAATTCACCAGAAAATTACTACTTCATCCAAACTCTTTGAATAATGAGAATGAGTTCTTTAAAAGTAGGCTGCTACATCGGTTAAAAGCTCTGCTTGCTGCTGGACAGTTGGACCCAACTCATGTCCAGCTGAACTTTAGTTGTATGATACCTTCCCCACCCATAACATTTATTTTAGATTAATGTTCTAATATTGTATTGGCAAATATAGTATATTGGGATACAGAAGCAGAAAGGAGGGATATCCTCGAGTTCCTGAATCATCTGAGAAACAATTCCCAGAAAAAGACACCAGAGCAATTTACTCTTAATATTTCAGGAGTCCCTGGTACAATGATGATGAGATATCTCGACATTGAGAAGATTGTTACTTTAGACCTCGACATACTGACTGCAGACAGCGCCAGCAAAAATTGTGAAGAGACGTTTGGCCACAGTGACGTATATTACTGGGAGAATAAGAGCCAGTATAACATACCATTGGCCGAGAACCTCTCACAGACCTTCTCACGGACAAACAATCTTAAACAATTGACGTTATCCGGGGATATGCGCAGACAATCCCGGGTATATAGTAACCTCAAACTCTCGAATGCCTTGAAAGATGTCCAAACCGCTATTTTGGGCCTACACAAACTACACACTCTTAGCACCCGAGGCAAGATTTTTCACCCATCTTTCTTTATTGCTCCGCCGATAAACACCAGAAGGGTAGCATATACAGGCTGTATATCCCACTCCTGGATTCAACAATTTCAACAATGCGCCTTTACCAATGTGACCGATCTAACTATAAGCGCCACCCCGGGCCACAACCATAGTTTACGACGGCTTAGTGTCGATCATTTCCATGGTGTATACCAGGTTAAGGACGTCCGGTTACGCGGGCTTCAGCGCTGCGAGCTAACCGGATTGGATCAAATCCCCATAATTGGCATGGAGCAGGCTATCTTAAAAAGGAATAAAGGGCTAGATTCAAGCTCAAAAAAAGTTATTGGCAAGCATTGCCCCATATTTAGAGATTAAAGCTTACAGCGGCCTGTTAGATGTCTCTATCAGGCTCTTTCACTTGCAGAATGATCAATCCATGGGAACTGATGGACCCGATTGAAGATGAAAAGACAGCTCATGCAATCGCAGAGGAATGTTTCAAGATTATGCCGAAGGGTGTGGACGACGGTATGGCGATACAGATGGCGAGACTCGGTGCCGAGAAATTGGTCCAACAGAGCAGAAGCAGACTTGAGATTCTCTTATCAGGAGCACAAGACAAGCTTATAGCAGAATATGACAAAAGACTCTTCAACGGTGAAGAGGTGGATGACGATCAAGTTGTCGATGATTGGCTTCGGTTGATGGCGAACGGCCATGGGCGGCATGATGCACATTCATAGACCGAGGCCCAGAACAGAACTGATCGTGTTTTGCAGATATACAAGAACACAGTGAAGAAGGAGATTCAGTCCTGTGTGGCGAGTGTAGCTGCGGAGCTTCTTGGTTTACTAATCGAGGCGGGATCCGGAAGTAAAGGAGAAATCTTGCACACCCTCACTAAGGAGTGTGCGAAAGAACTCAGTCTGCTAAAACTCGGGGGTCGGGAAGGTATCTGAGGCCTAGCAATTCATCTGCAACTTCTAACAGGAAATCCATCATCCTATTCCTACATTTCAAAGAGGAAAATGGTTAAAATTTGAACTCTTCCGGACTCCAGGATCTACAAGGGCCATGACGGCTTCAAAAAGAACGACTCCATGACTATTTGCCAGGGAGATTATTGGGTGATTGAGCTGCTAGCTAGACCGCCTTGGAGTACAAACTGTATTCATGGTGGGCCCCATGGCCACATATATATGTTTCCTTTCCATCAGACTACTACCCTTGTCAGTAGGACTGGGTAAGAGCTGAGCCAGTCTTCGTTCAAAGACACGGTAATGCGAGAACTTGATTTCATCCTCGGGCATGCTCCCAAAATGCTCCGCTATAATCACAAACCATGAAGGGCCAGGATCAATAGGCGGGTCCACCTCATCCCAAGGCATAATTCTCAGCTTCGGGGTGCTCTCTCATACTAAGTTTTGATATCACGTTTCGACAATGTTAGCACAACTGTTATTCGCGAAATTATCAAACCTCAGTAGTAGGAATCTTACCTTCTTCAAACCGCCAGGTTTGGTGGACTGCTGGCCACTGCCCCCATAGCTGGATTGGGGTGCCATTGTTGCCATTCCCATTTTCAGACAATTCGGCATTCATAGGACAAGGCTGCCGTGGAACAAGAATACTTCAACCGTTATTAGCAACAATGTTAATCAGCCGATGCTGAATACTTGGACATACCGATACGTAGTTATATCATCTTCCTCAGGCCGTATATCCCAACCCACAGGTTGGTCCGACCCAGCGAGACGGGTTCCGAACTTGACCTGGCTCCCTGCAATCCCAAGGTACTTTCCATGTTCCCGATTTCGGAAAACCCATAGGCCGTCCCTTAGTTCCAACGTCCACTGGTAAAGAAAAGCAGAGATAAGTATGGATTATAGATTATTTCCCTATAAACAATCTACTTGGGAATTAGGTCTACCTTCTGGTTGTCCCCGCCCTTCCATTGCCACCCCATGACAGAATGCCCATCTGTACCCGAAAGGTCAAGGACGTTCCCCGCCCTTACATTAACTATTTTATATGTTGCGCCCGGCCGGATTGACATTTTTGTTTTGAATCGGATGGTATAATTGAGGGTTTCCCTGTACGCGCACTACATACATATATACAAGGCACACGCTCAGTGTTGGTAAGAAGTGAGGAGGTTGGTTTGTCAATTAATAGGCGCCTACTATGTAACGCAGCCGGAGGCCTAGTTGGAGGAAGTATTACCTGATTGAATTAAAGAAAAAAAAATTATAGGAAGGGATCTGGAAACCCAGAACTACGGAGGACAGAAGCCTACATTGTGATGCTTCAAAGAAAATCAAACGGCTCTGAATGATCCATCTCTTGATCAATCAACCTACACTAGCGGGATATTCCGACGATGCCAACGCATTTTGATACCAACGAAAGCATCTTATATACTAGAAGCTGAAGAGACATGTATCGACGCACCGCTGCAATTTGACCAAGCGGAATCGAAGCGTTACCCGTAGTCATGAAACTTCCAACCCAATAACCCCAGAAATAGAACCTAATTGCTCCTCTAAAAGTCACGAACCTGACGACCACAATAAATTCGTTTGCTATGGTTAAAGCAGGATTAGGCGGAGCGTTAACAGCTTCGGCTGAGCCTGGTTGGCCTCGAAAACGTCTTTCAATATCTCCCCATAACTGTTCGAAATCGACAGTCTTGCAGTGATATTCATTATTATCTGTAAATCTTGCATTCATGCGAGCTAACGACTTGATGCTGCGTTGCGGTAAAGCTATAAGTGGAATGAAATGGTCGTCGTTAGTATCATTGTTACCCTTGTCCTTTGACTTTAGAAGCTTCGCGTGTCCCAGGTCGTCAAGTTGGTGTAGTTGCCCAAGTGCCAGGTCGTCCGATAGAACCCCATGGACGCCACGAGGGAGTGAATTAATGACGTCGGCTGAACAATGGGTATTAGGCTGGTTTGTATAACCGTGAAATTCGACTGTCAGCATTTTCGGCATGATTACTGGTTGGGAATTCTCAAAGAATTCGAAAACTTTGAATACTAATTTATAACTTAGGTGTAGCGAAACCTGTCTCTTAAGCGTTGAAATTCACAAGAATTGAAAGTCTTGACCCACGCCTCCACTTGGTGGGATATATCCCGCTGCCTATGGTAGGATAACTGGGGGGGATTATTCTGGATCAAATAGCCATATCATAGGAAGGATGCGTGTGCCAAAACTGGATAGCCCCGAAACCTAGAAAATACTACTATTTGTACCGACTCTTGGCTTGGCTTAGTAGCGCTGCTAAGATGAATATCGAGAACAATCAGACAACGCATACGGGCTGACAGGTCGAATTCTTAAGTTGCGTATGCGGACGGATTCAAAGACTCAAAATCGCAAAATAATGACTCAGTACAGTTAACCAGTCTCGGTGTCTCCAAAACATATATAACACGGGCTCACCCGACAGATTAATTAGTTTGCGTCTCGACCACTTGCTACGCGTATACACTTCCCAAATTCCTTGTATCAATCCTGCACCGCACCCAGGCCTCGACTAAACTTCCATCAGAAACAAACAGCAACATAGATATAATATACGCATATACTCGCAGTGCAGACCTTGCAATTGATTCCACCCTGCACCGTCGTTTTATTACCAATATGGCTTCGCTCCTGACCTTGCTTACGATCCCTCAGCTCTCCCATTCGATCCTCAAATATCTTGATCCTAAGGATACCGTCTCACTCCTTCTTACTTGCAAAACATTCTATCCCATTTGCGATCAACAACTTTGGTCAGACCTTCGGCCTTACCACACTGGGGGTACAGGGGATAATGGAAGAGTGTGTTATAAAATTGTTGCCACCATACGCAATCGAGGAGCAGACTCTAGTGGATTAAAGCACACTAGGAAGCTCACACTTCATCCCAATTCTTTAACTCGAGGGAATGGATTTTTGAGAAGCGGGCTAGCTCAAGAACTGGAAAAATTAATAACTAGTGGAGCACTGAATCTCAGTTCTGTAGAATTAACTCTACCAGGTTGTACAAAATGTCCCTTGCCATGCCAAGAATTTCTATATTTTTCTTTGCTAACTTAATTGCCTTCCTTAGAAAAGAAGCATAGAGTCCATATCTCGGGGTTTTTGAACAGCCTCAAGGCCTATTCAGGACGAAAAGAGCAGGGCTTCTCCTTGGTGATATCGGTGCCTCTGGAACCCGAAGTCCTTAGCACATGGAGATCTGTGGATACCAACAGGATCACAGAATTGAGGGTGGGAATAAATCGGAAGGTACACAACGAGCGCGATCATCGCGATAGCGATGACGATGGCTATATAGATAGTGACGACGACCCTATGCCTGACAATGCTGATTTATCAGGGGCCCTTATATCACTCTTACGGGACGCGCCTAATATCAAGCACCTCTTCATCACATCCTATAACTATGGGACCCAAAGGCGATACTACGGGGATTTCGAGAGGGTAGAATATCTAGAAGAACTCCAAGGCGCCTTCAACAACTTATCTAATCTGCATACTCTGAGCATAGAAGGCAAATTCTTCCATCCCTCACTTTTCATCTCCCCGCCCGAGAGTACGAGAAAGGTCTTCTACAAGGGGTTTCTCTCTGACAAGTGGTTCAAGGAATTTTGCCAATGCCGCTTTCCAAATGTTACCCAATTGGTCGTATACGCAGAACCGAAGCCTAGTAATGGTCATGTTACCAGAAACAGAGAAGACCCCAATCTTCGGCTGCAGTCTGTCAACGATGTCGAATTCACCGGGCTCCAACATTGTAAGTTGGAGTTTCCTGGCTCGGATATATACTGGAACACCCTACGGTATGCCATTCTAAAAAGAAATAGAGGATTAAACAAGACCTCAAGGGATCGACTTTCAAGCGCTCTTCTGGGGAATGTAAAAGAGATGGCTAGCGCGGCGCTGACTCAAGGGTTTAAAAACTATTTCACCAACGTTGTCAGAAATAGGTTCGAACGGGATCTGGTGGAAGGCCTGGGAGACGAGGACGACGATATCGAAGTTGAGAAATCTGTACGGTGGTGTTTACAAAGTCTCTCGCCGGATTCAGTGAGCCTGGAAGCGTGGGAAGATGCAAGAAATCATGCCAAAGAACTCACAAAGGAGAGTGGAGATATGATCAAGGAATTGATGGACACCGTCACTCCTCACGTCATCATTGAATATGCTCAGAAGCGACTTGAACGGCCCGATGAACTTGATGTGGTTGATGTCACCATGTCATCACTCCGCAAAATGATGAAGATTCTCGAGGATAAACAATCTTGGAACGCAAAGGAGTGGCGAGCAAACGAGTTTAAAGAGCGAGGTGAAGCCCTAGCCGAGAAAGAGGTGAAAGCATATGCCCAAAAAATCTCTGTAGAACGTGTGATAAACGCGATATATCAGACTGAATCTTTGGGGGGACTACATGAGATAATCGCGCAAGACTGTGTAGAGGAATTTGGGCGATGTTAACCTATGTTTTTCATCATAACATTAGAATTAGCTTCTTGTATCACGAACTATATATGATCTACTCGGCGGGCAATGCATTACTAAATAGTATTGTTTTTTCTGGAAACTTCTTCAGCAGAAGAAGTGGCGGTAACAAGAGGGGGGGGTTTTTTTTTGGACAGGTACATGCAGCTGTATAGCTAGTCTCATAACTATGCAAGCTTTTAAGCTACAGGCAGGTTTAAGTACGCAGCATTTCAAATTTTAATATGATTGTTAGTAGAATTTTACTTGTTTTGTTCAGGCGCAACCCCGTGCCTTGAGGTAGTCTCATAATATACGACGCTTCGTTAGCAAAAGGTGTGTCTTGTCCCTGCATTGTTCGGAACTGCCGTTCATAATGTGTTGTTGCTGTGGTATTTTGAAGGCCACATTTTGATCACGTGAGAGGCAGCCAAGACCTCTAATTTTTGATTTCGAGATTCATTCAGCGACGTCTGCCATCCCGTCGAAACCTTCTGTTCACAACACTAAACCTACCATCAGAAAACCGCCTGTCCTCAAGCGGCACCGCTAAACACCATGTGTAAGCACATATCTCCTTATCATGATACTTTTACAAAATCTAACACCTTTAACCAGCTTCAATGCGCAATGCGATCCAGCGCCGCAACCACAAAGAACGCTCCCAAATCTCCTCCCGCCTAAAATATGGCCACCTCGAAAAACACCGCGATTACGCCCTCCGTGCACAAGATTACAACTCCAAAAAGGCGCGCTTAAAGGTTTTGAAGTCGAAAGCCTCCGAAAGAAACCCTGATGAATTCTATTTCGGAATGGTTAACGCGCGGACGAGGGATGGTGGAGTCCTTGTGAAAGAACGAGGCGCTGGGGGCAACGATAGTCGGGTTTTGGGGATGGATACGGTTAGGGGTTTGAAGACGCAGGATAAAGCTTATTTGAGGGTTATGGGAGATGTAGAAAGACGGAAACGGGAAAGGCTGGAGGAGGAGCTGGTGTTTGTGGGTGTCGATGGGGTGGATAGTGGCGTTGGAGGAGGAAAGAAAAAACTATTTGACGAGGAGGGTAATGTTATCAAACCAGCAAAAAGCAAGAAGAAAGTGGTAGACGAAGACGATATGGATTGGGAGGATGAAGACGATGAGGGAAAGGAAAGCAGGCCGAGTAAGGCGGAGCAGAAAGCCGCAAAGGCGAGAATGGCGAAATACAAAGAACTAGAGGCGAGAATGAAGCGGGAGGCAGAACTTCGAGGCATAGAGAGGGAGTTGGATGCACAAAGAGAGTTCATGGGCAAGAGTGCGCCTAGGATGGGCCTTACAAAGGCCGGGAAAAGATGGTTCAATAATGCCCGGAAGAAGTGAAAGTCGACACTGTACATTATTGCATGGGTACTGGCGTTTAGGTGATTGTGTTAAAAGTGCTTTATCATTTGAAATTTTAGCGCTTGTCCTTTAGAAGGATTGTTTATAATGACGGCTAGTGTACACTATCGACTGATCAACCTCATCCATGTTCAAATTAAAGGATTCGAATCCGAGAAGAGATACTTCCGCTTCGCCCCAAGACCCATTAGAGTAGAGTTAGTAAAAGAAAACAAGGAGAAAACCGGTAACGCCTCGACACGCAATAACATCTTGACCCCATCTTCCCAAAAGCCTACGCCAAAACCAAAAACCCAGCGCGTACACACATTTAACTACAGATAAATCTCCCGAGCTTCCTTCGGTAAGCTGTCAGCGGGACAGTAAGGACATTTATACCGACTACCAGCGCCCCTGGAGAGCTTCTGTACAGTGTCTTTGGCCAGCACGTGACCACATGGAATCATCATCGGAGGATTGGAGTCGGTAGTTTGTTCCTTAGATACCGGGCACACAAATATTGAATGGTATTTGAACTTGTCTGGCAACGGTACTTCGACTGGTAGTTCGTTCTGACTTGTCCATTCTGTCTTTTTCGCTTTCATAATTGTTGCCATCTTGTTGAAGGTCGGGAGGGCGATGGCGCCAGCCGTTGTTGCGACGTAGAGAGGTGACTCCGCTGAAAGACGAAGTAGAGCGCAGAATTCACTGGTAAACGAATCAACAATTTCCTGCCATGACGATTCCTTCTCCACCAAATCGGCATATGGTGAGTTTGGCATCCTCTCACGCCACAGTAAGCAGCCGGCCAACTGTGAAATTTCTATTAGATAGCATGTTAAAATCTTTTTGTTGGCCTAAATTATGGACAGTAATGCCACAAACCTGGGAGATACTTGTCCTGGAACTGTGGAAACCAGGTCTTGGAATAATCGATGGCTTTCTTCGGACCATCTACACCCCCGCCAAATAGGAAAACCAAAAATTGCAAACGATGTAATTGGAACTCTAGGTCGCTAGCTCTAGCTTCTAGCTGTTCCTTTCGTTTCGCAGCCCATTCTATCGCGGGGTCCAGTTGCCTCTGTCGGAGGGATTCCTGGATATAAAACATCTCTTTGAACTCGGCTTCCAAGGTCGAAGGGACGGTATGGCCGTGGCCGGTTTCTTTGGCAAATGTCTCGGCGATGTCGAAGTTGCCCTCACGGAGGAGATGCATAGCGATTGCGCGATTTATGAGGGGCTGTTGAGTCGCGAGAGCATCAAATTCGTTCTCATTGGTGGTATGTTTGAATTTCTATTCCTCATGGATTAGTTTCACATAGTAGACTGGTATTTACGACATCCAGCTACCTTATCAAGAGCTTTGCCGTATTTCCCGATGCCTCCATGGAGGTCCTTCAGGCTCTCAGTCGCCTCATGGAATCCGGCTTTGAGCCTTGGCTCGAGGCTTTGAAGTGTGGAAGCGGCTGCGGAGGGGTCTGTAACGGTAGATTGATGTCAGTAGTCATTTACTCAGCCGGAACAGGAGGATACATACCAGCTTCGATGGTCGACCGAGCAGCCATCAACGCCTGCAGGCACCTATCAATGTCTTTGATGGACTTGGACAGGTTCGCCCGGCTCGTCAGCCTGTCCAACTCCTTCTCAATCGCATCCATCTTGGAGCTATCTGGTAGTGGTAGTATGGGTCCGGATGGTAATAGTCGTGAAGATTTGTACCATTTACTAGGTCCACAAAGGAAGAAGGTATCGTCAGCGATACATCGTTGGGGAATGGTGGCGTGGTAGCGTGGAGGAGGCTAGGCTAATTAGCAGTTATCGGCTGGACCGCGGTTTCGGGGTGTGGCGTCGGTGTCAAGGCTAGGACCCCTTGGCAGACGTATACACGTGACTTAATCTTATCAGATCTTGGGAATTGTCCAGTTGCTCACAGCAATAATTACCAGGGTTTCCTGTGAATAGCCCGACCAGGGAAGAACTGGCCGGCCTAGTTTTATACAATTAAGTAGTAGTATGTACTTTCATTGTCTGATAAGAGTGGATGGGGTCTTTTAATGGATTTTCTAAATGGCAACACAAAGGTGTACAGAATACAACAGATGCCTCCAACTTTGCGAAGATGCAGGACTGACATGAACACCATCATGTGTGATAGTAACTTAGCACCAAACCGGGTATTGTAGGATAAGTTTAGGGTCCTAGCCAGTCGTACCAAAACCAGTTGTTTTATCACTTCAGCAGTATCTTGTGCTACAACCTCCATGTACACGTGTTCCTAGATTGCTCATCGATCATCTTTATATCTACCATTCATGCAGGATTCGATTGGTGCACAAACCCATAAATTGTACCACACGCCAGTATCAGAGGCTATGCACAGTAGTTGCCATGAAGCGGAGTTAACAGTTATTCCATAATATCTATTATCTCGGCCGGGTCGCATGGTGGGACACTGATAGAGAACAAAATGGCTTCACGAGAACGGGCTCAAAATCTCTATATCGATGTTGGCCCCGTGGTAGCAAGAACGTGTTCCTCAGAAAAATAAGATTCACTCTCATTCAGAAGCCGGATGTAGCTTACATTTTCATCCAAGTTATCTGCTTCTAAGCAATACCTCAGACATAGTCAAAACTCCTCAGACATTATCTGCCAGCAACTTTTAGAAATAAAGGTTTCTCCTACCGCCATAATCCCAGTCTTCGATATACAGCACTATAACTTACTTAATTATCAAGTACAAATCCTAATCTTTGGTTATTGCCTAGGTATCAGGTCAGATATATACAGTTTCTTGTCGAATCAGCTTCTCAAAATGACCCATACACCCGAATCAGACCCCACGATCGTAGAAACCCTTCGCAAACTCCAATCCCGCGTCCAAGTCTGGGTCAAACCCACAGACCGCATCCTCACTGATGCAGACGCCTACGAATACGACCTCTACCGTGCCGAAAAGACATCAGACAAAGTATCATTCCAGTGGGGTCTCTCACTCACGATCTTTGGCATCCTTGCCGGATCCTTAACATACTACACTTGTTGTTTATTGGTATCAGGGAAGATTGGTACCCTGAATTATGGATGGGGGGGGTGGCTGTTTTCCCACGATGATCTGAGCGGGTTGGTTTCTATAATGGCGTTCCACCTGTTTGTTTTTCCAGGGTTTGTGATGGTGAAAGGGAATAAGCGGGTTAGGAGTACCGTTGGAGAGATTGTAGGCTACTGTATAGCAGCCTTGGTTTTGGCGGGGATTTGGTCAAGCATTTTGTTTAGTGGCACAAATTCGAAAAGGGTTCTTTTCTTCGATTTCAGGCCGTTCAAAGTTAGCTTTGGAACAACGTAGGGTGTCAACGTTTTGGAATTTCGAAACCGTCCGTTAGATCTATAGAGCCAAAGACCCTGGATACGAGAATAACTTAGCTGAATAAAAGCAGGCCTTCTCGTAGAAGGATTATTTGGGCGAAGAAAGTCATATTGCACGAAATACGATCGTATCGATTTTCTATAGATCTACAATTATATACATGTACCTGATTATCATTAAAAGCTAGATCTATAACTAGTTAACACTGGATGTTTACAGAATTTAAAAGCACATATATGCAGAGTATATCCCCTCCTTGACGGGCACCCTGGAACCGAGATTATACAACTATTTCGCCTCGTTTCAACCCCTCAAATAGAGAAAGCTTTGCAGACCGCAAAGTTTTTCTCATACAATATACTCTTTTTGTTTTGGTTAAAGGCACCCCTCGTTTCAGCCCAACTTTGAGGTTTGACTAATTCGAACAGAAAGTTTGTGAGTTTACTTTCAGTCTCGAGTTTAGCTACAGTGGTATAGCTATAGTCAACCCTGAATTTAGTCTCAAATTTTGCGCCTACTTCTCTCCTGCCACCACATATACCCTTTTCGTCGTGACCTATATCCAGCGTAGATACCATTTGAGGGTTCAATCCAGCCCAGACGCCAAGCGTGCCACTGATTGTGCTGTTTTTGAAGAATGTTGCACCGATGCCGACCCCAAGGCGGAAATATGGGTTAACTTCGGAATGGGTTTTTATGGTACCAGCGTGCAAGATGGGTTCCACCGCGAATGTTCCCCAGTCCTTTTTAAGGACTTCTACGCTCCCACCGCTAGTAGCCTTCAACATGATAGTAGGTGAACCGAAATCCATACTGAAGCCAACCGTGAAGTTTCCTTGTGCTCCGGCCTTCAAGACAACGCCCGGTCCGCTCAAGAATTGAGGCTCCAAGCTAATGATGCCTTTGATTACATACCCCTTCAGGCCTTTTGAGACAAAATCTGCCACGGCATTAAATTCCTTGGAGACTTCGACTTTTCCGCTCAATTCAAGTTTAAGTCTTCCCTTGATTCTTGGCTGGAAGGCGACTATCAGCTCAATCTTCCCGGTCTTCGAATCGCGTCCACCAGATGCACTGTACACAAAGCTACCTCTGACATAGCACCCAATACAGTTACCCTGAATCTGGCCAGTAGGTTCAACCCCACCAACTGACGGGAGGACACCTGTAGTGTCCGCAAATTGAACCCTGTCGTTTATGTCATCGTTCCCCCATGTGATCGAGGTCTCAACTTTCGCATTGAAATTCGGAATAAGACTCCACACTCCCTCCAGTGCCGCTTTAGCGGATGCGGACAACCCCGCTCCCATATCGAAGTCTCCATTGTCTTTGCATGCAGGCATCTTTATTCCGGCGGCTTTAGCTCTAGCGCAGAGAAAGTCTGCAAAAATGATAGAAAAGGGAGAAGCCGAGTATCCAACTTCTTCGGGATCTCGTCGCTTGGCGAGCTTGACAACCGGGTGTTCAATGGTTTCGAAATTGAATGTAAAGTCCCCAAGAGCTTCATCCCACGATGTATTCTCAATGGTCAAGACTACGGTCAATTTTCGCTTATCAGGCTTGGCAGCAATGACTTTATGCGGTTTCCTCTCGTCTTTAGGGTTACAACCGTTATGGTGATGCTGGGAAATCAAGAAGAAATAGTCTTGGTCGTCCCGGTTGATCCAGTCCCACTTCTTTACGGCGTACCTCATTGCTTCCTTGTCCTGGAATTCGAGAGTTATATCTTTGCCAATGCAAGTAATGCTCTTGGTAAAGCTATCGAATTTCTCTAGGGCGATAAGAGGGTGTCGTGTGTCCGGCTTCGCATTGAGAGTAGCCAGATGGATATTGTAGCCACCTAATTATTCCACTCATGTTAGCTTCCCTTAACAACTTACTACTTAGCCAGCAGTGATATTCAGAAGAATTCTATTAATTGACCTACCTGCATGTTTCCCAAAATACAGAGTAGCCGTATCTTCAAGATGCAAGTTGGAAAAATCGTCGCTTCGCTTCTGCAATTCCGGGAATAAATGTTCGGAACGAATCGGTATCAATGTGTGAGCGTCGACGTCCGAGTTATCATCGCGACCGGTAGAGGATTTAGAGCGAGCGTATGCGGCGTAACCACGGTCTCCATCATAGTTGTAAACCCCAGCTGAAGCCTGGGTTCCGAACAAGCAGAAAGTTAATGCAATTCGGAAGAGTTTGGATAGTATCATTTTCCTCCCGTCGATGAGACCGATCGACCGTAGAGCTATGGGAGGATGTCGAATATTTCTGACAATAGAGTATCTTCGAGTTTATGCTCCGGGACCGCTTTTGTGGGGCTTGCGATTTCAGTCTGGGGGAAATTAGATCTTTAAATATGGTAGAGAATTTAAAAAGGAAAGACTTGAAGATTAATATAAGATTAATTGGAACGAATGTATTGAGAAGGTAGCCTCAGCCCCTGTCACAAGAATATAGCCACAGCGTATAATCTGATATTACAACTTAAGGTTAAAATATTATAAACTTGTTATAGGCCTCATGCTTATATACTCGGTGATAAAGGAGCTTTGCGGAAAATTTTTAATTGACGACGAAGTAGCACCGATACCGAGATCCCCAAGACCGATTGACCACAGCCATTGTTCTGAGATCTTCCATGTTGGAAGACCATATGAGTTCAATATCCCGGAGAGCTCCATTGGGTAATAGCCATTATAGGCCACGCGCATACGCC
The DNA here is from genome assembly GCA_036971225.1 of Arthrobotrys sinensis. Taxonomy (NCBI): domain Eukaryota; kingdom Fungi; phylum Ascomycota; class Orbiliomycetes; order Orbiliales; family Orbiliaceae; genus Arthrobotrys; species Arthrobotrys sinensis. The sequence continues at coordinate 606,686 of JAJTTV010000009.1, read as the reverse complement.
ATGCCAAAGCCAAGCAATAAGTACTGTATTGTTCAAGTTAAGTAAAATGGCTTGTTGTATTTTGGCAGGCCTTAAACCCTTCTGCAGACGACGGAGTATTAGCAAATACTAACCACTTTTAAACCCCAGCCAAGAGTACATATGTACTTACCCCAGACACACTAGTCGTCAGAAATAACGAATTGCGATTATCGCTAATCTCTGTTCGATCTAGATCAACTCGTCGTTGGGACGAACTTCTGGTAAAAGAGCAGCTAGCGAGTTGAAATTTTGGGGAAATCCCGGCACCAAGAAAGGAAGAAAGGTACAGTATTCGGATATTATCCAACCCCAGAAATAAGTTATATCCCAGCAAAGTTTTAGTCAAGGAAACGTTCGAGGAGATATGTAACACCTCAACATACCTATTCAGGCAAAAAGGTTTATCGGATATTAAATATCATGCGCAAGAAGTTAAACCTAGGCATAATGTTCCACATATGTTGCATCTTGTGCTTGGTGATTATGATGCCAAAGTTCGTTAACCATTCGATTGCGATGTAGTATGTAGTAAGAGTCTTTCGAAGTCCCGAGATCTCGAGACTTACCCATGTATGTCCACATGTGTACGCATGTATAAGAACTAACATTTCTACTAGCATGGATCACAGTGTATACTCCCTTACTGTATCAAATTAGTCAATTGAAACAGCAAGGAATTTTACGTAAATCTATCAATTAAGTTTCTTCCATATTGGTTGTAAAATAAACTATCTTGACTTGAGTCCTCCATCTAGATATCTTTAAATTGAATTCAATGGTATATATAACCTTGTCTATTGATCTATTTTAGCTATACCCATCAGTTTTCCCATGCTCCAAAGGCCCTTCATACCTTTCTTAGCCAACTAGTCTTCTCAAAGAGCAAAAATGAGGTTCTCTGCTCTCATGACCACACCTTTTGTAATCGCTACAGTTTTCTCAGCATCTCTCCCCAATATTGGGACGAGCGCCAAGCCAGGCCTTGGTTTCCGCCAACACTTCCCACAACCAGGCCCTGGGCCGCTCATCCTTTCAAGAGACACAGGGTCAACCCCTTCAGAGCCTGGTGGGCTCAAAACAATATTCCTTGAAACACCTTTGGTTCAAAGACTTGAGACCGAGGTCCGTGAAGCTCTGGAAGCCATGCCAGACGCTGTATTCGACCGGTTGGCCACGCTCACAGGGAACAAGTTTTACGCCTATCTGGATTCTCTCCTTGATGGAAAAATCCCCGAATACGCCGTTTAGACTCCTCTATCCTTGCCAAAGAAAATTGGTTACCGGTTTCTACCATTTTTTATGTAACAAGAAAATAGTCAAGAATTATAACAAACTACCCCGATAATATTGTGTTTTGTACAAGGGATTGAATCTCCAGTTAGATAGAATGAGCTCGCAAGATCGTTTCCCCAGAAAACAGAGACCCTAGTGGTCGCATCCGTAGTTGGGGATATACGCAATCCATCATTGTCTCATCTTCACACAACTTACTTGTCACCCAAAAAAACGTTGTCTTCCTCTTGTAACCCCTATGGATTCGCTACCACCAATTTCCCGGCCAACACCCATAAATTCGTTCTTGGGCCCTGACCAGTTACCCTCTGTATCCACAGCTGCACAGCTACTACTGGTACCCGACGATAACGCCCATCAATCCCTTTATTCCCATCTAAAATGCCCACAGAACGCCAAAGCCTCGAAAATAACCAATGGTGACCCCATAAATAGCGAGGTCCAACCTTCCAATTGAGAGTGCGTGAATGACTGACACCATTATAGGTATTACCGCACCTCCCATAACAAAAAAACTCCCTCGGCAGTTCCGTCTCGGTATTGAAGTTGATGTATAAAGGCCAAAACGCGGTGAAATTAGCCAGAATAATGATGTGTATGAGAACTCGGTGGGCTGCTGGCCTTAAAAGACCATGTTCTTTGAGTCATAGCCCTATTTGACGTAGTATAGGCATAGTCTCGTAGTATAGGCATTGGATAAGGTGATATCTGGGTTTGATATTTGCTCTTCGGTAGTAAGAAAAGAACTACCGGGTCCTAGGTTGTAGGTATCTAAGTTAGAGTAGGCACGCAGGTTAAACTGTCACAGAAAAATTAAACGCACCTTGTTCCGAATTTGGACGCTCACCGAACATGTCCGTCGCAGGTACTAGGTCTCGAGTCCTTCTGGAAACCGACATTTCGGCCGACGTCTTCGTTCATTATATTAGTGCAATTGTATGCGAGCTTTGGGATAGAAATGTATCTCTCTTGTATCAGTGGCCATATCTGATATCTGTGTGTATACAAGAATGGCCATTCTAATACCAACATTGATAGTAGGATGTGTTGCTGATCATGTAGCTCATTGAATAGATGGCTACCACTAATTATTGATAATATCAATGATAAAAATTTTTGGATAGTCTAGGGTTCTTAGTTTATTTTAACTAAATTTATTGTAGAGCCTTTAAGCCTTCTTCATGCTCAGGTGTACCTGTGAGCCTAAAACCACCGAATCGAAATGTGTTGCAACAGAGTCCACAATGTCACACGGAACCCCAAAAAATGTGTTGACGCAATTTTTTTCTTGGCATCGCAGTTTCTCTTCAAAAATTTCTGTTCGCCAATTCGATACCATTCACCATCCCTACCCGTCTACGAGCATCACCGACTCGTGCGCGCGACAATTGGCCCACCAGTCGCCATAGAACAACTACCAGTCGCCAGCCATGGCTAAATCGAAAGCTACCAAGAAGTTCGAAAAGAACAAGTTACCCAAGGTCCTAGAGCAGCGCAATGCCGTCAAGAAGATAAAGCAGCGACAGCATACGTCGAAGAAACGAAAGGCTGAGGATCGAGAATTCTATAATGACGAGGAGGCTGATGATGATGAAGCTAAGAAGCAGAAGAAGAGTAAGGTTGCATCGGCGACCGATGGCGACCTATTCGAGAACATGAGTGTGGAGCAGTTCTTCCAAGGAGGGTTTGAGGTGCCGTCGCAGCCAGCAAAGAAGGAGAAGAAGAAAGAGAAAAGTGGAAAGAGGAAGAGGGACGATGAGGGAGAGACAGCTGGCGGGGAAGGATCCGATTCAGAGGACGAGCAGGCAGGCGATACGGTCGAGAGCCACAAGGACCAGCTAGCGGCACTTGCAGAGAAGGACCCCGAGTTCTTCAAGTACCTACAAGAGAATGACTCGGAGCTGCTAGATTTCAAGATGGCAGAGCAGGACGACCTGAGTGCGATTAGCGATCTTGAAGAGGATGACGAGGAGGAGGCACCATCAAAGAAAGGCAAAAAGGGCAAGGCAGAGGACGACGGGAAATCGAAAATTGTCAAGAAGTCGCAAATTGAACAATGGGAGAAGTCGTTAAAAGAGCAGCATAGCTTGAGGGCGACAAGAGAGGTTGTTCTTGCCTTCAGAGCAGCAGCGCACGTAGGAGAGGCGGAGGAGAAGAACTTCAAATACTCCATTGCAAACCCAGATGGTATGGTATTGTCATAAGTTTCACTCCGAAAACAGTATGCTGACGGTTGATTAGTCTATCACGATTTGCTTGTCCTTGCATTGAAGCGGATACCTGAGGTCCTCAATCACCATCTCCCCGTAAAGGAGCTACCGAGCGGTAAAATGTAAGCTCCCACCAGTCGTCTCAGTTTATGGCCCGTGCTAATACTTTATAGACGCATCGCCACCGATTCTGCCAAATTTAAGACCCTTACAACCCTCTTGAAGTCCCATTCGTCTTCCCTCCTACACTTTCTCTCCAACCTCACAGACTCCTCTACCACAAAACTCGTCCTAAACTCTACACTCGGCCTTATTCCATATCTCCTCTCCTTCCGCCGCTTCCTCCGAGATTTCGTGAAGCAAGTCGTTGAAATTTGGTCCTCGCCTTCAACTGAGGACTCTGCCCGAGTGACCGCTTACCTCGTCCTTCGGAAGCTCATCGTTATTGGCGACCAAACTCTCCAAGAAGCCTGCCTCAAGGCCGCCTACAATGGTCTCCTTAAGGGCTGCAGAGGAACGACTACACATACACTCCCAAGCATCAATCTCATGAAGAACGGCGGTATCGACCTCTTCGGTGTTGATGAGGAGCTTTCCTATATGCTTGGATTTGGTTATATTCGTCAACTTGCCGTCCACCTGCGAAATAGCATCACAAACAACTCGAAAGAAAGCTACAAGCAGGTTTACAACTGGCAGTACGTCCACTCTTTAGACTTTTGGTCTAGAGTTCTCGCTACACATTGTGATGGCCTGAAACAGGCAGAGAAGGGGAAACAAAGCCCCCTTCACCCGCTGATTTACCCACTTGTACAGGTTACACTGGGTGCCGCGCGGCTGATACCTACAGCACAATACTTCCCACTGCGACTACATCTGATCAGATCGTTGATCAGGTTGTCAAGACATACCGGGGTGTATATTCCGCTCGCATCGATAATTTTGGAAATGCTCACATCAAACGAGATGAAGAAGCCACCAAAGGCATCGACATTGAAACCCCTGGACTTCGCAACGATCATTAGGGCCCCTAAGAGTTATCTACGAACCCGGGTGCTACAAGATGGAGTCGGAGACCAGATTGTGGAAGTCCTGAGCGAGTACTTTGTACTATGGGCTACAAGTGTGGCTTTCCCAGAACTGATTGTGCCACCGGTAATGATTGTGCGGAAGTACTTGAAGAAAGCCAGTACACCTGGTACTGGGAATAAAAATGTGAGGTTCAACAATGCGTTGGCCGGGTTGGTGACAAGGTTAGAAAGTAATGCCAAGTGGATTGAGGAGAAGAGGCGCGATGTCAGTTTCGGCCCTGGGAGAATGGATGAGGTTATGGGATTTTCTAAGGGGCTGGAGTGGGAAAAGAGTCCGCTGGGTGTTTATGTGGTTACACAGAGGGGTGTACGGGAGGAGAGAAGGAAGAATTTGGAAGAAGCGAAGAAGGAAGAGGAGAAGCGGGAGAAGAAGGAAAAGGAAAGTGGAAAGGCAAAGCCAAAGGGCGGTAAGAAGGCAAAGCAGGCCGTAGACGAGGAAGAGAGCGATGAGGACGTAAGCGAGGATGACGATGAAGATAGTTTGGAGTTCGATAGCGACGAAGACGACGAATGATCTACTGTATAAAAATATAATTGGGATGTTCGGGGCACAAGTTATTAAATATTACGGTGTACGATAGGAGTTTCCAGTACGAAATATATACATCAAGTCCCTGAAGTTCGCTTCAAACACCAAAATATGCAGCTTTTTTCTTAGGAGAGACATAGCTAGAGCTTGATCGTGATATTTTTCAGATCAAGCCCGACAGCTAAGCTGCTCAAACCAAATGCATACGCAAATAAGAAACCCATAGAAACCGGAGTCTCCGTTTTTATCGTGTTCATGGTCAAGTTGATCAATCCAGTGGCAATATTTGCCTGGAATAACCTGTTAGTGCATTAGACTCTTATAGAGGAATAAGAGCTTTACTCACCACTAAGAAGATGATCAACCCATTTCTATTAAACGCTCTCAGCAGTCTCGGACTCCTCTCCTCATACGTCGCCCCCGAACTATTCTTCCCACCAGTAGTTTCCGAATCACCCCAGAAAATCGCCTCAATCATATAGAACGCCAAAAGCTGCCAACAATTGAATGCTGCAACCCAGCAGAGATATGGCATATTCGCCAACCTCCGTGAGATCTGTGTATTGATCATCCCATACTTGTAGTTATCACTGAGCTGATACAACATCGTCCATACAATTGCTTGAAGCAACAACGGCTTGACGAGCGGTCTTTTGGCTACATTTTGAGTGGATGCCTTCTTCTTCCCGATAGCCTGCGACTGCTTGCCCTGCGGCTGTGGCGGCTGTTGTTGGAGAGGTAGTATCCTCATTCCTGTTGCTTGACCTGCAAGGAATATTGCAAGGTATCCGAAAAATGATGCGATTCCTTCTTTGTTAGCGTTTATGATATTTGTGCGTTCGGCAAGGAGAACCCAATTCTGAAGACCATAGTTGAATAAAACAAGTTGGTATCCCGCGCCGGTACAAATGGCCAGAAGCTCAGGGAACGCCATCCTCGAAAAGGTTGATTGAAATAAGGCCATGAACGGCGGTAGACAGCCAAGGGTCATGAAGAAGTTCCAGTGTACGCCGTATTCGGTTACATGTTCGTGGTAGTCGGCTGTTTTTGTAAGGAAAAGCCGGACAAGACCGATAGCTAGTAAAGCTAGAGAACTTCGAAAGCTTCGCTTTAGGCGAATGGCCAACGGAGGAGTTGTGCCAAGGTGTGCATCACGCAGGATAGAACGAGCAGTGGCTACACCATTTGCGAAGACGAAGGAGCCGACGCCGAGGTCCATCTATACCATTTGACGAAACGTTAACATACCACTTGCGAAAATATATTCCATACGATTTTGGTCCATACCAGGCTCTGACCCCAAGTCTCGACTTTGGCGAAACGTCTTGGGAATACGGGGAAATCGACGGCTAGGATGGCAAGGCAAGTGATCATCATCATGCCGCCCCTCCAGACAGTAATAAACGCCTTTTTCGGTAGATACACGTCCACCTTCTCTTTCTCGGACAACTCTTTTGCCGCATCATCTTTTGGTGGCGGCTTTCGCGGTTTCGATTGGGTCAAAGGATTCTGTGCGAAGTAGAGAATGCAGCCATTGAGTGCGAGGAAGACACTGAAATGTATCGCATAGCCGGCGTATAGAGTAATCGAAAGCAGAAGGGCCGCAGAGTTCAATCCAAAGTCTATTAGGAACAATGGCAGGGAGTATTCATCAGACTGGAAGAAGCCTCTTCGAGTTTGAAGTGCGGCATAGATAAGATATGCAATCTGCAGGGTTTCTGTTGTCAGAATTTGCTGATGCCAAGTAGAGACAAAGCGGGGCATACCGGCGCTACGGCAGTGACAAAATTAATCTCTGTTATCGACCCGCCTGTGAGATTAGAGTAGAATGCTTCTTTGTTGTCCTTGAGTGACTGGTATATTTTGGCCGCAGCGGCCTGCTCCGGAGTTGCGTCCATGGTTGGAACTGAATGAATTGGATGTCGAAACAACGTCGTGAGGGTTCCCAGCGACCGTTATATAGACGAGGAGATCTTGATGGTAGACTGGGGGCTTTATTCAGGAGCTCGTGGTGGAGAACATCGTGGCATATTCACTGGCGCAGAGGCTTCGAGAAGGCATGACGTTCAAGGCTAAGCTGTAGAGTACAGGATGGCCACAGTCAGGCACCAAGAAGCTCATGCGCCCAGAAATTGGTGCCTGGTCCGACGCTTCTGGGCAGGGGCTTTCCCGGCCGCAGCCTGCTTTGGGAAATACCACACGCGAGCAACGCAGAAACTCTCTCATTTCGAGAGCCAGTCTAACGGACCGAGAGAACTGACCATGGGTGCTAAATTCCGAGGTGTATACTGCTCACGAAATCGGAACTTTGTATCTGTGGTTTGCTTTTGCCGGACCCGGGCTCGAAGCTTCTGATCATAACGCCGACAATTCTCCGGGACCAGTCAACAACCACAAAGCAGAACTCCTGGGTCCTTACAAACGGAACATGGCAGGTAACTATACCACACTATAGTCGTGTATGGACGTTTGCTTCAAACGATGCATTAATTTCGTACCCGAGTATCGGTTATTGCGTAGTGATTTGTTCCCGTGTTAGATGATCGTGCACTCTATCGATTAAATTACAGCACTCGTCAACACCCTGCAGATCTGGCATTATACTCGGAGCTCCATGTCATATCTATGTTTTCATAGCCCGATGTTGATCTATAGTCTCCTCCAATATTGCCATATTCAAACCATCTCACCGATTGGTCGTGGTGGAGGTGTATGGCCAACCCGCTACATAACTTTCGGAACTGTCCGTTTCGAGCTGACAAACCCTGAGATCAAAAATGGAACCCCACAATACAATACCCACATTGGGCCAGAGGCGTAATAGGGCTCTAAAGTGTCCACCAACAAGGTCTTTTGCAGGGGCAATGGCGTCAATGGTATTGGTATCCGCCTCAAAGTTCTGAGGTACGGAAAAATTGGACAAGCCTGGTAAGCGAAAACAGTAGGTTTTAAGAAGAGCACTATATCATCGTCAGCACCTCCCGTCTGGTGAAATGCAAACGTATATACGGGGTGCATATCCTCCTCGGAATCAAAGAACTAAATATCAATGCCATACGCTTCCGAGGATCTAAAAGTTTGGAATAATTAATTCTTTTGCTGTTTTTTGGGGGCTGTTTCTTTTATCCGCTATATCTGCTCACATTCATAGAACATGACGAGCCGTTTCGACCCTGCCAACACCAAGGGGCCCCTCTCCCAGGCCGCTGCCAAGTCTCTAGGCGCTAATCTCGGCCTTGAGATCGATCCACGCAAGATAGCTTACACTGAAAATGCATATACTATATATACACGATGGGTTCTAAATATCGCTAGCCTTGTTCCAGGTTCCATGCCATTTTAAGCGCATGAAGCGGGTGTCAGTTAGACTGAAAATAGCTCAGATGACTGGTTTGGGTTGGTTGATTTGAAGCCTGTGGCACTTGAAAAGAACAAGAGAGTGCTAAAGGCCTTTCATACCGTTGGCGAATGGGAGGAGGAAAGCGGCATTAGCGATGAGAAGTCCACCTGGAGCCCAGGGAGCGATGATGAGGCGGCTTTCAACGAGAAGCCGCACTCTAACGTTATAACTGCAGTCATGTTCGCAACTGCGGTCAGGGGATCAGATATCCCTCTACTGCCGCAGAAACAGGGATATCAAAGCCTCGCCATCACATTACTCGGAATCAAAGGGTTATCATTTCTGGCCAGATGAAAAGCCTCTCGAGATCCCATCAAAGCGTCCCGCTCTTTAGACATAAATTCGGAAATCCAATCATCCCTCGCCCTCACAGCTGAATTGATGCAGGAAATCGACACCCTCCGCAACCAATCGGCTCATGTCGGCAAGGCGGCACATCAAGAAAAACGAAATTGAACAAGAATATGCAAAAAGTGAGCTGAGGGCGTTTCGGGCTGACCGACTAGAACTTCATCAGAAGATTAGCCCCTTAGAAAAAGACTTGAGCACCTCACCCGAGAAATGGTGGATGTGTCGCCAAGGTGCCTGGATCGAAATGCGTTCCAGCCCAACTCACGAGCGTCGGATCGCGGCAGTGTGCCTCAAAAGGATTCCGCTTCAGCTGTTGGGAGGCAATACTCGCCCGAGGATTTTAAGTCGATTTTGTAAAAACTTACCTTTCAGCTGATCAAAACTAGGGCTTCCGTACCTCGCTGGGAACAAATGATGTTGTGGAGCATTGTTCGGTGCACGGTGGCAATTGTGTAGGAATTGTTTTGGGGATACCGGGCCGATCGAGTGAGCTCTCCATTCCCACACTTCTTAGCGTGGTTTCTTTCAGACCTTCATTAATTTTGGTAGTTAGTCGATAATTAAGCTTTCACCTAGTGCCCATTTCTTCAATCGGGCAACGAGTGGAGACCAACATTGCAAACTAACTACATCGTGGCTATTGTTTTGTTAGTAAATTTACGTTAAGATCTTAAGACTTTGGTATCGGTGACTCTGAGAAGTATCGATATATATCGTCGCCGCAGCGGCTCAATCATGGACAACAAACCCGTTGGCAAAATTGCCTAATCTGCAAGGGGCTAGATCTCGACGCCAATTCTGAAATCCGAATGCGATATTTTTGCAACTTGTGGTCAGCCGCAGCGGAGCCGCCACCAAAGTTTTTCGCGAAATGCCTACGCACCATTGGTCTCGCACTTCGGAATATGCACGCCAAGACCACGTTGGACCCGTATTTTGGGATGGTGGAGATTGCGAATACAACTTAAGAATCGCATGTGCATAAATGTTGTGACTGCGTGTAATGTCATGTTTGGCTGTACGTGCGCCCCCTGCAGCCTGTCGGACCTTGGGGACAATAATCAGTACGCATCATCACATTTGAGTTAGGGGCGGTTTAAATGCTTGACAGTTTATTCCCCGATGTTCTAGTTTAAATAGAGGTTCCCATCTCCTTGATCTCAATTCTACGTAGTCTCCTTTTTCGTAGGTTCGCGGATATTAATTCAGATCACAGAATTTTACCCTTCCTTTTAAATTTTACTTGGTTGTGTGTCGAATCCATATAACAAAATAAAATGCTTTCTACTCTCCCACGCATTTTCCTCTCTGCTCTTCTGCTAGGGTCTGCCGTCAATGGCGCCGCAATCCCAGACCAAGAAGCATACAATGGCCCTCAACTGGAAGAACGGGCTGCTTGCAACGCCGACAACTTGCTTCGTCTCCTTCGAGGTCAAGACAACCTACCACAAGGACTAGAGTTTTGCAGCAGTTGGCTTGGAAAGGTCAAGACGACCCTCACGATTGTAGGAGCGACCGTTACGCCTACTATGTAAGCTTTATCTTGAAACATTTTAAACCTGCTTTTTAGTTCACAGTATACTAATTTGTTCATATAGCACTACAACTGAAGTATCGACCTCCACTTCAACAAGCCTCTTCACAGAGACAGCGACGATTACAAACACCGCCTACGCAACCATCACCAACACTGCTACATCTACCATAACTCGAACACAGACATACATTGTCTTCGGGAAGAACAAGCGAGCGGCCAGCAAAAAACCGTTGTCAGATCAAATTCTATCCAGCACCTACCCACCAGAGCGAATTTCCAGCGCTTGCAACTGCCTCACGATCGAGCCGGGAAGCACGTCCACAGTTTATTTGACACAGACTGCCGCTCCGGTTACATCGTCGGTCATTATTCCAAGTGTCACGGAAACTTCTTTCACGGTTACAAACACTGTGGCGATAACGACTACAATTACCGAGACCAGCTCCACAACCACGCTTACGACGACCTACCCAAGAGTGTACATCACGGTTTAAGCATCTTTGGCAACAGGGTTTTAATCATCAATTTCTTTCTAAATATCGACGAAAAGCGTTCCTGAAGTCAGCTTGGCTATAAGCAAATGGATCATATATTTTAATGCATGTTGCATGTTAGGTATTGTGTTTTGTAAATGTTAGCAATGTATCAATTTTAGCGGTGTCATGAAGTGGCTGAATTAATATTACGTATTCCTTCTTAACCTTGGAGAAACGAACGGAATAAGGTCAATTGAGAGGAGTACTTGTATGCGTAGGCAACCTGTGTCAAACCCCCTGAGCCGCGCCCGATATATCGATATACCATTCGATGCATTCTTCGCGCCGCGCCAGCACCTCGTAACCAGACCCTTCTATGGAGATGCGGAGTCTAACCTAAAATAGCTATGCAACACCAAAACGCAAACCCTCGCAACCTGAATTCTCAACTGCCATCATTGCATTGAAACTGATCCACCTTCATAAACCACCAAGCTCGATTCATCGCCGTGTCGTGCGAGAACTACGCTATTCGGAACATCAAAATCGGTCAACCATACCATACCATACCATACGAGTACCATACGATGGAGTTACTCTTCGACTTTATGTCAAAATGCTTCGATGCATACACCGCCATCGTCCACCGCGAGCCGTTCATCGATTCCTCCAAGTATGAATATCGTCCACCGGAGAAGATGCCATCCTGGGCGGATACTAGCTTCTGTATCGCAGAGACAACTCCCTATAAAAGAAGAAATGGAGGATTCCTATTTTACTACGACAGCAAGGACCCGAAGAGTCTCGAGAGGGAGCTACGGCGACATCACATGGCTGGACGTAAGTTCAGATTAAACGCTCCTCAAGTGCTAGTCCCGTTTTCGCTAACTTGGTTTAGTCGTCCTCTAGCATCGGGGCCCAAATGCATTAGGAATATTATATCTTATCGGGTATGACGACATGACATCAGTCCCTCTGAGAGTATCATTTTCCAACGGGAGGGAGTACCCAGTGCTACCAGTCAAGGACAACTGGCGATATGCAAATTTTACTAGTGCAGTATATCCAGCATGTCTGTCCCGTTTTGCGACCTTGTGTGTTGGAGGAGAAGAGTTGAAAAAAGTGGTTCATCCGCATAGTAGCTTTACAGAACTCCCACACGACGACGATGGGGGTTTGGGAGCTGGGAGTATCGGGGATCGGGAAGCGCCTGATCTGAAGGTTAATCGAGTCTTAACGGAAAGCGATAATGATGAAGAGAAGGAAACAGGGACCGAGGATAATCTCAGAAAACGCATCGCTTTTGCACCTGTAGGGGACTAGGATTGGCTTATCCTCATACTTGGGAGACAAATCATGCGATATAAGCTTAGTACGTGTACATAGTAGAATCATACATTCTCGCAGGGATCACCGCCGCCAATTGATCCAATTTAATTGTGTCCTCGCCTGTGTGCGTCTAGCCTCGAGACTACTATTTGCATACAGGCAGCAGCGCACCAGACTAGACTACTATTAGCCTCGAATCCAGGCGCTGTAGCCTACCAGGCTACCTAAAACAGTCATGCAACACCAAAACGCAAGTTTATGCAACCGCAAGAGGTGGTATCAGTCTCGTCACCAGAAAGTTCATGTAGTGTTTGTTCACATCGTAGAAGCTGCTTAAGTACTTAGTGATTTACGAGGCCGCACAGTGTAGTAGTACTTGCGGAGTACTTATTGAAACTAAATCTTGTGAGCTGTGGCCGGCATATAAGATATACAGTCAGTCTCGTAACCAGATATACAGTCAATCTTGCCAACCGCCGAGACTGATATACAGTTTGTTCTGTCAATCGCTAGCGTATATAGATATTTATCAATAAAACCTAACAGCCCCCGCAATACGGAAAAGTTTTCCTTTCTTCACTTCAATCATCATTACCACCTCTTATTCCTTCATCATGATTCCACTATCATGGTGGTTCCTACGATTTACAAGAAATGTCAAGGTGAGTTTCTTCAGGCCCAATTACCCTATCTACGTAGTCCCAGCTTTCAGCCCTAGAACCTATCTTGGTGTCAAAATGCTCCCAGATATACAACGACTGCCGCTGACGCTGATTCTTCCTAGCCTCTTTGACAACTATACCGCCAATATTATCCGGAGCCCCCGCGGGTATATATCAATATAAAGAAGGTACACTTTAAGTACCCCACTGGCCTCCGGTCCCATCATACCGGATGGCCAAGCTCGGGGCACGAGAAGACGCCCCATACATCGAGGACTTATTTCACCGCCATGGGAAATTTATTAAACGCGTCTACAAAATGTCCAAGGTCAACGTACACGTGTGTAAAGAAACTCCCTAATACCTTAAGTTATTTATCATTTTCAGATCAGGCTATTAATATCACGTTAATACAGAGGTCGAATGGAGGCCCACATACCATCGACCTTTCCGAAGCAGACCATATGCATACATCCTACATAACCCGCTATTGGGACGATCTAGAATTCATCTACGTCCACCTCACAGTCAAAGCGAGTTATTTTCAGAGTAACAATTGTATTGGGGTTGATTTTTCTACTCGTCGGCCTTAGGATGGAGAACAAGAGATGGTCGTTTTGGTATATCTATATTTTGAAATCTTCAAATTCCTAGGTGGGTTAGTTGGTGGTGTGAATCGATGGAGAAATCAATCGTACTTGAACTTAGGGTGAATGAAGGTTCTACCAGTAATATATATTAGGCTGGTTTACAAGACCAATATATAGTCCTAGACTCTGTATATATATAGATAGTTAGCAGAATTATACTATCTACCTTTGGATGACTACACTCCCAAGTTCTCAGACAACATAGCTAGAAATCCGCTTGTCTACTGTAGCTAAAATAAAACAAATGAGTAAGATAAAGTATAGCACGGCTGTTGTAGCTACGATTCAATGATAATCGAACTGGTAATAGTGTACAGGAGGCAGTACCGCAATAGACAGCTCCAGTGAAAACTGTTAATCCTCTATCATATTACCAAAGGGAAAAAACAGTTATAGCTAGATAGTACGCTCTCATGTAATTAAAGGTTGACGGCCTAGTGAGTTTTTGCATTGCCGTCTCGGAGGTTTTGGCGGTGGCTGCCTACTGCTTTTACATGCATATGCTTGGGGGGTTACCGGAAGTTATCCGGGCTCGAAGGGTCTAACTAACCCGAAATAGCCAGACAACACTAAAACAACCACAAATCTACGCGAGTCTCCAGCTACCTGCCTGCCCACGACACCAACGTCAAAAGTCAATCCGCAACCTGCACGGTTAAACAATCAGGCTCACCACCGCATCATGCGAGAACTACGCTTTTCGAAACACTACGGTCCATCAGGCATGTCATACGAAGAAACCACCATGTCCTCCGGCTTCCTTTCAAAATGCTCCGATATCTACTCTACAATAACCACCTCGAATGTGTTCGTCGCAATGTTCTCTAAGTACTCTTATTTTCCGCCAGGGCGGGGGGTGCACGGATTATACGATGAACTCGACATGTCAGACACAATCGGCCGTTCTGGGGAAGGTAGACTAGCTTCGTGTTCGTTCTACTACAATGCTGCTGATCCAGAGAGCCTCGAGAGGGAACTGAGACGGGCCTATATGGCTGGATGTAGGTCTAGTGTGGAATCTCTTCTCGTGCCGACATTATTATGATACTCGCTAACTTCCTGCAGTCGTTCTCTGGGATCGATTTCCATATCAAATGGGAACATTATATCTTATCGAATACGACGATATAAAGTCGCTTCGCCTGAAGAGACATACTAGAGTCAGCGCGGTGTATCCGAAAAGTCTGTCGCATCTTGCCAACCTGTATGTTGGAGGGGAAGAGCTACGAAAAGTTGTTTACCCGCACAGGAGTTTTATAGAACTTGAACAACTCCAAGAAGACGACGACGACGACGACGACGACGACGACGAGGAGGAGGAAGGGAAAGTAGAGACCATAGATAACTTTAGGAAGCGCGCCGCTTTTAAATCTGCAGGAGATTGAAGCTGCTCTGTACCCGGGACCCCAGGGGCTCTACCGCCGGGAGCCGTTTGCACCCCTCGATCACCACCAGCGCCATCACGATCTTCGCAGCTGGCCACCACGGCTACACCACGGAATCACATTGCTACCTCCACGATTCTTCCACTTTATTCATATTCGAAAATGTCAATTTTCATTTCCGCCTGGACAAGGGATGTAAGGGAGCCCCTTGTCTCGGGGAGTGGAGAAAGAAGTGGAGGGAAGAGAGGGAACCGTGCTTTCCCAAACGGCACCCATGACTAGCCTTCAGAGCTGTCTCTTTCCAATTGTGGAAGCTCGCGCCGACTATTCCACAGTCCCATAGAGGGCGAGCAGCAATACTCAGCCAGAAGCGCCATCCAGTCCCCCCACACCAGGGGGCAGGCTGCACTTGGGATCCCGGTACCAGATTATGTCGAGTCCACCCCCCTCTCCCTACAAGACGGAATTCCAGGGGCCCAGCCTAGGTCGATTTCAGCTACCCCAGATATTCCTTCATGGGACCGTTCAGCCCCCTGCGTAAGGAGAAAATGATTCTCCGCAAGCGTCCGAGGGACTTGAACGACTAAGTGTACATCAAAGATATTTTGCTCCGCAAACACGCGCTATGTAGACGTGTTTTATCGAATAGATGTGGTGGGCCTAAACGTACGTATGAAATTTCTGGTTTCCAGAGCCTCCATATCATGAGAACTAGTTAGCTAAGATGGAGCCAATGTAGAAGAAGGGAGATGAAACAAAAACCTAAGGCTTCCAGGTGCCCACAGGCATACCGATATCCATACAAGCTGGAATGACCTGCTTTTCATCGAAGTTGAGATCGTTGCCGGTCCTCTTTTCTGGGTTGTCGTAGTTGGAGTCCTGGCCCTAATCATTGGATTGCTCGAACATCTGCTGAACGAAACGAGCAGAGGTTACTATGCCTTCATAGTTTTTAAATCCGTGGTGTGGATGTTAGGTACCCTATGGAAAGAAGTGAATCGAACTTGAAGTAGAGTGGTTTTCGGGTGGGCCCCGTAGTAGCCTTCTCCTCATTACTCTTACTATTACATTTACACTTACTTTACTTTTTTAACTATTATTATTTTTACGGATGGAACGAAGGTTCCTTAATTGCCAATGCAACTCCTTTGAAATGTGAAAGACCAGATATTTTCGTACCAAGCTCAGAATATCATTTCAGCCAAAAATGACGGTTCAACATTCAATTGCGAGGTCGTTAGATGGCATGATTATGATGGGAGATGGGTTCCAGTGCTGATCAATTTTATCTATCCTGACCACGCAAAATTTTGAGGGCCCATGACAAATATTGTCGACTTAGCCACTATATGCATTGCATCAGATCGAGGCTTTGAGGATAATTCTACTCCATTGGCAGTTCCAGTACCCGCCTGGCGACTTGCAGCGTCTGTAGTCTTATTACTACTTAAAGTATGGCCCGCTTTAGAAATTGTATTCCAAGATTGAAACCCAGTGTGAAAATACAATTTTGCTACAAGAAAGGTAGCGCGGATATACATGCACGCCCGAGGCATTTATACGGGTAAATTTGACATATTTTTGATATCAATGCCCATTTCGATATCTCTCTCGGAGCTGCTGCGTATCCGCAACAAGCGCTAGCTAACGGATAGTCTTGGCTTCCAGCGATGTATACCTCGTATACGTAGGGACATAAAATTATTTCCTAATCATTCTGCTCATTCCTTCCGCCACAGGTTCGGTAACTAGTTCTATGTGACATTATAGTTCGGCAACTTAGCTAGGTGGCTATTTTGTCTTTGCAACATCTATACTCTTGATAATTGAGTCAACATCTGTCAGATCATCTGCCTCATTAACTTGAGGCACTGGCATCTCTGACCAAGTTCCCTTATTCCGGATATAGTGAATAAAGTCTCTGCCGTTCGTCAAGAACATGTGCATATGGTCCGGTTCACCGTCTTTTGGGTCACTCACAACCGCAAAGGGGTGAACGCGGTCGAGCTGGATTTTCTGCTTCCCGGCCTCCCATTTCTGCCCAATTCTAAAACGCTCCATGATCGTGTCAGAAGCGTTCAAGACGAAGAAGAAAAATGTCCTCGGGTTCGCAGTGTTGGTTCTGGTCGCCACACAATCGATGCTGTTGTTGATGGGAGAAAAGTCGAATTCGGCGGGGTAGGCACTAGTACCCCAACCGCCTTCGTTCCACGTGTGCTCATACATCCTTTCCATGAGATCGAGGCCGATGAGTCGCAGGGCTGGAGAGGGGTTCTCCCAAGGGAGGAGATTGACGCAAGAAAGCCTGGTATTCGTCTCGACATGCACACGGTTTCGAACGACAGGCCCCAATGCCCACTCTGCTTTTCCGCCTGCTCCCCACATGTACTCTCTAAGCTTCAGCTTAGTGCCCACGTAATAGAGCCTGAAGATATATTCAAAATTAGTTATTTGAACTCTATTACTTCGGGGCACGGTTTGACGGCATTACCAACCTGATATTAGCAATGTTGTCCCTGAAGAAAACTGTTGCGGCCAGAGGAGACTTTTTGTGGACTGTAGCGTTTCTAGCGTTAAGGGGTCCGGCTGTAGGGTTTGTTTGGTCGTTCAGATTGATTTCCCCCAATACATAGTCTTTGCTGTGGAGGCGAAAATAGTAAATCCGGGTCTTCTGCTGCCCATCTTTAGTCCAGGATACAGCAACAACAGGGCTTTTTGCTATTGCTTTGCCAGGCCCTAATGCTTGACCGTGGGCAACAAACTTGTCAGTCTTTTTGTTGTAATCGAGCCAGTTGATCGAAGTATCCTTTGGGTCCTGATAAAAAATTCGCTATAAAGTATAGTACTTCAGCATGGTGTAATATTAAAAAATTTGCCCCGAACGCATGGGAAAACTTACTACGAAGTCGGTCCCGAAAAGAATTGCATCAACGCTCTTATAACCCCATTCGGTCCGGTCTTTTCTCACCATCTTGGAGATATCTTGGGAAATATTAAATGAGTACGAGATAGTCCGAAATTTAAAATGGGTTATGGTAATTGTGTGTTTGTCTATTACATGGACCAAGGGGATTAGAGCCAGTGAGATGTCTATTTTATACTTCTTATACAGTTCAATCGGAAAGTAGGTATATATTCCCAAAACGCTCGATGGGCATATGGGCTCGGTCATCCCACATGGCCACAGCTTAGCACCACCATCGATGCACCATGGACTTCACAAAAACCGCGAAGCAACGTCCCAAAGAAAGCGGGGAAACTACACTAACTGTATTGTAGAAGAAGATAGCATCCATGGTCGGCCGCGAAGAGGCTCCCTATTCGTGTAGTGCAGGCATCTCGTATACGTATCCTGCACGCCAGATGCAGCTCTGCGCACGGCAAGCGAGATACGCTGGACCACGTCAGAATAGCGCCGCTGCCGCACGGAGACTACCGAAGCGTGATCGGCGGCCCGCATCCCGCCTCTTGGTCTAATCGGGATCCTCGTTGCGGAGACACAGGTGAAGCTATGTCACTGTTGTCGATAACCACAGAACCAAGCTTTCGAAGCTTTTAGGCTGTTTCTTGGTGTTACACCCGAATCGGGTCTGCACGCCAAAACCGTCTAATGCCAAGGCCTTAGCGCCAAATAATAAGTTAGGTAGCTAAATTACTAGCATGTTGTATATATGTATGAGAGTACAACTTGTCGAATTTCTGATATGCATTCTTGAAATTAATGGAAATTAATACTGCGGAATAGCCATGGTTGACATGTCTTCCGGCAGGCAGTAGTTCCGAAAACCCTGGATTCGAGGCTACGAAAATCTCTACCCTATAACAAAGCCATGCAGAGTCTTTGCTCGAATGATATAACTCCGTCTTATAAGATTCGAGCATTATATAGCTCTACACCTGCACGGATCATATGATATATGATGCCAACGTCACATCTCGCCAACATAATACGTCTTTTATTATCGCAAGAAGCTGTATCAGAAACCGAGAGCAATCAGCAGTTAACCGGGTCGTCTCAGCGGTGACCAGAACTAGTAGGGATCCTCGAGACTAGAATGGGAGCTAGATTCCGAGTGACGATAACGATCTATATCACTAATTGAGTTGGAAATATCCCGTAGTGTGAGTCTAAGCTACGGGCATACCCCGAACGCCTGATCCAGCAGGTCCACCACCGCTATGGCGAAGCACAATGAGCATGTCGGTCTCTCCGAATGCGATCACGGTGCCTACCTATAGGTTAGGCTCTATCCATCTACAAATACCACCTTTCTACGCATTGTTCTTTCGTCTTGTAAACGCCATTGTGACGCCAAACGGACAGATACAAGCCCATTCTTAATGTTCCCTTAAGACAACTCTAGAAATCCTTTCCTCTTAAAAACCAAATTACTGCAATGTCAAGTAAGTCTCGCAGAGGCACCAACATCTATCCCAGATATCTCACAGCCTTACTCTAGATGATACTGGGAAACCCCTTGGCGATCGAGCCATATCCTGGGGTCTAAGCTACAATAACCAGCGTATTTTCTGGGCCTTCCTGACGGATGAGTCAGATGAAAATAATCTGCTTAGCGATCCGGACACAAGCCAGGACGTATACTATGATGGGCCGTCCATGCTTGTGAAATACAAATTCCTTGACCTCAACGACCATATCGGCAACGCCAACGGAAATTTTGACGTTTGGAGTCACGGATTCTGGAATGATGTCCCCGCCGGCAGAGATGGCGATTGTTATCTTGATGGGAAAAATAGGATGATCTTGCACGCGAACCTCCCCGGAACTCGCGAGGGTACGATGACAAATGGCTCCTGGAATGATGGCAGTACCCAGGGTACCTTTCCGTGTCGGCTTGATCTGAACCAATTCGTGCGCGTGGTTGGAAACGACCTCGTTTGGGTACCGCCGTGAGTATGCTAATACCGAAAATATAAGTTCCTGCGCATCTAACCATTATGACAGGTCGCAAAATATTGCAAAATCAGGCGGTGGGTTTAAGTTCGAGGTCAAGCTTGGCGACAATCCTGAGTATAATTACAGCGGGATACTTATTGGACAAGACGGATCTGGGCACAAGGCAACGATTAACCTAGCCTCTATCCTCCATAACCGCTTCCAGCCTCTTGAGCTGGATGAATCCGGGCTTATCCTGCGTGGTCGAGCGATAGACCTGTCAATAGAGGGTACCGTGGCTAACAGCTCAGGAACTGAGATTGACTTCTCGAAAACACTTCGAAACTGGGCCGGCGAATTCCAAATTCATAACCCGTACGGGACTCTCCCTCCCCTACCCTAAGCTTGGTGTTTCTAACCGGCGGTGTAGTGAAGACAATCCGCTTGAAGCGAACGGGTCCGTCACAATGTTCCTCGAGGGTCTTCCTTACGTCGGATACTTTATGGTGCTTCGACATGCTCTCAACGGCAACTTTGTAAGTCTGAGCGGTTATACTTTCCTTCATAATCCGAAACATTGATTGATAGTCTTGGGTTTTGGTAGGATCAAGCAAAACGGGCATTAGCCAAGAACACATATGCGATCATGGTATTTGCGGCCGGTGCAACAGCGGGTATCATGTGCCCCCCCGCCGTGATTGCTGCGATTGCTGCAAGTGCGGGCGCAGGTGCTGCGGCTGGTACCATAGGGTCCCTCGGCGCTATTCTCGTCGGTGCTATTGCTACTTCTGTGGGGACCGCAATTGGCGTATACGCTGAGAGTATTATCAAGGGTACCATTACCGATCCAGACGTCCGGGACGATATCCCCCCCATTACACTCAAGCGCATCGTCAAAGAAGCCGTTATTAATGCTCTTGGTGGCGCTGTTGCTGGTCAATTGGCTGCGCCTGCCAAAAAGATTGCAGCTCAAGAAATTTCAGATTCAGTCCTGAAGGCCTTGAACGATACTACACGGCAGCAGGTTCAGAAAAGCCTAAAGGAGCTAATCTATTCTGATATTGTTGGGAATATTGCTACTGCGTGAGTAATCATTTGGATTCGCGACTCATGATATCAATACAGAGGCTAATTCGGGATTTGGCTCATAGGGCAACACAAGAGATGGTAACCCAAGCAGAGGAAGAGGCGAAACTTATCATAGATAATGCTTTCGAGAAGGTAAAGGTCGAGGTTAAAGCCGCTCTCGAGGAGCTTGCCGACGGTAATCTGGATCTCAACTAAGGGCATAGAACTCCCCTCACCCAAACCTAAGTAGCATACCCGTAGTCATTAAATCGATAGTTATCTCCCGTCTCGGAAAAGGCGTCTTTTGCAGCTGCTTGAGAATAATAATATCTTATGGGAATACCTAATCATTATTTCCAACTTCGTTCTAGATCAAAAACTTCATTACATACCTAAGTTTAGAGAAAGTCCGACAACTGGAGTGCCCTGAGAGGAAGGCGTGCCTTTTTTTTTTTTTTTTTTTTTAACAAAAAAGTGAACACAAAGTCTATGTCACCTTTTACAGGGCCTCCAATTATTATTTACTCAGATAGTCCCTCCAGGAGAGGTTGGCGATTTCTCAGCCATTAGTCCACTTGATTCTTATGTCGCTGAGCCATCAGCAGACTCTAGACGTTGTAGTTTCTGCGTTGCCCGCCTCGCCCTTCAATATAATTGGTGGTCGCGAGTCCCTCGGCCTCACGCGTTGAACGGCTTCCTTTGAAGGCACGAAGCTTCAAACTCCAAGCATCAGACATCATCCACCATCCACTATCATGGAACCGTCAACCCCGCCTCAGCAGCCATTCGTCCCCGCGACGTCTCCGTACGGCAGTCCAGATCCTCTCAGCGATCTGCCCGGACCATTGAGTCCAGAATCTCCACTTCAAACACTGCTCGCGCAGCATCTCCCAGCATCCTCCCAGCTTGATATCACCCCATGCAGACCTCGAACCATCACCCATGAAGAGCAAGATGGACCTACCGCTCCGCAGTCTAGCTGTACCGCCGTTCTCCCAGACTCGTCGATGGAATCGAAATCCGCCATATTCTTACCGTCGGAGTCAAGTCCACCGCCAGAGTTCCACCCGAGTCCTTTGAAGCGACCGGCTTTAGAAACCGTTCAGGAACAGGAAGACCTTGATACAAGTATTTCGTTGGTGGATGCTGAGGGAATAGATGTCAAGGAGCAGGAAGATCTCGATACTAGTACCTATTCGGTAGCTATCGGAGAAACATATGCCCAAGAACTCAGTCTAGAAGACGAGTACCCAGACCTTCCAGCGCTCCCAACAATCGCCGAATCTCCACCTGCAGAGTCCTTCCAAGCCGAGACGTTTGCCCTCTCATCGTCGCCTCCACGGGTGCCTAGTCCAACTCCTAGTGCTACGACTACGCCCAGTGTCCCAGCGGCCAAACGTCGTCGTCTGAACTCTTCGATGACAGCGACAAATAAACTGATGAGACCATTCAAATCTCCATTGAAACCCAACAATGCCCTGCACAATGCTACGACCGCCAATCGTGAATCTCCGCGAAATTACCCACCATCTACTCCGCCCCGAAAAACTGCGATTCCATATACGCCACTCCCTCGTCTTCCCAAGCCACGTGAAGAGGTAGATACAACTGTAGAATCCACGAAACCAACCACACCAGCGGTTCCCCCCCAGGGATCTGCTAAATCTACTATTAAATCAAAGAACCCACCTTTCCGTTCATCCTTCAAAAAGACTTCAAGACTCAGCCTCTCTAGCCCATCCTCACTCTCCACCAAACATCCACATATCCTTTCTTTAGAACAAAAGCTCGCCCAACTGCAAAATTCCGTCCGTAGCGCCAAACAGCTTCTTGAAGAATCCTCGCAGGCGCTGAAAATCGAACAATCCGGGGAGGATGATAAACTCGAGGAGCTTATTCTGAAGTGGCGACAGGCGGCACAAAATGCAGCGGATCACATGTTTTCAGGTGCTGAGCAGCGCTTCCAAAGAATGGGCGGGATGGCTGGATACCGCGAGAGACAAAATCACAGTAGAAGCGGTGGTGGGTGGGGATTTGCAGATGGGGATCCTGAGGAAGGGTTGACGGAGGAGCAGAAAGAAGCGAGACGACTTGCTATGTATGAGGCGGGTTTTGATGAGATGTCTGAGCTGGAGAAGCAACAAAATGAAACCAAGGACACCGTTAAAGACGATGGAGATGTGAGTACTTCTTCCTTTTACGTATTTTCTTTGCACTCAGTCGTGAAAGACACCCTTTCTGGGAACTTTCATCTCTGGTTAACCTTACCCCATCCCTTCTATTTCTCGGCATTGAGGAAGGACAAGTTTCCAACTTGATCATTCAATGCGTCTAATTTTTGTTCCTGTCACAGCATTTTACTATGGACATGATGCTCGCGTCACTCAACATCGACATCGACATCATCGGATATGACAAGCAATTGCAGAGGTGGAGCAAATGAATTTTTTTTGTTCGCTTTGAAGTCCTTTTTTTTACCCTTTCGCCGTCAAGAAGGCTTTGGGGGGCTACATATTCCGGCCATGAAGGATGTCATTGCCCGCGACTGCTACTCCACTTTGTCTTATAGATTGGATCCGACGGTAAGGACACACCCTAGTTCTAATATACTTGTAATAATGTCTAATTGATTCTACTAGTCTCACAAAAACTTGCCTACGGGATGCCACTTGGGATGCTATCGCTCATTACGCCGGGTTGCCGATTATTACTACCTTGTAAATTGACAATAGCAATGAACAAGGAGAATCGACGACTTTTCATATATATAGCTGCATGCTTTGCATCCCAACCGCAGGCTGTGGCCTCAATAGAAATTAATACAGATGACATTCATTCTACCATTAAGAACTCGGCCTCCAGGCTTTAACCAAACCATCTTCTCCACCAGTAAACACTGTCGCAGACTGAATCAAACTCCATTAGTTCTCCTTCCTTCTCATAAAACGAAAAAATGGTAAATGCACTTACCGCATCATCCAAATACAGACACCTAACAACCTCCCCTCTATGCCCACCCACTAACCTTACCACATCTTCCCCTCCCAACGCCCAGGTCCCCGTTCCATCTACTTTCAAAGAATGCAAATCAATCCACCCTTCACCATGCGACCCAACCACCAAAATCCCCGTCCCTGCACTCTCCCTGCCTCTTAATAACATCTCAACGGCATAGTCACACCCCAGCTTCCCTCTTACATCTCCAAACACCACAGGGCTAGGTTCTTCAACCTCATCATTCGGATCCGCCAGTTTATAAACCGACAAGTTTTCATCGTGGGATAGACCGTATATTGCTGTATCGTTTAGAAAGCCGGCGTGGTGGATTGATGAACCGTGGTTTATTACTTGATGTAAAGCGTCGTCTTCGTCAGAGATTGTCATGTTGTAGATGTTTATTAGACCGTCTGTGGAGCCGGAGAGGAGGAGTTCGGTAGTGGTTGGGTGGAAGGATAGTTGGGTTACGTCGTCGTTGTGGGATTCTATGTACGACATTTTGGGGCGGCCTTCAAGGTCCCTTTTTATGTGCCGAAGGTATACTATGTTAGTTTTTTCTATAGATGGTAATCTCGAATATGAAAATTTTGGGAAAGGCGGGTGATGAATATACCATACAACTACTTCGGCACTCGTCCCCGTTAATTCCGTACCCACGGCCAGTAATCTTCTATCTTTACAGACCGCCAATGACAGTATTGGATCTCCGTTCTTTCTAAATACTTTGGCACTACCATTAAGTCCCTGCCTCAGATCCCATAGTTTTGCAGTGCCATCTCTTCCTGCCGTAAATAGTAGATTTGGATCATTTTCGTCAAGTGATGTTAAACAAGTTACTCCTTCGGCGTGAGATGGTGTGCTTGTTGAAGCGAGGACTAAGAGGTTGGATGGATCGATGATGCGGATGTGGTCGTCGGAGCTTATGACGGCTAGGTGGGGGCCGAGGCGGGAGAGGGAGTAGTGGTATGTTCCTGAAGGGGAGGAAATGGGGCTGGAGAGGGCGGTGGTGAAGGGTATCATTGTGAATGTCTATCTGTGGTATTCTGTATGATTTTGGAGAGGAATTGTGTTCGAGTGTCGAGCTGTTGAAGCTTTTGGAGATTCTTGAAATTCTTGCAGGGATGTGAATTAGGTTTTGCGCAGGCAATTTGATTGGTCGGTTGCTTCAAGCTGCCAAAATGAGACCAAGTCAAGTTCGAGGTTCATGAATTCGAAAGAAGTCCAAATGCATTATCGATATCGTAACAATCTTATACCGGAACATAATACAATTCAGCTAGGCACAAAATGCCAAATTCCCAAATATCGTACTCCTCACTCCCCCCGATATAAAGCCATAGCTACGAACTCAAACTCGAGTGCGACAATTTCATGTCAAAATAGACTGTCCACCTGAAGAACTAGAACCCGATCTAATCTTACTCAATCCCAACCTCTCTTGCGCCGGATCCGGTTTCTTGAACGAATACTTCTCATCGTCTTCTTCCTCTGCCCATTCACCGGCTCTCCATCCATCAGAATGCCATACCCAAATTCCACCACCTTGTAGTGTTCTTTCTTCGCCCCCCCATACAACGGTTCCACTGGTTCCTTTGGGCGTTTTGACTTCTAGTTTCCCACCCTTCTTCCACTTCACAGTGAATTTTCCAACGGCGGTTGCATACCCTCCTTCAGCCCAGTCGAGGTCTACGAAGTGCGGTTCAATCTTCCATGTATACCCCATAGGCGTAAGGAACTTGATACCGAGGATTTCAGTCGAAAGGACATAAGTTGGGCCGCTGGACCATCCGTGAGCATGTGAGTTTCGTTCAGCCGAACCGTAGGCGGGGTATTCTGTGGGGGTATGTTAGCGATTTATGTTTCGTGATTGTATAGACCAAGCTTTTTTTACATACTGATGTTTCCGTTAATCGTGAAACCTTCGAGGAAGGTACTATTCGTCATTCCCTCGCCGTCAAGCATGTATCCCCACATTCGACGCATCAGGTCTACCGCCGTCTGGTGCTCTTCCGCATAACAGTGAGCAATAAGCTCGAAACCAGTTGCGAAAGGTGAAATCGTGTTTGGCATCTATAATTCGTCAGTGCGGGACCCCCTTGTATATCCAGAAGGATAAACCTACCTCAACTGCAGGAGCGCCGTACTTATTCCACCTCTTCCTCAAGTTCTTGCTAATAATCTTCGCCCTCTCTAGCGGAACCAATCCTTCCGAAAAGATAGCCCAGCTGTTACCATCTTGTGGATATATATCCCTCCTAGTATCGATATTATCCCGATAAAATCCCTTCTTATCATCCCACAAGATTTCATAATTGTCTTCCATGGCACTCATGATATCGTTCAATAATCTCGCCTCTTCCATACTAAGATACCCAGGTCCCATAATCTCTGCCAATGCCAGGGTTTTCTTCACTGTTAGATAGAATATCCCGTTGGCCTCGGAGTTGTATCCACCTTGACCAGGTCTAAGCCAGTCTGCGGTAGACCAACACCAGAAAAGACCTCGGTATCTATTCCACCTCCTCAACGAGATTCGAAGTGCTCGCCTATACGACGACCAGTACCGTGCCATCCATGCAACATCACCGGAATAGTGGACGTAGTTCCAGACACCTAGTAAAGCGTGTAGATGGTATGTATCACTATACTCGCCGTGGAAACCCATTGGTGGACCAGCATACGGCATCCCACCATCCCAATACTGGTGAGCAAAGAGTGTTTCCAAAGCATTCCTCACGCTATCCAGATCATACGTTGAAACGGCAATACCGGGGACAGCAATTGTCATATCGCCGGCGTAGACCATACGGTCACGCTTGGCGCCGTCGGTGGTAACCGAAGATCCATTGCTGATGGTGAAGTTACTCGCCCATCCACCTGGTGGGAAGTGGTTGTGGTCCACACGTTTGTTAAAGTCGACTAATGAACCTCCTTCTTCTGGGTTTACGGTGGTGAGTTGGAGGGTATATGCACCGGCGTACCAGATTCTGTTGAGTAGGTTATCCGAAGAGTGGAAGTATCCGGTGTACGCCTTAGGGTTTTCAAAGTGTGGCATAGCAGCGTAGGGGACGTAGATGTCTGAAAGTGTAAAGGACGGGGCGGTGCCTTCGTATGTCGAGTTTTCGTTTATCCAAATGGTCATGTATTTAAATGCTCCACGGACGTATATCTTGTCAAAGCTGTTGTTACCGGCTTTGAGAGGTTGGTCCAGTGGTAGGTCTTGGTGTCTAGCATCGGTGGTGGCATCGGAGTGCCGGCCGATAAAGGCTGGGGATTCTGTGAAGCCGAAGGAGAGTTGGAAGGATTCGGTTACATGTTTGGAGGATAGATGTGGACCGTCATCGATTGTCCAGAATACTCTAGATAACGGAGACGCATTAGATAATGCTCAAGAGGATTGCTGATAAGCAGTTATGATCATTAGATCTTACCGTCCGGCAATGTTCTCAGCGAACTCGTAGGTAATCAAGGAACCTGGTGTTAAAGTGGTTTTCCCGCCCTCGGTCAGCCCCTCAGGAGTAGTAACATCCCCTTCAGTAGAATAGACCTTCACAGGCCGAACTATCCTTCCATCAGGTGCCTTATTGTAAGACTCCCACGGTCCCTTAAACAGCGTCTCCACACCATGTCCCTCGAATGCAAGACCCGAAACCAACGTGCGCGCAGCGCAAATATAAATAAGAAGTGCAGACCGTAACATCGTGAAAGAAGTTACGGCCTCAAAAATGCCGTTCAATATCAAAGAACGGCTTATCAGGAGTGGTGATAGGAGTTAAGGGAAGGAGAAGTGGAAGATAAAGGGCGGAGAAGCACTCCTGTTAGCTCGGCTCGCTGCACGTAATCGGCTACTGCCCAGCTGCCAGGGCTTGGGACAGGCAGGAGGCTGGGGATGGCCGAAGCTGGGATGGTGCCCTGGGCCCCACTATTTCATCCCGAGTTTGATCGGGCTAGTTTTGAAGCTGCAAAGGAATGAAACGGATGAGGTTGCAGTAGACTTTGGGGCCTTTGCTATCAGGCGGCGGAAGATCTACCGAGTCCCTCGTGGTGGAGTCCAGACGGAACCCCGCTTCGAGCTAAATGCAGCAGCACTCTTTGAAATCGCATAGTGGCAGAATGGACATCAAAGACTCCCGGTCGAGATATCTCAGTTGAAAAGAAGGGTCTTCTGGACATAACAACGCGAGGGTTGGAGCGAACCCATCGCGTGACCCAATTAGCTGGAGGTCACAGCTGCATGGACAAGGAACAGGCCCAGTCGATGCATGCAAGCAATTTAGAGAACGGTTAGCGCACAAAAGATCAAGGGATCCAGATGCCGTGGAAGGTCGTAACGAGTGGACAGAACACAGCACTGCATCGATGTCATGTTAACGTTAGTGTGAACTTGGACTCTGTTGGACTCGACTCACACTTGCATACATCGCTGACTAAGATATGTCGTGATTGTATTATATAACAGGAGACGGAACACCCGAGGCTTTTTAGTCCTTTCCTTTCGGAAGCCAGCACCTTAAAATTCTGAGAATCTTCCAAAAAGATCTGAAGAGTTTTTGAGACTGCTTGGGAACTAATACCATTGATTGAATCGAGTGAATAGAGAAACAGAACCCATTTAAACCAAAATATAAATCCTTCCCCCCCGCAATTGCGCAATACCTGCAACTCGTTGAGAGCGGTTGACCGAACACCGGCTTGACCCGAGGTTAAAAGATTGAAGCTGTTCGACAACAGCATTAGACATTCAGACTTGCAACAGGCTTCGCCGAGTCTTGAGATATATCGATACAGATAACAAGGTCATAATGACTTCGTTCACTTCAATCCCAATCCTTGATCTTTCTCTGGCGAGGTCTGAGGATACCAAGCCGGGCTTCCTCAACGATCTCCGTTATGCATTAATCGAGGTCGGTACCTTCCTTCCTTGTACATGTACATGTACTTGTACTTGCATGCGATGATAGCTCTTTACAATCAATTGAGCTAACTCGATTCTCATACGGTAATATCAAAAGGTCGGCTTCTTGTACATCGAGAACACCGGAATCTCCAGCGAATTGATCGATCGCGTCAAGAAACTCGGGGTTGAATTCTTCGATCTTCCAGAAGATGAAAAACTACGTCTTGAAATGAAGAATTGTGCGCGGATATACATCTTCCAGAGCTTTGCTATCTGCTTTAATCCTTGAAGTATACGCTAACAATTTGTTATAGCTCCCCATTTCTTGGGATACTCGAGACTTGGAAACGAAATGTATGACCCCTTTCTTTTATATTCACATTTAGTATTAAAATATTGTATAGCACCCGCTTCGCCGTCGATTGGCGTGAGCAAATAGACATTGGCACAGAGCTACCACCACCAAAACCAGAGGATCCGAGGTATCGATACCTCGTGGGACCAAACATTTGGGTCAAAGATGAGCTTCTTCCCGGCTTTAGAGCTACTTATGAACAGTATATGAAAGAGATGGGAGAAATGAGCTTGTTCTTCACAAGCCTTATCGCAGAGGCTATCGGATTGGCACCTGATGCTTTCGATAGGTATGCTATATATCATTACGAACTTAGATTGCATGCGGCCTAATAACGTCTCCGGTTAGATATTTCGAGGGTACCAAGGGGGACAAGCAACAACATAAGTTGAAGATCGTGAAGTATCCTGATCTAGGGGAGCTCAAGGAAGGGACCGGTCAAGGTATACCCACATTCCACAATCTAAACATATCATAATAATGGAACTGGAGTGCTCGGCGACTAACTAGGATTATAGGCGTCGGACCTCACAAGGACTCCATGTTATCTTCCTATCTGCTCCAGGTAACGCCTCACAAAGGCCTTCAAGTTCAAAACTCAGACGGCCTGTGGATTGACTGCCCACCCATCGACGGAACATTCGGTAAGTACCGTACGATATATACAAATTCTTGATTACCAATTCGCACTAACAAGGAAACCCGCATAGTCGTCGCAATCGGCCAGGGCATGGAGGCAATAACCCAAGGAGTCTGCACCTCGACTACCCACCGAGTCTTATCACCAGCCCCCGGTTCCGGTGCCAGATTCTCCATTCCTTTCTTCCAGGGCGTCTCATACGATGCTTCCTTTGAGGATATGAATGTGCCTGAAAGCGTACTGGCTTTGAAGCGACAGATAGTTGGAGGAAGTAAAGACTCCATCGAGTTTACATTTAAGAAGGATAGGTTTAAACACCTTGGAGAAGCGACGCTCCTAAATAGGATTAAGAGCCACCCGGATGTTGGTGAGAAGTATTACCCGGACTTGTTGGCTATGATCCGTGAGCGGGAGGCTAGAGATGCTGAGGAGCTTGAGAGGCAGAGGGAGGCTCGTAAGGAGCTTCAAGGTAGCACAGGCCAGGAGATTGGAGTCCACTGATTGGTACACATCCGAACTGACTTGGGGAGCCCCCAGATATGCAATTCGAGAAAATCGCAATTACATTGAACTTATATCGCTAGTCATAATCGAAACAGAGAAATCAATGGAGATGTCATAGTATAGCAATAGGTACGACGGTAAAAGAAACATTACAAAGATACTTACTTAATTGAAGGAGTTAACCAACATACAAGCTCGAATCCAATATCTAAGTAGTAATCCCAGAGCCCTTTAAGTACAAACTTTGGCTTTGATACAAGGAGCAAGCAGTCAGAACCCAGTTCGGGAACATAGGCTGTCTAATGTGTTGATGTGTTGTCGACAGGGATGACAGCCGAAGCCCTGATGGTGTTTGTCGCGTCAATCTTTCCCGATCCAAGAAAAGCAGTCACCACCCAAGTTTTGGTGCCTCGCTTGCTCGCCCTAGCAAATTTGGGTATCTTGAATTTTCGACAAAGTGCTCTCAACACCAGCAACCATCATCAACGACCACATCACCAATTTCACTTACTAACCCGCTACAGGTTCTTATATCAAAGTACGTTCCTAGATATCACTACTGGCCGAATCATAAAAATACTAATTACTTCTTGCAGGATGGGTACGTTACTGCTCCTGGTCCTGTCGTTTTCGAGAATTGGTTGGAGGAGAGGATGGTGGAAAATTTGAGGATCGATATCACGACAATAATACTGCAATCCGACAACCTTTGCAAGATGAGGAACTGCTGGAGGATATATATGCGGGGCAGAAAATACGACATGTCGAACGAATTGCTGATGGATGGGGTTTCTCGTGACTACAGGTCGTCTTCAGGAATACCAGGTCATCGGCCGCAAGCTCCCATCGGAGACCGATGAGACTCCAAGATTATACCGCATGCGAATCTTCGCCCCCAACGATGTCGTCGCCAAGTCGAGATTCTGGTACTTCCTCAAGAAGCTCCGAAAGGTCAAGAAGAGCGCCGGCGAGATTGTCTCTTTGAACGTCGTATGTACCCTACTACTACGAGAGGTACCTAGAGGGATTGGAGTTACAGATGGGTTAACGAGAGAATTGTTCGGAATATTTTTAGATCCATGAGAAGCGTCCATTGAAGGTCAAGAACTTTGGTATCTGGGTCAGATACGACTCCCGCAGCGGTACCCACAACATGTACAAAGAGTACAGAGAACTGTCGAGAACCGAAGCCGTCCACTCCCTCTACCAGGATTTGGCTGCCAGACATCGTGCCAGATTCAGGTCCATCCACGTATGTCACCTATTCTCGAATCCACAACTTCGCTAAAGTGCACCCACTAACCACTTGTTTGAATATATAGATCCTCAAGGTTGCCGAGATCGAGAAGTCCGCTGATGTCAAGCGACCATACATCAAGCAGCTCCTCACCCCCGACCTCAAGTTCCCTCTCCCTCACCGTGCCCCAATCAGTGTCGGAAAGAAGATCTTCCTTGCCAAGAGACCGAATACCTTCAGCTAAATCTTTTGCGCAATCCTGTTATCCGTCTTTTCCGCTTGTATATTTTCCTCATCCTCCTATTACGCTCTACATTATTATACCGGCATTGACACGTTCCCGTCCGACTCCTTGCCATACTTCCTTTTTCTGTCATACGGTGTTTACTACTACCAAGGGAATTATATGATCACTTTCCCGCCCTCGTCCTCTTCTTTTTTTTTACTCTCATAGGTTTGTTGGGGGGGCTATGGATCCGGTGTACTTCTTAAATGCATTGATGATAGTCTCGGAAACCAAAGAATATAATGATATTTACGGAGAGCAAATTGTACTTCCTTCTAAGACCCTTGTATCCATATAAAAGCCACAATATGCATCTAGATTCGCTACTAGCATGTCCCAGGCTAGCCCCGTATATACGTACCCCAGGCTATCGATATCTGGAGATGTAATCTTAAACAGCAGCGTAAGGACAATACAAGCCTTAAAGCCAGACCGTGGGTTCCAATATTAGGTGGAGCTAGTCTGCATGCATAGTCCCAATATCGATACCGGCCTATCAGAACCGTAGCATTCCAATGTGACGTCTGCCCATTAGTACCGG
The DNA here is from genome assembly GCA_036971225.1 of Arthrobotrys sinensis. Classification (NCBI taxonomy): domain Eukaryota; kingdom Fungi; phylum Ascomycota; class Orbiliomycetes; order Orbiliales; family Orbiliaceae; genus Arthrobotrys; species Arthrobotrys sinensis. The sequence goes on along the minus strand of JAJTTV010000009.1, from coordinate 574,330 downwards.
CTAAGGCCTTCGGCGACAACAAAAATTTTTGGCGCAGCGACATCGGGTTACTCAACCGCGACGATTTGACTCAACATTAGCCCACCTCAACCAACCATCTCCCCTTTAAAAGGGACCTTCTATGAGCCATCAGACTGTACCTCTCCATCTACGATCTCTACCTTCCCAAACCGAATCCAATTGACTAATCTCCATCAGGATTTCTGGCCAATTTACCTCCTTCCAATTGAGAAGCCATGGCGGCCGCCCCACTAATCCCCGCCTACGACTTTGTCGCCCCACCAGCCACCGGTCTATCGATACAATCGATCTCCCACCTTAGTTGGGTATTCCTCACAGTTACGGCAGAAAACTACGCCCAAGCCCTTGAATTCATCCCCCAGAACTTCAGCCGTTTTAATTTCCTCATCGATGTCTCAACACTTGGCACCGACGTTTCGCAGATTAAGCAACTCCTAAACGTTGGAGCCTCAAAAATCATCACCGGCCTCAAACAGCTTGAATCGCTGCGTGACCCGAAACTGCAAATCGAGGATGATCGATTGATACTTGCTATTCCTCGGGGTGATAATTATACCCGTGAGGAATTCGAGAATGCGATCAGAGATACTTCGCTAGGCGTATTTGTGCCGGATGTGGCTGATGTCGGCTCTGTGACTGGGTGGCTGGAGGAATATGGAACCGAGAATCGGCCGCCGGTTTATATTTCTTTCAAGAGCAAGCCGGTTTTTGAGGAAGTGATCGAGTTGGTGAAGGTCAATGCTTCGGTTGTCATTGATTCGAGGGAGTTGACTGTGGATTCCAAAAATGAGGAAGGCCTGTTGAGTGTTGGGACGATCTATGCAAAGGCGTTGAAGAGCGACAGAGCTGATGGTCTCTTCACGACATTGGTGGTGGATGAGCAGGGTGTTGCATTGGGGTTGGTTTACAGCAGCAAGGAGAGTATCTCTGAGAGCTTGAAAACCGGGTCTGGAGTCTACCAAAGCAGAAAGAGGGGACTATGGTACAAGGGAGCTACGAGCGGAGCTACACAGGAACTCGTCAGGATCGATATGGATTGCGATGGAGATTGTTTGAGGTTCACGGTCAGGCAGAAGGGGAAAGGATTCTGTCACTTGGAAACCAGGACTTGCTTTGGATCCTCTACAGGCATAGGGGCCCTACAGGCGACGTTGCAGTCACGATTTGCATCGGCACCGGAAGGCTCGTACACGGCAAGGCTATTCAATGATCCTGCATTATTGAGGGCGAAGATTATGGAAGAAGCCGAGGAGTTGTGTGATGCAAAAACAAAGGATGATGTAGCTTGGGAGGCTGCGGATTTGCTTTATTTCGCCCTCACGAAATGCGTTAGCGCAGGTGTCACTATTGCTGACGTTGAGAAGAACCTTGATGCGAAAAGCCTCAAGGTGGTGAGGAGAAAAGGTGATGCAAAGGAAAAATGGACGAACGGGTCGAAACCACAGGATCCACCTGCAGCTCCTGCAGCCCCTGCGAAGCCTGTTGAGGTGCAAATTCAGAAAGATATCAGCAGCGACCGGATCGAGATGAAACGATACTTCTCTGCTGAGATCACGGCAGATGAGCTCGAGGCTATTCTAAAGCGGCCGTCGCAAAAGTCATCAGAAACGATCATGGGAATCGTGAACCCGATCATCAAAGCCGTCCGCGAAGAAGGGGACAGAGCACTACTAGGTTATACCCAGAAGTTTGATCGGTGCCCAGACCTGAAATCCACGGTTCTGAAAGCGCCATACCCTGAGAGCCTCATGACCCTCACGGCTGAGGTCAAAGCAGCTATCGACCTCTCCTATGAAAACATCCTCAAGTTTCACGCGGCCCAGAAGGAGTCCAAACCGTTAGTGGTTGAGACCATGCCTGGCGTCCAATGCTCTCGCTTTGCACGGCCAATTGAGAGGGTCGGTTTGTACATCCCTGGAGGTACTGCAGTCCTGCCATCCACGGCACTTATGCTCGGTGTTCCAGCTATGGTCGCCGGATGCAAGACTATCGTATTCGCATCACCGCCTCGTCCCGATGGCTCAATTACACCAGAAATTGTGTATATCGCTCACAAGGTCGGAGCCGAAGCCATTGTCCTTGCAGGTGGCGCTCAGGCCGTCGCCGCCCTTGCATACGGAACCGAATCAGTTCCAAAGGTGGATAAGATTCTCGGACCAGGTAACCAGTTTGTGACGGCGGCCAAGATGGTTGTGTCGAACGACACGGGGGCCACTGTCAGTATTGACATGCCAGCTGGCCCGTCAGAAGTCTTGGTTATCGCAGACAAGACGGCAAACCCAGCATTTGTCGCCTCGGATCTACTCTCGCAGGCGGAACATGGAGTTGATTCACAGGTCGTCCTACTTGCAGTTGACTTGTCCAGCGAGGAGCTGCAAGCTATTGATGATGAACTTCACAAGCAGGCTATGGCTTTACCCCGTGTGGACATTGTCCGAGGAGCCATTGCTCACAGCGTCACAGTCGTCGTTGATACAATCGACAGGGCATTCGAAGTGAGCAACTTGTATGCGCCGGAACATTTAATCCTGCAGATCGCAGATGCGAAAGCGTGCGTCGAGAAGGTGCAGAATGCAGGCAGCGTCTTCATTGGACCATGGACTCCAGAGTCTGTGGGAGATTATAGTGCCGGAGTCAACCACAGTTTACGTAAGTGTCTTTGTAAAACCTATATCCCCTATCACCTGCATCTCTAGATGTAAAGGATCGGGAGGGGGCTTAAAAAAATATGACATCGGCTAACATTGATAACTTTGGTAGCGACGTATGGCTATGCAAAGCAATATTCCGGAGTCAACCTAGCGACCTATGTCAAGCATATCACTAGCTCTGAACTGACTGCGGATGGCTTGCAAAACCTTGGCACGGCGGTCATGGACTTGGCGGCGGTGGAGGGTCTAGATGCCCATAGAATGGCGGTAAAGATCCGGCTGGATCACATGGCAAAGTCCTGACTGAGTTGAGGGCGCAGGCTAGAACAAAGTGCTTGGGGGCATTATTAATGAGAGTTACATGTCACATTCCCAGCGGTTTGCATGGCAGTAAAGTAGAGGAACTTACCAGCACGCATAATATCATTTTAATGACGAAGTAAAGTAACGAGCCCGCTCGGAAGTGGAAACCTCCCTTGCATAATATCGAACTCGTAGATTTTAGTTTGCAATTTGTACTGCTAATAGCAGGATGTAATAATATCTTCCAAGACTTTTGTGTTGCCGCCGTCGTCATGACTATTGCTTAGCCCAAAGCTCGGGCCAACTCTAAAATCGACTTGTCCCGATACATATACCTCCTGAACACCACTAACCGTTGAGCTCACGACCTTTAAGCCCCCCGGACCCGCTGGCCGTACTGTCTGGACCGGCCAGGAAGGCCGACCAAGTTCCAGAATCATGAACAACCCCCAATATCACCCCGCATACGCGCCCTCCCCGTCTTTCGTCCCCACTCCCAGCCTTTCCTCCACCATATCATTGGATGAGGAGGTGAAGCTCTATACGACCACGGCTCAGAGGTCGCTACACGAGTCCCTGGCCGATCTTTTCTCGATTATAGTCGCTCTAGACTTCCTTGAGAAGGCCTTTGTGCGGGATAGTATCAAGGAGCATGAGTACACTCCAACGTGTTTCCGCTTGCTTGGTCAGTATAAGACGATTCTCAGCAACGATGAAGTGGCCAAAGCGTTTGTGGATCTAGAAACATTCAAAAGGGAATATGACGTAGGTGCTCTCCGGTCCAGAATCCGTCAATCATTGCCTATGCGGAATATTTTCTTTTCTTTTTTAGTCTTTTATATCGTCTAGAACCGTACTACAAGATACTCCAGCCCTATCAAAACACGACGGGTGGTGGGTATCCGATATGTTTCTTGTCAAGATATGTGTAATAAGGTCCCGGCTTCCTGCATCTCAGCAAGGGATGGAATTAACACAGACATAGCTATTGAATGAGTTCCTTTTTGCTGAATGTGATACAGATCGAGTACCCCGCGGCAACCTCACGCCTCAAAATTGGAGTACCTGCTACCTCCGAGCACCCGTCACGAGGCACCGGCGCCGATCATTCACAGGGTAACATCCCTAAGAACGGCATCACGGCAATCCTCGGACAACCACAGCCGTCAGCCGGTCCATCTGCGAAGGCGGTCGCAGAGTGTACCCAAAACTTCATCACTTTTATGGACGCCCTATCTTTGGATTTCAAGGCGAAAGATCAGTTACATCCTCTGCTGTCGGAGCTCATGAGCAGTCTTAATAACGTTTCCAACGGGGATTTCGAGGGTAGAGGGAACCTAGTGCATTGGTTGATAAAACTGAACGGCATGAAAGCGACGGAGGAAATGGACCAGGAAGACGCACGCCAGATGTCCTTTGACGTGGATCACGCATATCAAGCTTTCTTTAGGACACTCGAATGAACAAGGCCAATGGCGGAACTTTCCGGTCAGGGTTATTTTTCACGACTCGATTTCGCAGTTCGAAACCGCAAGCTGCCTGTACATTGTACAAATAGGCTCGTGAAATGCATCAAGTTCGTGACCAAGGGTAGCTACAGGATTGTAAGGCGCTCTGACTCTCACCCCTCGACATCTGCGGATTTGCGAGAAGGAACCTTGCTTTTTGCATTCAAGGATTGGCTGTATTACTCGATCTTGCATGAGCGAAGGCGTCGGATTCCTGCAGGATGAGCCCGTTTCAGAAGGCCGCAGACAGCGTGCGTCCGGCTTCAAGTCAAGTGATTTACAACTTCATCTTGCATTCGTATTTTTTTTCATTCCCCCTCAAGGATTATAAAAGTCAGGAAATGATGACCGCATTCGGGTATTTGCACCGGCAGAAAATAGCCGCGCTGTCATATACATAGTATATCATTCTTTTTTTTTTTTAGCACAGACGTCGTTCGAAGCTCCGTTAATGAAACCCCCAATATCGAAAAGAGATTATGGCCAACGAAGACACCATCTTTTGACACGGAATATCCGTTTCTTCTCAGAAAGTTAACGGGAAAATTGTCAGCTTTCGATTCGTTGGAAAAAGCCGTACCAGGTTCGCCCACGCTTCCTAACTTGAAATCGAGCATATCAAAAACGGCCACTTGATATGCAGGGAGTTAACGGTCAACCCTGCCCCATCCGAGCGAAGGTTCTCCTGCCGAGGGTACGCAATTCATTCTGATTGGAATGCATATCCACCCTCTATGCCACCGAACCGTGCCGCGCATTTACATGGGAAAGGCCTGCAAAAGAGGAACCACCTTCATCGAGCTTTTAACTTTGCAAGGACGAGCTCGCAAAAAAGGGCACTAGAGCAAACTCCACGCCGCCGGTTTAGCATGGAACTCAAAATGCTCAGGCGCGGTGGCGCCCAAATACTTCCTTCTAAACGAGTCGTAAGACAAATGATGGATCCCACTAAGGAACGAAAGGCCTAAGCTCAAAAAAGGTCACGAAAATAAATTAACTCCTTGACAGGCGGATCAAACGGAACGGCTTGGATTTCGATGATCGAGCTTGCGTGTTTCCCTTCCGCCAGCCCATCCCTTTCGCTCACACCCACCCGACGCACCCTTGCAACCAATCGAAAGGTTTGTGCGTTAAAACCCTCCTTTGGAGACGGTTTGGAAACGCCGGACAGTGCAGAAGGGAAAAAAAACGAAATGCAATGCAAATGCAAAATGCACTGGAAAAAAGAAGGTCCGACGATAGCCTAACGAGCGAGCGCGCAGGCGGGACCATGCAATCCTGCAGCTGTGCATGGTACTTGTACATCCGAAGCAGGAGGGACATTGGAAGCGGGTAGTTAGGCTCGAGCAGATAGCGAGATGTTCCTTGAGGTCTTATTCTTAATCAGATGGTTGTAATGTACCCATTTTCAGCGTGTTTTGAGCTTGGGGTTCGAAACATTTCCTCCATATTCCATTCTCCACAGACATTTTTCTTTTTTTCCTCGGATTTTATACACTCTCGAACCACCTCGCTTCGGCCCACTTCCCTTTCCTCATGGCCGCCCTCGCCGCTTTTTTTCCCCCTCGATACCCATTCCTTGCCGTGGTTGAGGTCTCGATCCAGCATCAAGATACGAGAGCAGTCTCAATCCGTTTCAATTGACGCATTTTTTGGGAGTGGTCTAGGTTATAAATGGTCTTTTTTGCTGCATTTGCCCTTAACGTTAGGAAGGTGGTGTTACGTTTCACGAAAACAGCCTTGCCGCGACATGGTCACTCTAATCTCGTGATAATCCTTTCCTTTCGCTCTCGCCCTCTCTCACCCGGCACATGAATCCTCTCATCCAAGATCGTAGAAACGGTAAATCGGTTCGAAATTTCGTCAATGGTGGGATATATATACCCTAGTTTGTGTAATCGATCGATCATGTAGGCTAGCCGTGTGTCGAAACGGTTTGACATATATCTCGCCTCGGCGCCGGCCGTTAGAACTGTTCGAGAATTGTCGTACCAGCATGGTTCAAGGTATCTGAGTATATTGCAAAGGAGACCTGGACCTAGACGGAAGGGAAGAAATTTTTAGCAAAAGAGCTAGGAACTTGAAAATGAAACAACAGGATTTTTTGTTAATTGAGAAAGCAAAAAAAAGAGACCGAAAACAAAAATAGCGGGAAAAGGAAAGCAGCCGTTTCGAGTTCTTGCTTTCTTTTTCAATTATTATTTTTCTGGTGGAGCTTTAAGAGAAACCTAGGTATGGGTTTTTGGGTATGAATGTCAAGAGTGGTGGTGGACCATCGTGAAGCTTGCAAGCTTGCTTTGACACCTTGCTTTGCAAGGAACGGATAAATCCATGGAAATTTTTCAGATTAATTGAAAAGTTTGCTAACCGATGATGCTGACAGCTTCATCATTTTTTTGCTCCCCTTGCTTCCCGAGCTCTTCCAAAAAGCCAATATCAAATCCAATATCGAAAGCAAAAAAAAAAAAAAAAGTTGGGGGGTAAGTGGTGGGGTGGACTTATGCAAGGAAGAGTGAGTGTGGTGGAACTTCAATTAATTCGTGACATTCTTTCTCTTTGAAATTTTCTTTTCTATCTACGCAGGAGCAAAGCAAAGCGACATCGTGACAATTAGGAAATAATATTTCAAATTCGAGTTCTCAGTTCCATGAGCATAACATAGCATCACATTGCGCGGGAAAACAGTAGGATAATAAAAAATAAAATAAAAAAATCAGTAGGCTTTTTTTTGGAGGATTTTGTCCATAACCCGTGTAAGGAAAAGTATCTTCAACCAAATATCTTTGAGCAAATTTACGCCAACGTACAAAAAAAAAAAAAAAAAAACCAATTTTTAGTTCCCTTTTTGATAGAAAGAAGACATATAGAAAGACTCAACCCCAGAAAGGAAGCCAGGACATGACATGTCGTGATATTAGAATCAATATTGTGAATAGACGGCGCAAAAAAAAAAAAGTAACTCCGTTGGAACACCTGCTTTCTTGAGAACAGAGGCCGCCCACACATGATAAAGGAAATATACCCAAATTAACCGGTGTGAGATCAAAGCAAATCCCGATACAAAAGAAAGGCACAGGAAAATCAAGAAAAGGCTCAGCGATTAGAGGAGACTAATGACAGTTGAGAGGGGTTAAATGCAGAAAGGTATGCAGGATGGTCCTTCTTTCTTCGTTGGAGCGATGTTGCGGGACAAGTGGGGTCGGCGTGGTGGATTAGGTAGCTGTAATGTCGGCGTCCCATATTTTCGGCTGATGGTGGTGGCGGGAAATCCATCTTTTCGACCATGAGCTCGAGATCAGCTGCATGAAATTGACCTTTCTCGGAGCGTATGTATAAGGCGAGGTGAATTAAGATGTGGATTTTGACAGTTCGCTCGCTCGCTCGGATCGGAAAAATGGCAATTAAAGGATAAAAATTAAGAAATCCTGTCAGGTCCCCAGATAAGGAAAAAACGAAAGAAAACAACCATAACGCTCGGAAATGAAAAACCCAAAAAACAGGCGGAGTAAGCAGACGGTTCTGTCCGTTGGCCGTGATGTCAGGTGAATGGGATGCAACCGACTCGAGTCCGTCCAGGCGTCTAATTTGATGTTGGTGTTCGTAAAACAGGCCATGGCGTGATAAGGTATGGATTATCCGGCGGGTGCCATGTGCAAGCCTCAAATGCCCATGTGGAGAAGTTTAAGATTATTCTCCTTCACGATGCCTGCTTGGTTGCGTTCACGGTAGGAATTGTCTGGACTCCGGATATAATGCTGAGATTCTTTGGGCTGTAGAGTTGAGGCGACGACACCACCACGGAGAGCTTTTATTAAGTAATTTTCCTGCTTATTCAGGACGGTAAGGCGGGATGCAGGAATATCTTCGAACGGACAACGGCTAGATATCCCATACGAAGGAAGAAAAGGGCTTGTCAGCACTCATATAATAATTGAAGCAATTAAGCAACTCGCCTGCCAATTGGCAGTTCGACGGTTCGGCATAACACATGGGAATGCGCAAAACTTACCCAAGACGAAAGGTGGGAAGCAGGAGGAGGAGAACATCATTTTCTGCAAATGTAGTCGGAATTTCCGTAGGCCGCTAGACAGAACCCACTCCTCTTCGTAGGCGGCCATGGCAGCCGCGAGCGGTTGTCACGATCCCTTTGCCTCGCAATCCTCGCACTTGTAATCATGTTGGACTATTTTCTCTTTCGGGACGCAACTTGAGGACGTTCTCGATGCAGCGCACGTGACTTTGGTGGAAGTCTTGTGGCCACAGCTGTAAACTGAGACGAGATTCTGGCACATTGTGAGGGTCGTGCGTGTGTAGCAAAAATGTGGAGCTACCAGGTCGGCCCCAGGGATCTTTCTTCCTGCAGAACTAGCTCCGTTTGCAACTGACCGCACACTGAGCAAGAGGAAGAAGGGGAAAAGTTTCCGCACAGTCGTAGAGGCTATTGATTGAGCTATCGAGAGTCTGAAATCCGCAGCGTGCTATAGCTTAAGCTTGTCGTCCCAAGCGGTCTCGATCTTTGTGACATAAATATATAAGGCGGTGGAAATTTTTATGGGGTCTGGTTTGAGGTACCAACAACGCTCCCTGTCGAGTGTTCGCGACGAATGGGAAGGCTTCAAGGAGAGGTCGAAAAAGTGGATACGCAGGAGGAATGAGAAGACTAAAGAAGATCTGGATGCAAGAGAGGTATGCCTTCTTTTATAAAGATCCAGTCATGAACCCGACAACGCGGTTCCGGTCCGTAGGTGGTGCCATTGTTGCCAAAGGGAAGATAGCCCGTAGATATCTCCTGAAGGGATGCGGATGAGGTTGCGTCGTGCCCTACCGCAGGTGGGGTGTCTCGCAAAATAATAAATTATACCTACCATGGGGATATAAGGTGACTTCGCCATTAGCATGGACTGACGCCCATTGATTCGATCAAAGTTTCGTCCGTTGGATACGGTACATACCTACACCGTGCATCCTAGCCAGAAACCCCAGCGGGCCTGCCCTGCAGCCTGTTCCTTTGCTCTTTGCTCTTGCTGCTTGTGAACTCGAGCTACGACTATTGAAGCTAGCCGGCACCTTGCGTGGTAGACACGGCAAAGAATTCATGTACTCAGAAATAGGCCCTTGGTTGGCTCCTTGTTAGTGGCGCAAGGCAAGGCTTCCCCAATCTCGACTGATTTGCATTCGCATGGTGGACGGGAAGCATCCAGCTTGGCCTATTCGCCAGATTCACTTAAGTTAACTTTTCCTCAGCATCCGTCGTATTGTATCATATCATACCATGGCATGGCCAGCCATGACACGGCGAAGGGGGCAAAGACGGTTACCTGGTAAATTTAATTGACTGGAAGCAAGATCAAAACTCTGAACATCGTATGCGCTCCAGACTGGTTTAGCGTAGTTCTGGGCCTGTCGGCAGCTTGACCTTGAATGGGCACTCCGAAAGATGTATGACGGTCTAGAGCTCGCACACTACCTATCATGGGGTCAACGGGACTAACGCAACACGATAGCGTCCGCACCCCCAGTCCCTTAGGCCTTCTTGCGTGCTCTCGGCTTTGATCGAGGATGAATTGGGTATGATACCGAGATCGATAGGTCAGGTCGAATTCCAGTTGTTCCAAATTTTGTTTCAATTCAATTTCAATTTCAATCATTCAATCATTCAATATTATTTCACCCGTCATCCGAAGACTTGACACACTACCCCCGCATGTACATGTACATACATGTATCTGCATCCATATTATGTCTGGCGAATAAAGCATCTGACCGCTGTATATTATAGTAAGGCGTTTTTATTATTAAGAGGGACTCTCCCCCAAACCGCGGTTTTTCCCTTTTGTCTGGTTTGCTTTGCTTCGCTTTACTGTGCCAAATGGCACAGGTCTCGAGTTAACGGCACCGTCAAAACAGCTCGACCGGCCTATCCTTGTCAGATGTCCAACTCCAGAAACCTTCTAGAGGCCTTCCAGCGCTTTGATACAGGACTAGGTTATTCTATCATGAAGCCTCAAGGCAAACTTTGGACAATGGCCGGCCACATGGTCACACAAAATTATCCTGTTTGATATAAGTCATGTCGCCGCCTTCGGTCGATGCTTAACTGCGAGCCCATTCACAACATCACGAGACTGCGACGGCCTGCTAACATGGGGTATGATCTGAGACCGTTCAAGCAGGTTGCCAGGTGTGATGCGACGGCCAACTAATCTAGATCAGAACGATAGACCATTCCGTCCCAGTTTGGATCCTCTTCCTGATCGAGATCCGGTTCCAGCTACGCACAGTTAGAACCAACACCCAACTGGCCTAAAATTCACTTCGCCTCTCTGCAGACCGCGGAAGTGAGGTCCCACCCCGCCCTCCGAGCGGTTATTCACATCCAATTCTTTGACAAATCATATAACGCGACTACACGCCGGGCTGCTGCACGACTACCCTTGCGCCCATCAAGTAATTCCCCGAGAGATTACGCATTTCGCTGATTCTTGCTGTCTTCTATCAGCCAAAAGGTCTCACGGCAAACAAGCAAAGGTGGGTGTGCATGAGGACCCTGTTTTTTTCGAAATAAGGCCCAGATGTAGCAGATTTAGCGAGCCCTCGGCGAGATTGCAGATCCTGGACGAGACGTCTTGTCTTCGAAACGAAGGAGAAAGAAGAGCATAATCCCGATATGATGCACAGCTCGTATAGAAGGTTCTGTAATGGATATATAATATCAAAAAATTTTCGGCTTTATATCCTGTAGACGGGAAGACTTTCGTCCACAAATGCGAAGGCTTCCGTGCCCCTCGGTTTCACGGTTTTATCCACCAGGAGTCGACGGGGCCTCGGTCAACGAACATGCATTCGAAAACCAAAAAAGTAGATGAGCAAAAAAAGCCCTCAACTGTGCTCCACATTAACTCTGGACGAACAATGCAGCTGCTCAAGAATCTCAAATCCGTACAATAAAATGTATCTTAAGGCAGAGCTAGAGGCGAGAAAATATGGAGATTGTGAATCCGTGAATGACGTGGCTCGTCTCGATTGTCGGATTTGGTCCTCAGCTCGGGCTCTTATGAGTTCCTCGTTTAGATGGAACAGGTATCATCACAGCAGATCGCTTTTGAAACATATTACTGATTCTTCTGAAGCAGCTGCATGGGAACACTCGAGCTTGTAAGATTGAGGAGTTTTTCGCTTCAACCACCCAAACTTATTTATTGGCACATGCTAACTAGATGTTGTCTGTCGTTTGCAAATGTATTCCGTTTAAGCTGCGCAGATTCCAAAACACCAAGCTTGCGCTGTATGCACCCACACTGGGTAGCGAGCTGTAGCTTGTGCAGCACTGCATATATTAGACAGGCTTGGACTTGTGCCCAAATGAAGTTACTGCACTGCCAATTGGCTGCACACGATTTTCTGACATGGAAATCCCAGTAGAACAACTGTGGCACCAAAAGTGTTGCCAGATGCGCCTCCACTGATCTACTATATGCATTGAAATGAGAGCTCGAGCAATGCATTGACAAGATATGATGCGGCGTTCATTTTACGTACAAGAAGATAGAAAGGTTATGTAGTAGGTAAAGGAGAAATATTCCATAGAATAAGCTTAAGTTGCCCGACTAGCCGTATGAATCGTTCGTTCGCTCGTATTCTAACGGAACGGCCGAGTCTTAGTTCCCCCACAGTGGAGGAATATACAGGGTTGAAGATAAAGCTCCAAGCCAAACGTGGATTGGCACTTTAAACCCGGAGTGTTTTAACGCTCCATAACCCCGAGGTTAGGCTACGGCCTAATACTAACGATTGTCGAGTAATGCTAAAGTTAGCATCGAAGAAAGCATCTATACGCTTACGCCTCAATAATTCATAACCCCGGAGAAAAACCAAAAATATTAGCCTCATAGCCCCTAGTCCTTCTTAAACGATGGAATCGCTGCCTGCTACGCAAATACCCCACAGCACAAGGTTCTAGTCCGTCTATGCGCTAGCATCGATGATTAGCTTCGTTGGCCGGAGCTCGGGAGGAATCCCATTTTGCTCGTCTAGAAAGACAGAGATCGGGGATACGTTGCCGTCGGGGAATACCGCCTCCTTCTGACCAAGCCTGTACAGCCAAAGCTAGGGTTCTTTTTTTTTATTTTTTGACAAGTGGATCTCTGTAGGCGAAGAATTCGGACTGACCCCACCGTGTCGACGGGTATACTTGTCTATCCCTCAACAAGCAAAGCAGTCTCGCACCTTGGCGTTTGGAACATGGAGTAAATTCGAAAAGAGATTCAGGCCAGGTTTTTGACTTTCGCCAGGTTGTTCTGGGAGATAAGCCGGTTTTTCGATCTTGGCAGGTAGCCTTATGGGACTGGGGATCTTGTTATAAGGTCTCACGAGACCACAAACTTCCTGCAAGAGACTTTCAATTGACAGCTGTGCGATTATGCGTGTGAACCGGAAATCTAGAACCAGCATGTACAGAGCTCTCATGTGATACGAGCAAGGCAGAAGATATCCATACAAATCGGCGTTCTCATTTTAAGCTTAACGGTAATCAACACCTCAAAACATGGCACCGGAGCGCGCTGGTGACTGATATCTGCAAGCAACAGCCGTCACTATCACAGACAGTTGTCCCGAGATGGAGCCGGTCCCGATAAACTGGCCGAGGATTAGGTAGATGCAATGCGCCGCTGACCGTGTGATTTGTCGCGCGTCGAGGGGGCCTAGGTAGCCACGTTACAAGAAACGACATTTCCCATGTCGCAGTAGGCGAACATTAGATTGATTCGGATATCTTGTGCTTGAGAAACCATATGCACGAGCTATATACGAGCGGAAGCCGGAAAGCGGATCGTGGGAAAGTCAGCCGCCCCCCTAACGCTTTTCCTCGAGCCCTCGTTCGTCGCGGATGTGCCCCGGATTGAAGCTACATGCATACCAGAACCGTCCAATAGTTGCAGTTTATGCGTTGTGTGATATCGGGATTTGCAGTTCATTTCCTTGATCAAGGGAGAGTTTTCTTGCTTCCTTTCCCAAGCTGCGGTGTGATAAAAGCGGCTGCGCGCCAGCGATAAAATGTGATATTATAGCCCCTCTTCCATCGCTGGGAAATACCAACCTCGCACACGTGGTGCTGGAACTGGCTTCCTCGAGTTTTAGGAGCTCGTCTCGAAGTTCGATTGCAATGGTAGGCTTTCGGAAGCTGAAGTGGACTTCCGGTAAGCGGATGCCTGGGGTTTTTCGTTCATGATCGATTGTGCAATGCTTACGGGGTATATAACTGTGCCGTCTCCACCGTCCCATTGCCATGCTCTCGGACGAAGAAATGTTCCAACATCCAATTATCTCACCACCTATAATTAAGGATTTTATAATGGTTAAATGCAATCTGGGATTCTAATCACATCTTGTCTTAGTACCGGCAGAATTCCACTAGGATTTAGAGCGTATATGCCCGAAGCTCCCCTTGTCCGTTTCGCAAAAGCGTCCACATCTGCCCGTATTTAACTTTAGCTTGCAGCATAGCTGTTGTTATAAAGTTTAAGTCCCCGAAGAGGAGGGGAAGCGGTGTATTTCTCTTTTGGCATCTTTCCTCTCGTTTTGAATTCCGCGTATTAATCTTCGCGAAATATAATTCCAAGCCTGTGTCACATGACAAGGATGTTGATGGTCAAAAATGCAACATGATTTTTGTGTTTCGATCGTCATGTCGACGCAAGCACGACAAATTGATCGGCACGAAACTCTGTATATCATTCCGGGTTTATACTACAAGGATCACTGGTTCCTATCAATTAGCAGTACGTAGCCGGTAATTGCCTAAGTAAGTTACTTAAGATAGAGGCGTAGGTACTGTAGATTTAGACGGTTACGCGATGCATATATGTGGCCGCATGCATATGAATCCATGAACATTGAAGTGCGAACGGAATTCTCCGGCCATTGTTGCCCATGTGATATGGTGCAGACATAACTCCCAACATTCTGTCTACACAATATATGCAATAAGTGATAATTATTAGAAGCTTAATCGATCTTTAAAAACTAAATTTCTAAGCTGGGCCCAAAAGGATATTTTTCTGAAAGGATGATGTATTTGTCGCTATCTGTATGATAAGAGAATCAATGGCGTTCGTAAGGGCAAACCCTTCCCTCGTGTGATCATATGAGCGTACCCAGGTGCCCAGAGTGTATGTGGACCCACAAAGCTCTTGAATTGGAAATATAGGCCGATTGGGATCTTAATCAAATGGTTTATGTTGTTCAATTAGACTGCGCCTAGATTCCCGGCGTCTAAATCCCAAGATTGATATAAACGCCATGCATACCAGATTGGCTCGTGGCGTAGTATCTGGGTGGATCTTCGGAGATATCGATCGGACCCGGCGGGAATCTAAAACGCCCGGACTTCTAGTCTTGCATTCCGCTATGCAATGCATGTCATTCCCGTCTTCTTTTAAGTTAGCATTAGTGTATTGACAGGGAACTAGGGCCCAAGGCTGGAGAAATTGAGCCGACAGTAGAGAATCCTACGATATATCATACTCATTATATTTCTTGATTCTGCTACAATAGTACTTTAGCAGGAAAAACTTCAAACCTAGGATATATATATTGCCAACCGCTATAACGCCATTTACCCTATGTATTGGAGCTTCTGCAGTGGAAGGGGAACTAGGAGTTTATACATGATATATTAATAATTTATACTTTAATTCGGATACACATGCATAAGTTGGATACCGCAAAAAAAAAGTCGTAACAGCCGTGGCCGCAAAATCCTAGCCTAACCCATGGCGTTACCGAAATACCAATGGCTGTCACGGCCCTGGGCCCTATAGAATGGATTAGTACTTTACTGCCAGTACCCCGAAGCCTTATCCCCACAACAACATTAAAGGTTTGAAATTTGTCATAGTTTTTGGTCTTTAGTGACATAGACCATTGTCGGTGATAGTTTGGGCGTTCGAGCGGAAATTATTTTATACAGTTCGTGCATTTTAGTCAAATCTGACAGGCACACAATGTTTGAGAGCGCCGATACAATACTAATCCAGATAAGAATCAAATATTTGGCGAAAATGTAAATCTAAGCAGCTCCTTCATTTATCCCTAGTAACATTTAGAGCGTCTTGGTTAATCCAGAAGGCCGAATTATATACAGTAGTACCAATCCATAAGGCTAAGCCACTCATGCTTCTACTAGGACGCAAGGCCGAGGAAACATCAGTCGTTAACCTCGGAGGGTTAGATTTTTATTAGATTGGAAAGGTGAGGATACCCGTGGAGGCCGGTTTATGGGACCAGGCTATAGCGCTATATTGGTGGTCCGAGGCTGTCGTGAGTCTGGATAATGTATCCAATAAACCAAACGAGAGAGCTATTTGCTATATCTTGCAAGCCCGATGCATTGGTAGCGTTGGCCCGAGGCTTCCTGTTGTCCATGCCACACAAAAGCATGGAACGTTTTATTCCGATAGTATGAAGATGCATAGCCGGCACTGGTTTGCTACTACGGGCGATGGATAAATGCATCGGTACCAAGTTTTAAGGTATGGCACGACCTGTCGGTTTAAAAAAATATAACACCATAATAGTATAAAAGAGTGAATATGAAGAGAGGGGAAGCGGTATATAAGGTAATAGGCTCAGAGGTTGTCACGTAAACTAGCCTGCTGCCTTGCTCAGAGACTGTATGTCAAACTTGTACCACATGCTATAGTGATCTCGACTTAGTTGTGTCGGGGCCCGAGGTCCTGGTTTCGTCAGAGCTGCTCTATCTCTGCCCTCACGGCCGTACGGTTTCTCAAATGGTGCCATAGTACGTCACTTAGTATACAAGACCAATCGCCAAAAACTGCAAACATTATTAAATAAGATTAGCACCTACCTAGTAGACAATCCCATGAAGATAAATCGACCTATAAGATTTTCCGACCTGGACTTCGGCTGGGCGTATACCTAGCCGTCAGAAATACTAGTCAAGGATAGCAAAGGAACCTACTAGGCCAAGCATCTGCACCACAATATACTAATAACGCACCCCTACCATGTATGCAAGTGTGTTCCAAGTCCAAGGTCGGCTATTATTCCACTAGCTCTCCTACGCTGAGAACACTATTCTTTCATGACGCAGTAACTTTACTGGTACTGCAGTATAAGCATGTGATATTGAGTAATACTTTTTGCAGATAGCCTGGAGCTATGAACGTATAGGAAGAATATCAAGCTATGATGTTAGGCGGTTACTACTCAAACACTCGTATGGAGTTCTCAAATATTCAGAGTAAGACCTACGGTTTCTCTCTCTCCCCCCCTCGCAAAGGGGGCCGGCTAGAACTACAGCTTTGTATCCTAGGATAACCGGGGATCAATTCAAGAAACAAAAATATATCCTGGGAATTGTGCCATACGGTCTATGAAAAGTTTTTCAGTGTTCCCTCGTCCATGAGATGAAGAAGTACATATACTCCAACATAATGTATTATTAATATAGCATCAAGACAAAGTGAAGATAGAATAGACAGAACGTGTGCAGAGCCTATCGAAAACTGGGCCGGAGGTCGCATACGCGTAGTGAACTAGGCTATTTAGTCCACCGGACATCAGAAATCTATCTCCATACCATAGCGCTAGTGATGTCAATACTTTGACGGCACCCCGGCATAGCTATTGTAAAGCCACGTGGTATATCTGTTAAAGCACGCTTGTATTTAGGAGAGTGATTTAAAATTTGCAAACCAATATAGAAGTATAGCATCCCGAATCGACCAAATTTCACGCAAGAATCATTTAAAGAGTGGAGCTTTCGTTTCAGCCACCGTGTTTGATCTACGAATTCTAGATTCTATTAACATAATATGCACGATGCTCTCTAGAGTATGACCGAGAGTGAATTTACATTGCACTTACAGGGATCCTCGAGACCAGAATTTATTATCCCATCTGAAGATACCGAATTATACTAGTACTAGCTTGTCTCGACGAGGAGTCTGCGATTGGTGGCCTTAATTAGGACGCAGACTTTCGAAATTTCCCGAGCTAAAAGCACATGCCAATAAACCATCAGGATTGCACGAGCACAACTTAGCATCCAAGAAGAAAAAAATATATTCATCCGATCCATGCATCCGACATTCGCTTCTACCCGTGAACTACACAAATCAGGAAGCTCGTAAGCTCTTCTTGAAACAGGAAAGCGAGCAGTAGTACTAGTGTTAGTCGGATCTTATCTCTCTTGATATCACCGTCTATCAGAAGATCATTCCACCCTGACATGCAAGGTAAAAAAAATTTTTTTATATAGATATCAGAACCTTTCGGGATAGTCCTATCAACGACAATAGGCCAGACCGCGGCCCACCATCGGAATTAAAAATCTTCACCATTCCAAGGTCAGACATCTTTCCCATCTTTGGACCCTGCAAGGTACACGAGCGAAAACTCCCGTTGCGTTATTTTTGCTACCCGATTCCGAGAAAACAGTACCAAAAAGCAAGCCAAATTATAGCAGGCCGTTTTATGTAAGACAAGGTGGGCCTGGAAAATGCGGAGAAGCCTGGCCATCAAGGAATGGTGAGCTTATTCGGACCTGCTCCGGTTTCTTTGGTTATCGCAGGCCTTACCGCGGTCTCGGGTCTTCGATATCAGTTGACATCGGGTTGTTGCCGGTATTCAATTCGGGCCGTGTTCGAAATATGTCGGGCCACACATGCCCAAAGAACAAGCCGAAATTCCCGGGAAGTCAGATAAGCTCGTGTATAGAGCACTTGACGTCGAAAATTGGAGCTCCATGCCTTGAAGCCGCCACCGACGCATTCAGATTGTGATCGTCATATTGAAATGGAAAGCAATCAACGTCGAGCTTGAATATGCACTGCAAGGAATCACATGAAGTCCCCGCCTTCACGTAAGCCCTGACCATCTGCATCTACCAAAGATTTAGCCTTGCTCAGACATGTGCTTTCATAGTATGGGCTGCCAAAAGCTGCATACAGCATGGCTCCCCTCCTAAGCGATCCCTGGGATTATCCCGATCTGCGCTTGAAGCGGCCGAAGACGAATAGTCCACACCATTCTGTCCCTCTATGCCATCATTGAGCATCCTTTAGTCCCACTACTCACAAAATAATTATTGAAGTGGTGTTCTCGAAAATGAAACTGCCGTGCCATGCCGAGTATAGATAGGGCAGACAGTTTTCGGCACAGAGATCCACATCTTCAGGAAGACAATTTCGCGTCGAAGATAGGGTTGGTGGATGCAAAGGTACGCATGCATAAGTACCTAGGTATACATAGGTCCCATAAGATCATTCTAGGATACCCCGCAATGTCCCGTCAACGAAAATTACAGGATATTTCGAACGTCGAGGAACCGTCCGTCTACAGGGTTTGGGTGGGTACATCGACGGTCTTTGTGCATCTGGCCGGCTGGGCATGATTGTTTGCGGCTGGAATGGCATGATAGTGGTCTTTCAGAATTGAAACCAAATTTTACAGGAACACAAGAGCTGCGTCTGCGAGAATTTACGAGACGAAATTTTTTCTGTGGCTAAAATTTTTTTGTCGGCACGCACCGAAAACTCTGTCGGTAGAGCTCTCGATTGAATCCTCTCGGCTGTGAGGCTTGTGAACGGGGTTTGCGGAGTCATTTTTGGCTTATGCAAGCGAAGACAAAAACGAGGGTCGGCAGGCCGAAGGTCCGCCTTGAATTTTTCATCAAGCCGGCTTCTCCAACCCGGGTGGTCGGATGTCAACTAATTGCATAACAGATTCAGTTCAGCCGGGTCGACATTGTGCCGTGCGCACCGATACCAGTCGGTCTGGACTAGGTAGTTTGTAGAGAAAAGAAAGCTAGGCAGATGCAGCCAATGATAGACAGCCAAGATATGCAGCATGCCCCACTCTCAAGAAGCTTAACGAAGGAAAAGGCTGCCGGCTTTCATAGTTTCGTGTCACATCTGGGGAGAAGAGGCCAGAGAGACAAAGCCATGGACCATTGACATGCATGAAAGATTGCATATCTGCGCATTAGAATTCCTGTTCGATGTTGTGGGGGGACAGAGCAATAAGCAATTTGATAACAGAAACTGTCGTCAGCTCTCCCGGCTACCGCGGGGTTCAACCCATCAGCCCGAGACTCTCAACAGAAAAAAATACTTCGAAGGGTTTCCCTTGCATCAAATGGGAGATTGGAAATCGGGATTGATAATTGACAGCTGACAAAAGCAGCCGATTGCGATGCCGTGTCGTAACTACCCCAGACTCATTCATTACCTCAGCATGCCGGTGTTAATACCAGAATCCGACTCCGCGAGGACCCTGAACGAAAAAAAATAAAAAAATAAAAAAATAATAGAATGGATGGGTCAGGGAAAATTCCATCGATCATCTGCTTGGAAATGCTAATCAAAGGGGCGCGATCTGGACTGAACCACCACGTGCAAGTGGTGTGAACAAACTCGATCGGGTGGCATTTGCCTCCGAGGAAGTCGGTTGGATGACGCTGGGGACACCAAACGTCAGCGGCCCTCGTTCACTGATAAGCTTAAATGCACGAGGGACCAATGACGGGGACCCGTTCCACCAGGGATATCCTGATTTGCTGCTATTTCAGCTCACATCCTTGAAGCGACAGTGACCAGGGCGAACAACAGGAAGAGAAGGTGTGGAGCTCCAGGATTTTGGCCCCTCTGTCGTTCCGGCAGGGAAGAATTGGGCAATTTTGGCTCAACACCATCAGGAAAATGGCAGGACTATCACCACCTCCCAAGGAGAACCGGCAGTGGATTAGCGTCACACTAGCTGTTGCCTGCCAGCCTTCGATCGACTGCGTTCGCTTTCGCCAACCTCAGCAGAGGGTTAACCTGCATTTTCTTAATTGGCACACCTTTTTGCCGGCCAATAGCTGGTCGGTTTGCTCCGTTGAGTCGTTTCATTCGCCGGCTTCGACACATCGTCTTGGCCAATTCCCTTGGTTTCCCACCATTGCATCGCCGCTGTGACGGAGGAATGGTACAGCCTCCCCCTCGCCGTCGACAGTGACGATTAACATTGTTTGAAGTTGGCAGGTCCAAGAAGTTCTTTGTTGGAGATTCACACAGCCAAGCGTTCCACTACAGCCTGGAAATAGTAACGACTTTGCCCTTTTTCTCCGTTGTTTGGATCTTAGACAGAAACGAAAGTCCAGGCTGAAAGGGGAATTAAGGTTATCCCCCCGCCTTCGTCCGGTACAACGGGTACAACGTGACCTCATAGATGGTCTTGTCTTCTTAGCGCATTGCATCAAGCCGACCACCCTGGAATTTTCAAACGCTAAATGAAAGAAGGTTGCGGAACTCTTCGAGCCATTACGTGGGGGAAGTTTTCCTTTTTCCTGCAATGGCCAGACGCCGAATTGGTGATCAGATGCTACAGCCACTACACCACCACCTGGGGAAGAACTTTTCGCCTTGGTCTTGGAGCTCTCCGCGAAGATTATAAGAACCTCCCCTTCGACCCTCCCATCCCCCCTCTTCTTTTTCAATCTCATCAGTAGCCTCTGCCAACAATCCAAATCATCACATCTGCCGGTCCCTACAGTCCTTTTAACGAAGATATCACAAAAAAGTTTCATCTGTATAATCTATAAGAATCGCTATCGCAAGCCGAAGCCTCCCAACCATATAATAATTATTCCTCGATATTCCTTTTAATCAACCACAAACTCCAATTCAAAATGCAGTTCCAAACTCTTGTCCCAACTCAATCCGAGCCAATCCACACTCCTCACTCGGCTCTCTCTCACCACGCAACCATGGTCCGTCGGGACTCAACCTTCCTCTCCCTCACCGAGGAACCCACCGCTGCTCCATTTGTTTTTAGACAGCGACGACCATCCAACTTCCTCGTCTTGGCCCCAGTTACCTCTGCGTCTTACCCATCTGCTCCAAGACCACGCAGGGCAACTATCACCTATAGCAAGGACAACGAGGAGGCCATCGCTGCCTCCCCAGAACTTGGTCCATCCGAAGACCTCGTTCCTGTTGAGCCAATGGCCCTCAAGACCCGACGAAGCACCAGCATCAGCTCCACCAGCAGCGAGGGTCGCCGACTCAGGTTCCTCAAGCTTAACCCAGTCCACTGGGGTGGCGAGGAGGGTGAGGATGACTACGCTGTCGAGGAGTAAACAGCTTCGCAATCTCCTAGCAAAGCAGTTGTTTCCTGTCATCTTTTAATGTCATACTACCAACCGGCGTTTTCCGATCACCACTTTTCATTATCACCTTTGGCATAATACCACGGTCGCTTATTTATTCATGACCAGAAATTAAAAACTCTTCTTTCATTGTGGAGTTCACGAGGAGGCTATTCTTATTGTACTTGTACGGCTGTTCATTTTCCTTTTCACTTGCATATTCTTTTACATTACGGCGGACCATGATAGCGATTGATGGAGTTTTTTCAGTTCTGTTTGTTCTGGTTTTTAATGTGATATCCTTGGAGGGACTGGGAATGTTTTGATAGATACCGGCGAGGAAAAGCAGTATTATTTTTTTCAGAAAATGGGATGATAAAAAAATATCATTTCTTAGGATAGTCTTTACCTTAGTTTGGGACATGTTCAAATTTGATATTTTTCTCTCTTTCTAAGCCTACTCTTTCTTCGTAAATCTACCGTACACTAGAAAACCCGTAACATTGTAGGAATCTTTTCATCAGGGGGGGTACCTCTGGTAGCACAATCTTGGTGAATTGAACGAGATATTGATTTCATTCGAATCGGGGTTCCATATCGCTCTCACTCACTGTCTAAATTCTCGGGTTACCAGATCATTTTTGTTGGTAGCGCCATGGCTAGCCCTAACAATTCGGGCAATCACGTTAGATGCCGGAGATCCGGATAGAATGGCGAACTGTTCTCGCCACGGAAAATTGCGATAATTCTCTACGGAACAAGGCCGAGGACGATAACCGTTCAATGAACGATATGAAATGACCCTTGAAAACAAGCTTCATCACGAGGTTCGGAACATTTTCCACGGTATCAAATTTCCAACATGAGTCCTACATCGTAGCCTTACAAGACTGTGTCTTTCAACACACTAGGGAAATCTTCGAGAAATGGGAAATAGTTTTCCAGTTTCTTAGCAAAAGTTTTCCTTCGAGTGATAAAGGCTAGCTTATCATTTGCAACAGTTCCCATAGGGTTCTATCTCTACGGGAATACTAGTACGGCTGTAATTCTCTAAGAAAACAGGTTGACAATTGTAGAGAGCATTCGCATTCGTAGATCCACCAAGGTTCGTGGCCTGGGTCCACCAACACATTAAACCGAAAGTTTCCCAAGCCCAAGGTCAACTTCACGGTACCCTATCGCTCACTTTTGAAGATTTGATGTATCCAGCCTACCCCTCATATTTCGCACCAATAGATCGAGCTCATAGCATCCAGCTGATAAAGGTCATGCAAGTAATGCATTATTAAGGCCGTATTTTGCATCTAGATAATATCAGAGCCTTTCAACTGGTCAGCCAAAGTTTTCCAACGCACGAAGCGAACCAATATTGATACCCAGGCCCGGCGTGCACACGCAATGTCACAATAAGCTTAATTGAAAAATACCTGTCATTTTTTTGTCATAGTATTGGTTGTTCGCCGTCCACCCTGAATCCTATCGTAGAAAAGAGGCTGGTAGGAAAACGGGAAAGCCAAGTCCTAGGCTAAGAATTTGACAACATTGCTCTGCATGGTTTGAAGATGCAAGCAAAGCCCCGGAAGTATTTCCATTTTGTACCAAATCCTCTGTGAAGTTGGAGGGTTAAGATTTCGGCAAAATGGAAACCCAAGGACCCCAGAAATCCGATTAAACTTTTGAGTTTGGGCGGTGGGTGTTCGGATCTGCAGGATACATAGATTTCGTTTCCCCACAGCGACACTTTAGGGAAAAGCTGGCCGGGAGGGTCGACGAGGATTGCAGGTAGACGTCTTTCTGTACAAACCCCACCTTTTTTCTTTCCGGACACATCAGATACGAGCACCTACGTAAGTGGGCTCTATTCCGTCTCTTTATCTCCTACGGAATATGGAAAGCCCTCTTTCAGCCCTTCCTAGTTTGCGTCTACAGATGTTGCAATCGTCGGCTGGCAGATACGGTTTCACGGATACCTACATAGTCCTTCAGCCTGTGGCCGTATTACCTACCAATAAGAGGAAGCGATTTTAGATCGTACATGAATATCTGGAGATGCCATTTTGCTCAACATGGTTTCCTTCCCTCGGATTTCATGGGAAACGGGAGTACATGATTGGTACTTTTGGCTACTTGGATCATCCCGCTGGGCGGCTAGCAGTGTGGCGAGTGGGAGAACGTGCTTGCCAATTTTGGGGCCTGGGTGGGGTTTTTCGGCGCAGGCAGTACGGCAGCCATGCCAGTTGGACAAGGGGCTTTGGGATATGCATATTGTGGCTTGCTGGAGTGGAATGTTGTCTTGGGTCGCTCAACTCTCTTTGGATAAAGGTGGAGAGGTCTGACAGGGGTTGATGAAGTTTAGTGGGAAATTTGGCGGATGGGTTTTGGGAAGTGTGGAGAGGTGTGGCAGCCAAAAAGCGTTTGTGAGGCTGTCGATATTAATTCTAGACGGTGCTCGTATGAGATAAGGTCTGGGATTTCGAGATTGTAGCGGCGAACTTTGTGGTCTGTCTGTATTACAGCGCCGGCCGAGAAATCGAACACTGTAAAGAGTTGTACTGGAAGATATAGTCGGGTTCCTGGACTAGGTTGAATGCGACTATGGGTCCAGGGCGCTGGATTCGAAAATTGTTTATGGCGGTGAGGCCGCTAAAGGGGAATGCACTTGCGGTGATCGATATGCATCTGGCATGGTCTTCAGATACTGACTTTTGCCGGCAATGGGTCGCTATAATTTAGCAGTTATAAGAGCGGGCAGATTTTAAATGTTTCTCTGAAATTTGGATATTTGTTTCATCGATTCAGATGGTACTTTTGGAGTACAATGTCGGTACATAAAACTTAACAGCCACTAGCCAACAGCTTTCTTCCGTCCATGTCAAATCTCAGGCGAACGACCCGAGCGGACTGGCTTTGAAAGACAGTAATCTTGAGTGGAAAACATCCCGTGCGTTTGGTTCCAAACCGTGGCTGTAAGTCTGAACGTTTTTCTTCCACCGTCTTCCTGGCCCACCGCAGATGCAAAGCAGCGGGTAACTTTCCTGGAGCCAATTTAAGGATCGTAGCCCATGCCGTGCAGTATCACAGACCACGGGTCCCTCTACACAACCTTATTTCGCTTGGGTTCACCTGTCCAAGCATTCAATTTCTCTTGACTTACTCCCACGTTTTTTTGAAGAATTTCCTAAGAAACCTATCGCATTAAATCGCGGTGATTCTGGATATTAACCGCTAGAGAAAACTTTAGAGAATTACACACGCACGTCTAGATTTATCGAATCGACAAAGTAGCGTTTCCCCCACAGCCCAAGGACAAAACCGAAATCGAGGCCTCGAGGCGAGGCTTGTCGTCGGGCGACCCAACAGAGCCTCGCAGGATACCGTTTGTGTCGAGTCGGACAGGATTGCATATTATCTTTTGCGCTACTGCGAGTAAAGGGCCAATACCAGTGCCTCGCTGGCCTGCGCTGCAACCTGTCGCTTTGGCATTTCTCATCACCGTCGCTGTCCGATAGTCTGGTAAGATAGCAGAATTTTTTTTCTTTCCCCTGCTCCCCTCAAATGCATCATCGTCGCCATCAGCATCAGCATCGCCATCGTCTGCCTTGGGATATCGATGCCCGTCGCAATTAGTTGGCACAATCGTTAGCATAGATTGAATATCCTTCGACAAACTGCGGACAGTACTGAGGCCTGGGGGACTATTGAGAGAATCCGGGGTGTCCAGCCAACCAGCCAGAAGGAAAGTCCTGAAGGCAAATAAGCGACACGCCTAGGCCACCCTTAATTTCCTCCCTCATCCTGTTCCTCAGAAACCGTCTCCTCGAACTGGTCTGGCTCACAACAATCTCATTATTGTATTTGATTGATTGATTGATTGTGCAGAGTGCCTCTCGTTTTCCTCATTTCCCGCTTTCGCTCTCAGTTTCTGTTCTGTTCTGGCTGGCTGTCAACGTGATTCTGATTCTGAGCCCGCCCTCTCATCCTCATCATCCTCATCCCCGTTCTCATCCCCCATTCTTCCCTTCCACTCTTCTCCTCCCTCCGACGTCTGTCCCTCCATCTCCACCATCTCCCGTTGCTTCTTGGGTTTTTCGCGGTCGGCTTCTCCCTAATTTTCCCCGCCGCCGGTAAAAAGTATCTTTGTATTCGTGTATTTTTATTCATTCTGGTAGTACCTAGGGTCAAGTTGATCACAGGCTATTGTCCGTCCTTTTAATTATCATCCGTCGTTGACTTCGAATTCTTCAGCCCTTCATTTACTACGCTCATTCATCCACTTGGTTCTTTTTCTTATCTTTCGATTTCTCCTTCTACTCTTTTTTATTTTTATTTTTATTTTTACTTTATTTTCATTTTTTTATTTTATTTTACTTGATACCGTCTGTGTGTTCTCATACTTACATTTTCCACCTACGCTTTTGGTTCCAACTTTCAGCTTTTGGCATATTTCCGCAGCCCTCACGGCGGTCCGATACCTGCATCTTCTCTCCATCAACCTCTTCCCTACCAAATCACCTACCTCTACACCTACTACATCATCGCGACATCATCTCTCGACATCGGAAAAACCATCGTTTTGGCTCGGACTCTGGGTAGATATTGAGCCTGAGAAGACACAGACTGTACGTTCGCCGCTTTGTCCTTGGAAAGAGGGAATTAATTTTCGATCCCGCCCACATTACCGGAGCCAGCAGAGGGAACCGGGAGAAACGTTTTGTGCAACCACATCGCAAACCACGCCCCCTTCTCTTTGCTTCATTCTCCGGCTTGCAATTCGGACCTCAACGTGTTCGCGGCAAGGTGGTAGACGGTATCGCTGAACCGTTCAGCTGGTGTTTGACTTCGCTCACTTGTGAGGGTGTTGATTGCCGCATGCGTGAGTTAACTTCAGCGAACCATCTGACTAACAACCAACGGCCGTGGATGCCGGCTTCCCTTTAGATCATTTATCGCACAGGCTTCTTGGAAATTTCCACCAGGCAACGAATTGGAGATATCCAGACGCGACTTACAGGACCTGTGACCTGAACTACATTGTTCGCCGCTATCTCCCCGGCCATCTCATCCCTATTCATCATCCCCTAGTCGGACGGGGTTGCGGAGGTGCATACAATTTTACCCATCCCGTTTCCGGAAGCGCTATGACAATCTGCCAGAGGCGTTTTCATTGATTGCGACGAATCGCTAACTGTTGTATCCTAGAATCCCCTTAATACGGGAATCCTCGCTCCTTAAAGGGCACATCTGCACGTGTTATTCGCAGGAACTGGAATCCCATTCCCTGCACAAGTAAAATAATCGCAAAGATGTCACAAGCCCAACCCACAGATTCGGGTATGCCTCTCGCCGATTCCTCGTCTTCAAAACCCCAGGATTCTTTACTTTCTCCTTCTCGTCCAAATTCAAAGAATCAACACTCATCTCTGACGTCTACAGCTACGACTGCGAATAATGCAAGTCTGGTGGAAGAGAACGAGGGCGCGAAGGGTTCCAAGCGAAGAAGAAGGGGTGATGGGGCGAGCATAAGATCCAACCAAAAGCCGAAACAGAGTGGAGCGTCGAAATTCTTCAGTTCTTTGCTAGGATGCTGCCGGGCGCCGGATTCATATGCAGGAGGTGTCGACGAGAACGCGAGGAAGGCGGAAAGACCGCGCACCGAACCACGAGACAAGGCGAGAGTGCCGGCAGAGGCTACCGCTGGGAGGTCGAAGGAGCAGGAACGACCCGGAACTCCACCACCTAAAGAGGAAGAGACGAAGCTCAACGAAAAAGTCCCAATGCCTGCCGAGGAAACATCGTCCGCGCATGAGACCTTACCGCCAAAGGAGGCTGAAGAACCCCCATTGGCTAAGTCCTCCACCGAATCTACTAATGGTGAAGCCAAATTCCCTCGAAGCCAGGAAATCCCGACAACCCCACCTCCTCCAGCGCCGGAAGCCCCTGAAAACAATCTGCTACCCCCTGCCATAATTCAAGAACAGCAAACCCAGGGAACATCAACAACTACTGAGCCTGAATATCCGAGTGGCCCATCTGTTACACATACTCCGCCAACTCCGCATCCAGATGAGGGCAAATCTGATGAGACCAGCTTACCGCCAGCGTCCGGCTCGGTACCGAGTGATGACAAGCGGAAGTCGACATCAAGCGTGCGCCCAACGACACCAATTGAGACTGACGAATCGGATGCCGACTCGCTGAATCAAGACTCCGGGGCCGCGGATGTCGGTATGGTCCCTGTACCTGTTCCTGCAGAGATATTGCCAAGCGAGGATCAAAAATCCAAGTGGCTGCTACCGCCAATTGCTCCAGAACACACTGGCAAGAAGTGTCTCGTGCTTGATTTGGATGAGACCCTGGTACACAGCAGCTTTAGGGTATGTCAGCCGACAATCTATACACTTATTGATCATGTGATACTGATACATTCGTCCTTTAGCAACTGCTTCAACAACCAGACTTCACTATACCCGTCGAAATTGAAGGATCTTATCATAACATCTATGTCATAAAACGGCCTGGTGTGGATCAGTTCATGAAGAGGGTTGGAGAACTCTACGAAGTCGTTGTCTTTACCGCGTCCGTTTCTAAGGTACGATCTCTAACTATCACAACTATTCAATCTCTATGCTAACCTATTGGCTTTAGTATGGCGACCCGCTCCTTGACCAACTCGACATTCACTCCGTCGTCCATCATCGCCTGTTCCGAGATAGCTGCTACAACCATCAAGGCAACTATGTCAAGGTATGCGAATCTGCCGCTGTCAAACTTCCTGGACCCGGCTAATGGAATATAGGATCTTTCTCAACTCGGACGTGATTTGAAGGACACCATCATTATCGACAATTCCCCCACCTCATACATCTTCCACCCACAGCATGCCCTCCCCGTAAGCAGCTGGTTCTCTGACGCCCATGATAATGAATTGCTCGACCTCATCCCTGTCCTCGAGGATCTGGCTACAACCCAAGTTCGAGATGTTAGTCTCGTTCTGGATGTCTCTCTATAATCTTCTGAATATCTCGGCTGCAGTCCGATATATACACCTTTTGGACGATCACGATCTACACCTTCTTGCTTTGCACATCCACTAGCACCAGCCATCTTCGACTTTTGTACAGATACCTCTTAACGCCCTTCACATGCAACGTCTAGTCATCTGAAATCTTCCGGGCATTCCACGGTTTTCGCACCTGAATATTGGAACGGATTGTATTTATGGAACATCGTTTCTTACTACACCGGAACCGGCGTCTCATAGATTAATGATTGTTTCCATAGAGCAAGAAACTCGCGTTGCCTTCAACTCCCTTTCCTCATCCTCCTCCTGCCTTCTGTTTTATTATGGACCTCTTTGTAAACCGTTTTATTTCCTTTGTTTTCAACAGCTTTGGCGCCGCTATAGCGTCTCCCGTCTCGCCACCTGGTGCCAGGCAAAACCCGCTTCTCAAAGCGTTTCTATCCTTTTATTTCCTTTGTTTCACAACTTCAACATCCAACCTCGACTGTACACTTAGCTACGAGCGGGCGGTTTGGTGCGTTTTTCCAACCTACCCTCCCTAGCGATATTTCAGCCCCAGCGCCGCTGCTTTTTTCGGTCGTCATTTGACCTTACGCTTCCGCTAGCTTCGGTAGTTTCAAAACCTGTGGTTTCTCTCCCAAAGTCGGTTTGGCTTTCTCTTGCTTCCTTTTCCTTTTCCTTTTCTTTTTTTTTTACAAATGTTAGCGTGCGTGGTGTATCATCACCTTACCCATGTTGTCGGCACGTTTCCTACCCCTTTAGCTCTATAACCCTCCACCTTAGGACCCAAAATCATTCTAATTCCGGATCGTTTTTTCCATTTCGCAACCTTTCCTTGTTACCTTTCATTTTCGTTCCTCTGCTTAGTACTAGTTTAAACGCTTACTTCCCTTTCGTAGTTTGTATTGTCTAGTTTATTTCACTTATAGCATGGAAACCAGTCTGCTGTTTTCCCCTTGTCCCGTCCCGTACTGCACCGCAACCCCTTCGCCTCTCCCAGAAAGCCTACGTCTCCTTGTCTTTTCTATTCCCTAATTGTAGGATATCATCGATCATCTAGCATAAACATAGCCTATACCAAGTAGTAGTTTAAGTAGTTAAATAACACAAGAGAATGAATAACTTTCTAAACACCCAGACGGTCTACCGCGCACGTTCATAGAGGATCCGAGGCCACATCACAGGTGCTTTAAATCTGGCCTTGAGCCTTTCTTTCAACTAAGGGCTGTTGTGGCGACGGGTTTGTTCCCTCTGTCGTTGGTTGGACCCTCCAAAAATGTGTTGCGCGGCAGTCAA
This sequence comes from Arthrobotrys sinensis, assembly GCA_036971225.1. Classification (NCBI taxonomy): domain Eukaryota; kingdom Fungi; phylum Ascomycota; class Orbiliomycetes; order Orbiliales; family Orbiliaceae; genus Arthrobotrys; species Arthrobotrys sinensis. The sequence continues at coordinate 544,375 of JAJTTV010000009.1, read as the reverse complement.
CTGGACGTCATTCGGTCTTACCTAAGTAACTTACCCACCTTTTTGTAGCTACTGTGTCGTCTTCCCTCATCTCGCAGAGACCCTGCGGCATTACTAACACCGTTAACCATCGCTACTTTACTCACGGAAAGCTCCTTCAGAATTCGAATCGCGTACCTCGGAACTCCATCCGACATCAAATTCATTCTCGTCTGCAAATATCCCATCCATTCATGTTCAATCAAAGACGGTAGCCTACTGGCGAGAGGCTCGTTATAGCATACAGCCGACCTGGTTCGCTCGTTCGAACAGAGCAACTTTCGACCATTACGAAACACCAGTGGCAACCAAATATGGCGAGGAGGCGGCCGTATAGTTTTTACTTTTGTATGCCAGATCCTTTCGAGGTAGTTGATCAGTTTAGGGAGTTTGTTTGGCTAACCTCATTTCCACGCATAGTCTTATTTCTCTCCACGTTATCGATCGCTGCCCACGCGATAGAACCCGTGCCGGTATGGACAATGCCATTGTATGGATTTTGGAAAGGTATTAATAGATAAGGTTTAGGAACATGGGGATGTGCAACTACCATTGGGCGTCCCGGACGGCGAATTACCAGTCGACGGTACCGACAGCCCAGAACAGAACAAGGGGCCTGAAGACTGTGTGTCTTATCCAATATTTCTACGTACGATGGTGTGGGGACTGATATTGCTTTGAACTGTAGCTCAAAAATATGTCACCGAGGCTCTGGAGCTCTTGAATACTATCCGTCCACCCCCATCCCACTCGAGACGCAAGGATTCGACATCGTATTGGATCCACCAAGGCTTATACTGGCTCCAGAAGACTCTCGACTTCTTATTCATCGCCAATGTTCCGACACAGGAAGAACCCCTAAATGGAGAGAGTAGAAGTGCTCCACCACAGATGAGCAAAACACTTCATGAGGCGGAACATCTATTAATGAGGGCTTTGTCGATGAAAAACCCGGATGCATTATATTTATTAGCGGAAATGAATTTTGTAGGTGATCTCTTGGAATCGCGGATATGGGGAGCATAGAACTGATAAAAGTGATGGTTTAGTACGGCAACTGGTCACACCCAAGGAATACCGCAACGGCGTTCGGTTTCTATAAAGAACTGGCAGCGCTTACAGGGAACAGTACGGCCCAGAACATGATCGCCTTCATGTATGCGACGGGATACGGCGGTATCATTCAAAAAGATCAGGCCAAGGTAGGCTGAATCGATACCAATAAGAAGATGTTTTACTGAATAATTTACAGGCGCTATTGTATCATACTTTCGCCGCACTCGGAGGGAATGCGCGATCAGAAATGACACTGGCATACCGCTATCATGCTGGGATTAGTACACCCCGTAACTGCGACGAGGCAGCATTCTTCTACAAACGAGTCGCGGATAAAGCAATGGCTTATTACCACTCTGGGCCTCCGGGTGGCCACTATCTTCCACGCAACAACCACAAAATCGTCGATGAGATCGGTGGTACCTACGGCGCTGGTGCAAGCTTTGGACACACCGGCCGAGTAGCAAAGAGAAACGACCATAACTCCCTTTCCCTGATTGACGACATTATCGAATATCTCTTGCTGCTGAGCAATAAAGGGGACCTAGGTGCAACTAATCAACTCGCTAAGCTCTACTACGAGGGACCTCGAGGCCTTGCTCGCGATCTTAGGAAGGCTCGCGATTTGTACTTTCAGCTGGCAAAGAAGATGTGGACTAAGGATGGGAAAGAGGTCAAAGATCCGTCAGATGCTGTTCTCGATGTTGCTTCGAAGGCAGCGGGATACCTTGGGAGGATGTATTTGAGGGGTGAAGCTGTTCCACAGGATTTTGCCCTCGCAAGAAGGTGGTTTGCGAGGGGTTTGAAATATGTTTGTGGTGAATCTATTTCTGATATTGGAGGTTTAAATGCTAACTTTCCCGTTATTTTAGTCCGATACGATCTCACAGCATGGAATGGCTTATCTTTACGAGAATGGCCTTGCCGGCTTAGAAAAGAATGCGGAGAAAGCAACCAAACTCTACAAGTCGGCAGCTGAGGATGACTATGGTCCGGCGCAGGTCGCTATTGGCAAAATATTCTACGGGAGAGGCGAATATGGAGTTGCAAATAAGTGGTTCGAGCTCGCTACACGACATGGAGAGGTCGAGGCATACTACTATTTGGCGGAGATCAACAACCAAGGAAACGGGCGAGAGAGGAGTTGTGGTATGGCGACGCTATATTTTAAACATGTGGCTGAAAAGGTAGAGGCCTTACAGGCACCGCTGGAATGGTCCCATCGGATGTATAAGAGCGGCAACAAGGAAGCGGCTATTCTCGGATTCATGATGGCGGCGGAACAAGGCTACGAGAGCGGACAGGCGAACACTGCTTACTTGCTCGACGAATTGAAGAGTCGATTCCCGTTGGATTGGTGGCGTGTTAGGCGAAATGATGCTCTGGAACAAGAGCTGGCCTTGATGTACTGGACGAGATCTGCTAAGCAGCAAAACATCGACAGCTATGTCAAGATGGGTGATTATTACCTTGCCGGCATTGGAACAGAAGTCGACACCGAGAAGGCGGCGGCGTGTTATAACGCCGCATCCGAGTTCCAACAAAGTGCACAGGCACTGTGGAATCTTGGATGGATGCACGAGAACGGGATCGGGGTGGAACAAGACTACCACCTTGCGAAGCGTTACTACGACCAAGCGTTGGAGACGAATACCGAAGCGTACCTGCCGGTTACGATGAGTCTGATGAAATTGAGGGCGAGGAGTTTTTGGAATACTGTTAGCGGCGGGTCGATTAACGCTATCGGTTCGGATCCGGAGCCGCAGAAGAGGGTGACGGTTAGGGAGTGGATGAAACGGTGGTTCTCCGACGAAAAACCTCAGTATACGCATAATAAGCCTGGGGAGTTCGCAGATACAGAAGATAACACAGGTGCACAGGGTGGCCAAGAAGGTGATAAAGCTCATCAAGACCCAGGGCACGAGTTCTACGGCGATGACGAGGACGAGTTCCTAGAGAATATGATAATCCTAGCGGTTATGTTTACGATAGGGGGCCTGGTATGGTATCGGAATTGGAGACAACAGAGACTGAGGGAGGAACAGCAGCAGCAAAGACGGGCTGCTGGGCAAGCGGGGATTCAAGGACTCAACCCTGGACATGGCCAACTGCCTGTCCCTGGCCCTCAGCCGGGTTTTGATCCTAGAAATAACCCTTGGGCCGTGCCGCCGCCTGCTGGGCTTTAAGACTTTTTCTCTTTTGCTGCTGGCTGTTTCTCCGTCGATTTCGATTCTTTAGTACATATGACCTGGAGCTTTTGGTTGAGCATATCAGATATGATTGGTAGAGCAAGAGGTATTGTCCGGCTCACTCTACCGTGTATAAAATTTTGTTTAGCTTGTCATTATTGCCGTCAGCGTTTAATTAGTAAAAGCTCCCTCTCTTTTATCTATTTCTTTTGTTTCTTTCTTTCGTTTACACACCAATCGAACGTAGAGGATTCTAGAATTTAGGCTACAGAGCGGCTTTGCTGGCGTTCCTGTCCATCGATGAGAGCTCGGGAGTCAATCCAGATTTAATATTGCGTATTGTACATGTACATGAGCAAGAAACCCTAACACCAATTCGATAGCCCAAATATGCAATAAAATAACCTTTTGTCTATGTACAGACACAGTTCATTTAGGTTGGGTACAGAAACCCAGCCTCGCCTGTGGTAGGCCCTGCAAGCCTAGAGTTGAGATCGTATATGTCGTGCTACGTCGCGCCTATTTTTTTTCCGTCCTGTCGGTATTTCGACACGAAGAAGCTCCAGAAGTGACCGATTGTGCATAGGATGATATAGGTTTGGTTTCAAGCACCCTCCAGTACATGAATAGGACGGCGAGCAGGAGCACACGGTGGTGCTAAGCTGTGGTCTTTTACATTCCAAACATACCGCCAGCGCCAGGAGCACCACCCTGCCGCGATGCAGCTTGACTCTGCATCTGCTCGCTGACTTTAACGTTGACCTCGAAGAATTTGGCGACGCATCGGTCGAGGCAGACGGATTCGCCTTTGTTCAGGTCGCTTTCGCGGTAGTCCTTTGGAACACACTTCTTGAAGCAGGAGTTTGTGAGGCTGGTTCGATAAAGATATGGTGTTAGTTTCACGGTATTCCACACCATCAGTAATCAGGCAGAAGTGAAATTAAGTGTTCATACCGATTGAACATATCAGTGACCATCTCCAGTTCCGCTTCAGCGGCAGCGATCTTTTGGGCAGATGTGGGGCCCTGGACCCCGCCGAAACCGAACATGGACATCGTGAGGGACTTGAAGGGAATGGCAAGTGGGAAGGTTCGAGGGTAGTCGGTGGAAGAGAGCGATCGGGGTCCGACGGGTGTCCTAGGCTTTGATGTTCGAGTGTGGTCGTGCGAGTTTTTGTCGGTTTCCAAGATTCGAAGTTCGTTTAGAGCGCTCCCAACACAGTGGGACGTCACCACCTAATTTTTTTCTCCCTTTATCGATACGCCGAGTGGAAAAAAAATATAAGCGAGCCTGTTCGCGACTTTTGGACTTTGACAAAAACACCACACTTCGCAGCATCTGGGAGAGTAAACGGAGAGCCCAATTGGCGGCTGAGGAATATAGGTATGCGTCTTTTGATTATTCTCGTGTCTTTTACGGATTTATTGATCCGATATTTTCCTTCTGATGAGTATCAAATATCAAGAACCGTTGCGAATGACCTGGAGGTCATTCTCCCGGCGTGACTTGAACAAGCTTCGCATGCTTTTAAATCTGATTTCTCTTACATTTTGAACAATATACATTCCTCTACCGAACTACTTCTCTATCTGTACATGTTCATTGGGCTGACAAAGACACTAATCATGAAGCAGGGTCTGACGCGCGTGGTGGACTGGCCCGCGACGTATTCACTTGTATAGCCAATGTCACTACCGGCTAGATATGTAGCCGCAGCTGGTAGGCGTGTCTGCTGTCGTTCTTTTCGACCCATCGTAAGATCGAGGGCACTGCCTTCACATCTTCAACGTCGTCTCTTAAGCCAGACGTCACCTCAAGATGGAAGTCATATACCATCGCCTTCTAGTCCTTTGGCGGCTCAATTGCGGGAGAACCACGGCGTTGAAGACCGCTGGGAGGAAGTTGCGACCGGCAATGATGCCGATTACTACCCAAGGATCAAGCCTGATGTCGCCCGTCGTATCAGTATAAGAGATTTCTGTGCAAAGTACTCTTATCTAGAAAATGAGGCAATTGAAGAGGACCAGAAGCATCTAGTTACCGTTTATGGTCTGTCCCCGGAGTGTTTTTATCATTTAATTAACCAGGGGGTTCATGATGCTAACTGTTTGTGTTTGGGTAGGATAAAGGAAGGATCAAAACAATACGAAAGTCCTCGTCTAAGCTAAGGTTTCTTGATGTCGTCGCGGATGGCTTCAAGATTCAGATTATGAGTAGCTTTGGCAGGTCAGGGGCAGAGCGTCCGGATTTTGATAATGCATACTCAAAGCTAAAGAAGGGAGATATTATTTGTAAGGCTGTACTCGGCTGGATTTACAAGGCTAAAACACTAACGAGGCTCTATCCTAGCCATTACTGGGTTGCCTGGGAGGACAAAGGCCGGCGAGATATCAATCTACGCGACTGAATTGCCAAAATCCCTGTCGCCTTGTCTGCACGTCCCGCCTCCAGAGCTTGAAGATGTAGAGAAGAGGTTCCAATCCCGCCATGTGGACCTCATGATCAACCCTCTTCCTGTGCATGTTCTCAGAGCACGATCTTTCATCATAAACTGGATGAGAAACTTCTTCCTTCAGAGAGAGTTTGTCGAAGTTTCCACACCTATTCTCGCCGAACTCTCCGGTGGTGCTGCCGCAAAGCCTTTCGAGACCGCCTCGAAAGTCTTCGGGGCAGACAAAAAGATGCAGCTTAGAATCGCACCAGAACTATGGCTCAAACGCCTCGTTATCGGAGGCCTCCACCGAGTCTTTGAGATCGGTCCGAACTTTCGAAATGAGAACGCCGACGCGACGCATAATCCCGAGTTTTATTCATGCGAGTTCTATGAGGCGTTCACCGACATTGAAGGGTTGAAACGGACGACTACGGAGATGTTGGTTAACTTGTTCAACGACTTCGAAAAGGCTAGATCTCAACAGTTTCCCAATATTGAAGCTTTCAGCAGCCGAGAACGGACGATCGAAGTTCAGGCACCTTTCTATGAGATCGATTTTATCGGCGGCATAGAGGAGGCAATCGGACGCCGGCTACCGATTTTGGACGCACCGGACGCAGTAGCACAGCTACTAGAGATAATTGACGAGGATGAGATTGGTCGGCCGGTGAATTGTACGTTGCCGGGTATACTGGATTATCTTGCATCAGAATATCTTGAACCGGAGTGTATACAACCCACATTTGTGACAAATATACCAGCCTGCCTATCCCCGCTCTCCAAGACAAGCAGACGAGAAAGTGATGGCCAACTCGTTGCACATCGTGCCGAGTTGTATGTGGGCGGGAAGGAATTGGCAAACCTGTACGAGGAGGAAAACTCGCCGTTTCAACAGCGGAAGAAGTTTGTGGAGCAGAACCAGTACAGAGCGGTCGCTGCCTTGGAGGCAGGCGAGGACCTACCCATTGAGATCTTAGAGGATGCGGAGCAAGTACTCCCAGAGATGCCTGTCGATGAGAGCTATATTGGAGCATTGGAGTGGGGGCTGCCACCAACGGGAGGCTGGGGTATTGGTCTGGATCGACTCGTGATGCTGCTGTGCAATGTTGAGAGGATCGGGGACGTCATGGCGTTTGGGGGTCTTAGAGGGACTGTGCTGGCCGGGAGAGGTCTGAACAAACATGTGGACGAAGAGGGGAAGGTGGACAAAGCGCAGGACCTGGAATAATCCGAATGGTATCTCTTTGTCGACGTCCTTGATCCGACTACCTGGAATGTCAGCTGCAAGGTCGGGTTGTGCCCGCGAAGTTAGAGCCATGTTTCGGAACATGGATGCGCTTGATATTATCCGGGCTTCGAAACGAATGGGCAAACAGAGCCCTAAAGATGGCAGCTGGTTCCGTGGCATTGGGCCGCTAGCTAGTTTCCTTCAAATTGTACATATTTTTGGAGATATCATATTTCCAATTCGACTGTAGATAGTGTATGTTACACAAGGATTATGTCCTCGCTCCGTCGGTGGGGACTTCGGCGACATTGGGCAATTGCGTACAGGGAAGACCTTTGTAAGAATGTGGAGACTTGAGTTCATGGGGTCAATGCGTTACGTCCGAATCGTTTCATATGGAAGGCATGTAATAATGCATAGACGCATTTGAGCTTCAGATCGGGATGCCGTTCTTTTGGTTCGGCCAACAAAATCTAGATCCTAAACTTAGTAAGGTCATATGATACCATGCAGGTACCGGAGCATATAATCTTGAGGTCAATTTCAATTTCAATTGACCACGAGACCAACTGCAAATTTAATTGGTAGCTAGGGCTGGCAAAAGAGTAATCCACTACTTCAAAATTTTGAGATAAGACATTAAGTTCGAATTGATCAGGTTAGGCAATTGATAGATTCTTGAATCTCGTCTAAACTTGACATCTACTCTCAAAACGGTGCAGGGTTCTGTAACAGATGATGCACACCGACTCAAAATGATTCGGAACATCAAACAAACCCTCGGTTGAGAGCCTTGTTTATGCAAGGGGAATCTGTAATTATAAGATTAACGATGTTAAGAAAGAAAAGCGCCCGAATGTGGTTGCATTCAAGTTTACTAGGATCGAGATGTCGTATGATTAATTTAATATTTGCCCACCTGCTTGCAATGGGCTACTTGCTTGTGGTTCTCACCGACAATATCAGTCTGGCATTGAATTAGCATTTCAGCTCTTGAGCTCCACGAATATCAAACCGTTAGGATCCTAGTTCGGGCCCGGATGCAGGGGTTCTGTTTCTTGGCCGTTTGCCTGGTGCAAAGAGAGGGTGATGTCCTAACTTCGCAGTGGGGTTCGTTCTTGCAGCCTGCTGGTTGTCGCCTCGGTCTTCAGCTTGAGCCGTTTGGCCATAGTGGTCGCCTGTTGCTCTTACGGGACTTGGAAATTATGGCTATGGCGTTTGACGTCGCCTTTCGGCAATTGCCATGGGGGATCAAACGACCGAACGGTTAACCAGCCACCTGATATGCACTATCGCTGCGAAAGATTTCAAATATAGATGGGATGGGGATTATTCTTTGCGGCCTGATCATAAGGCGCTAAAACGGGCCGGCACCTAAGGCCCGGCCTAAGAAGAACGGTAGGCAGCGGGTGACGTTTGGCTGAGCGAGCTGTCGACTGTTGAAACGAAATTTGCCTTCTCGTAGGGCGACAATCGAATCGTAGGGCTAGCTAGGACGGAATCGAAAAAAAACAAAACAGATCTCCCGCATTACGACTGCAGCGCACGAGTGTCGACAGTGTGAACCGACTGACATTCCACATTTGTCCCACACCCATCTGCGGGAAATCGATGAAGAGAGATAGTTCTAGATCATCCCTCCCCCCATCGTCTAAGTGGCAGCCCATTGCGCCTGGGGTTGCAGCTGGCTTGCAGATGCGTCACTGACAGATCGGTGCATGCAGCTCAGGTTTGGGATCCCAAAGGGAAGGAACCAGTGGTGATGTTTCTGTCTATCCTATTGATGCATCGATGATGCATTGTCTGTGTCAAATGCACATATTTTCCCCCTCTCTGCAAGCCAAGATCCTTCCCTGGAGCTATGTACATGTATGTAGTACGCCAATAATCCGGGATACCCTTGGTAGACAGCCAGTCGGTCTGGGTATTTCTCAAGAGTGACAGAGGCGAATGCAACAGGTCAGGAGTGGAAGGGGAGGGAAATTCTTCCTTGCCTTTCTGCGTAATATTCTGGAAAACTACCAAATATGGTATAGAGGATGTCCTAGAACTTTCAAGGGTCAGCCCTGGAGATGGCGTTTTGCACAGCCAGCATCTTTTCTATCTTGGGAATAGATGGTCTCAAGGGTGGACCAGAAAGAGCCGCTTGCTTAGACTGCTTGTCGATGTCTTCTATTTGCAATGCATCCACAGAGAGATATCTCTGTTTTGGATATGATGAGGATGACGACACTCCGTGATTCGGACCCGAGGTATGAGTGGCATTTATCCCGACGATGCTGTTGGGTAACTGCAAGACTCCAGTTCAGAAATTTGACAGCCACAATGACAGTCGGCGGCAAGCCAGTGGGAGCAGGCCGGCCCTCGTTTCAATACCTGTGAGGCTGCTGTGGAACCGTAGCCTTCTTTCTGCTATCTGCATATGTCGTGTGTGCGGGTGGTGCATCGTGGGCGGCACAAATTGTACGTACAGAACAGAACCAGCAAGAAGAGACGACAGACAGGATGACCTATTCGCCTTAGATCATAGTGTCGACGGAAATTCGATGCATGGCATTCCTAATTCCTTTAACTGCGCGTTTTTTTGTGCTTTTTCTGTACTACAGTGTGAGGCCAAGATGGGAGACGTACGCAGAGTGCCCGCCGTCACTGGTCACCCAACATTGGGACAGTCAGCATCGCTCTGCTTGGTGCATGCAGGCCTGAGCCGGGGGGATCCAAACCTGGTGGCATGCGGGCTGCACGTCCGTGGCCAGGAAAAGAAGGAAGGAAAAAGCACAGACAAAGTCCCGACTAGTTCTGCTAGCTTAATGAAATTGTCGAATGTCTTTTGCTTCCTGTTCGTTCACAAGGCGCATTTGACAATTTACTCTGAAAGATGTCACATCCAACACAGGTTTTGGTGGGTTTTCCGACTAAAAGCTCCCCACCCGCACTAATTCGAACCCTGCATCTACGGCTGTACGTATAAGCAATGCTCTAGTTTCTAGCAGATATCGCTACCCTGATCTGATCTGGGACTAACCCACCCCGTATGTGAATTTAGACGCGAGCAAAACCAAAGGAGGAAAAACAAAAAACAGTTCATTGAATATTTTAGAACACTAGCACATTGCTTTTTTACACAAAGTATGCTTAGCTTGTGGGCCCCATGGAAAAAGAGACATCCATGCAACTGCGATCCAGTCGCTCTTTCCAAGTCCCCAATCTCACACCCTTACGCTCGATTCCGAGAGATACAGTGAACATAGACGAAATCGTCCTATAAGCCACTTTTTTCTTTCTGGACGGGATGGAGCCGACTTCCGTTGGACACTAATGTGATATGTGCGTATATGTATGTACCAAGCCTAAGAGGGTGATGGCCTGGGAGGGGGGAGGGGCAGTAGGCATCTAACCTTGCCTCGTTTTTTTTTTTATTTCCAACGAACAAGCTGTGTCCGTTGAGCTTAGCTTAATGACCACCACCCTAGAGACCACCTGCACTTTACCCTCGCCTGCATACCACACACACCAACTCCATCTTGGATCCGCATCATATAAATCGCCTGCTCCCTTCCGTCGTAAATATTACATATCCCACTTACAACCATAAAGTTACAAAGCTATCCATTCTTCCCAACTACAACATATCATTGCTCACGGGAGACCTACAGACAATACCAATTACTACACAAAGCCATATTTTTTCTCCTTTACAACTATCACCGCCTCCTGGAGTAAGCTAGGCATCTATATATATCTCTTTCATACCCACAGTGTTTCCAACCCTTCAAACGAGGCGATCCTCTCCCTATAGCTATAGCTATACGCATACCGGGTTGACCTTTCTTCCTTTTACAAGATCTTCGAGGCCTACCAAACGGGTTTATGTATAAGATCAGAGCCCCTCCACCGCTCAATATACTATCAAATCTTTCGAAACTATCCACAATCCCATATACGAAGCCAAAAATGCCAGGTGTTACTCTACCAGTCCCAACTCCGGAGCCGCGCAAGCGTTCTATCTGGGAGATGTCCTCCTTTGACCGTGATTGGACTCTTTACCCAGACTCGCCTACCCTTTCTCATGCCTTTGATGATGTCGATTTGGATGATATTACCATGCGAGGAGTCTCTAAAGCTGCATCATTCAGAGAGCAAGAGTACAATCCAACCATGCTTATGTACCATCCTTACGACAAGACTGAGGAGCAAGTATATCCGCAACCTTTCGAATGGGAAAGGATGTTTGATGACCTTGCTAGCCTTCCGTCTCGGACCCGTTCTCCATCGATTACATCGGTAAATACTGTGGATACCACTGCCGCCTCCGCTCCAGCTTCAAGAAGGGGGAGCGTCCAACCAATTCCTACCTCAGGGGACGAGTTCTCCTTCTCCAACATCTCTTCCATATCTCGTCGAAGCAGCTGTGCAGACAACTTGTCAAGAAGCTCCCGCCGACAAGACTTCGGAGCCTACCCAACTCATAGAAGGCTCTCAGCTTTGCTCTCTTCTTTTTCCCTCTGCAGATCTCAAGAATCTTTCTCCCAATCGAGTAGATTCTCTCAAGAAATCGGCCCCCTATCTCGCCGAACCTCCAGAGCCAGTCTCTCCTTCACACCAACATCTACAAGTACAAGCACAGCTTCTTCCCGCTCAGTCTCCAGCCTTCATCCACATGCTCCACGCCGCCGGCGTAACAGCAGCAGCAGGCGCAACACTGCTCTACTTCTTTCAAATATGGGAGCGGGCCTCACGTCCTACAGAATGGATTCCCACTCTGCAGAACTCCAAAAGGTGGTTTCAGGGATACCAGTATCAGCATTCATTCATCCAAAGATGCATATCCCTGGAGGGGTAGAGTATGGGCCCGTGGAAGAGGATGGAGGCTATGGCGACGCCTACCCCCTGAGGCATACAAGGCAATGGTCCTTCGATGAAGTGAGGCCAGCCGATGAACAAGCTGACCTAGTCATGGATGGCCTTGAGTGGGACGAAGTTGTTGGGGATGATGGATCTTCTTTTTTCTCAGTAGCATAAGTCTTTCCTGTTTACGTCTTTGACCTTTTGATCTGGTTTATTCCTCTTTGCTTTTGGGGTTTTTTGTTTTTGGCATTCTTGAGTTTGGCAGCAGGGTCTCCGCTCTTTCTTTCTCACTTTACCTATAGCAATCTTGCTTTGGTCTCTTTTTTCTTCTCTTCGTGTATATACGTTACTTTGATATCCTTTTGGTCTTTTTTTCCTTTTCTTTGGCTTTTCATAGCATTACGGGATTTCCTCTCAGGGTTACTTTTTCGAACTGGAGTATTTTGGCTTTCTCTCTATAGTTTGCATTGCATTGCATTGACTGTCTCAAGCATGGATATGAACTTAGACTAGCAGATTTGCAATTATCGGCCCTTTCGGCTATCATGACAATAGAACTATCCTTCTTTTCAAACCTTTTTTCGCAAGCCTACCAAAAAATTAGTAACATAGTAACAATAATAATACTAGATGTCGCAAACCCCAAAGGATCCAAAACCGCAGGTGGCAATTCCATACTATTGCAAACGTAAGCCCCAGTAGGCCAGAACACAGGGATGCATAACGCAACAGATAGACAGACCAGAAAACAACTCAGACGAGATCCATAAGCCAACAAAAAAAAAACAGCGGGGTATAATCGCCGCGGAAAACTTTCTAGAAGCACATGATTATCGTATTGGAGATCTTGTGGGGGGGAAGCTTGTCCAGTTTAGACCCGCTGTGAATGCTACGGGGAAAGAAACTCTAGAAACCCGGTCCAATCGTTGTTGTCCAAGCATATTACATGATATCTCAATGGGGGTCACTTGGCCAGTTGCGTGCAGAGGTCATTAATGATCGGCGTCAAAGCACATTCCCTTGGAATGATATCAGTGCCGGGTTTCTTGAGCAGGTGAATCTCGTGAGGAGCTCAATCCATGTACCGGGATCAAAACATCCGCTCATCGTACATGTACTTTTGTACGTACTTCGTTATCGAAACACAATAACAACCGTATCTTAAGCCTAAGTTAGCTAAGTTTCGGTGTGAACCCAGGTTAGGTAGTTGTAACCTTTCACAGTTTTGTAACCCCGAGTATACAAGGATGGTTTCATGTCCTTCTTGGTATATCGTTATACAGTTGGTTATCGAACGAGTCAGGCGATATTCATTGTCATTGCTAGATTTGTAAGAGGGCAAACTGTGTAAAACTACATGTTTGAAGGATGGGGTCCCGTTGTAACTAGCTAGGCGAGGTTCACATGATAGGAAGGAGGGAATTAAGTTGTTCTAGAAACCTGTTACCTCCCCCGAGTGATTGGTCACTAGCTGTCGTTTTGAGTGGAGCAGAATGCATAATTGAATGATAGAATCAGGTTTGTTGCTTTTTGAACTTCGCGTAATCGTTGGAATAGTGGACATAATGTCCAATTGCAGACGCATAAAGAGGTCCCGATCCTTGCGAACCGCGTGGCAGGTGCAGGAAAACACCGCAGCGCGAAGATTCCCCAGGTATTGCGGACCACTATAATGTCGTCGAAAAGCGGGGATCTATGGGCTGATAAAGTTGTATTCTAGAACTTCCAAGGGTGATCTTAGCCGATGATATTTTGGCTTGAGTGGGAGGCCGAGGGTAAAAAAACAAAAGGACGTTAACTTATTGTATTGTCGTTCGAAGAGAATACGAACTGCACTAGGGATTGGCTAAAGTCCGTGCATACACTGCATAGTATTCTGCATGATATAGTAACGACTGAGTCGGAACATATGAGTGGACGATTTGATGGGATCCTCCATAAAAGCCTGATCGATTGTGGAAATGTTCTCCCGTTAGCGCCATCCACGAAGTCGTCGTCTAAGCAGCTTATCTCAGACAGTTTTCATTATAAAGTGGATTCTGCTCTCAAGAATGTGCACTTTTGCACCCCCATCCCTCTCACCCTTGGCCCTTCTAGAAATTCCTTAAGCCTTGGAACCGATCTTGCCATCGATACGGGTGCATCCTCCTCCATGGGATATTAGCCAATCGAGTAACTAACTCTGCTGTGACCTTGTTGTCAGTGTCTCTGTCTGCGTTGTTTGCTTGTTCCAACCCCTGTTGCCAGCCAATGGGATTGCTTGGAAGATCCCATAGTGTTGCGGTGCTCAGCCGGCTGATCCCTGCAACAGAATCCTTCTGCCGTCCTTCCAGAAGCCTTCCACTTTCATCCCTTACTTTTCCGACTTTTTCTTCCTCTTCCTGTTTTTCGTATCGCACAAGGTTCACTGCATCGCATCCACTCACTACACACGGTGAGTACATGTCCTCCGCTGCGCAGCTTAACTGCACCGACCCAGAGAGAGCCTTGCCCAACAAATACCGGAACCATGATAGCGACCGTATAACCTTCCTTTTTCTCTCCCACTTTTGTCTAATTTCAATTTCGAGTATTCTTCGAATTCTCTTGGGTATTGCTTATTCGTCCCACGCCCACTCAAGCCCTCACACTCGAGGGCTGGTCGTGCTTGTGGCACTGGATAATCGGAACTTGCGCGCTTTCCCTGCTGCTGGCATACTTGCTTCTTGCTGTTCTGTCTCTCCAAGAGGTGGTATTGTGGATTCAACATGACCCGCGAGGAATCGGAAGAAACTGACGAGGTTCTGGATGGTAATGAACATAACCCCCTACCCCCTGCTCGTGCATTTGTTTCCCTATTCCAGTCTATAGCGTTGCTTCTTCTTCTTCTTCTTCTTTCTATGAAAATACCCGACTATCTGCTCTGCCAAATCGACGCACTGAATGAACCCTCGTAGCCATATCATTATGCCCGTAAATTCCGTAGACTAACATACCTGGTTACATTCTTCCCTCTTCCAGTCCTCGACCTCCCCCACCTGTCCACACGCCCCGCCCTCACCACGCTCCTGACAACCCTCAACCTACTCACCATCCATCCTCCGTCATGGGATGACTTGTCTGCTGCCAACTTATCCCAGAAAAGGGTTCAGATCATAGGAAACCCTACCCCCTGGCTTACATCCCTTGTCTCTTCGCCACTAAAATGGCTTCCCACGGACGATGCGCGAGAATTAGTGTGGGAAACAGCTAGTATCCGACTCTCAGAACGCTGCGGACGGACGGCGATGCCATCGCTTGATAGGAGTTTTAGAATTTCAGGTGATTTGGAGATTAAGATCCATGAACCGACGCTGGATGGTGATAACTTGGGGTTAAAGACTTGGGGCGCAGCTTATGCGCTTGGGAAAAGAATAGCGGGGGATGGTGGTATGAGGGGGGCTATTCGTACTGCTCTTTCTGGTTCTAAGGGATGCTTGGACAAGAGGATCCTGGAGCTTGGAGCCGGGACCGGACTTGCTGGACTTGCTTTGGCTGGCACGGTTAATTCGATTGTCGACCTAGGGAATGGACAGGATAACGAGGTCATGGTCCACCTGACAGACCTCCCAGAGATCGTGACGAACCTCCAACGAAATGTGGATCTAAACAATGACTTACCTCCTTCCGTGAAAGTGACTACAGGAGTCCTGGACTGGCGACTTCAGCCGACGGCAGAGGCCCAACAAGAACACCGATACCCGCTAGTCGTCGCTGCAGACCCGCTATACTCCCCCGAACATCCGGGGCTCCTTTCGACTGTAGTTGAAGGCTGGTTGGAACAATCCGACACTGCAAGGTTTATTGTGGAACTTCCATTACGCAAATTGTTCGGTGGGGAAGTGAGCGAGTTTAGGAATTTGATGGTGAAGAAGGGATTTGTGATGCTAGATGAAGGGGAAGAGGACGCTAAGGATGATTGGGGGGAAGGCGGTGAGAGTATGACCTGCTGGTGGGCAGTCTACGGTTGGAGAAGTTAGGACGTTACATGAGACTATCAGGAATGCGGGAGTTATCATTTCATTTCTCTTCAATTAAGCTACAGGTTTGAGTCGTTGAGGAGTTAAGTCGCTATAGAAGGAAGGCATTAGATTTTGAGCATAACATAAAGACATAGACATCATATGATAGATTTTAGCGTTCTCGTAAGAGACACAGGGCGGTTATGACATGGGGTATATAAGGTTTCGTAAACATTATGACGGCGTGGTCTCGTATCACGACACATTTATACATACATATCATACAGTTAAATCATTAGCTCCAGACATCACGTCATTACGTTCATGACGACAAATCACGTCTACTCATCGATCTACGAGTTCGGAACTTCATGGATCAACAAAAACACAAAATTTGCTATTGCAAACAAAAACACAGAACACTCAAAAGCAAGTAGTTTTTAAACAGTTTTAAGTCAAGGTTAAGAATACACAGGACTCCTAAAACGCCCTTTGTATGTAGTAGTAATGAATCAAAAACAATCAAGGTCAAAGTCAATCAATGCAGAATCCAACGCCCCATTGTGTCCCGCCAAGTTAACCCTTTCCTCTAATGATGATGTTTCCCAAAATCCGTAAAGACTCCGTAAAATTCGTATCCATAAGAAGCATTTCGGTTCATAAAGAAAAAAAGTTGCATCGCTAAACAGAGCATGGCATTCGTTTAATACTTAGCCTTTCTTTCTTTATATGTGTGTTGTCGAGTGGTTGTCGTCGAGTTGTCGAATGGTTGTCGGGTTGTCGAAATGTAGATGGTAATGCTTCAAAATAGACATTGGAGTATGGGAAAGGGTTAATTTAGCGGATGGTCATTTGCTTGGAGAAATCTCCGTCCTTGCCAGTAGTAGACATGGCGGAAACGGACGCAAGACCAGCAGAACCAGCTTTCTTTTCGAAGATCTTCCAGAATTTGAGAGATTCGTCTAGTAAATTGAACATTAGCAGTCATTCATAGGTGGATTAAATAATGAGTATAACTTACCAGAAGCGGCAGTAGCGAGGACTTGGCCATCAGGAGAGAGAGCGGAGTGCAGAACACGAGTTTCGTGAGCTGGGATCTCGGCGCATTTGACAAGGCTTGGATAGCTCCAGACGATGAGCTGGTTGTCAGGGAAGCCGTGGGTAGAAACGATCTCCTTGTAAGAAGTGCTCCACTTGAGACTGGTGACTTGAGTATTGCAGTCAATGGTGTTGACGCGAGCACCAGTAGTCGAGTTCCAGAAGTGGATCTTCTTATCGAAGGTACCGCCACCGGTGGCGAGGAGGTTGTTTTGCCATGGGCACCAAGCGATAGCCTTGACGGCAGCTTTGTGGTTGGTCTTGGAGAATCGTGGAGCAGAGAGGGCCCTCGCATCCCAGATGTTTACGAGGTTATCGTTTCCACCAGATGCCAATTGGGCACCGTCGGCACGCCACTCCAAACCGCAAACTTCGGCAGTGTGGGAGACCAAGGAAGCAACCTTGTGGTCAGCGATGCGGACATCGTGATTGATGATCTCACCACTTCGAGAACCAGTGGAGAGGATGTGCTTATCCCAGGACATGACACCAACACGGGAGGAATGGGAGTGCATCGAGCGGATCTTGGAGCTCTCTTCCGGATCCCAGATTTGAACTTCACCAGTTCCGAGACCAACAGCGACGAAAGAGCCATCGTTGGACCACTTGACGGATGTGATATGAGTGTCTGGAGTGCTCTCCAACAAGCAGGAAACGGACCCAGTAGAAGCGTTCCAGATGTAGACATTGCGTTCCAAACCAATGGCAACCATGTTGCTTGAGCCCCAATCCATGAGGTTAAGATAGTAGTCATCAACAAGCCCAGGAGCATCGAGGACACGCTCTGGAGCAGTGAGGACACGTCTTCTGAATTGGGCGTTGCTGGTTGGCTTAAGCGGCCTGTTATACTGACTTCTCAAATCAATAGGTCGAGAAGACTCTGGGGCTGCTGGTTTGAAGGCAAGAACTCTGGAATCAGTTTGAATGCCGACAGCGCTGCCGAGAGCGGACTGATAAGCGGCAGAGTTTGGTGACATCTTTGGCTTGGATGATGGAGAATCACAGTCACCGTTGCCGTTGTAGGTGGAGAGAGTGGTAGCAGAAAACTCATCAGAGAGAGAGTTGAAGATGCTGTCGGGATCAGTGTGCCCACGAGGAGCAGTCGATCTCTTGAAGTTCGCCTTGGTGATACCAGTTGGCGAAGAGGCAGTCCTATTTGGGACGAATCTATCAATGTGGCTAGAGTGAGCTCTGATGGTGGTCTTTCCCTTCCTGACCTTCTTGATCGGGCTGGCATGGCTGGCATGCTTGTTGGCAACGTTGTTGACCTGATCAGCATTTGGACCAGTACCAGTGAGAGCCCAGTCAGAGACACCTAGCTTGACAGGTGTGAAGCCATTGCGAACAATGTTGGATTTAGGAGAGTTCTTGAATGTGGGCTTTTTGGCACTACCAGCAGCCACAGCACTAAAGCGGGAGGTGAGGCCTCCAGCATAAATTGAAGTTCCAAGATCCTTCCTGTCAGCACCCATAGCCCTGGGAGGCGGGGTGAAAGGGGATCTGTTGGAAGTTGAGTTCGATCTGTTGCGAGGAGACGGGCTCAAAGGCATCCTACCACCAGCAGTCTTCATGCTGAACATGCCAGCATGAGATTTGAGAGGTGTGTGAACAGAAGCGGTTGCCATTGTGACTTATGTATGGTCGAATAGACGATATGTGTTTCAGATATGTGGGTATGTGTATGATGAGTACTTCTCAGGCGTGTAAAGAAAGTACTATTTGCAAATGCGTACTATTGTCGTCTCGTAATGAGTCTCGAGTGAATCAATCTTGTCGGACGGATTATATTATGGCGATAATAATACAATCCAAGATGATCAAATTAATGAATCCTGGATAGATGCAGAGTCCTGGAGGACTTCTTGATACCAAAGATCTTTTGTTGCAGTTCGAACTTCGACCGACGAGTCGACGTCAGGAGGGACTGGTATGCAACTGTGCTAGAAAGGTCGTTTGGGCGTGATTGAAGAGACAAACAGTGAAGTCGTTTCTTCGTTCAGAGAGCAAGATGAACTTCAGGTTTTCAGATTCTATGCAGCTGGAGATTTGCGAAAGCTTTTAGGATGACTGATTGAGATAGTGGTGATGATGATGATAGGGAAGATAGAAGTATGTTTGTTTGGTGAGGAGGAGGAAGGAAGAAGGAAGAGGAGCAGTGGTGGGAGGGAGCTTATGTACCTGTCGACAACACCAAAATCTGTGCGACGCAGAAGTACCTGATGTGTGGTGATCGACGCTTCTGGAGCTGTTGCTGTGGGAGCAGAGGACCCTTGTGTTGGCACCCATCAACAGATAGCTACTTTAGGAAATCACCACAGCAACCACAACCCATCAAGGTAAGGGCGCCTGATATTGAGACGGCCACGGTAGTAGCCATCGCAACAGCTCAATCTCCATGGAACCTCTTTCCTCTTTGACAGTAGCCCTCCCCACTGCCCTCCTCTCATTCGATCCCTTCATCTCCGCTTGTCGGATCCAGAAACACTCTCTGGCGCTTTTCTCGTGATGTCACCTGATCCCAATATGTTTGCCAGATTAGGAAGTCTAAGTAATTGTCAAACACCACAACCCCAACGCATGACTTGCATGACCTGCTGAGCTGGCCTGAAAAGAGATTTTTCAGCCCTGCGCAGGCTTGTCGTATGACGACGCCAGGAAATGGGGCCCGCAATCTCATCAAACACGGTAATATAAAGATATGTAGGAATTTATTTTCATTGAGTATTTCTGCTGTGGAGGACTTATATGATTATGATCCCTCTTGGGATGTATAATACACTGCACTTGTGGGCGCCATGGCAGATAGGCTCGGCATGCCCGATGGTGCAGTATTTTGGGTGCCTGACCATCTGCAGATACGTCTGGTTTGCATTGCATCGCCCGCACTGGCCTGACAGACCATGACTTCTGAACAAGCTCAATCGGACAAAAAAAAAATTTTTTCTTCCATTGACAGACAATATTTGATGGTATTTGTGTCAGGATCCAGAGATTACGCCTTGTGAGGATGGTGGTATCACGTCAATCTGGATATCATTACCAATTCTTATCTTTCGCGTGCATGCAGGTGTACACCAGTTCATAGCAAATTAATGTATAGGATGCCGTTTGAGCAGGGGTCAATGATCATATGAAGAGAGATGAAACAGAGTGCATCGCGACACCCACAATCGATGCAATCTCAAGTGTCTCGCCCTCGCTTCGCTGGCGGCGCCGCAGAAATATCCGAAAAATTAATGTCTTAGCATATTAGTCGTAATTGCTAGAAATTAAAAGCTATTCAGTCTCGATCGATCATGGGACTGAGGTTTGAATCCCAGACAAGCAAACAAAACCCATAGCTGAAATGATCTTGAGCATGGTACCAAATGCAAATGCGAGACACACATTGCATGGGTCCGTTTGATATCTGCAGCTAGATTTGTGTAATGACCACTACTTAAAATCACACACAAGCAGGATTTTGTGATTGACATATCCGATGCCCCATATCGTGTGTGCATGAAAGGCTTGGCTTTTAATTTTCCAGCGAAGAAATTTTTATACAGGATCACAGATTTCCGGACAATTTTGGCCGCTCAGCCGCAACATGCTGCCTCTTTTCGACGCGAAGCCGCAGGGCGATGTCGATATCGCAAGCCCACAGATAGATTACGGTTACAGGCTAATATATAATTTCCCACACTATGCATCCTCCAGGGTATCTCAGGTGACGAAATTTCTAACCATACGAGGATAGTTCCCTTGCATTTAAGGTGTGGAAGCGTACATACCAAGTAGGCGAAGGTGATCCGTCGCTAAAAAATCGCCGGATTCTTGGAGCGTGATCTCTTGATCTCTATTGGTTATGTCGCAGACCCAACTCAATTACCAGGTTGGCTGGCCTTACAATCGATGAGGGGTGTGCATGGGTAGCCTTTGTGGGTCCATGCAAGGTACGCACTTGCCTCCCAGCCTTGGGTTGGTACTCGTACTCATACGTACTCATCCCAACAGACTACTAGTCTATCGTCGATATTGTCTAAACCTTTTTAGAGAATTAGGATTGTTTCCGATAATCGAAAACCTATAAACCACCAATGAATCCTGCGGGTTTACCCTCACATTCTGAGTGTACCAAACCAGATTAAATATTCACTATTAGAGAAACTAGTCAGTAGCATACTCTAGCTATGATTCGTTCAATCCCCTCATCGTCATCTCTGTCAAACTCGCTCTCCGCCATTGTGCCTCTAGTGGAGGAGGACGAAATTGCTGCGTCCATTCACGACGAACCGCCAAACGAGCCATTGAACACAAACGAGTCTCGTCGGTCGGCAGAGAAATCTCGCAAAAGGCCTAAAACGGTGGACACCCGACATGAAGGTATGGACAATTGTCAATCAGCCGATCTTACATAGGCAAAACTTTCTTGGCAGTGCTTCCCCATCTATGCAGTTACCGTTCTTAACCTATTGCTCTTGCAGAATCCTTGTCCCATAAACGGATAGAAATCGACCTAGGCACCCGTTCTTCCACTCCACCGGTAGAGGACCTTACTCACGGCCAAGACAAATTTTTCGGTCTTTCACAAGAATTCAGCTTTGCCCAAGATGAAACCGATCATAACCCACCTTTTCGGGCCGACCCCTCGTTCCAATCCTTCATCAAGGCTTTGCCAAAAGAAGTCTTCGCTGAGTTTCGTCCACAGAACGGGCGTTGGGGCTTAGATCGGTACCTCGCCACACCTCGAAGTGAGGACGCAGTTCGTTACTTTCGCCCTTAGCAACGATACATGTGCACGAACTTATGGCAACTATGAATACGGAATTAGCGGGTTGGAATTGCTTCTTAGTTCGAGAAGTGTGGCAAAAGTTTAATAATTATATAATTACTTGTAATATTTGAGGAGGATGATTTACTTCTGCGCTATCATACTGCCGGCGGGCCGGCATCGATTAAGATTAATATCTGCTTGATTTCATACCCACGAAAAGAAATCCTCCTTTACCTCTTTGTTATTCTTCTTCCCGAGTTCTATCATGTACTATTAACACCAAAATCATGTTAACAAGACCAATATAGTCGGTCATCTATGCTGGGGACGGTTGGATCCTTAATCCTCATTGCATAGTAATGGCGGTGTTGGATTTTTGACTCGTTTGCGTTGCGTATGTCTCCCTCGAAAATTCGGAAAATTAAGAATATAGCAGAGGTGGTGGGCTATAGTTAAGATATTTAAGGCGGTATACACCTGGCTAGCCATGAAATAACGTTCTACAATAGGTCTATTCAGTTATGTACACGTATATTTGCTTAGTAAGTACTTATTATACATCTACGCTTCCTTTACAACTGGGTTGTGCTGGGCAGGCGTATTCTTCCTCCATCGTTCCTTCTCAGCACTTTGAGAGTCCATCCTAATAATTTTATCGCAATTTAAGATGCAGAGAGGGTCAAATGCTAGTTTCATCTATGGTTCAGTCAGTCAGCAGAGTCACGATTTATGCCACTAGCAATTTGCCTAAACATACCTTTCTCATAGCATCAACGGTTGCTGGGCTAAGTTCCTTGGGGAGGTAATCCCTCTTGACGAGTCCAACGCCATGTTCTCCCGTCGTAGTACCTTCCATAGCAATTGCTCTCTCAACCATCCTATGTACCACACCCTCCGCTTTTCTTCTGTCCTCTTGTCCGAAGAGTAAAATACAATGGAAGTTTCCATCCCCAACGTGCCCAACCATAGAACCAAGAAGATTGTTCTTGGTCATGTCGTTTTTAGTGGCCTCAATAATGTCCGGAAGCTTCGATATCGGGACGGCGACATCGGTAGTCCAAACCTGGTCGTCAGGCTTTTGCTTGAGGGACATCACTGACCAAAGCGCATTCTTCCTGGCAGACCACAACTCATGCCTCTCCTCTTCTGACGTTGCAAACTCGAATGACTCAGACTTGCATGATTTAGCGATCGTCTGGACCATAGATATCTGCTCCTTAACCCCATTCTTTGTTCCTGCGAACTTGAAGAACAACGTCGGCTTCTCCTTCCACGTCCTCGATGTCGACTTGCTCTGGTTTATGCACATCATCTGTACGTCGTCCAGGATTTCGACAGCTGCGACGGGGATCCCTTGACCAATAACTTTTGATGCCGCGGCTGCCGCGTCTCTTATAGAAGGGAAAGCGCAGACAGCGACACTTTCATTCTGCGGCTTGACAGCTAACTTTAGGGTCGCTTCTGTAACCAATCCAAGCGTACCTTCAGACCCAACAAACATCTTTGTCAAATCATATCCAGCAGAAGACTTCCTTGGCCGTTGTCTTGTCTTGATGATTGTACCATCAGCGAGCACAACTGTAAGGCTAAGCACCCACTCTCTCATCGTGCCGTACTTTGCCGCATTTGTTCCAGAACATCCGGTTCCGACCATGCCGCCAATCATAGCACCTGGACCAGGGTCAGGAGGGAAAAATAAATTATGTTCTGCCAGCATTTCGTTCAGGTCTTCCCATCCGAGGCCTGGTTGGACAACGACGTCCAAGTCGTCCTTGTTTAACTGCAGAACCTTGCTCATATGCGTGAAGTCGACACAGACCCCGCTTCTCGTAGCTGCAAAGTGGCCCTCCAAGCTAGTGCCCCCAGAATATGCGGTGATAGGGATCTTGCGGTGCGTACATATTTTCGCAATCTCAGAGACTTGTTCGGTAGTCGAAGGGTACAAAACCATGAACGGCAGATCATTCGGATCAGCAGGGTGTGACGACCAGCTGCTTCCAGCATGATGCTCAAGGTCGTGAATATTGCATGATACGTTCTCCTCGCCGAGAAGAAGCACAAACTGAGACCATGCAGCACTTAGGTTATGTTTCGAGACATCGTGGTATATTTCGGGAACGTCTTCTAGCTTAGTGGTCGACGAGGGTTTCGCCGGGCCCCATCTATATGTTCCGAGCCAATAGGCACACACCGCTGATAATACCCAGGCTATTCGAACTGTCAGCACACCGTACCACATCGAGAACGAGGTATTGATAATTACCAAACATCTGAGGCAACGTATTTGAGAAATAACCATCGCCTTCACGGTTTCTCTTCTCCTGTCGCTCTTTCCAATACCGTTCCATCTCCGCCCTTTCTGCCTGAATACGTTTCGCCGTGGACTCCCATACTTGCCCATGGAACTGTCCTGGGCCGGGCTTATTCGATTGTTCACGAATCTGACGGTACGGAAGCCGTGCTCGATTCTGCAGTACAACAGCAGAAGAAATAGTTTCGCAGGTTTTCCGCCTCAATGGCGCCCGGGTTGCATTGCGCAAAGAAATGGATACGGTTGGGTGCATGTTGACGTTTCCGAGTAGCGATTTGATTTGGTAATTAATTGAGAATGCAGTCCAAGAGTCTGGGGATCTGGGGAAATGACCAATGCAGTAAGGGAAAGATACCCGACGCTATATGAACGCCATTGGAGGCTCTTAAACCTGGGGACTAGTTCGGCTATCTTAGACAGTATCAATAAGCAAAGTACGGTGTCGGCAACCTCGGTCGGCTCGGATGAAAGGCAGTTGGATCTTATCGACGAAGCCGAAGTCGAGATTTGAGAGAAAACTTTCGGTATCGGCTCTTTAGCCTAGTGGGGTGTTGGTGCGACGTCAAATTCCCCATTCCAACATCCCCAACACGGGCGGGGAACGCTCTATCTCCCCGAAGTTTGTGTTGAAACTCCACTCGATGTCGATGCTGGTACGAGGATTAATATTGTAGCCCGTACCGCCGAACGCTTAGACAATTGAGAAGACTTATCGCAGCCGAATAGCTGCTCGGGAAAGCTTGCTGATTCGCAATGCGCTGGAGTTCTGGCAAAAAAAGGCACAGCTGCACGAGAGATAAGTTCGCTCTAGCTCTCAAACACATGCATATGGGGAGCATTGCAATGTGGCTTCCCCTCGTCTTATCTTCTCACTGGAAAGGAAAACGACCAATCGTGCCAATGGTGTTTAGCAAGTGACAGCCTAGAAAGGCTCGCATGCCCGTTTTTATTGTCACATAGACACTCGAGATTGCGAAATCCAACATACTGGATACGAGCTTAATCGGAATCATGTCCCTATCACTTGACCCAAAAAGATTGAGGTGAAACGAAGGAGGATAGTATCATGCCCAGAATACCGTAAAAAAAAGATTCACCGAATTAACTACAGACACAAATCTTCAGCGACTGGTAATCATCGTCAACTTTCTCCACAATTGAAAGTCAGGCGTCGGCCGTGCGTCATTATTGCAGAATTCATGCATTGTTGGATTCTCTGGCGCAAGGGAACAGCCGGTTAGTCTGAGCGAATGGAAAGGGGGATTCTGATGGCTGGTTACATAGCAGGCTCGGCCCGCCAATTGCAAGCAGTCTATCGAATTATTTTACAACCTTGAGTTTCCAATATCTTAGAAGGAGAGGAAGAGGGTGTGTTAGATTGATTAAATCCCTCAGAAGTGACTGGGTGGCGATATACCGACAGACGACCAAAACCCCTTCTTTGTCATTTGTACGACCACGGCTAAGATGTTCGATACCAGGTTATTCCAAGGAAAATAGGAATTTTCACGGTTCTACTTTGGTTTCATGATTATGGCGGTCATTTCGCTGATTGATCAATTGAGAAGCCGTTGAAATCGCTCAGATGCTGATATAAGGGGGGGAGGACGGCCGCCTTTCACTCTCGAACTGTCTTAATTTAATAGCTAAAAACTCTTGAGACAGAAACCAAGAACTGAGAGAGACAATGCAAGGGGGGGCAACCGATTATTAGACATCTGAATCAATTCCTCAACGTCTCCAACAATAACAACACCATAGTAATACTCAGAAGTTGACACCAATCTTCCACGGAAAACATACCCGCGTGATGGCTTCCTCCTTCTCGATATCTAAAGGGAAGCAAAGAATCGAATAATAAAAAGAAGGAGACCGGCGTTCTCGACCTTCACTGATCCGGTGGCTTGCATTTTGTGTTTGCATTAAGCGTCTTAACCCCGGCCTGTCCTGTACCGACCCAACCGCTCTGACGATCCACAGTGTCCCGATGGCACCAACATTAGCTCCACGATGCACGATGCATGGTCAGCACTTAACTTCAGGCATTCTTTCCTATCCCCCAGAGGATTCGAAAAAACAGGAATCACAGGTGCTACGTGTCCCCGCATTTCGCCGTTACTCTTCACTCCAGCTAGAGTCCTGGATCCAGCTGTTCTTGGGTTACACTACGCTAAAAATACTGAACCTCTGGTGATGGAAACATCATAGAACGAAACAAAACCACTGAGTACTATGGGAATAACCGTCTACGACCTCATTCAGTTGGGGACAGTCATGGGGTCTTTCGTGATCACGACCATAAGGAATTAGCTCGGTTTGCATTCCTGCAGCCGGGCCCTCAATGGATCGATCAATTGGCCAAGAAGGTGTAAGTATGCTTTGTTCCCCCTATCCTGCATGTGCATATGCAATAGAGCGATGTGTGAAGGTACTTCTTGTACACTTGATCATACGAGGGTTCGATAACCAAGAAGCCCCGCCTTACGCGCCCCTCCCCCCAAAACCACATTGCAAATGGAATCAATTGCGAAATTTCAAATCGAACCGGAGGAATGTGCATAGCAGTGGAAATTTGGAATTTCCGGCGAAGTTCCAGGAGAATCTGAGTGGCAGACAACCATCGACCCCACTTCGCAGCCGTTTACTCGTCGAGTTTAAAGCGGCCGGGGGTTCTGCTAACAGAAGCCTTTCCCACCAGGATACCCTTTCTAATTTTTCAGCCCTCGTCTATACGGATTCAAATATTCTAGTCGTGGAGCCAGAATATCTTCATGGATCCACCTCTGTCAATCGACATTGGACGCTCCGGGCGGGATACGTGTCCGATTCTTACGCACCGACCATACGCAGACGTCGACATGGGCCTCGATCTGGGAACCGATTTATCAATTGACTCAGAATACCCCCAACCCTAGTACCTTGTATACGCATTCCCCTGGAGCTGCATAATATACTATGGTCTAAACTATGTCCTTGGCAATGAGGCTCAATTGAATTTGAGTTCAGTGGCTTACGAATATAAAAAGAGATTCATTCAACCGTGATAGAGGTAGTCCGGGCCACAGCTTTCTGCTAATTACCGTCCATTGGATTATCTACCCTCATTTGGGAAATTAATCAACCACGGCCTCTGGATCTACCCGGATTTACAAGCTGCAATCGAGTAGTCTTGAATTTCGTCTTGTCAAGGCCCACCTCGAGACCTCCTCTCCCGTAATCAAGTACGCTATCTCTAAAGAATTATATATACTATCGATTCGATATTCGCTCTTGATAAAATTCAACCACCTCATCAGCTTTTGCAATGGGTACCAGTAGAGGAGTAGCTCCGGCTCAGCAAAGCCCCTTTGATGATATCCCTCCCGAGATCCATGTGGAAATCCTTAAACATCTACCACCACTCCAATTAGTCGCGATGATACAGATTGTCCGGGACATTAGAAGCGGCATTCCCCACTGGAACCTATCCTACTTCACAGCTGAGCAACTCGTTTACCTCTATCAGTTTATTTCAAATGCTGTAGAGCCGGAGATCGAAGCTGAGGGAAATAAACAAAATCCAATTAAAACCGACGATGTTCGAAAGAGGATTGTCAACCTGCTCCCAAACGCCCTCAAAAAATACGACGAAGCTAGTACACTTCCCCTCGAGGCCAATTACTTTAACTGCCACTATGATAAACTCGTCACATTGGCACGAAACAACGTTTCTGGAACACCTGGATCAGATGAGAATATTCTCGACTTCCTCAAAGAGTTCCACCGCAAAAACCGGATCGTTCGAAGCTTCTGTCAGACGGTTGGGCGCCTCGACCCCCACGGGAAGGTCACTCGTCGGGGAAAGCTCGAACCAAATCAAGAAGTACGGATTTCTCATCTTTTGTTCTGGCTCGCAACCGACTATACCGTCGAAGAATCGGAACAAAAATATAAGGGGACTGTTGAAGAGCATTGGCAGAGATCACTTTCCCGCGTCGATGATATATTCGGTAAAGATTCAGAAACGAGCACAGGATTCCGCAATTGTGTCACCAACGGTGTCCTTCTAATGAAATACCGTGAATACGTCAGTTCATACGGTCCAAACCATCTCGCTCAGATCCACGACGCTCTACTTCTACGGAGATCTGATAATATCGATCATGAAAGCTACGCGACCTACATGCTGTCACTGGGTCTGGACTACGCTTTGGGTTTCCTCGAACAGTGTCCTACAAAAATAGACCTCATCAAAAAATGGGAAGTGCGCAGAATTCGCCCCTGGGGAGGTATTTGGTCCCACTTCGATGATGTAGGCTTTTCAGGTGATATGGGCTATGGTAGCTAAGCATCTGACCGGCGGGTAATCGAAGATAAGTGGCTACCAGTACTGCTTTTGGGGCAACTTCCTTCAATTCACTAGATTACGGCGGATTGCAATATTGGTTCCCCGTTAATTCACATGTGCGCTGCTTAAGATGTCTCTACATCTAGACAGGAACTCGTTCCATTTCCCTCAAAATTATATCATTATGCATCAACCGCCGCAGGTATTTCGGCGTCTCCCACCCGCTTGGGTAGAGGAAGGTTTGCTTAAGTGCTGAGTTCGCACCTCCTTATCATTATACTCAAACATTGATATGTTCAATTATTCTTATGGTTATATATTGTGTGCTTCATGCTACTCTTATTATTCCTTTGGTTCCATGACCCAGCATATCCAAACGCCTATCCTTCGACTTTCGGACTACTTGGCGTTGCAGTAGCCAATATCTTGAAATTCAAGATTCATGTACTTCGAGCTAGTCATCTATTTAATGATATGAAATTCAGTTTTAGAGTATTCAATCAAGCTATAACGGCTTATCAATAATTGTCTGGCCTGAGAGAGCAGTTTGCAATTTCAGTATTCTCTGGGAATGGCAAATAAGAAGTTATTTGGCGTATACACGTAATCCTTCGGGTCCTGTTCCTTACATCCCACCGTCCACCGATATCGTTCTATGTATCTACCTTTAGCGTCGGTTTCACACTCCAACCTTTTTGGCAGGTTCCACATTTATAACCTAATTGGGCGAAGAGCCTCACACAACTCATACGCTAACAAAATGCAACACGCCCGATCCATGCATTCAAGTCATAGAGGCCAGCGGGTATATTCTCCGCTATTGGTACTAGATGCACTGCCCATCATGGTAAATGTATCCATATCGCCGGATTTAGCTATAATGCAAATAATAGCGGTCCGAAGTACCCACCTGCAAAGTACACAAGGCTATGCATGTCGCTAGATCGACTTAAGTGCTAGCATGCTATTCTAGCGCAGGGGCACATTGCCGCAGTTTCTGCCTTGAACATAGTGCTAGGGCAGTAAAATTCCAATGTTACAATAGATTTGTTTTCTCGGGCGGGCTTCTAAATCTAACCAGTTGTAACATAGATGTCCGGTTTATGTACAATGCCGATTTTTGGCGATGAGCTTTCACGATCAATGCCTTTCTTGACAGTTCATGCTACTTAGGCTCGGCAACCGAATCGATGGATTTACGCATGCTATCAATTAACAGGCATTAGCAAAGGCGTAGTTGCCGTCTATGCCGGCCGTATAGCTATATACTTCCTAATACAACATCAAATGAAACCGTAGGAAAAACAAACATATCGATCGTAGCGTGAACACATTTGTTCCTTGTTTCTGTCCAGTTTCCGTGTCGTTCGATCGCCCCCATACATATCCGGAAACGTTGAACGCCTTAACATCCAAAGCCTTGGAGTACAGCGAGTAGTTTGAAATAGAAGAACATTATTTAGGCCTTTTGGGATTGTACTTTTGGCTTTTACCTACAGAATAATTTTTGCCAATGCATTTACTAATATCTTCGGGATTTGTGAAGGTTGATTGGAGTAGATCTTCGGCGTCATTGACCTGATATAGCCTCCGCATTCAGGAATAGCTGAAGTTTGTGGCGTGTTGGTCGAAGCTTAGTTATCACTTTAAGGCTTTGCACATTCAGTGACGATCTCAGCTTCCAGTTTCGTTTCAGCCCCAGGCTCCCAAACATGTACTCAATCGAGTTCAGGTCGAATGTGATGCATTTACAAGTGCTTGTGGATCGGCGCCATGGCGCTTAAGAAATGTATGCACTATGAGTGGCCATTCGATTTTAACATTTCCTCCCAGGTCTGGTCTTTATAAAAGGGCCACCAGCCGCCTAACTGGCATCGCTTGCAAAGGAAACAGGACATATCGATATTGTCCACAAAGCCTCTACGATATCAAAATGCATAGATCCGTGGTTCTCGTCGCAGTTACCCTGCTAGCGGGCCGAGGAGCACAAGCCCTTCCGGTGACACCTACTGAGAACCCGTACCCAGTACCTTCCTACTGCGCCTTCACAGAATCAAAGTTCCTCCCTTACAACAACGCCGGCAATGAGAACTGGACAGATGCTCCAACTCTCAATATCACAGTCAACGGTCTCCCTCTGATCGCAACTATGGACACAGGCTCAACCGGTATAGTAATTGACTCTAAATACGGATTCAATAATACCTACCTCGAGAAAAACTGCAAAATTGGGCACGTGTTCTATACTTCATCACATTGGTTGCAGGAAGGCTACTGGTGCACCACCGATGTCAATGTCGGGGGTGTACTTACAAGCGCTTTGGCATTAATCAGGACTCGTGAAGTGTGCTGCCCAGCTTTTAAGGAGGGGGACAGGTGCCAAAGGCCGGAGAAACCATGTGTTTGTGAAGGAACATGCACAACGGCGGCTGAACAAAATATCCTTGGACGCCACGTTCTCGAGAGGGAGGACGGAAATGAGGCCAGGATCGAGGCTCGCCAGACCCCTACCCCGGTCCCGACTGTTGGGAAGGCTTACATGGGCATTGGGTTCGCTCGTGGAAATCCGCCATCATATAACCTCTTCATGAACGTCAAATCTATCGATGGCGTACCAGTTAGCGCAAAGTTCAGAACCGGCTATGTGATCACTTCCAGTGGAGTGCGGTTGGGAATCACGAAGGCAAACACGGCAGGATTTAGTGCCGTCAAGTTGAACCTGAGAGGGGGGAATGTTGATGGGAGGGACTGGGGAGAGCCGCCATGTTACGTCCAGACCAACGGCGGTGATTGGGCCAGCGGGACGTTCCTAGCAGATACTGGGATCCCCAATGCCTATATCAAAGGTGACGTCCCTAACAAAGAAGGCAATGAAATAGCTATTAGGATCCCAGACCCCGCAAACCCTTTTGGAGAAGTACATTTTGTTTCAGTACGAAAGCCAAATGCTGGGGCTGTTGGGATCAAAAACCCCATGCAACCGACATGGGTCGGAAACAGAACCACTCCTGGTGTTAACACGTAAGAAACGTTTAAACCTATCTCCCTTTTTGTTCAGCCTCGTGAATAAAATAATTAACCATCAAGTATAGAGGGCGGAAATTTTATAACGGATACGACCTTTACTTCGACGGTGATGGTGGTTACTTCGGCTTGAGGAAGAAGGTTGGTATGCCTTTCGCGTTACGCGATGTCGATATGCAATGATGCTAATAATTTTATTTC
This sequence comes from Arthrobotrys sinensis, assembly GCA_036971225.1. NCBI lineage: Eukaryota > Fungi > Ascomycota > Orbiliomycetes > Orbiliales > Orbiliaceae > Arthrobotrys > Arthrobotrys sinensis. Next base: position 512,905 of record JAJTTV010000009.1, on the reverse strand, counting down.
TAGTCTAACTAACGAAGTGAGGGAATGTTATTGAATAGGGTAGGATGGGATGACAGTTGAGGGAGAAATCTGGCAGGTTGTATCCAGTGTGTATAAGATTTTTAATGTTGCCATAATATACTTAGCTCGCTGGCACTTCATTAATGTATGCTATTTGCATTTTCCAATTAACATTGGGTTGAATTGTTTACTCCTCCATTTCGGAACTTGGAGCAATATCGCTGGGTAGTTGTACCGCCTTATCGAGTGCGATTGGGAGCCCACGATGGCGTCCTCTGCAGCACAGTATGTTGTTAGTTGTGCACTTATTGACCACGATCATTAAAAAATCTGTCTTGGGGCTGGATGTCTCACCTCAACATGATCAAGCACATAACAATTTTTGATAATGGCTTAAATTCCCCTGCGAAAGAGTAGTTGACGCCTGGATAACCAGTGCTTACACCGACGGTACCGTACCCAGAAACAGCTGACGGGGAACCCCGGTTAGTGTTGACGTCGGCCGGTCGAGGGCAGGTATCGACGTACCTTCAAAGCAGATATTGAAAAATGAGAAGTTTTGTGGGTCAGCTTCGATTCTCTTAGCCTCGATAACAACGATAATCCAGATTCCGAGTATAAGAAACCTAAACGTCGAAGTACTTAAGTCAGTACGATTTCAAGCATCGACGTGAACTGAAGTGCGTACCAGAGGTCATTGGAAAGCTGAGCTTTCAACTGAGATGTGAAGAAACTGAGGACAGGTTTAATCTTTTCTTGACGAAGCTCATAGATCGTATCGTCGTCGCCTTTCTCAGCATCGTCACCTTCGTAAATACCCAAACTTCTGTTCAGGTACTCATTGCTTCTACGAATCGTAATGACAACCGGATATACGCCAATATACATCCTTTGAATCCCCGAGTAAGTAAATTTTACACTGGTCGCAGGAGTCTGGACCCGGTAGTAGACTTACATGATTACATATAAAGCTTGTAAACTGATCCTGGTGGCAGCGATCGGCACAACGTAGAAGCCCCCGCTTCGAATAGCGAATGCTTGAAAGAGGCCATCGATCAATCTTGCTGCTAGTGGGAGTTTTTCGATTTCTGGTATCCCGATCTGATTTGGGGGTTAGCAGAAGCTGAGGATATTGTTGGGAGAGTATAATTATGAGCTCACATTAAGAACTTCGAATGCCGCCTATTCAAATTCCTATCAGCAACTACGTTTGACGAAGGTACAAGTTATATCTCAGCCAACTCTTACCCAATCTGTCCCGTTCAGAAAGACCACGGCAGCCAGCAGCCACCAAGTATGCTGGGGAGGGAATCTATGTTGACGTTAGGCATGACCCTGGGCCGAGGGCAAGGGTCGAATTGATAACCTACAGATGAGTAAAACATCTCCGCGGGTGACGTAGCAAGAATCCCAATGCCTTTTTCGTTTCATGGAAGTAGCCGTCCTCCGGCATGATTTTGAACAGAATCCACAAAATCAGTCGTAGGAAGATCGGGAAGCTATCAAAACGTCCACGTGGAACGGATTAGCCTGAAATTCAAAGTTCTTTGGGCACCGCTATTATCAGGACGCTTACCATGTATTCCCCGCCAGAATAAGAAACGACATTGTCACAATGACAAAATACGAGTCTTGAAAAGCAACCTGGGCATTTCGGTAAGACCACGGGACAACATGGCAAGGGAAAATAACGACCTTACCATATTTGCATCTAGTAAACTCATTCCAGAGTTGTTAAATGCGGAAACCGTATTGAACGCCCCTACCCACCAGGGGTTCAATCCGTTCGCTAGGGTAACATCTGCCTTATAGGTCGCGATCCAGGCTCCGAGGGAAATGCAAGATAGCAGCTGCAATGAGATGAAATAGGCTGGGACGATCCATGATAGAAGATAAATGGCTCTATACTCGAGTCCTCCGAGATGAAACCTTTGTTCCTGGTCTAGATCGCTCCTGTGGGCCTTCGCATGATCTAGAGTCCCACTCTGTACGACTTGGAAATCATCCGGTTGTCCAGCTGATAGGCGATGGTGCAACCCGATCGCAGAAGGCTGTCCTTGAATACCGATGTCCAAATCGTTGTGAATCGAACAGGGAGCGGCCTCGACTGCATTCGCCTCCGGGATATAGCCATGGGGTGCTAGTTCCTTTGAAGGACCAGCTGGTTGGATCCTATCCGCTGCAATCTGCGCGAATCTTTTCTCGAATGCGAATCGCCGAATATGAACAATGACTATCGAGACGAATACCTGTTCCAAAAGCAAGTAAAAAAGTCAATCCAAATCCTCGTCAACACAAAAATGCACGGATGCCACTTTTTATATGACCCTCTGGATCCAAGATCTCTGGTATGCTACAGAACAAAAAGCTAACGGAACTTACCGATGATCCAAGCAACAGCTGCAAAAAGAGCACGAACTGCTGAAAAGTGTTCAAAGTAGATAGATCCACCTACAATCTCCGTGGTTAAATTAATTACGAACTAATTCTCAACGAGGATATTCAGGCTTGAGGCGGCTGGTTGATTACTAACAGTATTGAGTCCCGCAAGTGTCATTGCGCTAACAGAGAGGAACAGGGCATCGACATATCCCAGTTCACCCCGCGGATTATGAGCACCCCAGAGAATCCCTGACGCGACAAGCGTCGTGACGATAAAGTAGCCATAATGATACGTCAGAAACCCAACCCCTAATGAGGGCAGTCGACATCCGAATACATGCCTGAGAATGGCGGGTCGCTTGAATTTGTATGAGCCTATTCTCCGCAGAATATGAAATTAAGGGAGGTTGATTGGCTCTTGTTAGCCTGTTTTCTTGTCAAAGGCTTCTGCATAGCCCCCCGAACGGCAATGAGAATGCATGCATAGGCATTTGCACTTGCTACTTCTGGGGGAGGTGACGATTGAGCCTGGGAAAACTTACCCACCATCCCATATACTCGGGATGCGAGCCGATTACTTCTACTAAATGATACAGGTTGGCTCTTCTTGAGGATCCCGGGTTCGAGATCCTCTTGGTACTACCGACTGGTTGCTAACTTTCCGCTCTCCACGAGTCAAGGCGGAGAAGCTCCGATATCAATCCGTTCAGCTTGGTGTAGTGGAAACACAGAGATGCAATGGTGTTGTGCTAGTGAGTTTAGCTACGGGATGTCGGGTCCGGAAATGCTCGGGTCTCAAAAATTGCTAGTCGATGCTGTGATGGTGCTCAAGGGATTGATCATAGGACCTCAACGTCCCGGGGGTTGTTGATAACTGGAAAACCCCTAAGTTTTCCCACTAAGAAATCGGAATGCTGTTCTGTTGTAAGAGGTCGCCAGGAGGTTATCTCATGCAACTTCCAGTTCGCGTTCACGTCGCAAATTGCATGTACTGGGGACTTTCCGCGAAAGCTTTTGCAGTGATATGGAATGTACTGAAAACCAGAAAAAAATTTCTTAGGCAAAAAAAAAACTCAGGGTCTCGTTTTCAGGCGGTACATGCTAAGCTAAGCTTACCGCTGTTGTTTTACTGCAACTTAAAAAAAAAAAAGTCTCACTTTTTGTCATAGGAGGTGGGCCGGAGAAATGAACTTCAAGTCATGCTTGGTCCATGCATGCTCCGTCGACGGACGCTCAATTGATCCAAACTCCAGATAAGCTCGTCGCTCACTGGCTCTTGCCTTGAGGGTTTGGAGACTTTCGGTTAAGTTATCCGTAGACCGATTTACCGGCGCATACTGCAACGCCATTATGCATTTGGATCTCACCAACAAGGCCGAGAAAGCTGTAAGGAGGATAGAGCTAGTGCTGTCGACAAATACGAGCTTGAAGCTTCCCCTGTACATGCATCCGGTATCCCGAGGATGCATTTCATTATCCGTTGGTTGGGGTTAGGTTAGTGAGACACAAATGCGTTGCGGTTTCGACAAACCCAACATCCCGGCTTGCAGGTCTGTGTTGCCATGTCCTGCTATAGTGTGTAACGGTCTCGATGTGGAATTGATCGATTATATCACCACCAAAGTTACATGAAGCAGGATACGAACGCTTGGGCCGTTCATGGCCATGGGAAGATTTGGTAGAGATGAAGTTAAGATAAAGCCAGGAGGCCCATCTAATCCTCGGGAAGCTATAGTACCAAGCCTCGACAATGCCCGTCGCTTCCAGGGAGCCCTATCCTCGACAAATATATTAGAAACAACTTGTTTCAGGATCCAGACATTTACGTCCGTGTGGGCTAATCGGCTCCCGCAACGGACCGCGATTGTCATTTCACACAATGGTCCCAAAACGCCCTCGTAGGAATTTCCGATGAAAGGGATCTTGATATTGGACGCTGGCAAGTTTAGCCATTCGCTGAGACAATGTTTCGCTGTCCACGTCCCCGCGTTTATGCACCCAACCCTATATGGTCGGATATCGAGCACCTACCGCAGTTCCGCTCGGGAAATGAGCCCTAAAAGCTTAAAAGATTTCCTTTGAGTCTAGAAATTAACCAGTATATCCTAGAGAACGCACCGTGAGACCACTTCTTGTGGCTGCCTACGATTTGATTCTGCAGAAGTTCTTGTGGCTCGATTCCTGTCCATCGGCCTTGTAATTGAGTTTTACCAGGGTGTAGGTACAGCTTATTGCTTTTCCTGCTTGAACGTTTGTGCCACATGGAATATCTTCCCCACGGGACGGGTCGAGCATCTCATATCTCGCATCATAGGGAAATATAGTATGTAATGATAAGCCAATCCCGTTGTTTCTTGTAGTCATCATCTTTGTCATCGTTTCATATCAACTCAAGACGATGGCGCAGATGGTTGCTTCTCCCTCACTTCCTAACCTGTGTTCAATACCCTTTGTAAATTGTTGAGTTTCCGACACCATCTTCCGAAGAATCTACGGTGCATAATATACCCCTCTAAATTGCGAGACATCTTACATGACTAGTACCCGACATGACCATATATCGCCATAGAGTTAGAAAGCGTCGCTATATGTGACCCTTTAGCTTCGAGACCTCCCAGCGTAACAGAACCCGATCGAGAGAAGCCACAACGCCATGCCAGATACGCAATACCATGCTGTGTAACGGTATATTATGAATGACTCTACCCGGTGCATTAACGACAGGACGGTTTAGGCTTAGAGGGTAGCATCTGGTGAAAAAAAAAGCCACCAATTAGCCCTTCAGTGATGCGCGACGAAATCCGACAATCATCTAGATTCCCTGGGTACGAGACCATAGATTCCCAAGCAAACTCCCTCGTGCTACAAGATAACCGGTCCCACCGAATGCTTGGTTGGAAAAACTCTCAGTCCGCCTTATGCCGTGTTCAACGTGCGATTTGGGTGGTATCAAGACATGACTCTGTAACTCCAATATATCCTAGCTTACGCTTTGTTGTATAAAACCAGTTCTCCCCTTTTCCAAACCTTGAATCGAAGGAGGTGGTACAGGATCTCGATCTTCCCACGCATTATGCGGGTCCGATTACGACTCGTAAGCAAGGAGAAATAGATACAGGTACCACCCTTTCCCAGAGTGGTCTCAGAGACAACATTATGGGAACAACCGTCTCTTGAATCTTGTAAAACGTTGAACCCGCATCGCGCCCTTAGCTACAACAGACAAGATTGAGATCTGAAACATGCATGGCAATGGGAGCTCCGAAATATAAAAATGTGCCCTTATTACCCGGGCCCCATCAATACCAATACTTGCTTTGCGATTTTGATCTTCCGGCGTCATGAGTTACCTCGGATACTAGTTGCTTAACTCGTACATACAGATCATCTTGACCTCGCAAGTGAAACTGGAATATTTTGCGGGTTCCACCGACCACAAAAACAATACCACAGTTTCTTTTGCCATACCTCCCGTTAGAGTATGGACAGACCCCATTAGTCGTGATATCGCCTCATCCTTCTAGCGAGAATACCCAGCTTAGCAAGGCCATTCGTAGAAAGCGGATTTTGATATCCACAAAGGCTAGCCCCGGAGGAAAAGGAAACTCCATGCTGTTTTTACACTACTCTTTTCACAAAGCCAGGGAAAGCTCTACGAAGGCACGATTGGTTAGACTAGGATGGTAACGTGACAAGCTTCTCAGACATATATCCTTGTGGAGACAATTCGACTATGCCCTGTCATGGATAAGTTCATAAATACCCAGCATATAGCCCCCTGGTAGATGTTATATGACGTGTAACATTGTCGAGTCTTACACATATATTTTGCGGAGAGGGGAAAGGGGAATCGCAAAAGCTATGGAATATCGAGTTAGTGTCTCGAGTGTTCAGAATAATATGAGTTGAGAAAAAAGGAAGGAAGGAAGGAAAGGGAATTCGAAAGAGGAGCGCTTTGAACTTTAACGTTCCCGCTGTCTTTTTTTGGGTCGAGGCGAGATGGGTGGCTCCTTTTGGTTTAAACCGTGGCCTTGAACCGCGTGGGATTTTAATTCGTGTGCTGGGAAGTGACGATCGTATCAAAGAAGGGGAAAGGGTGAAATTTGTCTGCTCAGTAATGTAGGAAGGGTGGGGACTTAGGAGGTGATGTTATCAGGGCAGTTGGTCGATAAAGGGTTAGTACAAGAGGGCGAGGCAATGACCGTATTATCGTATCATCAAACTTTCGGCCGGGTGGCGGATAGTACTCCGTACCAAATTCACGAGGCCATCGAAAACTACTGGGCAGCTGGTGTAAAAGGAATAGGTGTCCCTTGCGGAACGTATACGATTTTTTTTTGTGCTATGTAAAAGGCTAGTGAATCTAAATACAAAAGGAGTTTTTTTTTTTTGAAAAAAATGAAAGACCAGTTGTGTACTATCCACAATCCCCCAAACTCCCAGAATATATAGTCCTCATATACTACTGTTACAAAGTATTATAAGGAGAAGGAAGAAAAGGCGTGCGGGAAATTTCGAAATTTTGGAGATATGCCAAGTTTCGCCCACCGATTAGATCCAACAAAGAAGATGAATCGAATAGTGCTCGTGATATCCAAAGAAATACGACAATAAACTAGTGGAAGGGCAAGAGAAATAGATTTTTGGAAACACAATAACGAGAGAAATAAAAAATATAAAAAATTCAAACCCGCAGAACGCCTTGTGCAGATGACTCTGGGAAGCTATTATCGTAGGGACAATTAAACCTTAGAAATACCAAATGAAGAAATCAAACTCCAGGACGAGCAGAATGGACTTTCAAGGAGATGAGACACAACTTTAGAAATTGAAGAAAAGAAAATCGTTAATAAGGAAATAAAGTGGGGTGTGTGAAGATGTTGGTATGCGAATAGAATAGGTAATTGTGCAGGCGACGGGGTACTCGTAATATGGGCCATCAGGTATTATCAAAGGGAATCCGTAGGAAGAGGGGTATCTTTGCATGAATGGAAGAAACGCAGGCAAGCAGAATATTCCGATCGAAGCCAACTTGGCTTCACGTACGATGGAAACGCATCAAGGAAAGTAACAAGGCAAGCCACGGTTATATTGGATTGTTAGGGACGTCGGGCAATCCAAATATGCCTGGAATCACGGTGAGGATTAGTATCACAGAAAATTCGTTCGTCGAGCTGGAGACGAAAACTTACATGTTGTTGTACGCATGAACCTTCTTGCTTAACATTTCCTTTTTGACGGGGCCAAGGAAACCAGTGATTTGTTCTAGGTCCCAGCCGTAGATCCTGTTGAATGGGGCGATGCAGAGAGACTCTAGACCCTCCGACATAGCCAGTGTATACCACGACCCAATCTTTTTCAAGTGAGGGTCGCTTGACCAGGGGCTGTACGGCACTTGGATGATGACCTCGCGGATGTCTGTGAAACCGGCATCCGCAAGCATCTTTCCTGTCTTATGTTGATACCGAAGAGGTTTACCAGATCGTTCGGTGGCGTCTGCTAGATATTGATACCATTTGACGAGAGGAGAAATGTTTGGATTTGCGGACATAGTTCCGTCATCACAGCGCGGCTCGTAATCAATTTCCACCTGTTCAAACCACCCATAACCTGGTTTTAGATGACTGACAGCAGCCCTTGTTAGAATCAGTATGCCTAAAATTTCGTCCCAAGGAACTTACTTAAAAACATTTCTGTACAGGTTGGGCCAGCTTGAGACGCTACCAACACCATTTCGCATGTGGATGAGGTCAAAAGAGTTTTGTCCTAACGTCCAAGTGCTTTCGAAGTCGCATATCCGAACTTGAAGATTTCGGGGGATCCTGAATACAATACCGGTTAGCAATCTCATGATATCAAAAAGAAGATACGAGATATTCGCCTACCATTTGGGTTGAATGGGAGATAGATCTGTTCCAATAACTTCGGCATCGGGGTATTTACTATCGGTAATGCGTTGTTAGTCCGAATCCAACGCATAGGTGCCTTCAGGGCCAACGTACTCCGCCATATCTATCGACCAAATTCCCGTTCCCGTTCCAAGATCTAATATCCTAGTTTGGCTATACGGGGTAACGGAAATTGGAGCGCGATGTAGTTCATTTCGGCGAGAGACAAGGTATAGTTTGTGTAGAATATCTAATCGATCTTGTTCCTTCTGTAGACACGGAAAACAATTCTATTGTTAGTCTAAGCGTCCTTAACAACACACCCCGAGGAAGCTCATACCTCATCGTTCGGATACATATACAGTCCGGCCAGATATCCGTGATATCTGCGATTCAGCTCATACTGAAACGGTTCTGATCTGGAAGACAGGAGGCAAAGCGTTAGCCAAGCGTTTCACGCAAAAATTCTACATTGGCGCCCAAGCCTATTCGGCTGAACATACTGATATATCGTCATATTTTCTTGTCGGTTCCCGTGCACTCGAGGCCCCGTATTTGAATGAGATGGGAATGAAGGTGGAGGCGGAGGAGGAGCAGAGTACCCGCTCGGGGGAAGCCGTGAGTTCGCCAATGCGGATGCTCCTCGTTGCTCCTGCAAAGAACCGGACGGTTGTCGTTGGGCGTATTGGTAGACTTCTGTCATTCAGACCAATTCCCCGGGGAAAGGGGAGGGAAAGATAAAAAAGATATTCGGGATTTGGTTGTTTTTGGTTGTCGAATGTCTAACACGGGCAAAAGCAAATTTGCCTTCGCGGAAAACGTTCCTCCAAGAAGTCGATGCTGCGGAAGAGTCGTTCTGGTCGGGACAACTAAGAGACCAATTTATTGGGAAGCACCTTCACCACAAGGACCAAGCGGGACCGAGCAGGAGGTTCCAGTGACGAATGAGGTAGTAGTCGGAATCAAACGTTCCAGGGCCAACTGATGCAGAATGATCCGCGCAGAATGATGAAGTGTATGAAAGGGAAAATCAGGCTTGTCTAGTTGGCACACTACACCAGACAGAGCAGTGCTTCAAAATCTCGTTGGTGGTTGTCGTGGATAAGAGCTTGCCGCTAGATAACTCGAGGTTAAGATTTTTTTTATCGGTCTGCTGAAAACGGTTGCGTGGATATGTTGGACGCCCGATGAGACTAAGTATGATTCGGCTTGGAAAACTCGATTGACAAGCAACGCGGGATTTTGTGGATGTCTGTCTACTGTCGACGGTATGAGAAAATTGGTTTTGAGGAAAAGTGGAGAAGAGGAAACTGTCTTGGTTTTAATTCTGGAGGGAGTGTGAGAAGGAACAAGAGAAGGTGAAAAAGTGTGTCCAAGAAGCTCGCAAAGCGCGGGAGGGCTGCTCGTTCTTCATATACTTTGGGATAAAGAAACTCTCACCTCCACCAGTTTTTCTTATTCGATTTCAAGTTATTTTTTATTTTTTTTTTTATTCTTTTGTGCCTACGGTGAACCCGCTTGATTGTGAATTTGAGCTAAACTAACGTGAACATGTGCGGACTTCTGGGCTCTGGCGGTGGGACCCAAGCGAGGAGGAAGGGGATAGGAAAAAGGGAAGGCTCGCTCAGGCCTTAGTTTTGTCGAGACTAGCCTTGGTTTTGGGACTGGACACAAAAGTGCAGCGTGGGAATAAGCAAATATTGGCTACGAGGACCTGTACCATGTACAAGTTGGAGGCCGGGGAGCGGCTAGCTAGAAAGTGCACTAACTTACATACTGTCATTCTAACTGCCTGCGACGGGAAAACTTTAATGCTTCTGGGATCATAGTACTGGGCCGGAGGTCGTCCTCTGTTCGGGCTCTGCAAAACATGACATCTTCACTCCATACCAGATGCATACGATGAGCGAAAGCGAAACTTGTAAGATCTCAAGAGGGACAATTCTGATAAGAGGTATAGAGTTCCACCCATCTGGAATATTTGGTAACAAACTCCACTGTTACGTAGAGCTATTTGTGGTGCCCTCCATCCTGAATAATTGTTTTTTCTCCCGCCCTCCATTCTGCAGCAGTGTCCCGGGCACACCAGAGGGTGTATGTACGGGCCTCGATGCGTCAGGATTAAACTGCAGCCGTTGTTGCTTTTTGCTGCATGCAGGATTGGTTGCCCCTGGGTCCTACTAAGAAAATTCCCGGAAGAAGGTGCGATTTCCAAGGATATTGGTTGGCTATGTTTCTTATGAAAGTTTAAGCTTGTCGATGGAGATGGCAGAAAAAATTACAAGATTCACCCGTGAGATTTGGTAAAATATAAAGTATTATGGGTTATTATTGCATGGGATGTTTCGTGGGAAGTTCTGAAGATAAGCACCGATGACAAGTCCAAGTCTAGCTTCTCAACGGGAATTTGCGGTCATCTGGCCCACTTGTAAGAGCAAAGCCATACCATTTCAGTCCGGCTGAAAGGTGGAGACTTTTTCTTTCCTCCAAAGAGTTGCAATTGGAACTGCGTCAAATCATATGTACAGACGAGAATACCAACGGCCTTCGGATGGGGAAGGCTCTTCTCCCTCTCCCTCGGATACGTGCTTTTATGATAGAGATTTTATATATACGAAGGAAATATTTTTTTCTCATGCGATGGACTCAATTAATCAAATCTATCGAAGATTTATGCGGAGGTGCTCATGAAATGTGACAGGACAGGGAGCACCAAAGTCGTTAGTGGGCTGAGTGGCAGCACTTTTTTTGCACAGTCCTCATCGTGTTTCATTCCAACCAAGCGACCGTCGCCTCAACGGCTCACGGGGATGTCATGAATAGCGTCAACTCTTCGACAAAACCAAAAGAAATTAAGAAAAGCACGCGCTTAAACACCGCTCTAGATCGCTCTCAACGATCGCAGCGCATTCGATTTTGCTACTAAACGTACATACTGAAGAACCAGTTCATGTTAGCAGCGGCGAATACTGGACAGAATCATTGAGTGGAGTGGGTCGGTCTATTATCTCAAACTTCAACCGAAGCTAGAGGAAAACCTCCTTCAGTATCAAACCGGAGGAACTAGAGTGGATCCATACCTTCACTTGCACACAAGACAGGGAAAGTAAGCGACAAGACCCATAATTCGGGGCTAACCCAACCCTTTTCTGGACCAGCATCATAATCCTTTGGCTGCGAAGTAAATGATTTTTCACTCAAGAAAATTAGACCATTATCACTCATAAATGTATGGATTAATTACAATAGGCATCGATATTCCTCAATTCTGGTAAACAAGGCATGGAATTGTTTCTGGCCCCAACATAAACCGGGACGGTTTCTGTCAAACTGGCAAGCACCGATTCTCAACTCCTCCACTTCTTTTTTTTTTTTTTCTTTTCCTCGCCATTTCACATTTCAGGAAATCGGTCCGGTTTTCTTCTCGCGCGCTTTTTTGGCTCGTGCCGTGTTACCCTCTGAAAGTACCCGGTACATGTACCTCTGCACACAGCTTGTTCTAGCCAAATCCATGCATAGTGCCAGACCCCGACCCAGATTGTCGGGAATGTTGCTAGTTAGCTATTTGGGGGCTTGCAAAGGGAGGATCCTCCCGCCAGAAAAGGTCCCGGTGAGATCTTGGGAATGCACCTACCAGTACGGACCCAATCGCGCGGGACCCAACCAGAGACAGAGGGCTTTTCACATAGCTGGCGACGCCTTGGATTGTTCGTTGGTGATTCACTATTTTCCACATGGTATCCAAACTTGGAAATTTTTCATAGCTATATATGCATCACTGCAGTTGGAACATTTAATGCTAGAGCTGGACCCGTTGTGGATCTTGGACAAAATCTGGTCACATGGCCATGCGAAGCAATGCCCAGTCCGTGTTTCGTACGAAAAACCCACCACCAGTCTGCTTGTCGGAGTTCCATGGGCAGATACGTAATCCTGAAAACTTGCTAAATGTTCAGAGCCTCTCCGTTGATTTTTGTAGCTGACTTAGTAGAAATTGAAACATTTCAGGGCAATTGAAGACATGGCACGGTGAAGAACTCTGTGGTGATCACGACTAAATCTAGCTAGTTATTATCAAGTTATCCAATAGAAGACCCGTATTCCAGCCAATAGGTTGGGTTCGGCCATGTGGATGAACCTCACTAGCAGAGTTACAGACTCTAGGCAGCCATATTAGCTTCGACCTCTGTTGATCGGTCTGTGCTGAATCCAGCTGCTCGGGTACGCTTCTGTCGATTTCGAGACAGTTATTCCTCCAGCTAACTTGTCCCGAAAGGGCTCGATCATTATTGTGGAGATTGGTCGATTCCTGGACATAGAACTTGTTCCGGTTAAACCTTGAAGCCCATAGGCTTGGTTCAGTCCAAGGAAAACTAGCTATGTTAGCGCGATATTCTGCGGTATTTTCCTGCACTAGTCCGGGAATACTAATGACCCAGGGGGATACTGGGGCCCGGCCACGATCGAGGCAAGCCAACACTAATCCGGGCGCAAATTCTGCGCGTCGGTTCAATTGGTTACCACCACGCTGGGTCGTCTGTCCCATCACAGAGGCACCCGAGCCGTGAGCATCTCGCCTAAACCAGAGATTTGGATATGGAGCAGGATACCGATTGCGGAGACCACAAGTGAGGAGAAACAGGCGTATATGCAAGGAGGCTTTCAGCATTCCTAAAAAAGCTGAGGGCGCTGGCTGGGCTCTTTAGCCAATTGGACTCGATGCGCTTACCTTGAATATGAGGGGCCACCGCTGCAGCATTGTGGCAAAGATTATTATGGCGGTTCGAGTCGAACAAGTCGATATTGACCCAAATCTTCGTGACGGAGCCCTCCAATACCAATTGCTTGGACTAGTCAGGAAGACATTCTGGTTAGGCTACTTGTGTATATCGAGTTCTCATTTTGACTTACAAATATTCTCTATATAAAAGGGGTGCTATCAATCCAGGGGTCAAATAACAAAACCCTGGATCTCTCAGAGTCGATGGGAGGGAAGGGGACCCATCCAATAAGAATATATGTTCAACCCATCACAAAAAGGATTCTCATCTGGTTTTCTATGGCCTTTTTGACATGTCATATTCAAACAACAGACCATGATACTGACGACAGCATGACCCGACGCGTCGACTGTACCCACTTCTGTGCATACCTTATTTCTGGCTTTCCAAGCCGGCTAAGCCGGCGTTTCGCATATGATATGATAAAAGGTTAGGATGCTGGTAGCATCACTTCAGCCGTCGTATCGCCAATGAACCACAGGGCTGGTGTGCATCCCGTGCACGGGGTCCCCACATGGCTCCCAACTAGTCGTTTTCTTTTTCCACGCCGTCGAGCAAATAAAGTTTTTTGACCCAAACAGCTTGGAATGTACCCGAACCTGATTCTTGGGTATGAAATGCTGCAGCTGACTTACAGCATCCCGGTTTCCAACTTTTTCCTTCTGGTTCTCCTGCCTTTTTTCGATGTCGATATGCAGCTACCGAGCGAGCTCTGGAAAAAAAAAAAACTGGCCGCTCGGTTCATTCCACAAATCCCAGACTACTAGCTCGCATCGCATCGAGATAAGCCGATACTACCATCCATTCAAGCGTTCTAGTGCTTCTCTGCGAAATAAAATAAGAGTTATGCTATGTTCCGGCAGCCTGGTTCCAAGCCACGCCCCCATCTACGAAGTCAAGTGTTGGAAAGGATGAACCGATGAGGACGAAGCCTTGGCTCCTACAGAGTACACTCTTTCGCATAGATGGAACCCCCAAATGCCACCAATCAGGGCGCAATATGCCAATGAGGGGTATGTAAGCCCAAATGCTCCCTAAGCATGAAACGACCAACTTCGCATAGACGATGTTCTCTTCCAGCTGAGGGAATAAATTACCTGCAGGTTATGGCTGCATCTGATGTCAGTCAGATTTTCTCGAAGGAAAAAACGGCCCATTGTTCGTCGACGACGCCTCTTGTCCGAACGGGTTTTCGTTGGTCTTCCCCGCCGACAAGGGCATCCTACCCTTGATAGGGTCAAGCAAAGTTCCCGTTTCATTCCAGTTGAGCGGGTTTGGTGAAATCACGCCAGGCGCGGAGACGAAACCGAACTCTTTTCCGCCCTGACGTATTTGCATTTCCGCAGAAGACGGCGTCTCATCATCTTTTAATCTAGCCCCCCGCTCATCGTACCAATAACATGAGCGAAGTTGGAAATATTGTTTGTCAAGGTGTGCGTGATGACCAAAGTATTCATGCAGGTGGGCATTCCAACCCTCCAGCAAAAGTTTCCAACGAGCTGGTCAAGGAGACGAGATCTTGGGTAACCTTTTCGCTTGGAGAGAACCCGAGCCCATGGCCGTTGGGGCGGAATACGAGGCTGCTGGTTGGCAGGCGGCAGCAAACTGTGCGTGCAGGTTGGTTTCAAAGTACTGCAATGCGCCCTTCCTTAAATTACCACAACGCCGATCTGGGAAGCAACACATTGCCTGTATAATAAGCCCTCCCCACCGGCACTGCAGTCACCAGTTACACCACTGCTTCTGGGTGGTCCTCGAGGCCTCCATCAAGCTCGCATGATCCCAAAGCCTTGGTTCTTCTGTGTGATTTCTGTTCAGTTGAACTCATTATTACTCCGTCCCCATTATTACGACTCGCGCACACCGTTAGGTGGTGTCTAGCCTCAACAAACTTGCACTTGCGGCACAGGCCATTCTTCGCATCAAATTGCTTCACCTGCTCCAAATTCATGCACCTACTGGTAGCCAGTCACATTTTGACCCCTCTGATGCTGGGGTCTCCAAAGAGCTGACAAGGGTATATGCCTGCGGTTTAAAAATGACAATGAAAAAGAATTTCCTACCCGGCTTTACTCACAACCGAATCGATGTTATGTCCGTCATCTTGAGGTTTTCGAATCAAGCTTAGATGTGAACATTCCCTCCTGAGCCCGAATCTGCACCTTACTGCATGCATCACTCCCTCGCTCAATATATCCGTCTCAGGATATGCCGAAATGCTCCACTCTTCCGCAATTATGTATCTACTCTTTTTCTCCCTTCCTTCTTACTGTTATAAACTTCGACCGGTTTGCTTGTCACATACCGGTTCTTTAATCCGATCCTGGGGGCATTTCTTGGGGAATTATGTCACGGGTAGTCGGTCGGGCGAACCGTAACCACGGGACCCGAAGATCTGGGTAGTGTGCTTGGTGGGATATTTCCTTATGCACGATGCTTCACACTCGAACCAAGCTTCACAAGATATCATGTCAACGATGTGACCAAACCGATTCCCTTATCTCTTACTAAGAGGATTACCCCGTCATCCCTCGGATTGCTTCATTCAGGCATTCTAACCCCTTCGTGCGTCTAGAAGGTAAGGACTAAGTTTGAAATCCTGCACGTCAATGCAAGTGAAGGGAAATCATCGAGCCTTGAGCTTTCTTTCGCCAACCAGAGCAAGAGGTTACAAATACAGTGGGTCGTTTGGTAGACCATCAAGGGACCAAAGCTCCAGATAATGTTATGTTATCGTGTTTATAGTAACCAGTCGACCGGGATCTCTCTCACTCACTTCCAACTTGGGGGTTCGTTTGCTAACACCTTTGGAGGTATTTCCATTCAGTCGGGATCAAGTCCCAGTTGCCTGGTAATGTGCAGGTTACTCAGCAGCTGCATTAACGGCGGATGTCGTGTAATTGTGAATTCATCAAGGCCCCCTTTCTCGATGTCATAGATCTTGCAGAATCTCCACAAGTACCCAATCATTATTGGGGTGGTTTTTATTATAATAGAGCCATTGGATACCCTTTTCAAGGCAGGGCGACACAGCATCTTCCTCTGGCATCTTCTATAGTTCCTATTGTTCCTACTGTTTGATTGAATGCAGCTCGAACGTTCGATTATCGAATTCGAGAGGCGTCTCCTATATTATCGAAACATACCTACCCACCACACAACTACACAATTACACCTGTGTACAAGGGAACCCTCATAGCTAAAATTCTGCTATCATGTCATCTTCCCGTTCGGCGTCTTCGATCCACAGTCTTATTAATCAGGCTCTGGGTGTCTCTGGAAACATCGTCCCAGACGATTCAATATCGAAGTCCCTTGATGCTAGAACAAACCGTTCCCGATCACCACAAACCACACATGCTGACTTTTCTGCTGTTGCCTCACTGGACGAGACCCGTTCCGGCCCCGTCCGCATATCACCACGTCCAGCCGGAAACATTACCGAAGCCGCATCACCCGAGACATCCGCCGCTACAGCTCCACTACATCTGCAATTCAACACATTCTCACACCAGACTCCCTTGAACACTACTCAACATCTCCACCACCAAGGCGGTGAGGATGGGAACGCCTTACTTTTCTCGCACGCTTTTTCCACGGCGGATACACCCGTCCGGGACGGTTACGAAGCACTTGTTTCATCAATACCCATTGCGTTATTCATTCCGCCCCGGCATATCCCAGAACTATGGATTTTCCCAGCTCCACAACCGTCTGATCCTAATTCCAATTTGCGAACGGATCCATACACTCTGCAGCGTTATCTTGCAGAATCTTACACCGAAGACCCATATCCGTTCCGGTGCAGATTACAACTCAGAGGGCCGTAGCCCGGAAAANAAAAAAAAAAAAAAAAAAAAAGAACAAATCTGTATGATTTTTTCCGAATCACGTTTCCTTCACGTGCATGTTTTATTTTTCATCTGTGCCTCTATTGTATCCTTTGCTTCTCGGAGCCCTCAGCGTGAGAGTAGCGGCTTTCTAATTGCTTTATAACATATTACCAACCGATCTTGTGGCTTCGCTATATATAGAAGGATTCCATTGTAGCGGGAGGCACGCGAGTTACCAATGTCTTTTCCTTAGACGATCGGTTAAAGTATTTTCCTTGACGGATCATGGGTTTAATCCGTTACGAACAAGGCGGATGTATTAATCCGAGCCGATACACATTCTCCACAATCGTGAGGCGTCCTCTTTTCGAATTGAATTTCGTAGTCCACATTTAAAGTGGCCTGATTATTATTGTTTTCTCTAAATATTATTCGGCACTTTTCCCTTGGTTAAGAGTTTCAGGCTGGTGGGGAAGTAAAATTTGTGCCGCACTTTTGAGCCATTGATGTCATGTCATGTGTAGAATTGTCCTCCACGAATTTCGATGCACGATCGATTGCAAGGACTAGGGTCCGAAGCATGGAAATGTGATATAACTCGAACGAGATATTTTGTACGATTGGCACGAAAAATTTTATATATATTGGATGTTCGAGTCAGTGCAGATATCCTGAGTAGGATATATATTTCTACCGTTTTTTCTATATTAAGAGCGTTATTAGACAAGTTAGTGATAGTAAAGGTGATAATGCAACTTTAGGATTGCTCAGACCTCGACATCTTCACACTCGGATAAGACCTGCCTTTGATTTTTTATCTTCTGACTTGTGCTCGGTAACCACTGCTGCCTGCTCCCCCACTTCACCTGCAGGCCGTTCTGTAGCCGGTACCTCAACGGGCTGGCCGGTGACTGTCTCTTTCAACGTCGGTTGCCCAGAAGTTGTCTCAGTTGGCACTGGTTGCCCGTGAGCTGGCTCCTCGGTGGTGGGTTGTTCGGTGGCTGTCTCCTTCACAGCGGGATAACCCGCCGCCTGCGCCTCTGTGGTAGGCTGTACCGTTGCTGCTTGCTCCGCTGACATAGCTGGAACCTCTGGTGCTGTATGCATTCTTTCTGTTCTCGTCTCCGGTTCATCATCCACAGGAATATAGAGAATCTCTTCGATCTCAGCCCCAGCGACCGGCAGGACAATTTCAGTCGATGACGAACCCCTCCGCCTTGCTCGTCCTCTTTCTCCCCTTTTCTCTAAAACAACGCCTCGATCCCGTCCTTTCACCGCTTCTAAAGCCAATATTACCAAAAGAATTCCAAGAACATAAACTCCGAATAAGATCAAAAACCTGCCGCGCGTTCCATACAAAACCATTCCGATCGGAATGTTTGCAAGTCCGAGCCCAAGAGTAGCCCATCCTAGAATGATGTGGAGCTTGTTCGAGAACGGTGTCTTCAGAGGATCTTGAGTATTACGTCGTATTCGCAGCGGGTGTAATATGAAGTGGTTCACAATACCCAGTAGGGCTTGTGCCAACACTGCAGCGAAGACTGCCACCCCGATCTGGAAGTGTGGATTCTTGAATTGATACTTACTACCAGACTGGACTGCATAGTAACCCAATACGAAAGCTGCGAATAGTCACATGTCAGATTATGTTTTTTTGACGCACGATTGTAAGAGAACTTCACAGACACTATTGCAGGGTTTCAGACTTACTTAATACCATGAATATTACAGTCCCAGTCTGTATCGTAAAGTGAAGACGGAACCATATCCTCCCTCTTCCTGTCTTCGCAGTCTTAAAGAACCTAGCAATGATAATTGCGACGGGAGCGAAGAATAGCCATGCTATCGCCGCAAATGCGGAGTGTACGAGAACTAGTTTCCGTCTTTTGGGGCTAAGATGTGTCTTGATCCCTGCGTCGAGACCTTTCTCATCGCCACGGATTACCTGACCGAAATCTGGCTCGGGAGATGCCAGTACGGTGAAAGCGAGAATAAGGATACTAGTTGCATAAACTGTACCTCTCGTGCCCATACTGGGTTTAAATTCCATTCTCGACATCCTCGTCTCTTGAA
Organism: Arthrobotrys sinensis; assembly: GCA_036971225.1. Lineage (NCBI taxonomy): Eukaryota > Fungi > Ascomycota > Orbiliomycetes > Orbiliales > Orbiliaceae > Arthrobotrys > Arthrobotrys sinensis. The sequence continues at coordinate 493,948 of JAJTTV010000009.1, read as the reverse complement.
CCTGGTACTTGATAATTCCTCAATTGCTCAAGGCTCTGAGGAAAACTTCGGACTCCTTCCTGGGGAAAACTTTCAGATCCATGGCCTGCAGCGATATCAACCTAGGGCATCAAGTCAATTCACACCTGCATAGCATTCTGATATGCTGATCGCTCATATCACCTCTAAACCCATCACCCCGTGGTCCTGAACACATCAGCCCGCCAATTCTGTCTCACAAAATGCAACAAAGTCAAACCTCAATCGCAACACAAAATTGCTCTTTCTCAGAAGCTTAAAAGGTTTCCCGTTCCACAAAATCTAAAACATCTTTGGAGAGAAGATTCGAGAGTTTAAACGACATGTTTAAGTACTAGTACGTACCTCCCCCCACAAGGTGGCGAGAATTGGCGAGAAAAAGAAGGTTAGGGGCGTTCCCGTTTTCGTGCAACCTGCAGAACGCCGAAGCCTGCCCGTGGGGTTCGGCACACTGATTTTTGTGCGTTGCCGCCCCTACCAGTATAATTTTCCCGTTTGCAGTGCTTGCCTTGCAGAATTACTTCACAATTGTTCCTGTAATGGGACGTATTGTTGGAACAATAGTGTTCGAAGGGCGAACAATGGGTGTAGTATGCATACTATTTACCAATTCATTGGTCGGATACGAGGTGCTTCATGCGGCCTGGGGAAAACACACCTGTTCAATGAAAATTCCTTCAACAGGCCCTGCTCGTTCGTCCTGCATCCGGGGTATTCCGGACAGTGCAGTGGCAACTTGCAGGTGATATACGTATGATCTCTTCCATGGGTAAAGGTATCGAGTACAAACCAACATTGCATAAAGTCACCCTCAAACTGCTGTTCTCCCAGAAGCAGCCGAAACTACCGCTGCACGATGCACCAAGATTTCCCCCCCCAACTTGCATATCTCGGGTCAGCATCTCTTCCATTTTTTTTTTTTACCCTTCGCACCTCTTGCAGACGTGTGTGAATTGGATCTGCGGGATTAATATTTGTCAAGGAAAAAATTACCGGGCCTTTCCCTTCTCCACAGCCAAAATGGATATTTCTGCTGATGCCGGTGCCGTCTCATCGTCTTCGTGCTGATGAATTGATGACTTGTCAGTTCTGTATGTACCTGGTACCTTACTCTTCGAAACAGGATAATCGAGCCCTTTTTTTTTCGGTGACCACATTCCTTTCGGGGATATGCAGTGCAATGATCAGTGGACCCGGCCTTCTGGTTCGTGGAAAGGGTTCCCATAGGATGGACCATCTTTAATGCATGCAGAGGGACGGAAGGGTTTTAGGTTGGGGGAATTCATGCAAAGGCACCGGATGTACCAAGAAATACGAAGTAATGCAAGAAATGGAGGGTACTTTGCCAGTTATATGTACAAAAAGGTGTAATTTTTTTTCTCGATACAAGAGATGCCTAGAACTTCGAACGAAACCGGATTTGCATGAACCAATACATGCAGGCTTGGAGGAAAGTCGAAAGGGAAACGCGAAAAGGGGGGGGCATGCGTTGATGGGTACCAATTGGCTGGGATATACAGGTCGGTAAGAGGTATGGCACTGTGCATGCAGCAGATGTATTCCACTTTGCTAGCCTTTCGGGTTAAAATTACCTAAACGAAGCCTAGTGCAGACACTTGTTATCTTCAAAAAGAGTAAAGCAGAAGGATGATTTCGGGGGCAGGAAAAAGAATATCTACAGAAGAGAATGGAAGAAGACTAAAAGAGAAATACATAGGATGGGGTATGGGGTATGGGGTATAATGCAAAGATGAAAAAGCACCAAACTCAGCCTGTGTCTAAACAAAAGAGATTTGGAGGGTAAATATGAAAGATATAACTAAATCCGAGTCCAAAGGAACGATAAGAAGTGTGAGAGTGGAGGCGTTAAGCCTTCGACTCGCCTACCACGAGTGGCTGCAGATGAGGGCTGCAGACTTTTCTTCTGAGACATGCCAGCAATATGCTTGGTAAGCAAAAGCGTAAATGAGATCCGCGAGGTTGTCTAGTCTTCATGTAAAATTTCCTGAACGACCTTAAGAAATTTATCGCAAATTCCCCAAAGCTTCATGCGCTGAAGTAACGACTCGACAAGCCTGAGCACATCCCTAGCCCCTTCGATCGAATGCAGGTCGCCAATGAGCTCAAGCCTTGCCTTTCCACCGTGTTTAATCCAGTAGTTTATCGAATCATTGGAGGAACAAAGGCTATCCAGTTTGACAGCATCATCTGGGGGAGCAGCGGAATGCTCTTCGGTAACTGATGAGAGGTAAGTAGTGGGAAAATATTTCGCGAAGGCATGTAGGTAGACTCCGGCGATGAAGACCCGAAGGCAGTCGGAACTGGTATGGAGATTATACCGTCGGCCAGCTGCGAGAATTTGACCGGCATGCTAGAATATAGCTCATGTCATTAGTTTCGGAAGAACCGGGTACGCGGGATCCGGGAATTGTGCAGGGTTCCCCACTTACCCAAGCGAGTTCTCGTGCATTGACCATATCTGACGTGAAGATATTCCTGATTCGGTTGATCCGCTCTATCCTCTCCACAAATTTCCCAGAATGCCTGGCCAGGCCGATGGCTAAGTCCACGACGTCCCTTGTTGCATAGAGATGTGCATAGTGAACGACAATTGCCGTAATGCTACCCGTTAAGTTAGTATTGCGGTTTTTACTATCGAGTAATTAGGAACACGAACCTTGAATCAACATATTTGGTGTCGTCATTTGGGGCCGAGTTCAAGAGAACCATAGACGCCTTTAGGAGGTCATCTTTGGCTGGCTTCAAGCCTACTGAGAGAACTGGTAGCTGTACTATGCGCCCGAGGGGACTTGTTTCAAGCTCCCGGATGTCCCAAATCACTAGAAAAGACTGTTAGAAGAGAATGGTATGGTAGCCACGGGTTATCTAGGACACTTACTGCGACTGATACCTTGCGCACAGAGTCTTCGCCCCCAGCTTGACAGATTCAGCTGATCTTGATGACCATTTAGGATATCTCGCAAAACGAAATAGAATGGCATCCCACGAGGAGGAATCGACTTGTGCCTTGGATATAATGCTGCCCATGTTTTGCTATCGGGGGCTTCCCACAGAGTTTCTTCACACTGTAATAAAGGCATGTCAGCACCGGGTACATATAGTTAGAAACCCTGGGGGATGGAGTGGATCCTACGGGCAATGGCAAGCAAAGATCCGTCAAGGCAATATTCCCTCTTCTGTTTGTGAGAACACTAATCGCACAGTCGCATTCGAAGATACACCAAGCGAGCCGCTTCTTGAATTCTTCCTCTTTCCAGTCCAGCCAGTGTTGTTGAACCTTCTCCGGGTCACTTATATCCGTTGATGGAAGAAACGGGTCTTCAGCTGTCGGTTTGGGGCGAGGGCGTGGTGACCGACCGCCAGGTGTGGTGAAGAGGCCAAGGTTACGGCATGTATTGATCATGTATGATCGGGTGGCATCGGTCATCTCGAATAATCTTTTGTTCCCGGCCCCCAGGGCGTAGACACTCTGGAGGCAGAACGCCATGAGGTAAGAAGCCGACCGCTTGTAGTCCTCATTATACTCACCCTAATAGACGGTAGTAGATTAGAAGGTAGCCGGGGGAAAGAGAGAGAGCGCTTTCAAAAACTTCAGTTATACGTACCAACCAGTTCAGCGCCTTATGACAAAGGGCATTGAGATTATCCGCGAACTCGATGGCATGTTCCGATGTATGATACCTCGCACCAATGGTGGCAATGGTGATTAGGAGGAAATTCGGGCAGGACTCGGGCGAAAAAGTAGGGATGTGAAGCATCGGCAATACGCTATGGAAATGTTTGAGGTAGAGCTGGATAAACTCATTCAACACCTCATTGGTGGGAAATTTCTCGTCCCGGAGATCCACGTTATTATGAGGCAACCTCTCGTAAGGTGCTTTTAATATCGTGAGCATGTCCTTTCTGACTTGGTCCGACACTATAGTTTCCTTAAGCAATTGTCGGTCTCTACCACCGGACATATCGTGGCTGCGTTGGAGCCCAGACTGTCTATGGAATCCCTGTGGGGCCTGTAGGAGCTCTCGAAGAGGTGGTAATACAATTCTCGGTTCCCGGTGACTCGATGTCTGCCAATCCCATGGTAACGAATCTTCGGCAAGGTATGCAGGTGCGGAGCTAACCTGGGGGAGTCTGATCTCCGCCTGGAAGCGTGGCCCTTCTATGCCGCTAGGACTTTGATCTTGTGGAGAATGCTGACTAGATGCTGCCCCCCAACTCGAAGAAGGAAACGAAGTATTGAGGGAAGGACTCTTAGAGAGTGTTAGGACTGAAGGGTTAAGGTAAGCCTGTGGCGCCTTCTCGGGTCTATCAAACAGAGACTCCTCAGGGATCGAGTGTAAAGAGAAATCCTCCCGCAAAAAGTCGAACTCAAATATACTGGGGTCGAAAAACCAATTCTCAGCCGGATCTTCCAGTTTCTGGAATAGTTGTAGGCTACTCAGCATCGCAGGTTCTCTGGGACCGTATCGACTTGATGAACTAGCTCCGAGGCTCTTCTTCATTGAGTCAAAGTAACTAAATGAATCATGTGGTCGGCCGCCCGGCAGCATTCCGTTAAGGGCATCTGCTGCCATGTACTCATCTGGTGACAAGCCTGGCCAGCCGGAACTCTTCCGGGACTCTCTTTCGACATAACCCCGAGGAAGTTGGGCATGAGGAAACGAGGTGAAGGATGGTGATGATGAGAGAGAGGTGCTGCTACTGCTTCCACGACCAGAAGTGAAATAATGACCGTAATTCACTGGCGGGGGCGGTCCACCGAACCCAGGGAGATTTGGATTATAATGGGGATATGTCGACCCTGCTGTTGTTATAATAAGCAAAGAAAGTTCCAAACGAAAAGTCGGGGCTGTTACTAACCAAAATTGGACTCCTGTTTCGAGAATATCGTAGCAGCTGAGCCCAGAGAAGAGGACCTACCGCTAGAACTGCCAATACCAGAGTCTATCGACTTCATGCTTCGATGGTCGAGTTGGAAGGCAGAAGGTTGGCCTTCGTCGATAGTCCTTCGTCGCTTGAGTGACGGCTCTCTAGTTTCGATTTCCCCAATTTTGAGCGGCTGAGGTGCAGATTCCATCGAATCGCTGGTCTCCATTGTCTCCATCAAGTCCATGGCATTGATATCGTCGTCGTCGTCATCCACGTCGTCGTCATCTTCGTCGTTGATATCCGCCTCAGTAGGGTCGTTCAGCGATTCCCTACGAATAACAATCAAATCCGAGTCCGCATCGAAGACACACTCATGACCCCTCCTTGCACATGCATCGCATGGTGCTACAACCGTTCGACCTTTCGAGGCACCGCTCGAACATTTAATCTTAAACCCAGCACATCTTATACAACTCCTTCGTCTCGACTTCTTCACTTCAATCTTCTTTGTCTGATGAACGGCCTTGATATGTCGACTCAGGACATCCTTCCGGGTAAAGCCCTTTGTACACAGGGTACATATGTATGTCTTCGCCTCAGACGGTGGCAAATGGGTGGCCAGATGCCGGTCAAGATGCTCTGCCCTGGAGAATCCTCGTCCACACGACTGACAGATATGCGACTGCTGCTTGATAGTCGGGGTCGGCGGGGCAGAATTGGACGTGCTATTGCTTGACAGCGACCCTTTCCTCTCGGGCGACGGTATCACGGCTGGAGGATCTGAACTCTGCCGTGTCGGGGTTGCCGGCACAGCTGACAAGGGATCCTTTCGAGTAGGCATAATACCGAAGTTTGCGTTGACCGTGTGTTGGGCATGAGCGGACCTTTTTATGACCAGCCTGCGTCTACCAGATTTTCGAATATTCTTTCCTTGATGATGATGTTGGATTTATCCCTCCAATCGCAATCGAGTCTTTCGATATGGAACTACAACTGCCGTCTATGGAATTTGTATGATCTCCCAGGAGAACCAGAGTCGCGTGTATTTAGAGAGGTGGGTCCCTGAACTAGAACTGGTGTTCCCAATGGTTGTTATATCAAGCCGTCAAGATGGAGCGATCGAACCCGCTAAACCAACTCGAAACACTACTGTCTTTTGCCTTCCTTCCTGTCTGAAATGTCTTTCCTTTGCCCAGTTCGTCCGTCCGGTTCAGTTGTGGATGCTTTCGACCAACGACTTGGGCGACAACCAACGACGTCAGCTTACATATAAAATCAAAGGATCGATCCTGCAACTAACGTTCGAACTTGTCGAGTTAAAAACCCAGTCAGAGGTTCTATTGGAATGAGCGGTCCATTCTGATTGTTCATCCAAGAAAGACAGACAAGGAAAATATCAACAAAAGAAAAAAGGGAAACTCCTAGAAAAAAGTCGGGAAGGAAAGAAAAAATTTCAGTAGTTGAAGGTCGAAAAAAGAGAGGTCCAAAAAGAGGTATAAAGGAAGATCGTGAGAAGAGGCTTTTTGTTGCAGATAGGCTGTGTCTGGTCCTTTTTAACGGATCTGGCTGCAGCAAGCAATATGATTACATAGCGCCAGCGCCAATTTCCAATAACTTCTGTGGGGAGAGGCCCTCGAGGTGGTATGTGCTTGCGCTATGCTTCAGATTCTGCTTGTAACAAACGCACTGCTGCAGCGTTGTTGGTGCTGGTGCAGTACTGGTGCTGGTGCTGGTGTTCCTTGCCTGCGTATGCTGGCCTGTTCCTGCAAGTCACTTGGCCCACGACGGAGTACCTCGTTCCTTGGATCAAAAGACTGACCGATGAACCAAGAAAAAAACGAGGTTGCTAGACTCCACTCCCTCTTTTGTCCAACCTATGCTCCACAATCTGGAGACCGGGGCAAGTTAATATGGGAGTGGAGTTACGGCTCTTTTTTTTTCTTTTGTTTTCCCCTCAGAAAATGGCGCTCCTTCTGTGGCACGGATCGGTGAAATCTCGATGTGTTCGAGGGGCTCTTTAAATTCTGCCTATCGAGGATACCATTCAAAGTCCCAGAATAAGGAAAAATAAGAAATAAAAAAAATAAAAAAAATAAACCAGGTACCAGTCCAAGCAGCCAGGCTTCCCTGAGGGTTCGTCGGAACAAAGCTGATAATAGGCCTATCGCTGTACTGGCCTGTGCGTTTTGTAGACGGTTTTTTTTATCACCTCAGCGGAATATTCTTTTAAATCTGCTCGTTGGCGGACCAGGTGCCCCAGTTGATTCCAAGACGTGCAACCCAGTTAGCAGTGCGATGCAGGCCGGTGGACGTAGGTCTATATTGTTGGCGATGGTTTGGGTCCCCAATCTGGTCGGGCCGGATCTGTTGGCCGCAGTGTTAATTCACGAAGCTCATTGGAACTCCAAACGGACGTCGGTGGGATTCAGCGGTGGTTATGATGGTGAAGAGGTTGCGCAACAGGAAGTGTCCTGATGATGTGGTGATAGTTCAAACGACCGTTTTGCTTTATTTTTTTACCCCTTCAAATCCCATCCTTCCCCATAAATTCGTTTCTTCTTTCCGTCCGGCTGGCTGTGGCTAGGGCATCCAGCTGCTCTTTCATGTGTATGCTAATTCTGGGTGATCGGGGCTCGCTGCAGGTTAGATTCCGTGCAGGCAAAGCGTAGCTCGCAGTCTGGCGAGCTAACAGGAAAGCCCGTATTCCGGCCTTCCTTGCTTTCGTCAAGATGCACGTTTCGTTTCCCATCCTTCTCGTCCTTGTCTTGGCGGTTGCGACCAGTTAATCTAGATTTCATATTTCTTCGAGACACCGGAACGCGAAGCAATTGCGCCGCACGTGAACCTGGTAAGGTCCTGATGCAATGGATCTTTAATCTGACATGTTAAAATAGCGTGCTCTCACTATCATGGTTTATATTTTTGGTACACAAGATTTAGAGCAAAACGACTGGTTCGCAGACAAGCTGGTGGGTAGGCTCGTGCTTCTTTGTGGAGCTCCACCAATGATGGGGCCTATCGATATCGATGAGATATCATCTAGCAGAAGCGGCCTAAATCGGGGTTTAATTGTCAAATATGCCTGTACTACGGCATGTTTGGTATATATAGATGCATCTGTTAATTTACAGAGCAAGCACGAGGTGTCACTGTCGCACACATATTCCGTACCTGCGCAGAGGCTTCGGAACTGCATGTGGATAGTTAAGTTTGGCTAGTCAGAGTGTTTGCCGGACGGTAGATGAGGGCAGCTGAATGATTAATGTTTTTTCAGATTAACAGGGACTCGCTTTTAAAATACGCATAGTCGGACCGGTCAACTGATATAGCCTGTATTGGACGCTGTACGCGACCTGGCCATGGCGGGGTGGGGACAAGCCCAAAACGCTGAACAATTGTACACCATATATTGCTGACTACCAGAACCCTGGTACACCCTCGGAGGGTCCTTTTTGGCTGAACTGCTCAACCAAAGCTCGTTTCTCATATTGGTACTGGTGATATAGGGCAATATAGAAACACCGTTCGCAAATGATATCGGTAGCAGCGATATACGCAAGCTACGTTTCACAGGAAAGATTGTATTTCAACATACGATCCTGACATACGTAGGTTCAGGTTCAAAACGTTAAGTTCCGTCCGACGTGCCTGGCTGAGTAAAATGTGAGAAGTCGGAAAACGACGGTGGGAGAAAAACCAAGGAAAACTTACCGAACCGAGAGATGCGGAGGAAGCGGATGGGGTTATCCACTCCTAGCGCAAAACCTACGGCCTTGGAGAGTGGTCTGATACAGATTTCCCAGATGGCTGTCCAAGAGGCAGCCAACCGACCAGTCTAAACGGAGCCCAAACATGCCAAAGTGGAGCTGAAACTCTTTGCCCCCCGAGGAGCCGAATTCCGCCCAGCGGTTCAAAAGAGAGGCAGTCCGCAGAGACTTCGGATGAATAGGAAGCATCGTAACAATTGACAACCTCCACCAAACCCGAGTCTTCAATACGAGGAGGCGTATTATTCGTCTGACAGCGATCTCTCCCACCGTGGACCCCAAACGATCGCTCAGGTTAACAAGGTCTACTCTGGTTGTATCCTTCCCAGACCCCCCAGAAAGAAATGCGCAGGCGCTGGATATACATAGCAACTTCGGGGCCTTAGACCTGACCAGCGAGTATCGTCTGGAGTTAACGCCCGCTTCTCCGCCAAAAACCCATAATGCAATATCATGAACTCTGAGAAAAGCCAGATCCAGTGGTATCGTCGACTAAGGATCAACCAGCCGCCTAGACCCGTCTGTCAGTTTTTAGTAGTTGTATGGGTAAAACAGCTTCGGAGCATCACAGCAATGTTCCGAAGCCCAAAACCCCCCAAATCCAACGTCAAGCCTGGATTGGCAGGCTGTTTGCTTTTTCATCTCCACCCACCCCAAACCAAATTAACCCAACCTCACCTCTCCAAACGCTGCCATCGACAGCGACACTGCCAGGCCAAGGTCGTTCTCCATACAGTTTAACGTTACGAGGGACATTCCGGTGTTCGATATTATCGCTATAGTCGACGGACAATACGAGGGAGGCGGCGCAATCTCGTCATCCTGCGCCTGCGAGCTAGGTTTCGCCATTCTCGAATCGGTCAATACAGCCAGAGCAGATATACCATGGCTACCACAGATGCAATCTCACTATCGCCTAAGATCAAAAGGCATAAGCAATACACCCTCGTGATCCCTTTGGATCTTCACGGAGACCGCGTTCTGCTAGGCTATAAGCTCCGAGGCTTCGGGCAAGGAAAGTGTACGTTTCAGATCCCCGAACGTACTATCTCCCAATATCAATTCAATCAATACAAGTCGCAATTCCAGCCCTTCCGGTTTCCCCTTCTCAGATAATATCCTTAATATCCTTATATCCCTATATTCCACGCCCAATATATGTCTTAACATGACGTTGATCTTATCACTAACCGTCTATAGCGAACTTCGTTTCCCTTCCCTTCCCTCCTCGTTTTGTGATTCTGGGTCAATTATCTCAAATGGACAAAAGGAACAGCGTCAAATATTCTCCGACGGGACCCTTGGCCCATCTAATAGACTCATGCATACTTCCTTTTATGCCATCACATGAGTGATCTGTAGTTCGACCCGTTTGGCAAAGACTTGGTGGAGCACCCAAGGTCGGCGACATGCCGTCAGCCTCCGCGGAACAGGCTGTCTACGAAAACCACACAATCACTATAACGAGGAGAAAGGAGAAGAAGGGAAACGCCCGCTTTGCATTTCTTCTTCGGATATAGACAATGGCTATGGCGGAAAAGTCGAACCTAATGAAACCGTTATCGCTGCAGCGGTTCGTGAACTCCACGAAGAGTCAGGACTTCTCGTCGAAGAACCCGCCATGATTCAACGTGGTGTACTCCTGTTGGAGACTGTGGCAGACGACACTTCGCCAATACTCGAAATACATGTTTTCACAGTGGAAGCATGGGAGGGGACGGAAACTGCGTATGTATTTTCCCTTGTCATTCTCTCCACAGGCACCATCATTCCTTTGCTTCCATCAGGAATAAGCTTTTTTCTATTCCGTCTACCCATCACCGTCATCTGATGCCTCTGAGATTACTTCCTATCATCTCGCTACCCATTGCAAGATCCTGCATGCATGGGGATGTTGCAGCTTGACGTATTCTCTTTAGGGCATTGATGCCTTTTTATGAACTGCCCGAGTCAGCCTTGGTCAAGCACGACTAGTCTCAATTCTCATCTACTTTGAATATCTGTTTCACACAAACACTCTGAACTAGCTCCTCAAGATCTTTCGGGATCAGAGATACCGGACTGGAACCAAGTGGGGGCCGACATGCTCGCTGAGCCAAATTGTCTCGCTACCTGAGTTCTAACCCTTGCAGAAGCAAGTCCGTGATGGCGGTTTTATGTCCATCTTCGCAACCCATCCAGCACCGTCGTCGGATGCAACGTGGATTTGAACCTAGCGTCTTGACAAGATAACTGGTGGACCTTGTCCCTCTTATCCTATTTTACCACATGGGCAACGCAGACATTCAACCGTCCGTATCACCATCAGTTTCAAGGCGAACGCCCTCCTTCGTACCCAGCCTGTCGAATGCATTAGGACCCACCAACCACATCAAGCTTCAGAAAGCACAGGCCTGAACCACCCTGCTGGTCTAAATAAAAATTTAGACCATGGCAATTCTTGTCCCGTGAACTATATCTAGCTCAATCTGACGCAGGAGAAGAGGAAGCTGGACGAAGCATCATCATGCACTCCTCTCTACAGGTCACGAAAGAAACACCATCAACTCGGACGGAGCTTTCGGTATCTTCCATTACCCCCCAGCCCCCCCTCTATACCACCCCTCCACACCGTCGGCTTTACTACCCTGATTGCTTTAAGCCTCAACCTCGTCGCTTGCTCTTTTTACCCTCTTACCCGATGTGACACATGCTTCCCCGGCCTTCTCGTTTCAGCGTCGAATAGATTAAAAATGCCTCGTGGGAGCTCACATGACTGGTGATTATTTTGAGCATAGTGTCTACGGATATACGCAAGACCTCGCATATAACCACCCCCTCGTATACACTTTGCCTACCCTAGCAATATACCCCCTCCACCGGTTATGCAGATTGCCTAATATCATCTACGATTCCACCATCGTCATGATAGTCTATAGTGGCCCGAGACTAGAAGCGAAATCGATGTCTATTACTTTTCTTTTCAGAAAAAGAAGTTTATTCCCTTCATTCGATTTTGATTAAAGAGCTCCTTCCATCTTATGATCCACATGAGGGATCGTATTCCACCAAGCTTTTTTCGTCTTTCGCCGAAATCTGTTTCTCTCCCTCCCCCCCTCCCTCGCTTTGTTTTTCAGATATGATATGATATGATACGATGATATGATACGAAAAATACGCATACGCATGTTCTTCCCTGCTGCTTTTTTTTTTACAATCTCATGCATGGCTTACATTCCAACACCTGGACACCATCTTCCCCGCCCTGTTCCCCGTCTGAATTCCCCTCACCCCTGCGTCTGCCTCATCGAATGCATCACAAAAAAAGAGGGAACTGAGCAGACCTGAGCTAGCCAGTTAGCTAGGCTAACTAGCTAAAGCTCATCTATATCCATTCGTTCTATAGTCTTCTTTTGAAAAGATGAACAATGATTACTAACGACTACTACTCTCTTTAACCTTGCTACATAGAACTGAAGAAATGACCCCCCACTGGTTTTCACTGTCAAAATCACTAACAACCCCCACGAAATCAACATCAGTGTCCGGATCTGTTCCTCCTTCATTCCTATCTACGTCGTCCGCAGCAGAAGCAGCAGGAGTAGGAGCATCTCAACCTCATCTAGGCGGGGCACATGACCTACCCGCCATCCCTTACTTCCAGATGTGGGAGGAGTCACGAGTCTGGTTGCCTCAGCTGTTACGACATGTTTCTTCTAGCGAAATAGGAGGAGGAGGCGTAGGAGGGAGTTTGATATCCTCGGAGTCTTCTCTTCCGGCTGCTGCTGCTGCTGCTGCTTCAGATGGAGATAGGAATGAGACGGAGAATAAAGAGAAGAAGTACTTTATCCACCACGTGCAGTTTGTCGGAGGAACGGATATGGATGCTGTCGATGGCGGTGAGTATAGTGTTTGGCATGGAATGGGTCCCAGACGGCTGGACTGGGTTGATGAGCTGCCAGTCGGGGAGTGGGAGGGTAGGAAGAGCTTTAAGACATATCCTTAGATCGAGGGGGGGGTTATAGCTCTGGCGTAAGGGATTATGGGAGATGAGGATCTCCCTCCCCTCTCCCTCTTGAACTCTTTTGTTCGTAAACTAAGATTGTATTACTTCGCATGCTTTTTGAGAACATATAGATTGGTATTCCTAGACTTAAGATTGAATATGGAAAATGGTAAATTCAATACTGATATTTCTAAAGTCTCCTTGTAGAATGTACCTTCGAAGAACCCTTTATACATACATCTCATACACCTCGTGAACGTTTCGTAATTACTCCCCCCTAGCTTTGTGATATCATATATCGATCCTCCATCTATCTCGACGTAATTCTACGCTGTAGTGATAGTTATTATAAGATGTAGTCTACGTACATCGTATATTAATATATTGTACTCTACGCACATCGTAGATAAATATATATATATATATATACCAACCGCATACTCCTATTTCAGTCGCTTTTATATTTTGGTAGAAAAACCCTACCAAGTTCGAATAAATAACTTAGATCACACCCACGTAGGGAAAGAGCCCAACACCAAATACCCCCAAAATACTACAAATCGATCTCTATATCGCCATCTTGCATCTTAAAATACGTTTCCCACTTGATAATCACCATACACTAACTACATCGTCTAGAATTCGAATTTAGAAATTTTCAGTTTAATTAACGGGCCGTAGGGGGGGTGATGGTACTATATATGTGCTTGAATAAAAAGGCTCCCAAGTGCATTGTCTGTAAATTATCACATCTGAACAGATGGATCTTGGTGAAAGCTCAAACTGGTTGATGCTTGATAGACAAGTTCTAGCTAGGTCCGCGTGTATTTTATATACCCACGGAAAGACCCTTAAGCTATATATATTATAAGAGGTACACCGGTATCAGATATGACTGCAATTGCAATATTGGTTGAAAACCACAATGTTAATCACACAGCTGGAATAATCATGATTAACGAGTATCACGATTAACGGACCATCACAATGCCCACATCAACATCATCCATTTCAAAAACCACCACATCCATTCTAAATCTCCTTAACTATCATCCATTCTCTCGTTCTCGTTTCCTCTCATCTATTTATTCACAAAAGATATCCCACCCCATCCCATTCTCAACCCCGTTATTTCTACAAAACTTCCCTACTCATCCACCCAGGGGAAACAAAATGAAAAGGAGATATCAATCTATCATAAGAAAGAAAATGCTTCACCCACCCGCCCTCTGGTATATTATTCCTCCCCTTAAAAAACCTCCCACGGTAAAATGAATAAACGCCGGCATATATATATCAAAATGCAACACCAACGCTAAAAAAGGAGATAATAACATCATGCATCATCGTCATCACCACCCTCCCCAGGAGCTAGCCCCAGGCCACAGGGCCAAAAAGAAAAGTATTTAGGTATCAATCAACTAATTTCCATCCCCTCCCCTTCATCCCCTTCCCCACCAGTCTCCCCTCCAAACCCATATCCCCCACCACCCCCACCAGCAACCCCCTCCAACTCCTCCCCTCCCAAAATCCTCCCCTCGACATCAACCTCCTCAAACAACTCCAACATAGCCTTCTTACTCAATCTTCTAAACCCTTCGCTCCTAACTACTCTTCCCCAATGCATCATACAATACCTCGCAGCTTTGCCCCTCAAAAGATTCTCCCCTGCTACACCAGCACGCTCCCAAATCCCCGCCGCAGTATCAACGTCCAACTCCTTGTTAATCCGTCCAAGACATAACGCGCGTAATCGGGGGATGTTATATATATTACTGATAACTAAAAGTCCGCCGACAGTCGCTAGACTGGAACAGAATGGTGAGGGCGCAATGCTGTCGGTATAGAGGTAATAGAGAAAAGCTTTGACAACGCTGTAAGGTTCGGGGATGTGTAGTCTTCCCGTGTGGAATTCGGCCATTTTGGCGGCATAGAGGCGTTGGAAGTGAGGCCAGCGGCTGAGGAGGATGAGCTTGTGGACGTGGATTGCGGGGGAGATGGATGGATCTATTGGAGTAGAGGAGTTGAGGCTATTTGCTGAAGAGGATGGGGATTGTTGGTTAAGGTGGCCGACGGTGGTGATGCCCGTCATGGCCATACCACCACCTTGTGTGGCTAAAGATATCGACGAAGATGGAGAGGAGCCTCGTGGGTGGGGTACCATAGCCCAAAGAGCCTCTTCATCATCACCACAGTAATTATCATTCAAAGCGGTGACAATGAAATCTGCTGACGAGGCGTCGTCGAACATCGTTGCAAGGTCAAATCCCATCGTACCGGGCCCACCAAGTTCTCCTTCCTTACGCTCAGGCGTGACACCGTATCGGCGAAGGTCAATCGGGAGTATATCACTAAGGTACTCCGACTCTTGACCTTCTTCTTCGAGCGGGCATCCGATGAGGTAGGCGGTTGTGGAGTCGTGGGAGATTGCCAGGTAGTGCCATCGGTAGTTGGCGTTTACGAAGACGTCTTCACCGTCGGCGAGATGTTTCCAGACCAGGCTGTCGAGATCGAGGGCCGATAGAGACGTGTCATGGTCGCGAATAGTATTAGCGGCCGTTACAAAGTCTAGGAGGGTATTGTTGCAGAAGTGATGGAAGTGGTTTCCCGCGGTTTCTATGGGCACATCTGTCCCTCTGATGAATCGAACGGCGTTGACGGAACCCGGTGCGAATGGATTGGAGGTTTGACGCATGGGGGATGGATATCGGTTCTGAGAGTTGGATGGGGCCGCAAGATGGTGGTGGTTGGCCGTGTGACGTTCTTTACGTCCGTGACGGTCGTGGCCGTGGCCGCTGAAGCTGGTCTGAGATAGCTGAGGGGTTAGGCCGTTGGAGGACTTCCACGTGGGATGTTCGGAGAAGTCCAGCCAGCAGAGCTCGCCCGTACGGTCCATCTCTTGAGTCAAGCCTCCGAAGACGTAGAGACGGTTCTTGTAGACCCAGCTAGCGTGGTCGAAGCGCCCGACGAACTTCCAAGCTCTGCTCCAGGTCATGGTGTTAAGGTCGAGGTAGACTAGGTCGTCGAGGACGTCAGAGCCGTTGGTTCCGCCGATGACGTAGAGTTTGTCGTCGTGTAGGCATACGGAATGACGGGAGCGGCCGCGGGGGATGGGACCGGATATCTGGGGTTGGGACCATGTGGAGGTTGTGATGTCGAAGAGGTAGACGTCGGCGAGGTATACGCGGTTCTCGTTTTCGCCGCCGAAGACAATCAGCTTGTTATCGCGCCAGTACGTCGTCGTGTGTCCTACATGTACGGAGAACAAAGAATCAGCGGGGGATGAAGTACGGTGATGTAAAGTTGGAGGTGGTATGTACCCATGCGCACGGAGGGGATCTCGCCATAGTTGTCGACAAGGGTCCAGGTGAATGTAGACAGATCGAGTCGCAGAACGTGGTTATAGACTGGACGTCCATTAGCAAGGGATGGCGATTGAGAGATAGAGAGAAGGAGAAGGAGAAGGAGAAATACCTTCGTCTGTGAACTGGTCGAATCCACCGAAAGCGATGATTGTGTTGTCGGGACATCCGGTGACTGAAGCATTGACCAAGCAGGCCGGCCGTCCTCCTGTTTATCTCAGACGGTCAGTACCACCATCCCATCCCATACTTTACATATTATATACCCATATACAAGAGGAAACTATAGGTCGTGCAATACTATATCGGGCGAGAGAGAAAGAAAGAAAGGAAGGAAGGAAGAGAGTGAGAGCTGGGGAATGGGGAGAGAGGGAGGTAGAGGTACCTTTTGTGCGGAAGGCCTTGGGCTTGTAAGGTCCCAGCTGGATATCTGCTGGAGCTGCCGGAGCTCCAAACATCGCCATGTTGGAAGGTATAATCGAG
Organism: Arthrobotrys sinensis; assembly: GCA_036971225.1. NCBI lineage: Eukaryota > Fungi > Ascomycota > Orbiliomycetes > Orbiliales > Orbiliaceae > Arthrobotrys > Arthrobotrys sinensis. Next base: position 477,443 of record JAJTTV010000009.1, on the reverse strand, counting down.
AGCGAACTGACAGGAAGAAGAACGCTGTCGGCTGTTTTTCTTGAAGTGGTACAGCGGACAGCCGGTCGTGTCGGCGATTTTCTGGGAAGCTTGAAAGAAGCTTGACCAATCAATTCAAGCTGGAGGTGGTTTCCTAATCGGGCAGTTTTGGCGGCCAAGAGTTCGAAACCGCGATGAATTGGAATATACTCCCAGAGCACAAGCTTCTGCACTCTCGAGAGCGTCCAAGTAGTGATGATGGTGGTGGATGTATGTACTGGAGTGCCTACGTAGGTATGGACGTATGAGTATATGAAGGGCGAGAGTAGTCACAGTGATGGTCGTGAGGAAGGACGTTGACAAGGAAGAGAAGAAGAGGAAGAAGAGGAAGAGGACCCTTCCAGAAAGAAAATAAAAAATAAAAAATAAAAAATAGTTTGAAGCGGCCATTCCATCCAACCAGCCAATGACAATGTGAGACAGCTGATGCCTGGATTTCACGACTGCAGGCTCCCCCCGGATATCTATACATCATAGACACATTTTATTATATATTATATATCAGTACCATTCATTCTTTCATTCTTTTATATAAAGACAGTACTGAGGAAGAGGAAGAGTAGTCAGTAATTAAGAGAGTAAAAGTGTCATTTCCATGCGCCGGTGTGTGTCTATGCTTTGCTCCCGAACAACAGCTGCGAAAATACATGCGTGCAAATATCGTGTACAGTCTAGCTAGTACTATTCACAGTACTATCAAATCAAAGCAAGGGGTGTTATTGCCTATCCGTGTTAATACAGGAATTCCAGTCCAATATGATATATCTCTCAGATCAATCAATATTCATAGACTAATTCTGCCCACTTCTGGCTTGGAAGCGGAGAGCTCGCTCCGTCGGGTTATATCTATATCAATCGTCCACCAATTAGCCATCTAATACTTTGTCAAAGCTCCTAGGCCAGTAGCTAGTAGATAGACTGGCTGAAGTATGGAATAAACGCACCTCAGCAGCTTCTCGATCAGGTCCACGTGTGTCATGATCATTCTCCGGCAGCAGTATCGCTTGCACCCGAGCTGGTCCATAGCATCACTACCCTCCCACAGCCATATTAGCTCCCTGACACTCCCCAAGATATCTACCTGTCGACCTCAAATACGGCACGGTGATGCTTCGTGATGGATGAATCGATAAATGTATCGAATGTATCGACGGATGGATGGCGGTGGTGATGGACGAACCCTTCGTTGACTCCCTCCTCGAGCAGGCGCATGTATGGCTCCCACAGGTCACCCACAACCTATTCGCGACTTCAAATCAGCAATCATTCCTTCCCAACCAAATCATCAAGAGGAAAGAAAAACACACCTTTCCACAACTGAAGCAGCGAACCGGGATAATCATCGTGTCTTGCCGGGTTTGGTGTCTCTTTTGAGCAAGGATTCGATTGACGTGGTGGGAAAGATGCGATGAGGTTGAAGTCGTTGGCTTGAATTGGTAGAATTGGGAAAAATAGGCGTCGCAGCACCTTTTTAAGCCGCCAAACAAAAATTTTGGCGAGCAAAGAAAAAAAAAAAAGTTGCTTTACTAACCAACCAACGTCGATTAAAACTTCTTCTTCTTGAACTCTTCAGCATCGACGGTCCTCGACAACCTCGAAAAATATCACCAACCACAGTCACCATCTACTGCCTTACAAAAACCCTCGAACAAGGGGCCGCAGTAGCAATGGCTGACTCTGCAAAGTCTCAAAAGCACGGCTCAAAGCCTGCTCCACAATCTTCAAAACCAGACTCTCAATCCAAGTCCAAGAAGCCCTCGAGCGCAAAGTCTGCACCCCGTGCAAAAGACGCTGAAAAGTCGTCAGCCACAAAACCTTCGAAGTCCAAACCGAAGAAGAGCGATAGCGCTGCTGAAAATGCAGTCATCGATACCACATTACCTACCGGCGACGCGAAGAACAAGGGCTCCATCGCACCCCCCGCTGTCGTCGTCGCAGCTCCTGCGAAACCATCTAAAGAACGAAAGGACAAGCGGTTCGCCGACTTGACGCCCGATGCGAAGCAGGCCAAGCGTCGCGAGGAGCGCCAGAGGAAGAAGAAGGCCTTGGAGAGCACCAATGCTGTCGCTCTTACCGTCGCAGAGTCTGCCGACGATGACACCGCTGTAGCTACAGTCGATCAGACCGTCGCCACAATCTCGAAACCTTCAAAGTCAACTGAGAAACCCTCCCTCCGCATCAAGCGTGAAAAGAAGGAGTCTCTCAAAGCCAAAGAGTGGAGAGTCTCCCAACCGATCGGCGGCCGCTATAGCACCAACAACCTCGTCTTCTCCCCTGACGAAAAATACATCCTCCTCGCACAGGGCCCCTCCCTCAAGATATTCTCCACCAAAACATCCCTTCTATACCGAACTCTCCAGCACCTACGCCCTCCACCAACTCAGTACCCCTATACACCAGCAGGCAACTACTCCTCAATCGCAAATTACACCCTCGACCCCACCAACCCCTCTCAAGTCTACACAATCCTCTTCAACGGCGACTTGCTCCTCTGGGACTACACCGAAGGCACAATTGAAGGATACTGGAAAACAGATCTCTGTAAAGGCCAATACATCGCTTGGTGTGGCCTCCGTGTCCTCCCGTCAACTGCAGACTCGCAGGAAACAACCCTGTGGACTTACCAAGAACACTCACTCCGCGACTTCTCGCGCAAAACCGCCCGTGAAATCAGGGCATTGACTATTCCCACCGCTTCCCCTCCATCTACAGAACCAATCACGATAACTTCTCGTCTGATACTAAGTATCGACGAAGCTCGCCCTCGTCAACTCGTGATCCTTGATGCGAACACCTTCACCGTCGATTCGGGTGACTGCTTCTACATCGGAAACCGACAACGTAACCCTCCAGCCCCCACCACCACAGAAGAAGCCACAGAACCCACCAATGCCCCAGAATGGCGAATCAGGAAAATATCCGCTCCAGGAAAGATCTTGAGCATCGACGCTATCGCCCGTCACAAGAAGTCCTCATCAGCAGCGAGCACAATCCAAGGCGACGTCGCAATAGGCGATAACACCGGTCAAATCTTCATCTACCACGACATTCTAAACCCCAGCGGTCCAACTTCGTCAGCTAAGGTCGTAAAGTCTAAATTACACTGGCATAGAACTGGTGTTGGCTGTATCAAATACTCTAAAGATGGTAAACACCCTCCTTTCCTACATTACATTCTGCTTCGCATACTAATAAGTTGAAATAGGAACCTACTTGATCTCCGGCGGCCGCGAAACAGTCCTAGTCCTCTGGCAACTCTCCACCTCCGCCCGTCAAACCCTTCCAAACTTAGGCGCCTCGATCAAAACCATAATCCTCTCCCCAACAGGTTCAACATACGCCCTAATCCTAGCCGACAACAGCATCCTCACCATCTCAACCACAGAGTTAAAACCCACATCCTCGATAAGCGGAATCCAATCCCGCGTCTTCCTTCGCGAAGAATACCACAAAATCTACGAAAAGGGTGGGAAAACCTCTAGAAAACAGAGAAGAAGAGGGGGGCAACAGGAAGAAACGTATGATACAACTTCGTGGAGAATTCCGGTTTTAAAACATCCGTGGAATCCTATGCAGATTTTGTTGGCTGCCCCGGCTAGTCAGAAGGGGGAGAGTTCGTATCCTTATTTACAGACTTTTGATCTGGCGCAGGATAGAGGGGTTGCGAAGCAGGCTATTACGAGGACTTTGGTGTCTATGAAGAATGTTAATCCGGAAGGGGGGAAGGTTAAAGAGCCCAATGTGTTATTTTTGGGTATCTCGGGGGATGGAGAGTGGTTGGCTAGTGTTGATGAGTGGGCTGCCCCTGCGAGAGACTTTGTGGATCCTGGAGCGCCGCAGCCGGGGTTCGGGGATAGAGTTGGGAAGGAGGTTGTTTTGAGGTTTTGGAGGTGGAGTGGTGCTTCTGCTACCTCTTCTACGTCAGTGGGGACGGAGAGTGCGAGTGGGAAGGGGAGTTGGGAGTTGGTTAGTATGATTGAAAGTCCTCACGGAGTATTGGACAACGGCAGCGCGGGGGATGTAGCGGACTTAACCGGGTCACCGAAGGGCGCAATGTTTGCATCCGTAGGAGGCGACGGAACGATCAAAATCTGGGGGAAAAGAGCACGAACCCGAGCCGGGGTTAAAGTCGAAAAGGACGACATGGTAGTCTGGAATTGTCGACGGAATTTGGAATTATTTAAAGTCTCGCCGAACGTTATTCAAGATGGAAGAATTGCGTATTCGGGCGATGGGAGTGTGGTCGCTGTATCTTATGTTGATGATGCAGACGATGGGGTTGTTACTATCGTTGACCCCGTGGAAGGGGTTGTTAAGCAGGAGATTGGGAGTTTACAGACTGGAAGGATTTTTGCGGTTACCTTTGTTGGAAGGCATTTAATCATTGCCGGTGCTGAAAGAGTGGTTATTTGGAATCTGGTGAATGGGGTGGCGGAGTGGGGCAGTGAATTGAACCCTTTGGTAGGGAACAACAGATTTCAAAATCTACGGAGCAATAATTTTGTCCCCAATATTCATTTGGCCGGGTCAGAAGCTCAGGGGACCTTTGCAATCTCGGTGAATTATCCGCTGTTTGATGAAGGGGAGAAGAAAGGGAAGGGACTTGAGGATTTGACGAAGGCCGGGAATACGGCTAGTATGGTTACTGTCTTTGAAATTGAAGGGTTTGGAGTGGTTTGTAGGAAAAGGGCTGTTAATGGGGTATTGGCCTTGGAGGCTGCGAGCAATGGGAAAGGTGGCCAAGGGTACTTTTGGCTTGATGGGGCTGCTAATGTGTATTTCTTGAGTAGTGGGGGGGTTGTTAGTGGTGGTGCTGCAGCTGGCGGTGCTAGCAGCGGATATCTGGAGGATATAGATGGAGTTGGAGGGCTCGCGAACGCGTTTTTGGAGAAGGCGGTTATTGAAGAGGTTGAAGATGGAGATGTGGTTGATGGGGATGAGAAAGTTGTTAGGACTCATATGCTGGCCAAGTTGTTCCCTGCGCCGGCGTATGCTAGTCCGGCGGTTGGTGATGTCTTTGGCCGGTTTATGGAGATCGTGGGGGAGAAGGCGCTTGATATTCCAAAGTCTTCATCAGCTTCTTTCAATGCGCAGACGATGGTGGAAGCTGAAAGAAGGGAAGTCAGGTTGCTTGAAGATAATGAAGAAAATAGCGATGATGAAGAAGAGGAAGATGCATTTGAAGATGCACACGATGGAGAAGAAGACGGAGATATTTCGATGAGGGATGTTGGGAGGGATGTCTATGCGGACTTGCCGGCGAGAGATTTCGATGTCATCATTGATGAGGCTTGAATACTTCTTGTCGGGAATACATGAATGAAAGAAGGGAAGGTAAATTAGAGTACAGTATGTCCCCAAGGCGTTCCGTCGAGTTTTGATATTTCTGCTTGACATCTAAAAAGTCTTTTTTTACCAAAAAGCTAGCTTAGAATTAGTGTAGGATAGAGATGGAGAATGTATTATATATATTCGGTTCAATGATTCATCCAAGCAAGCAATTAGGGGGTAATAAGAATTGTATGCCGTAGATTAAAGATTACATTGTAATAGACATCTCTCATAAACATCAAAGGCCATAACAAAAGCTAAAGCAAAGAAACCGCTAAACTTCAAGAATATCGATCACAGAAAGCCAAAAAAATTCTATCGCTACTTTATAATCAAGCTCCCCCCAATAAATCCAATGGTAAAAAAAGTGAAGGGAAAAGAAGGAAAGAACGAGACTTCATCATACCGTATAGAATGCAACCTGGAAGGCCTCTACCACTGTAAGATATACTCCGTTATAGAATCACCCACAGCAGTTCTTCTTATTCCTCCCAGGGTCCATCCTAAACACCTCCTCCCAGTCTCTTAACCCTCCTAACCGTCCGCTCGCCACACCACCCTTCTTTTTCCTCATACTGTTGCCCAGCCGGCTCGTCGAAGGCCCTGATATCGACCAGTCGCCGCTATCTCCATATCTATAACAACACCCAAAATTAGCCATCCCAAATCCCCAAAAAATAATAGATAGTAAGAATACACTTACGAAACCCCACTATTCGGATCATCAGGATCCACCTCCCCCAGCTCAATCCGTGTCAAAATAACCCTCGCAAGCCTCTCAAAAACCTCATCCACATTCTCTCCATTCAACGCCGAAGTCTCCATAGCCACCGGAATCCCCACCGTACTCGCCCATCTACTCCCCTCATCGTATGTGACTTCTCGGGCTACATCGTGGTTCTCAGCGTGTAAGGTACTCCGTCGACTATTCGTAGAATGAAAATCACGCCATGGGTTGCTGCCGGGGTTATTCCCGTTTATGGTGATATCGGAGGAGAAAGATGCAGCAGATGATGAATCTGCGTATGAAGATCTGGTGGAGGCGCCGGAGGTTGGGGTATCGAACCCCGTGGTACTTCGTCGGTTTATATTTGTAGGGAGGGGGGATGTTCCAGTTGTAAACGCCTGCGGTTGGGTCGGTGTACCTGGTGGGGAATTTGAAGGTGTGGAGAGGTCCGATTTGTTACCCACCAGGAGGACGGTGAGGTTTTCGGACGCAAGGGCGCGGGCGTCGCTGAGGAATGTGGGGAGGGAGGTGAAGGTGTGGCGCCGGGTTATGTCGTATATTAGGAGGGCGCCGGCGGCGCCGCGGTAGTAGCTGCGGGTTACGGAGCGGAAACGTTCTTGGCCGGCGGTGTCCCAGAGCTTTTGGGTTTTTAAGAAGATGTCAGAGGTGGGGTGTTGGAGGGGGTATGAGGGGAGCTTAGTGGGGAAGGGAGTATACCTGGAGCTTTATACGTTTCCGCCGGTTACCGGTTCCGACTTTTATAATTTTTGAGGAGAACTCGACGCCGATTGTCTGCGAAGAGAGTATCTTCCCTAGAAAATAGCAAACGACTACGTTAGTTATCGTAATGGTCCCCGGTGATGTGGTCGCCTGAGCTTTTGAAAGGAAATACCAACATTCGCCTCGAACGAAACGGTGTAACAAACATGACCTATAATACCGACCGATTGGGCGCGCACACGGGAAACCTCGTTAGCCTTGTTGAAAAATCCGAATCAAAACGTCATATCTGGCCTAGCTGTCTTGCCCGAGGAAATCATAAGTGAGAAAAGGTTAACGTACTTTCCACAACCGCTGGGTCCGAGTAGTATAATCTTTGCCAGGTAATCGTACATTGTGCCTAGTTCTTGCTGTATCACAAGAGTTGGTGAGCCTTTTGGTACCTTCCAGCGAAATAGCTAAGCTATAGATAAGTTTGCTACCCATGCGGTAGTTTCCGGGGAAGGGTCGCACGTACTGGATCATGCTCCGATAACGAATGTGATGAGGTTGTGGATGCGCCGGAAGGCGCTCGTGCCCGTGGCATTATCGCGGCGAGGGTTTTGCGATTTTTATTCGAAAAGGAGTGAGGTGGTGATAGTAATTATGGTCGGAGTTTGTGGGATGTTATCGGGAAGGTATAGCTTTTTGGTACTAGGCTGCGTGCCCAAGTAGCAGCAGCACCCCGCGCGATGTGATGCGATGGCGGACGAGGGGGGAAACTTCTGCGACGAATAAAAAAGAGGGATGATGACGGTTGATGAGTGATGATTCGATGGGTTGGGAATTTCGTCTGATGTTTCTGACCAGTCTTTGTCCTTTTTGCTCTTCTCAGTGGTACTTAAGGTATATGTATGTATGTACGAATATATGTAGTTCTGCTGGTGTGCTGCGCTGGCATCAATAAGGTTCCTGGTTCGTCGGCGGCGCCTTTAATTTTTCGCAAGCAGGATTTTTTTCTGGTCTGAGACTTTTCTGACTTTTTCTTTCTTTCCAGAGAAAATGCGCAGACGACCGACCCAGAAATGGAGTCGGGGCAAGGTGGGGGAAGCTGGGTTGAAAGAGCGCGGGATGCAGCTGCCAAATGAGGGCTGTGGCCGGGATGAGCTCGAAGAAATGGCGCGATGCAAGGGAGAGCGAGGAATTCGGACCTGGGATTGGACTGGGCCCACATACCATCCATCTACCCATGCATATATGTAGAGCTCTGGTCGGACTTTTATATATTGAAGCCGAAGAAGTATCGCGAGAATGGAATATATCTCGATATCAAGACGAGTTATAGAAATGTAGTGGATAAATATCAGGTAAGAAATGGTCTCGAGACTACGTAGATAAGACGGATAGTCCTGAGAGGCGGGATGTACAATAACAGATAGACGATTAGACAACGCAGTCTGACGTTGGAATATGCTCTGGCTTTGCTACGGGGTCTCTGTGCAACCTCAGCTCGAGTATCCAAGTCGACTAGGTCTCAGACCCTCTCGAAGATCACGGCTATCACAACAACATCCTCATCCTTCTCTTCTACCTCTCTACTCCTACCCCTCAACGGTAGTCACCAAGATGGCGTTCTTCTCCTCCTCGTCGTCATCTCGTTCTCTCTCCTACCTTCCCGACTATGACCCCCCCGACAGGCCGCTCTCGATGTCTGTTGTCAGGGTACCACGTTGCCAGGGCCTCAAGCGACCTCGAGCCCTCTACGATGTCGCCATGGGATCATCGTCACCCGTCGATCCGACCCCGGAAATAATCGACCTGACAACGTCCCCACCCCCTCCTTCTCTCCGTCCCGCTAAACGGCAGAGACCGGCTGCTCCCTCCACTCTGTCGTCGTCTCCAACTCCAGCTCCACCGTCTCCACCAAAGACCGTCGAGGTCATCGACCTCACCGCTGTCGAAACCGTCCCCAGCTGCAGCACCTGGTCCCAATCATCTTGGTCTAGCGGTTCGGCCTCTAGTATGTCCACCACAACCGTCTTCACTCCTCCCAAATCCCTCCTTCCACCATGGGGTCCCTGGACCCTCGGTACCAACTGGGAGACCCTGGGACCCCTCGAAGCCTTCCCACCAGACCCCCTCGCACTCTTCTACAGAGCTCCAACCCTCTATCCCTTCCCAGAAGGCCCATCATCCGACATCATAGCTTCAAACCCCGAAGTCGCATTCTTATTCCACGTCAAATCCGTCGGTGCTGAAAAGTTCTTTGCGAAACCGGTCAGTTCGTCGGATTCTTTGCATATGCTGCCGTCATCGCTTACTACCACTTTTTGGATTTCGGTCAAAATGGATACGGGCAATTTGAATAGATTGCAAAGGGACATGACGCTTGCGAGAAAGATTGGGTTCCTGCCGTTTAGAAGCCAAGAGATTTCTCTCAATGCCATCAGGAATTATACAAGGTTTAATCGGCTGCGTAGTAATCCCGAGCAGTTAGACGGTGCTGATGAAGATGAAAAGGATGATGATGATCAGGAGGACAAGGAAGAAGAAGAAGAAGAACCAAGAGAAGATAAAGACGGGAACCCACTGTCGTTGGAACCAGATTGGTATCCCGGTACCGCACACTACAAACAAATCGCAGAGGAGTGGAAAGACTCGCATCCCAACGTTCGAGGCTTAAAAGGGATTCCAGGATTCGCAAGTCCCCACCAATGGAAGACCAGAAAACAAAAGAGTCTTAGAAAACACAACTGGGGGAAGTGGGAGGAGGAGATTTTAAGACAAAGCCGTGGGAGAATCATCGGTTGAGTGTTCGTTGTTTTTCTTTCTGTGTCATTGGGAAGGAGTTCGGGTGCAACTGGGTTCCTTTGTTGCACGGTTGGTCATCGTGTCTCGCGCTTAGACTTCTGTCGTTTTTTTGATTTGCATCTTGTTTCGTTTTTTTTTTCTTGTGTCAGGTTAGCATTCTATACGATCGCATAGGGGAGGGGGAGTCGATTCTATATAACATCAATACTCGCCTGGAGCGATATCAGCAAACCTCTATCAACAATCACAATAACGATAATGAATCCCCAGAGAAGGAACAAAGGTCATGTCAGCGTTAGTCATAAAAAAGAGAGAGAGAGCGCATAGCGAAAAAAAAACACCACTCAATTCACACACACATTTTTCTCATCAAGGACACCACCCGACACTCGAGGAAACAAGAAAGCATAAATCGTTCAATTCAATCTTTCGAAGTGTATAATAACTTAAAAATATAACACCATAGAAAGAAGGAAAGAAGGAAAAATAAACACCGCCGTGAATAGATAAAGAGTAACCCTCCCAATGATAAGAAAAGGGATTTGATTTTGAGTCCAGAAGTAAGTAGAAATCTAACTTTGTATAAGCAAAGAAACTTGTAGTATGCACATCAATAAACCCCACTGCCAGTGTATATATAAAAACAAGAGAATATTCCCTCCCAAAAAAGTATTTTGATGCAATGAGAAACGATAGACAAGAAAGATAGATAAAAAAAGGTGATGCTAGGCTAAGAGAAGAAGAGAAAAAGGCTGCAAATTGCCAGCTGGTGTGGGGAATCTCATCGATGTCGTAATCGGTCCCGTGCAAAATCAAAATTGTAAAAAAAAGGCAGCTAACTCCAAAAAAGACAGACTTCATCCGTGAGCCCAGACAGATGTAAAGGATCCAAATAACATAATGGTGACAATCTGTTTGTGTGTGAGTGTTGATATATATCTCGGAGTTTGGTTCGACGAGATATAAAAAAGATTGAAAAAAGCATGTAAACGCCGATGGTTTCCCGTAGTAAAAGATGATGAAGCTTTCAAAAAACACCTGCACCCAATGATAAACGTATATCCGTGTAATCCAGTTGAATAATCAAAACAATAGCAGTCACAGTAAAAAAGATAAAAGCTGAACCTTGGGCTTTGTGCAATTGCGATTTGCGTTAAATTCGTAGAGGTCATGAGGTTGGTCGTAAAGTTTCGGCCGTGCGTGAAAGAGTGATGATCGAAAAATCAGGGAGGGCGGTGACGGTAGCGAATGTAGAGAAGCCGAATAACTGTAAGAGAGCTCAAGGTGGAAGCGATAGTGGCGGGGCGCTGTGGTGGAGTTCGATATCGGATGGGTCCAGAGATTCAAAGCTGGTAGACGCACAATCGGTCATTGGCATATGCTCCTCAATTTGGGTTCTTTGCAAAGAGTCTGCGAACCTTTCGACCCATCCTCACGAATCCGATCTGAACCCACATAACAAATCCTTGCCACTGGTTCTTGATCCCTCCAGTATGACCCCTCTTTTCACTTCTTGATCTCCGTCCTTCTCCTGCTGCGCGCATGGGAATGTTTCGTAGACTTGTCGCAGCGGTCTTGTTCGCGCCATCATATGGAATTCCAATTGTCTTCTCGTTCGTTATTCCTAAATCTGGAGTCGAGTGCCGAGTCGCGAACCATCTCGACGACTTGCCGTGTGGGTTCGACCCGACTGTTCCATCGTTCGATGGTCTCCTCGATTCGTCTTTGCTAATCGAGCGCCTCCGGCTTTCTTCCTTGCTAATAGACTTTCTAGCCTTCTTCTCTTCTTTCTCTTCCTTCTTTCTCTCCTGTTCTTCAAATTTTTCTCTAGCCTTCTTCATGCTCTCCACATACTCTTCACTTGAATTTCTGCCGCCTACAATCTTTCGTTTCCGATCAATGGATTCTTTCCGCCTGTCGAAAGAGTCATTTCTCTTCTTTCCGTCAAACGAATCGACGGTCTGCGTCCTTCCAAGCGGTGTGATCGGTGATACCGGTGCGCTCCCGGAAATCGGAATTCTCGGCGGCAGGGCCAATGGCAGCCCTGTGGAGCTGGTGACAATCCTCAATTGTCCAATCTGCCCACCGCCGACAACTTTCTTCCTCCCAAATCTCTGCTCACTGTAATCGTCTTCATCATCGTCTTCGTCTGCACTCTCCGAATCACCACCAATGGAGTTTGGATAGGACTGTGTCGGTGTCGGTGCATACCGCCTCCCCATGTAATTCGGCGAACTTCCATTGGAGCCTGCTGAAGTTCCTGAAATGGTGCGTTTATGCTGCTGTCGGTGCGTGGGTACGAAGCTCGACAGATCGTTCGCCGAGTTCCTACCCCCAATGTATGGCGACGAGGAAGAATAATAAACACCACCGGCACCACCGTCCGCCTTCCCCAAATCCAACTTCCCACTACCACTCCCCGAGCTCGAAACTTTTTTAAGTAGCGACAAGGGTTTTATAATTCCCTTTTTATGATGTGATGCATCGGGCGGGAAGAATTCCTCCTGGGTGGGTGAAGGGACAGACACAGACGTCTCCTTCGATATCGACCGTTTGTGCAACTTTCCATGTAAATGCTGTGTCTGCTCTTTATCGTATGAGGATCCGGGACGAGGCCCCCCGATCGCACCAGGCCCGCCTGTGGTGGATGAAGAATATGACGAGTAGCTGGCCATCCCCGCGCCGCCGCTACTTATCGTCCGGTATGAGGACGAGTGTTTCTGAAGTGTTGAGCGGGGGGCAGCTATGCTGTGGGAGGATGACGAGGCAGTCGATGTTGAAAATGTGGAGTGGTGACGGTATGGGGTATAAGGATGCGAAGGGGGCGAGTACTGGACGGCTGTAGCCATGTGGGAGGGGGACTTGTCATGTGTATTAAACTACTCCTAGTAAAGAAAAATGATAAAAGGGATGAGGAAGAATACGATGTAAAAGGCTGTTTTGAAGCCTTAGATAGTATCTTCCCCGCCCTTTGTTCCTCCTTTGACTTTACTTTTGTATCTCCCCGTAGTCCGCAGGGAAGGATGGAAGTCCTTCTTCGAGGTTAACGTTGTTTTCGGTGAGGCTGGCTGGGCAACACAGAGGTTGGATGTTGACCGCAGCGACTTCAATAGGCCGGGTGTGTCGTCCCCAAAATAGCCCTGCGCTCCTTGCCCCCCCACTTTGGGTTAAAGGTGTTCGAAGGATGATGGTATGTACCGAAAGCACGCACGGTTACTGTTACGTCCAACCCGCCGCGATCACCGAAGCAGAGCGGATAACTATTTGAGTAGTTCGGTTGGATGTATTGTAATATTGCAGTGCTAGTTGCTGTTAATCCGTTAAAAGGAACCTAACAAGCAACCAAAAAAAAAAACTAAACTCTTAAGCCAGCCCTTTTGGCTGCATATGATGGATCAGTCCGGCTGCTTTCCCACACATTATATGCATAAAACTCTGCTTGATATCGAAAACAGGGCGTTAAAGGGAACCTTGGTAAAGGTGAGAGGGAAATGACCCGTCGACGTTACGAAACGGATGGATAGGACGTTTTATCATACCGTCTTAAACGATCGAAACGAAACATGCGGACAGGACATTTTACAAATGGCAATAATAATAAACAAAAAAATGCAATAGCGGCATAGGGACGTACGTTATGTTTGTCTGCAAAAGGGAAAGAGATGAGGATGCGGGAAAGATAAAGGTTGCAGATGACACCGAGAGATGCGGGATGTGTCATCTGACTGGGCAACCTGAGCAGGCGCCAGGGACCCAGATAGACGGGAAAGACTGGCCTCGTCCTTCTTTCGTCAGTGGAGATACACAATCATACGGGCTTGTGTGTTCCTGCACTCTGCTGATATGTATGATTGTGATAAAGCGGAAGGCGGGATCCTCAAATCAGGTTGGGTTTCACGAAAAGGTGCCTTCACCCCTCATTCCGCAGGACGACAGAAAAGGGAACAGGCGAGACCAGATGATTTAAAAGCGGGGCGAGGGTTAAAAAGAGGGAAAAAACGACACTATGACGAATGAATGGGTAAAACGAAACGACGTGCTAGTGAGGTCAAGCGAAGGGGGAAACCTCTTGGAATGCTGGGAATGAGGTCAAAAACGATGAAGTGCAAGGGTTCTTTTTTTATAGCGTCGGAGTGTCTTTGGAGAGGTAAATATTGACGGAAGCAGACTCTCCGTCGGCATTGTTGACATCTCGGAATGTTTGCATATAACTCAGGAACCAACTTTTTGGACGTATTGCGCAAAAAGAGGAAATAATAACAAGTGTGATCTATTAAAGATTTGGTACCAACCTGATCTTTTGATTCGACGGCAGCTGTTCTTCGCTTTTGTGTAAAATCGCACAAACAATGTTGATATGTACCGATTCAGCGTCTGGCCAATGACAGCGTAGATCTCACCGGGTAAACCCCAGTCTTTCGATGGTATTCCAAATTCGTTTTAGATCCGGGGATGTCGTCGACTTTTGGGTAACCGTCTACAGAGGTACCCTTTTTTCCTTGACTAGGATCTTGCTGGAAGAGGGAAAATATGCTTAATAGCGGCTATACTATTGAAACTCGCGATTCCCAAAACTGAAGCGACCGGATATCTGGGAATTTGCCAAAAAGACGGTTGCGCCTGAGCGGAAGTCCGAACCGATCGGGGTTTCCTTAAAATAATCCTGAAAATATTTATTTTTGAAAAGAGACTGAGAAAATTAGAAAATTCGTATCTGTCGTTGGGTTTGCCGCTAGCTTCCGGGCGGTTGTTCTTGTCTGTCCTTATCCCTAAAAATCTCGTTTTTTCAATGTTGGAAAGCCGAAGGAAAAATTGTTGGTGAGGCTCAGTAGGCGCCGCGACGAGAAAAATAAGTAACCGTTGGAACCCAGATCCTGCACGTTGACCTAAAAAAGCTGTTGTTTTATCGCCAATCGTAACAGGTTATGTCGTTTGCTGCCCAGATAACCGCCGACTGGAAAGAAGACAATAAACGTGGTCGAGCGATTTTGAGTGACAATTCAAAATATGATCAAAGTAGTGGAAAATTAAGATATCCAGAGTTGAAAGAAAGAAAAAGAGGTAATCGGAGATGCCGTAGCCGTAGAAAGGGAAGAAAATTGGCGCAAAAGTGTGCGAGTGCGGGGTGGAACCTAGCCTTCACGAATCGAACGGCGACCGATAACCACACGCTGGGGGCGTTCTGCCAGGCAGAAGTGAGATCGGGAAACAAACAGCACCTGCTACAAAATTCCAATCCCACAAATGTCGAGAAGTTTGTTAGATAATCGGATTTGGCCTGGCCTTGCGGGATTGTTTGGCCTTTTGTGTGCAGTTGTTCCCGTCCGTAGCAAGAAAGTCGTCGTCAATTGTTGCGTCTTCCTTCAGCTCAGCCCTGTCGTAACAGCCGAGTGAGCGCAAGCTTGGTGAGATATTATCGACGGTCTAGCGGCAGGTGTTTGTATGTATGAAACAAGCAAGCAAACGTAACAGACGAGTGCTCACAATTGAGGTTCAATGATGAAGGGAGATACGAGAAGGGAAATCAATTGAATTAAAAGTGAGTATAAGAAAGAGTGCCTTTACAGCCTTCTCTTTTTCTGAGGCTTCGGCTTCTGCTTCCCCTGAATGCACAGCAAACGCTAGAGTTTGTCCGGATTTCAGGAACCAAGAAGATCAAGATCGAAAGAAGAGAAGGGAGTTGTTCAAATCGGTTAGATGGCCCATGAACGGGAACGGGCGGAAGAAGAGACAAATACGATGAAGGTAAGGAAAACCCGAAGTTCGAAAAATAGGGAGGAGCAGAAAGCTTCGAAAGAAGCTACAATCACTCTCTCAAGCTCTCAGATAGGAAAGAGTTTTGACAAGGGGAAGCTCAAGAAGCTCATAAGGGACTCGATCAACAAGAGCTTCCGAATTTCCATTAAAACCCTGCATAAGTGATCGAGCTTTTCGCACCGCTCAGAGGTGCCGATGGAATGCTTTATCCAGTCTACCGATCTCTCTCTCTCTTAGGCTCGTCGCACTGACAATTTTTAAATCCCACACCACCCAATTCACGCACAAATCTCTCTTTCACCTACATATCCGTAGTTAATATGCAAGGCAGCTGCAGCGTGCATGCACGAAATAGATGTGAAGAGACAAACGCTAGGAAAGGGCTGGGAATGGTGGATCACGTCTAGAGCAGGTTTTCGTGAGAGTGGGGAGCTGTCTAAGACCAAGAGCTTCAATACCTAGCTGGACTTTTAGCACGACTTCGACAGTAACTATCCAATCAGAGGCTCCCATCACCGTCACGTCTAGAAGCAGACGTGAGTGGAAAAATCTTGTAGATGCAGGAGTTGAGAGGTTCTCGGCCTCGAGCTGCCAGAATCGGCATCCTAGTCAGGGTTTTCTTCTGCCAGCACGGTCCGACGCACATAGTGCAGACGTAAGATGTCTACTGCAGCTTCGAAGCGCTTCACACCGACTCTCCAGAGAAAAAGACTCTACGGATCCATGGAAAATCTTGCCACTATCACAAATCCATCGCCGTGCTGTTCATCTATAACCCTAACCTGGACTCTGGATACGGGACTAGCTTTGAGCGTGATCTCAAGCTCAAACAGACCCTAGACAAGTAGCTAGGGCATTATGCCTCATGGGATGAAAACCAGTCCTTCAAATACGTAGATAATAGAAAATCTTCGGACGAAAGCTCTCCTTATTCCGCCTAGAGCTAAACGTCTATAGACGAAGCCAAGCACATCTCCAGGTCTTCCCCATTTCTCCAGCTGCGATTACCCCTTAGCGAATAGGACTCTAAGCTCGATCCGAAGAGCTATCCACGATGCCGCATAAGTGGATCTCCACCAAAACACATCCCTTGTCAACCCCTCGACTTGCGCATTCAGGGGAGCAGTAAAGACCTGAGCTGACCTGACCTGCCATCTCTCTTATTGAAGCTCAAAGGCACAGCTTAGCCGACAGCTAGCACAACCCCTAGCTCTTAGTTCGGAAAGGTTCTATAAATTCTCACTCTAGGAACCAATAGGAGTATCGCCTCAAAATTTCTCCACAATTTGTAGAAGCAAAATCACGCGATGAGATGAGCAATGAGGCCGAATGGCCAGAGTATGAACAGAGCAAGAAAGAAAAGTGGAACCTTCACAAGATACACTGTGTAGAACCCCTTATTTTCGCTCGCATTCGCTCACCTCAAAATCGACCACCTTTCTCAACAGCGATGCCTAGTCGCTGTTTTCCGTGGCTATGTTTTACAGAACTGTGATCCGGCCCGCGGCATTGCTGAAGGGAATATTTCAGTCAGGCAAGTTCTAGCGGAGCCCGTCTTTCCCTGTGCTAAATCGTAAGCACGAAGAAGAACAAATATGCAGGGGAACAAACATGTTAACAGGCCGCCAACGTAAAAGAAAAGTTGGTCCAACAATCATCTTTGTCAGCTCGATATAACCCAGCTGAAAAAGTCGCGATTGAGGCGCTGTTGGTGGCTGAGCCTCTTCTTCGTCGAACTAACATCACAGCCTCCTCATTACGGAAGGGTCATGAGTCGGATTTACACGTGTGACAGGGGCCAACCGTGTAATGAGCAATTAACGTCGATGATAGTCGGCGACATGGTATCAAATTCCAACACGGATAAGCTTATTCGCGTTTCGCGATCGCGAATCTCGACTACTAACATATAAGAGCGTTTTATGAGGCTTAAAGGGTCAAAATTTAGAATAACGGGACGAGGTTAATTGACGGTTTGAAAAAGTGTGGGGAAGAACGAAGAATTAATAGATTTGGGAGCTTCGACCGGCTTCGCAATTCGGGCTTGTCGTGATCCGCAGGATCAAAGAGCAATTTATGACTTTGCAATTCATTACAAGCAAGCTACCAGAACTTCAGCTCGAGGGCACAGCCGCTCTAGATATTAGGCGAGAAATCGAAAGACTCGACACCTTCACTTGGGTGACACACATTTTGCCCCCAACTATCGTCAAGGCCAAGATCTCGTAATAAAATCTCCAAGGATATACAGCACCTTAAACCCGAGCAATTCGGGATAACATGCTCAAGAAATTGTAAGCGGAGGTTTACAACGGGATTATCTCGGTAGACCCGGCCGTCGGCTCTAGACTTCTATCCGATAGCATCAATATCAGATCATCTTCGGATGCCGAGTGCCAGGGATCTTTCCTGTATGCAAATGCATCTCGATGTTTGTGGCAAGAGAGACAGGGTGATCAGGCCTGGGCTATCGATGCAATGGAGTCTTGGGGTTGAGTCTCCGCGCAGATGCACAAATGCCTGTCGACTCGCTAGCGTTATAGTAGCATACATTTTAAGATGCCTCGAGGCCCGTACGCATGCTGCTTACATATTGTTTGTGATAGTGCATACACATGTATCGTGAGGGGTATTCACTCGACTGATGATAATCCAAGTCCAAATGTCGTGATGTTCAAAACTTAGTGGCAACCTTTCTGCAGGCAAATATGCTTACAGACGCAAGCTACGAACTCAACAATGTTTTAATTGCCTTGAGCGATTGTTTTATTAACAAGATTATTGATCAGTAGATGTCGGCAGTTGCAATTGATCAAGGCGAACTTGTGAGTTGAATCTGCGACTTTAAGTCTTACTCGAGCTTGCAGCAGCTTCGAGCGGAGTTTGCGTAATCGATATATGCCAATCTACTAAATGATCTTAATTGCAACGCCAACTTAACAGGGGAGAGTGCTGGTTCACATGAAGCTTATAGATGCTACTATCCAAATTTTGGCCAGATATTTAATATTGATTATTCATGTTAATCTGATCACCTATCGTACGAAATGCCATACTCCCACCAACGGCCCACAGAATATAGCTAGAAGAAATGTTTTTTAAAACAAAAAGCAAACGAAATAGATTTTGTAGTTATAGAAATAAGGAACTAGGGATAAGATGGGCAAAAGAATGAAAAGAAGGGAAAAAAACAGAAACAAGATATGAAGGTCCAAACAATCACACGTAAACCCCAAAAATCTGAATAGACAAATGAACGCTGCCTTTTTTGACGCTATGCAAAACGGGAAAACATAAAAGAAAATGTAAACAAAAAAATTCGCTATGAAACCTGTGTATGCGAGCCCGATCGAAAGCCGCGATGGGTCTATGCTATCGGCAATGCTAAGGAAGGACAAGAATGAGAAGAAAATGACATGCGGACGAAAGGGAAAGGATGCATTGAAGCTACAAAATCTATATGCGCAAACAAGTAGAAGGAATTGAAAACCTTGAAAACCACAAGAGAGTGAAATATGGAGAACACACGAAGAAATCAAATGTTACCTGCTTGATATTGTCGCTTCGGCGTTGCATTGTTTGTGAGACGCCAAACTTTGCTCAACTGCCGGATCACACTCAAGGCGACGCCGCAAGAGTTAGAGCCGCTTCCACATCAGCTCTTCGAAAGGCAGTTCCCAAGCCTGTGCAAATACCTCGCAAAACCAATTCTATTCGATATCCGTTAGCTACTCGTTCCTTTCCAACAATTTCACGGCAAATTCGGTGCTCCTTACCTCGAAGCAAGATGTCGACCTTAACCTCCTTGCTGTGGGAAAGGCCTTGGTATTGGCGCGTCGGCGCACTCCGATAACCACCGTCCATCGTCACATCTTCGCCTTGTGATGGGAGAATCACTGGTGGGAGGTTGTATGGTGGTCCGTTATCTGAGGGCCCGCCATGGTATGGGTCTTGCAGCTGAAACCTCTGTTCGCTGCGGCTGACGAGGATGGGAGATGTGGGAGATGCGGATGTAGTGGTTAATCGGATACCTCGGAGCGCAAGGTCTGCTTCTACCTCATCTGGGTCCAACAAGCCTTCCTCCTCTAGTCGTGAGACTAGAGGAATGATCTCATCGGCTTTGTCACCAAATCCACGGTTGACGAGCGCAACCCTCAAATTCTCTGGGGTCTTCGTGGCACGGTCTTGCTCTCTTGAGCCAACACGAATCTCCCGAATGTTTCCGTTGAGGTTCCGGTCAACCCGATAATGCAACCCGGACCCCCCAAGATGGGCGATTGGGAATTTGGCTAGTTGATACGGTTCTCTGTCTCTTCCGCTGAGCAAAAGCCTCAAGCTCTCGAGCGTCTCATCCTTCGATGCAAAAAGCAGGCAATAATTGCCTGCGTGGGTGACATCTGAGTTACCATTGGCGAGGCGATAGTACCTCCATTCTAATGCGAGTCTACGCAAACGTTGAGCAAATGTTCGTTCTTCGTTGGGGGGCAATATCAAGCTTGTGTGTGGTGATGGTGATTGAACTCGGCTTGGAATACTGGCCCGGATTCTTGCAAGATTGAACGTGTCTCCTGGTGTCGTCGGTGGGACATTTCCACTTCCTTGGCTCTCTCGACTACCGGTGGACCGTGAACGAGAAGGATCCCCCTTATGGACCGAGCCAGCCGGTCCGAAGAAGCCCTCTTCTGTCCCTTCCATGCCCCCTATCAGCATCGGACCGAGAATCTGGCTCCGTAGGTGTCTGGCAATTTACCTTCAGCATCTGCACCCCCTCTTGGTTTCCCGCCGTCCTTGGGGTTTTCCTCAGGATCATGGTCGCCGCCATCTTCTCCTCCTCCTGCCGAAGTTCCAATCTCTTTCGAGAGGGCCAGGATCTTTTCAGTTGCGGTTCGCAGGGTTTGGCCAAACTGTGGGTGAGCTTCGACGAGCTTGTGTTCAATAGCGGAGTCGTGGATCTCGAAGAAGTGGTTTAGCATAGTCTCGATGGTAGACTCCAAGTCCTCTACTCTGGTCTTCAACGACGCAATGGTAGTCTCCTTACGCTGACGGTAAGCCCGCTGCGCGAGTCGGATTTGAGTTCTTCGTCTCTATGGTAGCACAAGCAAATAAGGTTAGCTAATAAGCTTTTTAACGAGCGGGAACAGATTCGAGGTGCAGGCGGCACGGCCACTGATAAGCAATGGCTAGCTTTTTTTAAAAGAAAAAAGGGGTGTGCAGCGGGGCAGAACGATGGTGCCTCACCTCAGCGGCAGTCTCATCCCGGTTATCAAGTCGAGGACGGCCTCGGTGCTTCTTCTCGATCTCCTCTTGGTTGAACTGGTCCATCTTTTCTCGGTCGACATCCATTGCTGCAAAATCGTTTTCGAAGCCGCTTCTTCTTGAACCTGAAGATCTCTTTCTACCTCTTGCTATGGCAGACGAAGGACCATGAGAACGAGAGAAGTCTCCGGAGTGCGGGTAGTTATCTAGATCTCCTTGGTGGTACACGTCGGTGAAGTCTTGAGGGGCAACCCCATGTCCGAACTCCGCATCCTGCATACGGGCGAGATTGCTGAAGTACTCCGCAGATTGGTGTGCAGGCGACGCAGGCGCTGAGAACCATGGCATATTAGATCGGTCAGACATGCCTACACCCGTGCCTAGGTATTCGTACTGATGACTGGGTGACGGGACGGAGTAAGCCTCGAACCCTGAATGGTAGTTGAAGAGTTGTGTGTCTGGGTGCGGTTCTGCGGTCAGCATGCCCAGATATGCATTATCGAGCAATTGTGGACCGGTCGTAGTTAAAGCACGAGTGGTCTCGGACGAAAAATTTCCTGCGTGCACATGTTCTCCCCAACTTTGGACTAAGGGATCAACAGTGAAGTTATCTTGTTCACTGATATTTGATTCACGTCTCCGCGACGGCTGACTGAATCTTGCATGATGGTGGTCCATGTCAGTCATGGAAGGCGTCGATGCACGCTGCCCACGACGAAAGCGGTCACCGGGTATCTCTGCCATATCTTCCTTTTGTTTTTTCGCTTCCTTGCTTCGCTGTGGGTAGCTTGCAAGACTCGCCTGACACAAGTAAAGCGATGCTCAAGTAATTCGTTCGTCTGTGCCGTGGGTCAAGGCAGAATTGTAAGAAGCCTTATGTAAGACCAGTCAATGGGACTGAGTAACGATAGTAATCAAATAAAACTAAAGGGTATAGCGGGACGAAAGTGTGTGTTAATTTGTCGTTTATGTAAAATGATATGCGATATTAGGATAGAAACTAGTCTGTCTGTCTCTAACCCCACGATTCGGTCGATGTAATAATGCGTGATCAATATCTTGATTTCTTTGCTGGGTCCTGCTCGAGCGTACGTATGGATGATTGATATATGCCAATATTCTTGATTCGCATGAAAGGGAAGATGTTAAAGCGGTTGTCCCGAACATGGTAGAAATCTTATATGATTCTTGTAAAACTCGGACATGCCCTTCGACGGGTACGTATATGCGGTACATGCGGTAACCCTCTGGCCTCTAACCTGCCAATTCTACGCTATGCTATATTACAAAGGTTTACTGATACGTAGCATGACGATCTTTTTTAGGGTCCTTTCCTTCAGAAAAATTCGAAACCCTGATAACCGGCCTTGCGCCGCCGCGCAGGAACGGTTTTCGAACGGACAGGGGGGGTGTTCAAGCTGCTGGTGGTGTTTTTCAAGAGCTTACCACAACGAGCTTAATGCTGGGTGGGCGTTGACAAAGCCCTGTTAGATGGATTATGATATCAAAAAATAAGCTGTCGAACAATAAGGGTGTGTCCTGCATGCACACTGCACAAAACGATGCAACTTTGCTTCTTTTTCTCAAATTCACCCTCGGCGATAGCATCTGATCAATTCAAGAGGAGGTCGTCAGGTACGTATCTGGCATAATGTTTATTGGACTGCTTGCCTGAACTCCGGTACTACATTCTGTGTGGTGGTTTCTTATTTTCTTACCTGAGCATGCATGCCCACAGACCCTTCCATCGGATTCCTGGTTAACCCACGAAAAATGTCTGGCTTTCACGGGGCGAGAACTTTTGACAGATAATTTTAATGGCATTGTATTAAGTGTATTGGCTTGAAATTGCAAATCCGTGATTAATTCCACTAGCTAGTCAGGTAAAGCACTAACGTCTCCGAATCGTTTGGTTCGGAATACGAGATCCACTACCAAATCAAACCGGAAAACACTTTCCATTGTCTTTAGCCAGGGTTACACTCAACGACCGACATCTCCAGGTCGCAACATGTGGGGCGGGGGCGCTGGTGTAAGACGGAATGGGATAGTTCAACATCACCATCCCGAAGAGCAATCCCGTGTTAAGTATCGTAACGATATTATCCTCATGTCGCTTTGAGCTCCAGAAATTCTGTTCGCGATACACATCGAAGAGTGCCACAATGGTGGTGATAATTTTAGAAGCAATGGCTCGTTTGGTGGTGCGGAGCTTAGCTACCTTAGCTTCAGAGGGGCCTGGCAAGTGCAATTTAGGCCGGGCAATTCGGCTCTGCCCTGCCCAGTGGTCGTGACATCAGTTTGTCCAACCAAGCCCGCCGTTGGTTAATCCCTGCCTATCTCACCATTTCACCTCGATCCAGGGGAGCTTGGCTTTGACGGCCCACTTCGAGAATTGCGAACGAGAGTTCCCTTCATGAAAGATCCGAACTGCAACCGATGTCACGATATAGTTTGGGGTACCTTGATGCCCTTTCCGTATCTTTAATTAACATGATTGGGTGCTGAGCCTTCTCGTGAGCTCGAGATGCATCGATAAGCCGCGCACGCCGTTGCCTCTGGAGTTTAGACGGAAGGTGGTTTTGATATTCGAGCCGCTTCATCCCATGGAGCTCTATCGATAACTGGGCAATGTGCAACGGCCGGGACACTACGGACACGACGTTGGTATCTCCGTCGCCTCATTCATGTTCGAGTGGTGTTTCTAGAACAATGCCCCAGGGCCGCGGGCAACCGTCGGCATGACTAAACTCCCACCAATAATTCTATAAATTCCTGAAATTCGGCTTCGGCACAAGCGAATAATGTCGCGATTAAAATCCGAATCTCGGTACACGCGTGAGCATACGTACATACTTCAAAACCTGAATTCCTTTGGAGACAAATTATTCCTATAGAATACCACAGTTTCATCTGGACGATTCGAGGGACGCTAAAATTCCAGCATGTCAGCAAATGCCATAATATTCAGGATGTTGGTGTAATGCAACTAACAATCCGGCTATCGAACTCTATCCCGCTTAGAAAAGAGGATCGGGTTAAGCTAACGAGTTAGTCAGCTTTAGATCCGGCCTATTGTCACGACTAGCTCCAAGTCCTCACTCAGACCCCGGCTCAACTGGATCTCCAATACCTATTGCAAACAAGGTTAGCTGGGTGGGGTGACTGCGGCTTGAGCAGACAGAAATTGAAGCGAGTCCATACGCTGCCTCTTCGCGGGATGCCGAATTGTCTGAAAATAGTGACTTTTCCGAGCCTTCTCGATTATAATTTTCCATCAAGCTCCAGGCTACCAGTTCCAATATAGCTTGGCGAGCGATTGTCTTGCTAATTTTTCCGTTGACATAAGATCCCGCAATTTGGATCCCGACTCGAAGCCAAGCCAATAATTGGATCGCTGGATACGAGCTTCAAGCGATTGCTTCGCCGGCTTATCCTGACAGACAGACGTTTGGAAGAGTTCACCTCCTCTTGGCAGACCCGAGATCAACAGGCATGGTGTCCCGCTGTAATAGATGGCGCATCGTCGACGAGAAGAGCCCGTCACGAGCCGCGCCTGTGGAGTTCCCTTTGAGGAATGGTGGCATGCTCTTGCTTACTGGGCTTGGACACCCATGGAGTATCAACGACGCAAACATGCAGAAACGAGTACTTCAGCTGCTTGAACCTAAGTTGAAACTCAGTTACACAGCTTCGTCCGGCCAGATGGGAGGCCTTGTCAGATCTCGGTAGGACGTATGTAAGACCTCCTTAAAACAATGCACCATCCACATGGCCTCAAGCCCCTAGGACAATACATATATCAGTTCGACCATCGTCACTGGTTGCTTGCTCTTAGCTCTGCCTCCCCCACATAATTTCGATGTTGGCGGTGCTAACATAAGCTGGGTTCAAGCCTCAGTACAAAAAGGGTTGGTTCTTTCGGGACCTAGCTTAACCGAGGGCTTGGACACCTGTATGCATAAGATTTATCCGTGGGATGCCTGTTCTTGAGTTGGTAGCTTTGAGGGAGGAGCTTGGGAGGAAGGGTAGCTGCCGGGAGCTGCCAGATATTCTGCAGCTGCTAACAGCCAGCATATGCAGAAGGTACAGACAACGCACATGGACACCGAAGAAGAACTCCAGAACTCTTCGAGCTGTCGAGCTCCGAGATGAGGAGATATCGAGCAATTGAGGGAGGAGTTTGCTCTAGATTCGACGCCAGAATGCACAATTGGTATTTGACATATATTCCTTCCCGTATAAATTATATTATCCATCGAATGATTCTGTCTACCCGACCGCTTCCCGTCTCTACATTGGCGATATATTCCCGCTGGAATATGTCGCTATCCCGTCCTTCCTAAAAATCGCTCGTATTCGTCCCCACTTGTTCTGCAACGTCAACAGCGCAGTCGGTGGACGTTGCGCATGCGGAACTCTCTCAACTCTGGCATAAATGGTAAAATGCAAACTACAATCACATCTTTATGGTGAATGGTGACAATAATAATACAGGTCCAGAACTCCAACCAGGGGTTTCAACTCCGCCTCTAACCATCCCATGCATAGTTTCCAAACATACTTAAGTACACATATTCTAGTACTCTGCAGGCCTTATCATTGACACGTGCTTGCCTTTCGCTTCCGTCCATGTGGGATATGGGAATGCACGTCTTCCTCCAAAGACCCAGTGCCATCAACGACACCGCCTACAAGAGGTTTCAAGATGCTACCCACGATTAGTGAGCTCTTCGAAATCCATGATTCTAGCTCAGGTGAGATTCCTCGAGGGCCGACAACGACCGCTTCATCTCCATCCAAACTAAAGATATCATTTTCGTCTTCCGGCAGCTCCTGCGGCCCGGTCTCACTTTCTGCATCGTTTCCTTCAAGGCCTTCCAAATTTTCCGAACCAAAGCTCGCCTCCAGATCTTGCAGATGGATTTCAGGAATACCATCGTCCGAAATATTCATGCCTTGAAAAGCATCGCTGATGTCAGATTCAAGCTTCTGGAGCTCCCTCCTGATGTCAATGGGAGCTGTTGAGCGGAGAAAGTCCGGTCGACTAATCGATTGATCTTGGGGCGATATTGATCCTTCGCTGTCCGCTAGGTATCTTACAAGAGTATAACTGGACGTTTCGGTAGGTATAGTTGCTTCTAGCTCATCATTATGTCCTTCTCCTGCTGCCATTTCAGTATCCCCCAAAGGATCTATTGAAATATCACAGGATCCCTTTGAGAAATGATCTAAAAATCCTGACGGTGTTTCGAGAGGTGAAACGACTAATTCTTGATCTTCAGGTTCTCGAGGAGAAATCCACCTATCGAACCATGAATGTGGAGACGTCTCAGATCTCAAGGCAACGTCGTTTAGATGCATCAACGTTGTTTTGTTGCCACAGTTGGGGCTGTGCGATGTTTCTATAGACTCTTCGGTTGTTATTTTGATCTGAGGGACTTGAAACCCTGGAGGCAAGGCAAAAAGCTCGTCATCTTCGAGGGCCTCGAACGAAGATAGTAACGGCTTCACCGTTATATCAGTTCGTACCCTTTTTAGAGGCCTCGCTTGATTTGATGGTATTTGATCATCAATTTCAGATGCCTGGTCGTGCTTTTGCCTAGTATATGTGGCTGCTGGCCAGGAAAAAGGTTGTTTGCAGAACGAATAATAGGATTTCTGGAGCATTGACCATGGTGGGCACCCCGCGGCTGAGGGAATGGCGATATGGAGACTCATTTTCTCTTGGTCTGAACGGCCGGGTTTAGGGGGTGCTGAAGCGGTATAATGTCGCTTTATGGTTTGCTCAAAATGTTAAGTTTCCAAAATTTAGGAAGAAACTGCTAAGTCGCGAGATCATGGTCAAATTATATATATCACCAGAGGATCTCCTGATGGCATGCGTTTCGTTCCCTTTTTTGGTCACCGCACCAACTATATTCAATCCTTCGGCGGTACAGCCGTTCTCCGCTGGTCTCGCGTTTTGCGTTTCGCAGCCTCGCGGAGGCCAAACACTGCAGATATACGAGTCAGGATTTGGCCAGCAAATCCCAAATTAAATCCTCACAGCCTTTAGGCGCAAACACAACTGGCAAACCGTGCCGTAAATTAGATGCCACTAGGTATTCTCTCTTAACCCAGACCCGCCTCGATGATATCTGGCGATCGATCATCTAGCGCCGAACGACTCTAAACCTGCAAATTTCGGGGTGGTTTATTTGAACCGTAAAATTACCATAAATGGTAAGGATGCACTATCTGTGAAAATATATCAATATGATGGCATCGGGTTCAATTCGACTCAGTGATTGTATCTATTCGCGGCCTGAAGGCTGAGATATCTGGCTTGCACTTGCAATTGGTCTAGCAGCTTGCAACCGCCAGGTGTTTACGCCTGTGTCTCAGGCCGGTCGCTGATTTTCCCAGCCTCAAAGCTCGCCCATAGAATCCAACGTTAAGTCACCCCTCTCTTTCGTCATTTCACCACCTAATCCAAGAGAGTGTCCTACTACCTGATAGGCACGATAGCCTTTATAAAACGAGGCTACCAAACTAGATATCCGGTTCCGGTCTTACAGGTAGAAATGATCGGCCGCATGACATCTAAAGGTTCCACAAGGTTTCGGGAAATCATATCCTAGCTCGCGCGTTGTCCCGAAACCCAACTTTCCGGACAGAGCTGTTTCGCGTTTTCGGTACTGTGCCATGGATGTGCCGTAATAAGGAACGGGAAGTATTAGTCTACCTATGATAAATGCTTAGTATCACGCGGGAGGCTGCGAGATTGCCGGGCAGGATCGAAAAGTAGTTGTAGTGAGGACAGCCGAATGTGAATATGATGGCTGCGGTTGGATATTTGTGGACTGTGCCATATTAAACCAAGTCATATATCTCACTTGAACGATATCGCAGGACGTACTGCGTTTTAATCTCATATGACCACCACTCAGCTAGCGTTATAGCGAGTTCTATCTGTCCTTAAAGGATTTCGGCGTAAAATACGTACCTGCATGTTCAGTCTTTCTTTCAATTTTTGCAAGCGTTCAGATCTGCTGGCAAAGACATCATCCGTTCCGCGATTTGTTCCGGGTTTAATTAGACTAAGCTATGTTCGAGCAGGAGTTCACGAGACTGAATCCTTGGAGCGACTATAGGATTGGAGTCCCGTGTTGAGGTGGCCTCGCGAGGGCCGCATTGTGTATCAACTGTGTGTAACCTAAAGAAAGCTATGGGCAGCTAGCAGTTCGGTCAACTTGATCGACCCAGCGATCTCCTGAAACGGGGGTCATTGGATACCGAGAGCGCTTCGTGTAACTCAAAACACCAGTTACAACAGGAGCAACACGAAGGAGCATCAAATATCTTCACACAGTATGGATTCATCAGGTCACCGTCGAAGGGATTGTGGAAAGCCTCGTTTAATTAGGGTTTGGAGAAGAAGAGAGTATTGATTGAATTATTAGAAGGATGAAAGTATCATGTGTCCACCTTGAAGTATGATGAAGACGGATGCTCTTTGAGATTAGTCATTGTGCAGTTCGGCTCTGTTGGAGTAAGCCTAAGTATCTCTAGAGATCTGCTCAGTGACGTATTCCAGTTCGCGTAACCGTTTCCATAAAATGACAAGATGAAAGTAGGATTTTGGGAAAAAAAAAAAAAAAAAAGGGTAACGTGAGGTAAAAAGGTATAGAAAGTGTAGCAACGTATCGTAGATGATCGCGTTTAAGGTGGAATGCATCGGCCGGGGTCATTTTCTTGGGTTAGTATGACATACCAGCCCTCCGAGAGTCCACCGTTAGTTGCCAAACCTTCGTACTTGCAGTTGTATGGATCAGTGCAGCCAGGGAAGGAACCACCACAGCGAACCCAGCCTAACATATTGAGAAGGAACTCGCGAACGACGAGGGAACCGCGATAACCGACCTCAGGGTTAGAGACTTGAAAGCTGCGGGGAGAAAGTCCACCTCGACAGAGCCTGACAGCTGCCCCACCAAGACATCCGCAGTTGAAACAATCCTGGTTTTGGGTAACCTTGCAGTTGCCTCCGATTTTCTTCAATCGATCATTCACATAGATGAATGCGCTAATCCAGTAAATAAGTGGGTTTGGACCTGGGCGTTTGAAACAGGAGTATTCCCAATTTTCCTAAGAAGATGTTAGTCTTGGGTTTATCGATGTTTTCTGGGGGTCAAGGGAGGGGTTCTCGGTCTTCACTCACACGTTTGTCAAGGGTTGGGATGTGATCGCGTTCAAGACCATTGAGGATGACGTCACGTTTTTCCTATATTCATAAGTGGTTAGATAAGCGTAACGAACGCGTGTGGGGGTACTTACGACTGGAGGATTGATGAGAGTGCCATTGCCATCAAGGACAAACCCGAATTCTTGGGCCTATACCAATGACTGAGTTACTACCTGCGTGTTGAGACCGCTTAAAGCTAGTGGGGCTACTTACGATCTGTTCCAATGATTTCAATTGGAAATCATCAGGGAGGTTCTACCGTTGCAACGGAGTCAGGAGAGCTCTCTGAAGAGATAGATGTAAAACAAAGAAAGGGGCACTTACGAGATCACCATCGAAGGTGGGAAGGGGGAAGGCCTATTATTGCTCGTTAGCAAAATTTAAAGGCTGTTTCGGTTACGGGAAGCTGGTGGGATACTACCTTGGTAACAAGGACGAAAAAGACCGCAGTGAGGATAAGAGTAATGCACCTCATTTTGATTGAGTATCTGAATGATGGTTATGTGGTAGTAAGAAGTGCTGGTGATGGATGGCTTTTCCGTTGATAGGTTTTTCGTTGCAAGATTGTTGGGAACTTCGTGATTGAGGGTTGTGGTGAGGAAGGAGGAAGGAGGAAAGTCGGTGTAGACGAAATATTCAAATATTCTAAGCATGAGGGCTCGGTGAAAGCATCTAAGCCACTGCACACCACAGTTTTGACGCTACAAACCTTCGGTACAAAGCTCTAATTAGAAGACTTTACTAGATAGCTAGATGAACTGATGGTAAAGACTAAGATTTGATTGTCCTCTACTTTTGAGGCTCCAAGGTTTAAATAATGCAGTATGCTAACATATAGGGTCTTCTAGATCCAATAAAATACAATACACCGAAACATCCGCCATTTATACCTCCCGATTGACTAAGCTCTAATACGCGGCAACGATAAATCCGCCGGAGTTGTTCTCTTAGGATACTTGGGGGCTAGGTAACTTCGGGACAAGGCAGCTGAGCAGCAATTGAAGGCGGAAATCTAATACGACATCCACTATCGATAGGGTCCAACAAAGTTGTACGTGGATTGGACTACGAGGTTGGTGTCCCGGATGGTATACCCTTCCCCTGATTTATCGATATCCTAGCCTGTTGACTTATGAGCTTAATTCGTGGTGAAGGATGCTTGGCCTAGCTCAAGAGAGTGCTATCATGATACCATCACGCATATATCCCACTTAATTGGGGTTTAATATGAGAAATGAATCGATAGGTGGATAGTCGAATTGAGAGCAGCTTCCAAGGGTTATCAAAATCCAACAAAGTTTTTGAGTTGATATCGCATCAGCTTGGCTTAGTCAGCTGGTGGTATACCAGCAGATTGGAATTAGAGAACTGAAGAACACCGGAAGACGTCCAGACCCCTGGCTGCAATGAAGAGCATTCCGAATATTTCGGCAATATTAGAACAAGCAGAATATTACTTCGTATTAGAGGTGAGATATCGAAGCCAGCCACAGGAAACCACGTGATCTGTTCCAAAAAAATGTGAAGCTGATTTTTGCTTTGGGCCTAGTCTGGAAGCCGGCTAAACTCCGGCTAAATTACCACGCGGACTTCTGGCTATCGAGGGCGAGGACCGAAGTTAGACGCATATTACCGATAACCTTCTCTGCAAAAATTATGGTTAACCAAACCATTGGTACCGAATGGCAGCAGGACCAGGTGGAGGAGTTCTCTACTTGCTTCCACGACCGGAGCATGTGTGAATATATTACCCGTAGAGTCTAAGATTCTTATGGCATTCTTGTCGTGGGAAATGGCCGTGATTCGTGGATTTGGCCCTTTAGGCCTCTTCGGAAGGCGATCACGGTTGAAGGGTTTTGCAGACGAAGTGGAAGGATAAATACTGCCTTTCCCCTCCTCGTTTTCTTGAAATCTAGTCTTAAGGTCCATCTTGCTTTCCTATAATCACCCTCTACAGTATTTAACAGCAAACGGCGAACATTCACTGCCAAAATGAGTGGACCGCAGGTACGTAGACGTCGACGGATTGAAGCGGGGACTACCCCACCAGCCCCGCCATAACACATCAAAGCTTAATTGGGAACTAGAGGCACTAATTACTCCGCGCTACGCCTTAGAATCTCTCATTTGTCCTTTCAAAACCACTGGACGTTAAATTCGAGGATCGACCGATCCCAGAACTCAAAGACCCGCGCGAGGTTCTCGTTAGGGTTCGCGTAACTGGAATCTGCGGTAGCGATGTATGATACACCTGCCCGAGTTCCTTGAAAGCTTCTAGCATCTAGATCCGCGACCAAAAAAATCAACCAATAGCTAATTTATACAAACAGGTTCACTACTGGCAGCATGGCCGAATCGGAGATTTCATCCTCAAAGCTCCCATGGTTTTGGGTCACGAGTCGGCTGGGGAGATCGTGAAAGTGGGGCCCGCAGTAACAGACCTCCAACCTGGTGACAGAGTGTGCATGGAGCCTGGTGTGCCATGCAGACACTGCCCCGAGTGCAAGTTCGGGAAATACAATCTGTGCCATGATATGCGTTTCGCTGCCACTCCTCCCTATGACGGTACCCTTGCGAAATACTACGTCCTTCCCCAGGATTTCTGCTATAAGCTGCCAGAAAATGTCAGCTTAGAGGAGGGTGCTCTGATGGAGCCTTTGAGCGTTGGTGTCCATGTCGTCAAGCAAGCCCAGGTCAAGCCTGGAGACAGCGTTGTCGTTTTCGGTGCCGGCCCGGTCGGTTTACTCTGCTGTTCGGTCGCAAAGGCTTTCGGCGCAACTAAGGTTGTAGCTGTCGATATTGTTCCTAGTCGTCTTGAATTCGCAAAGAAGTATGCCGCCACCGGAACGTTCCAACCGACGAGAGAAGGGACACCGGTTTCCAACGCTGCTCAGATCATCAAAGAAAACGAGTTGGGTGTCGGGGCAGATGTCGTCATCGATGCTTCCGGCGCAGAGCCCTCGATCCAGACATGCATCCATGTTGCCCGGAATGGAGGCACTTTTGTCCAAGCTGGCATGGGGCGCCCTGATATTACATTCCCGATAACTGCCCTCTGTGTCAAGGAGTTGACAGTCAAGGGCAGTTTTAGATACGGTGCCGGGGACTATAAGCTAGCTGTCGAGCTTCTAAAGCATGGGAGGTTGAGCGTAAAGGAGCTGATTACCGGGGAGGTCAAATTCGAGGATGCCGAAAAGGCCTTCGAAGAGGTGAAGAACGGCAAGGGTATCAAGACCCTGATCCGCGGGCCGGAGGACTGATGCCCTTATACATAATTTAATTTGGATTTCTATTTCAGCCTGTCCGCAAAATATCTCTTTACAATTAATATCACTTCCCTAATTGAAGTTTATTTGGAGCAAATCAAAAGCTTGGTTCCCCGGGAGCGGGCCGAAAAAAAAAAAGCTGGGGTCTGCAAGTCACGATGTCCTTCTTGTTTATCAATTGGCCGAAAAGTCTCGATCATATCCCCTGCTGTCTGCTCATCCAATGGCTTCCAAGACCCATGCAGTTCCCTCTTCTGTCATGCCCTGTTCCAACAGAATCTGCCTGTGCATATGTTAATTTTGCATTTGATGAGTTGTCACAGCGTCACCTTACCTAAGAAGGAATTTTTGCCTGCAATGCCCGCACTTTACGCACAAATAATCTGATGGTCTTCGAAACAACGAGCGCACAGCCAGACTTGAACCACGTATGTAATGGCCACTTGCCCCAAACTATGGAAGGTGGGTTTTGGCGGCAGTGGGTAAACAGGGAAAAATTAGGGACCATGGTGTTTTGGAATGCTCCGTTTAATGCATAGTCTGTAAAGAATTGCTCTACGCACTGTATTGCCAACTCACTCCAAGGGATATCTGCGGTTACCATTGCTCAGGGAAGCGATTTGCACCAATTATACCTGAATGGCAAGTGATTTGAAGCTATCGGACCCATAACAGGGTCATTCGTTGGCCCACGTTTCGATTTCTAGCCTCGATCCCAGCGAGTTCCTCTGCGGACTAAGTAAATGCGGTTACACTTGGAATCGTCCTCCGTAATACTGTTGGCTGGAGCCTTTCCGTTAAGTAGTGGAGTCCGTATCCTCTCCATCTCAGCACAATATCCCTTTGAGTAAATTTTAGAATTGTACAAGTCATCTCTGATATCATTTATATATCGAGAGTACATCTTCTGTCTCACACAATCGACTTCCTCTTTTCTTTTCATCTTTCTCTTATACTCAACGACCAATTGTGGTTTACCTAGCATTCTCCTCTCCGCTATTCAATTTTTTCCATCCACTTGTCCGCAGACAGACAATCAGCGGGCTTAGAAAATATACCACAAAATCAACACACAGTCTACACAGGATCGTTTGGAGCCTTCACAGCATTTTAAGCCGTGAGGAGTTCCTTTGATTATATAGGCAAAATTCAGTCGATAAAAGGTATCCAGACTGTCTCCGTCTCGCAAGAGGCTTCCCACCACTCCCTCCAGGCCATAGCATTCAGGCAACCATTTAAACTCGAGACCGTATTTACTTATACCCCACCGAATATCAAGTTCTCCGTTAAACCGGAATTAAACGCTCCACACCCACCCGAAGAAGATACAACGGACGTATTTTCGTTCGCTAGGCCGGGATCTAAATTTGCTACCCCTCCCCCCGCCCAACCAGCTACTACCAAGTCGTTTTCGGACCTTCGATACATAGACGAGTTCCCGGGAGACTGGCAGGAAGAACTACCCACCGGATACGTTCAACGAGCAGGAAAGCTTGAAGCCACATACGTCAAGGCTGCCCCCGACGAGACTAAAAAGTCAGTCAAGGCTATCGGTGGCTGGGAAGTCCTTACTAGTTTCGAACCAGAGACAGATATAGAGACTTTCCTTGTTAAAGACGAAGAGGAGGAAGGGAACGGGAAGATAGATATTTCCACATTCGAAGTCAAAGACAACATCACCACGAGGAAGGAGTGGAAGCCTGTTACCCAATTTGAAGACGAGCTCGACATAAGCAAGTTTGTTCAGGAGGACCTGGATACCGAGCCTGTACCGGAAGGAACCGAAGTAATCAAGCCGGCACCTAAGAAGGAAAGGCCTCTATTGACCTATCCGAAGATTGAAGCTCTCCTTCCACCAAAGGATAGCCTCGTTGTCTTCACTCGTCAAGCTCTTACATAAAATAGTATAAAATGGACCCAGTCACAGAATTACACCACCTCAGGTACACGGGGAAGACAGATGGGAGGAGGCATTTGGCAAAATTCGAAAGGCTCGTCGCTGAGGCCTATCCTGGTGCAAAAGATTCGGATAGGTGGCACTTGTTCATCAAGACGATTCAGCCGGACAACAAACAACCGATTGCCATTGACAGCCCTGGTGGCTGGTTGATTGGTTTCAGCAAGACTGATGCGTAAGTCATTGAATTCTTCTTTATTGGGCTTATTCTCGAACACTTCTGACACTGTTACGTGAACAGATGGAAGTCCGGTCGCCTAACCTACCAACACCTCAAGGCCGCGTTCTTGGACCGATGGGCTGGTCGAGGCCGTCGGGATACCGATTCTCCAACGGAAAGGCGAATGATCGAGGGCCCTTCGTCCCCTGAGAGTGAAGCCTCTTATCACAGCGGCCCTACGAAGACTACGATCGAAATTGACCACAGCAACAAACAGAAGAATCAGATCGTCGTTAGCTTCCCTGATAGAAAACGACGAAAGTCATTCGGTGGCGGCAACCTCCGACCCCGTCACCCAGGAGGATATCCCAATGACTCCATGGAATCACCGTATTCGTCGGATTACTACACTCGCTCCCCGAGCCCTAGCGATATCGATGGCCCTCCACCACAACCAAAGCAATTGCAACCCAAGGAAGTTGTCGTTGTCGTCAATGAAGAGAGGGCTCTCGCCAAAGTAGAACCTCCAACAGCACCGGTGGCAGCCCCAGCCGTGCCTCTTCGATCTAGACTATTGGAGGGTAGAGTTTGTGCTATCACTGGCGCTTCTAAGGGTATTGGAAGGGCGATCGCAATGGGTTTTGCAAGGGAGGGCGCCCATATTATTGCCCATTACTGGGGATCATCAGCAGACTCAACAAACGACGAAATTGTTAGTCTCGCTGTTGATATCAGAGCGGCTGGACAAGGTTGTACCCTAATTTTCGGTGACATCAGTGACCCAAAGTAAGTGCCTTCAGCAAAGACCCGTCCTTAAGAAAAAAGAGTACTGACGAAATGAAATATAGGACGAGCGAAATGATTATCAAGAAAGCTGTCGATTCTTATGGCCGCCTTGATGTCTTGGTCACTACCGCTGGCATGGCTGGACTGGATCCCATGGATGTAAGTTCTTTCTGAAATTCGCTAACCAAATCGAATCCGGGCTAACCTTTCGTCTCTTCCAGATGTCTCCTGAAGATTTCTCCCGCTTCTCCGCTGTCAACTACGAAGGAACATACCATCTCCTTCGTCTTGCGGCGAATCAAATGGCATCCCAGAATGTTGATTTGAAACCCGAAGATCCTAGGCCGGACTATTCCGTCATCTGCGTTTCTTCCTCCAACCCATCAGAAATCGGCAACCACAATACACCTGCAAAGGCTGGGATGGCTGCCCTCGCCCATTCTTCTGCGCTTTCGCTAGGAAGCAGAGGTATCCGATGTAATACCATCCTCGCAGCAAACATTGAAAGATCAGCAGAACCACTGGAGGGTACCGCTGAAGAAAGAAGAAAGATCCTCGAGAGAATGATTCCTCTAAGGAGAGTAGGTAGGCCTGAAGATATCGTCGGGCCAGCGGTGTTTTTGGCCAGTGCGATGTCACGGTACCTCACCGGAACAACAGTAACAGTGGATGGTGGATTTGCTGGCTCTTTCTAATTTATCTTTTCGCAATATATATCACATTCTTTTTATGTTTATATGGGGGCATTTTTTCGTTTGTCTTTCTGGTTCATCGACACTTCCTTTGCATGGCATTTTGATGTTTTTCAGCGTTGGGTGGATAATTTACGTTGTGATTGTCTTTTTCACTAGCATACTGTCTTTCTTTTGGGATAATCACTTATTCTTTCATACATTGCGAGCATTTCTTTCAAGCATTCACGACGAGGTTAGATTTGATATCAATATGTATTTACGCAGCTCACACTTGAGCAACTCCAGTTCATTGGCATTTGGGATATAATAATGAGATATTACATGCGTTAATGAAAACCC
This sequence comes from Arthrobotrys sinensis, assembly GCA_036971225.1. Classification (NCBI taxonomy): domain Eukaryota; kingdom Fungi; phylum Ascomycota; class Orbiliomycetes; order Orbiliales; family Orbiliaceae; genus Arthrobotrys; species Arthrobotrys sinensis. Next base: position 441,396 of record JAJTTV010000009.1, on the reverse strand, counting down.
ACCTCATCTGTACTCCAGCTACAATGTCTTAAAAAAATCTATTGCATGGTAGTTGTTCCGATGGCCATGTCATCACTAACTGAGACAAGATACCGGATGGCTAGAACCGGTACACAGGAATACTTGTTGAGTCCTCATGATACCTGCCAGCTGGCAATGGGGCGCTAATATTATGAATCCTTGTCGATGTCACTCCTAAGCCTGTTAAACAATTCCCTGTACCCAGAAAATCGGGCTGAATATTGAAAATACCCTAACTTGATTGAGGGAGGAAGCTATCTTGGCTTCATTATATGTCAAAATTACGAGGAAAATCACAAAAAGGTAATATTGCCTTGATGCCTATAGCATTGACCTAATGTGCGTGGCCTCCATTAATTTGTGGGAGCGAAATTAATCCTTCTCCCAACGAATAAAACAGAAGTCCCATTCGCTGGTACCCGGAATAAATCGAACTGCGCAGAACTTCGTTCGGTATTTATACGGTAGGTCCTTCCGAACCCGGCTGAGTACAATGGTTACACACCCTCCCAGCAGTTACGCCTAAAGAGAAACCTACACATTTGATAAGTATTAGTATTAGTTTCTCGGTAAAGCTAGGGGTTCGCGTAGCTATCAATATCCGGTAGCAAATGGTCTCTACTATGTCGAATCCGGCTCATAGCGTCGGCCGGTTTTGCAACCTGAGATGTTCTGCGTAGCTGTATATAGGGTAGATTTCCACAAATACACATAGTTTAAGAATTCGTAGTTATTCAATGGTAGTATCATAGTTAGAGCGCCCGAAGTCCCCCACACAGTGGAGTTCCCGGTATGTTACTGTATCTTCGTGTCTTCTAACTCAAACTCCCTGCACTCAGGATTGTTGGATTTTGGGTTACGCTTATGATGTAAGCCGTGTTACATGGCGTAACCTCCAAACACTAAGTTTTTTGCAGGGTAGCACGGTCCGTTCCGGTGCATGTTGGGTTGGTCCTCGATCAGGTAATGGCAAAATACTACGCACGAACTGGTCATATGTCTATTCCTAGTATACTAGAATGGCTATTGCCCTGCTTTTTGCTCAAATGCTGAACACAGAAGTGCTATTCCACGAACGATATCAATGTTGCGGGATGCTAACTTAATTCCAAATATTTACATCTATGTGTGATCATAACAATGGCGGTTGATGCCACAAGCAGATAATTATCTGCAGCTTTAAAGATCAGCATTAAAATCTTAAGCAGTCTTGATCAATGATGTGAAAAGGTCGCCGATGACACGGGCGCTCTTCTTGGGGTGTCTCTTCTGACCACCATCGTAGTCGACATAGGTGACACCGAAACGGGTGACGTAGCCCTCGGCCCATTCGAAGTTACTGGTTAACCCTGTTAGTATGTGGCCAATGCACGTAAATACTGGGGTCGAACTTACTCCATCAAGGACCAAGCGGTGTAGATGCGGACGTTGACACCATCCTCAACAACGGCGTCTTTCATGGCGTTGATATAACCTCTGAAGTATTCGCATCGGAAGTCGTCTTCGAGGATCTCAGGGAATGGAGGCTCTGCCTCACCGTCGCCTCTCTTAGCCTCAGAAGTACCGTTTTCAGTGACATAGATCTTGGGGAAGCTGTATCGCTTGCTCAACCAGACGAGCAACTTTCGGAAGCCAATTGGGCTGGGCCTCAACCAGACACTCTGGGTCTCTGGTCCAATGTTCTCGCCGGCCTTGCTGTAGAAGCCGGTCTCGAGGTTGCCAAGGAAGTCAGCAGGCTCAGGTTCACCCTCCTTGTGCTTGATGTAGTTGGCAGTGTAGTGGTTCATTCCGTAAAAGTCGTTGGAGCCCTTGATGAGTTCAACCTCCTCTGGGGTGAATTCTGGGAGGCGGTCTCCAAGTTGCTTCCTCATCGACTCAGGGTAGTGGCCGAAGTAGACTGGGTCAGCGAACCAAGAGATGGCGAACTCGATCTTGCGGTCACAAGCCTCAACATCGGCGGGGTCTTCTGGGTCCCATGGCTCGGCCCAGTCACCTATAGATTCCCGTGTTAGCGTCGTATTCGATTGAAGAATTCAAGGTCAATTGCACGAAATAACTTACCGTTCAATGTGATACCGATTTCACCACCATTCTTGGGCTTGAACTCGTCACGGTAAACCTTAACGGCCTTGCCGTGAGCAACGAGCAAGCTGTGACCGACGATCCAGCACTCAGTGGAAGAGTCACCCTCTGGGGAGACATCGCGGTTGCTAGTTCTTCCGGGAGCGTGGAGGCCAACGTTGTAGCCGAGGACGGCACTGCACCATGGCTCGTTGAAGGTGATCCAGTGCTTAACTGTTGGAAGGGCCTCGAACATGACTCTCGCGTATCTCTCGAAGTCCAAGCTGAACTCTTCCTTGTTAAGGAGACCACCATACTTCTTGTCGAGGTTATCTGGAAGATCCCAGTGGTAAAGTGTGACCATAGGGGCGATGCCAGCTTCCTGGAGCTTCTGAACGAACTTGACGTAGTGCTGAATACCAGCTTCATTCACAGGGTCGTCTCGGCCACCGAGTGGGATGACACGGGGCCAGGAGATGGAGAAACGGTACACCTTGGCACCGAGGTTCTTCAAAAGGGCGATATCTTGGTCGACATTGTTGTAGGAGTCGCAAGCGACATCTCCAGTCTTTCCGTCAGCGACCTTTCCCGGAGTCTTCGAGAAGGTATCCCAAATGGATGGACCACGGCCATCCTGATCGAAACCACCTTCAATCTGGTAGCTAAAATTTGAAATTTGTTAGTAGGAATTCACATTTCTTAAGATATATAATGCGGGGTGATGAGAAGATGTAAAGGGGGTGCGGGGTACATACGCGGCAGTCGCAAAACCCCAAAGGAAATCGGACGGCAAAGCCATTCTGGACCTCTAGTTTTTGATGGTAAGTTAATATGAAGATGTGGTTTTCCGTAGGACAAAGTTAATTGTTCACGAAGGCAATGATGAAATAGAATATACAGACCATCTTGAACATCGAGCAGAACCTCCGAGCTTTAAATACGAGATTCTTGCGTTCGGCCGCCTCGTCGCGTCGATTCCGAGAGATTGAGCCCTGGCGTTTCTCTAGTCGCTCGGATTTACTTGATGCGCCATATAGCCGTATATCCACTCTGCGACAAGGTCGTAGCTTGTAGACAGTATAGCTCTACGTCGCATTTTCTGAGTTTTGGAGCTCGCCAGATGGGCCAACCATGCCGTTTTGGTGCCGGCCTCAAGCTATCTTTCCGTCACATTGATCCGGGAAGTCTGGGGTAGCAGCCTATATGGCAACCAGTTAAGACCACAAGCAAAACCCCACGTTCTTGCCGAAAGCTCTAACAATAAAGTGGTGATGTGAAGCCTCTCGGAACATCTCTGGAATAACTCTCACAACACAAAATTTCGGAATAACTCTGGAAAAACTTTGAGGCTCGTATCATAACTGTTTCTTGGAGCAAGACGCTTGTGTTTCGTGATAATGGTCATTGCGTCACCTGGAACGAGCTTTAGGGTCGAATTGAAGCTAAATTCAACGGGCTTTCCGTCACGAGATTCGGAAATATATGATAGCATGTTCAGTGACCGATCACCGTGCACTGGCCGCGTCCACTAGGGTTATTCGTCTGATATTAACCAAGCTGGGTCGCATCCTCAAGTCTGGAAAGATCTCATGGTTTTTATGGAGCTGTGAGATATCCGTTTGAGCGAGGTTGGAAGCTCATATACGGCTTTTCGTCCCGGCTTCCGTTTCCGAGGCTCATCTTCGTCTGCAGCCAAACATTTGGTGCATCATCTGATGGTGGATAAATACAGCATTGCATAAATAGAATCTATGTTCTCCACACTAGTATAGGTTAAAGTACCAGCTGCTCGCCATAGTCTCGCCATGATATATATTGATACCGAACCTATAACCCTATGTAGGCGACGTTCTTTCCGTGCAGTCGCTACCAAATCTCGGATCTCGTTGTCAATATGCAGTGCCTAGATCTTCTCGGCAATCTATTTCTTCCACCCGGTTTCCGACCTTTTCGCAAAGACTCCGTACATACATAGAATCTGCATCATGGTCATCTGACTGCAACTCCTCTTCAACATTTTCTTTCGGAAATACAATTCAGAAATAATTCGAAGTTGTTCCGAGATCTTGAGATGTCCAGATCTGTGCTGGTTACGAATTACAACATTTTCAACACAATATAGTCTGCGTTGCCACGTAAGCACCAGATACGTAAGGAAAGTCTCGTAGCTAAACAGAAAAGAGTCTCTTAACTAGTCTTGCGCTTAATCGGGAGGTGGATCTAATATTTATTCGTTAAATTAACAGTTACACTTCCTTTGGTGGTTACTTTCTTGCTAGCGCATGCTAAACTATTCCTAATTGAACGTCATAAATTTCGGTATAGAACTCCCGTTCCCTGAACAAGTGTAATGATACAGAGATATTAAACATAAGGACGTGCGCTACAGGATGTTTTCCCCTTTCTCTTAAATGAGGCTATATTTATAATTCTAACTGCTTCCTAATCTATATATATCATCATAGGGATTTCCTCCTCATCAAGAGCCTCCGCAGAGCCTACACAATGTGCGTAGGTTTGCATTATCTGATACAGAAGTAGTTGCTACTGTCGCCAGCAATAGATATAACAGTGGTTATGTGTGAAGAACATACGATGGTATTGTGGTTTTCTTCCAATTACCCCGAAACCAAATTTGCCAAACCCGATGATCTGCCGAGAGGTGTGGGAAGTGTTTCACTCGAGCATCGAAATACGACAGTCGATTTGAAGTATCATCTTACCCTAGAAGTAACCTATCGGTCTGAGCAAAGTTGAAAGTTCCACAGTATAGAATATTGGTACAATCCATATAGAATCAGCCAATGGGGCCGGGAGTCAGCCAAACCCTACTCGGGTACTCTGTGAGGACCCCGCAAGAATAATTGCAATCATTTAGATTTCTGTCCTAAATTTGATGGCCGGTATACAAAATATTGGCTTGGGGGCCTAAGTCAGAAGGTTACCGTAGGTGTATGCTTATTTATGTCTCCAAATATTATCAACCATTGGAACTACATTTCCAGGCCGAATACTCGGATAGGTCACTGGGAATATCCTTCGAGGAATTTTAAACACAGAGACATTCTGTCTCTGGGTCTCGGGATTGACAAGCTGATCAGCATAGGTTTCCCCTGATAAGGATCAACCGGGGTCATGGTTGTAAAACAATTGTCGTAAGAAGAATAAGCTCAGACAGCTTTCTTGTAAACCGGAGTTATGGGAGCGCTGATTTATAAACAGAAAGTAGCCCACCGTCAGCTCTGTAATAAATACGAGATCCGTCATTTAAAGTAGCAATTTATCCATATTAAGCGAAAAAAGCGAACGGGACAGTGTCTAACGTAAAATTGTCGTGATAGGCTAACTAAAGGTGTAGTATGCCACAGTACCACCAATGGGCTCACGGTGTCGACGTACTAACTAACTGAGGAACTTTTAATCTAAAATCCCGCGGTAAGGGGGACGGGAGATCGTTTGTTGATGCAGGTACCGTACCAAGTATTCACAAATGTGATATGGTGACGCAGGGCCTCGGATTTCGATGATTGCCGTAGAAGTTACCCGCAGTGGCATGTCGCTCAGCCCCTATTCGAGTTCATTTACCCTCAGTGGCTAAGAATTTGTCCTCGAAGGTATACCTACGGCCGTGGAGTAGGTATTGGGAATAATACGCATTTAGCCTACCAGGCTGATATATATTACTTTTAGTTGTATCGAGACTGCCCTTGGTGCTGTAATTTCGCGGTTGCGCTTTGAGGTATATCGGTTTAGAGGCGAAAGCCATGAGGATCGACGGCCAGCTTAGCTTAGAAACGAGAACACCAAGAAATCGCTAATGATAAGTTGGTGATTTTAGCCAGATAAGTACTCTGGCTAGCACATAACGTGTCTGCCATGCTTTGTGCATGGTACACCACCAAAGCCTCATGTTAGACCATCCAGATGATAAGTGTGATATAATAGTGTGTTGAGCTATTTTACGTCCTGCATTTCCTTGCGGCGTCTTTCCAAAAGCGTTAGACGTCTCCGCATTTCCCCGCACGGCGCCGTTGAAGGCCAGGTCACGACTCAAGTTGCTTTGTACAAAATTTGCAAGTCCTTGCACAAAAAGGACCACCGGAATTTGAAAATGGGGTAGCATGAACTCAAGCCAGTTCATGTGAGCTCGCACTGTGGATCCAAAACGGAGACATTCTCGAACATGCAACCTGCGTCAAAGCAGATATTAGCGGCTATCGTCATCGATGAAGCGCCGTGATTGGGTAGTTTTAAAATTCAATACACCTGTTGAAAAGGAATTTTAAATCTCGAAAGCTTATCATGTTAACATGTTGAAGGATCATATGATACTTTCAACCGAACGCACACAGCAGACTTGAAGCAAATTTGGGCCGCAGGGGCGCACGGATATAACATGTTGCTGCAAGAGCGCCGCTTGGACCGCCACATCCCCTCTTTGCATTTTATATCCACTGCGACAAAAATCGATCGGCATCACACTCATATTATTAGTGAGTTGAGGGAACACTTTATAATTTCGGCACCATTCAGGCAAAAGTTTTCCCTTCACTGTTTGCGCCAGTTGTGTTTGATGGTTTTCAATTTTAGAAATTCTCTCGCAACCACGATATCGCGATATATATCCTGACTGAAACGTTCCCGAATCTGCGTTCTGATAGATATTAGATCGTATCCTTCCGCAAGGCTGCAGAGCTGCAGACAATCGATAACTGATAATGTACGTTGGCGGAAACGGGAAACCTTCCAGATGCCTAAGCATCACGAAGTTTGTCTGAGGACCCTTTGAATTACGAGGTTGGCGGTTCGTATTTTCTAATAGGTGAAACCTGCCGTGTTATTGCAGTTTTATATGTGGGTACGAGTGTGAGAAAGCTCAGAGTCTTTGTCCTCAGTCAGTGCACGCTGTGTTGCAATTTCACCTTCATTCCAAGTTTCCTTCGCAGCAAAACCACGGAAAAACTATCCTCCTGCACCAAGGAATACGAGGCTTCCGGCCATGGCGCAGGTTGTCAGTAGAAAGGCAGGTCAGACGGCCAATAAAACGTCGTACTCGCCATTCTAGCGCAACCCATTCGGGATTACTGGATGATAATTGTGGCCAAGACAGACGTGCATTCTGTCGGAGCTGAATGAAGGTCCCACCGTCCCGGCTAAAATCAGGACGGCTCACGAGAGCATCGCCTGCAGGTTAACTCCAATCAAAAGAACGCCACGTTAAGAGAATAAGGACAAAAACATCAAGAGATCCAGATTAATTTTGATTATTATGACTATTGCGCTGCCATTTCTCGGAAGTTTTGTTGAAGAGAAACCGTGCTGTGAAGTCGCGCTGTGTGTGTGTTTTAAGTTTGCGAGGCACCATAAAATGGAAAATGTGGAATTCGGCCAAAACCTTTTTCATTTAGCGCCAGATAGTCTCGGAGAGCGAAGTGGGGATGTCTTCAGATGTCTTGCTTAGGGCACTCCCTTCTTTGAAAATCTGTAGTGTAAGGAGCCGACGAAAAATCAAGGAGCTAGTTTTGCTAGACCGTTCCAAGCGATATCGGTCACGTTTATTCGATGTCGACAGAGATATAGGTTATAATGTCTTGTGCTGCGGGATGTCGACTCTGACGGCCGATAAAGTGGGCTGTTATGGTTCGTATGCGCGGGAAGAACACCCGCATGCATAGATTCTAGAAGACCCGGCAAATTCTTCTTCCCCACCATTGGGAGTAATCCCAAAGGTCACTTTCTATCATGTAAATTTCGTCGCTGGGCCTTGCCCCTCCCTAGCTAGTCCCAAGGCTTTTTCAGACAATTCGCCCCTCAGTCAGGTTGCGAACGCCTTCCTTGATGATGGCTATCCATGTCGACGCTTGCTGATGGGCTCGTATACCTTTGCCCCCAGTTAAAAATCACGCTTTTGTCGGTTAAATAGCACATCTGACAAAGAGAAAGGTCAAGGTCGAGGAAGGACAGGGTCTATCAGGATTCTTGGGTTTCTTCCACGCATTTCCCCGTATTTTCTTCTTGAACTTGGTGTGGGTCGTACCCCAGCCCACCACATCGGGGCTCTCTGGCGGAGAAGCAAAGGAGAAGGAAGACTTTTCTTCTTTCGTACGATTTCTGTTATCAAAAGCGACGAAGATGCCGCCCTCTCAGATTCCTCCGGTTGAATTCAGGAGACCCAGTCTCTGACCACTTGCAACGGGGCCTGTCTAACCACGCTATACCGTTTCCATATCCCTGCGCAAATCACCTACGCCTCATGGTCACACTGTCAAAGCGTTTCTCCACAGTCTCTTTTCCAGACAGCGTTTTCTGGGGCTTTCTGGAGATGGGGACTCCGTTCAAGGATATGTGTGTTTTGTCTAATTCACACACCAAAAAGAAACGGGCTGGGGACCTGGTCAAGCGTAGACTCTCGTCTTGCGAATGTTCCAGTGCATGCAAAAATGCAAATCGTATAAGAAACTCGCCTTCTCCCCTGTACCGACGTACTTTTAAAAAAATTGGCGACCATCACTCTCTTTTTCCATACCTATTTCAGGTACTTCCAGAAACGTGAACATCCACCAATAAATTGGTGAGACAAGCGAGCAAGATACCGATAAACGTCTATCGATATCTGGTATCCCAAGTTCAAGCTTTGACTTACCAAGTGGGCTAGCTTGGTATAGTCACCGGTGGGGAAGCACAGGTAACTTACTTTATAGCGGAGGAAAAGCCGGATCCATCCGACCTTGAAAATCGAACATATCGGTATCTGAATGTCAACCTCCAATTCGAAATCAGCAAACGAGTTCGATTTCGGTTTCGAGGATAGTAGACGGCGATCAGCAATGGGTCGGCAGGAAGAATCTCAAGTCTACTACCAGGAGCGGGAATCATGGGGGAACAACAGTAACCAAGATCAGAATTCTGATCGGTGGAGACGGACATATGGTATGTTGAGAACCCTCCTGAATAGTTGCCGCTAGTATATTCTAATCGTGGGATCCATCTGCAAGTAGTATCGAACGACGCTCCAACTGTAAACGAACAATTTGAATACGCCCCTTCGCAACATGAGGGTCAAGTCACAACAGTCGCTAACATTGGTATGATTCTATGCCCGATGCATTCCTTCTGTTATATCATGGGACTAACAATCATGATAGGCTTGGCTGATGCCTTGCTGGCAACCAAACCTTCGCCATGGACATCGTCTATGTTGAAGTTGTATACCTTTTTGCTAGTGGCATTCTTAAACTCATGTATCAACGGATACGACGGGTCTTTGATGAGCGGCATTAACGTTATGCCATACTATCAGAAGTGAGCATTAACTAGATTGCGATACTACGGACGCAGGCTAACTCTATATTAGATACTTTGGCATGGAAAGGGAAGGTGTAGAGACTGGCTTAGTCTTCTCCATCTACACTATTGGCAACATCGTTGGTTCTTTCTTCGCCGGACCTTTCACTGATTGGTGGGGACGAAGATGGGGAATGTTCATTGGTGCCTCTATCATCATTCTTGGTACCTGTGTTCAGGCTCCAGCGACCAACAAGGCTATGTTCATCGGTGGTAGATTTGTTCTTGGTTTTGGCGTCGCGATTACATCAACCGCTGGCCCTTCGTATGTGGCTGAGATGGCCCATCCAGCTTGGAGAGGTACCTTGACGGGTCTTTATAATACCTTTTGGTTCGTCGGTGGTATCCCAGCCACTTGGACTTTGTACGGAACCAACAAGATCCAAAGCGATCTATCCTGGAGACTTCCGATCTGGCTTCAAGCCGTCGCCTCAGGCCTCGTCGTTCTTGGCTCCCTCTTCTGCCCAGAGACCCCTCGTTGGCTAATTTCGAATGACCGTCACGAGGAGGCCATTCAGGTGCTCACAAAGTACCACGGAAACGGTGACCGCAACTCTCCCATTGTCCTTCTCGAGTACCGCGAGATGATGGAAGAAATCTACACCGAAGGTTCCGACAAGCGTTGGTGGGACTACAGCGAGTTGGTTAATACTAAACCAGCACTTTGGAGAATGTCCTGCGTCATCGGGATGGCTATGTTCTCGCAGCTCTCTGGTAACGGTCCAGTGTCATACTTTATGCCAATTCTTCTATCAAACCTGGGTATCGATGATGTCAAGACACAACTCATGTACAACGCCGTTCTCAACGTTCTATCCTTCTTCGTGGCTACTATCGGTGCTCGCTTCACTGATGGTCTTGGACGAAGGCCTGTTCTATTGATCGGAACATCGCTGTTCGTCTTCATCTGGACTATGATTACAGTCCTCACAGGTCTCTATGGTTCACAAGGCGAGAACAATGCTGCAGGTGGTCGAGCAGCCATTGCTTTCATTTATCTCTTTGGTATCACCTACTCATTCGCTTACACTCCCCTTCAAGCATTATATCCTGTCGAGTGTTTGTCCTATGAAACACGAGCAAAGGGTATGGGTATCTACAACTTGGCGGTCAACATTGCAGGTGTTATCAATACTTTCGTCATCCCAGTTGCCTTCAAAGAGATCGGTTGGAAGCTGTACTTCCTCTACATTGCTTGGGATTTCTTCGAGGTTATTTGCATTTACTTTGTGTAAGTTTCTTAAACCAGCAGTCATCGAAAGAAGGTGAAGACTAACAAAGATTTTCCACAGCTTCGTCGAAACCAAAGATCGTACCCTCGAGGAAATCAGCGAAATCTTCGACGCTCCCTATCCAAAGCAAAAGTCTCTGCAAAAGCATATTATTGTCATCACGGACAGAGGTATCCTCGACAAGGGATACGATCAGTGATTTCTTTACTTCCTCGTCGTTGTTTTTTGTCCTTTCGTGTGCATATCTTTGCAAGAGCATTTGTTCTTTGGCGGGAAAAGTGTTTCAACCCTCTTCGAACTTGCATCTACACACCGTTCGTTCTGTGCAGGACACCGACGACACTACTTACCTAATAACAACGACTCTAACCACCAATAATACCAAACCCGTCCTCGCCACATACCAACAAAGCGTCGGATGCAATAACTTACGCTCGTTACGCTTTCACAACTTAATACCCTTTCATGTACAAACTTAACAACCGACTTCGATTCCCTTAATGGCGTCAAATCTGGATTTGGAACGAATTTCACTAGTGTTTTTTACTTTGGCGTTTCTCTTTCTTCCTCGTTTGGAATACCAATATCACGTCGTTTCTCATTTTGTCCGCATTTTGGAGGACCATGTTTCTGGAACCCGTTGCCTTCGAATCACAATTATCTCTAGCTAACTTGCTTTTCAAAGTTTCTGAAAATGCATATTCACACTCGCTCTGAAGAATCATATTTTCTTATTTCGTCTTGCTGGTGGAAGCCCCATGTATAGCAGACAGGATATGTACATGTACTATAACCTACCGATTAACCCTCAAATATATATATGAAATACCCTCCAAATTCTATGGTTTTATAGCGATTTAAATTGTCAAATTCACGCGCCCATATTATCTCCACAAATAGAACACCAATACGAGCAGGAGAAAAATACTCAAGTTTTCTAGTGGAGAAGTAAAATCCTATAGACCCTCAAAAGAGAATATAAGATCGATCTGCGAATCCCGAACCTTGGAGCTCATATTCTGGACCCAAAGATCATGAAGGACGAAACCGGTTTGCAATGGACTTCTTCTCGCTTTGAAGAACCTACCCTCGGTAACGCACCTAATAGAGGCGAGATCTATGCTGCAGAACAATGCCCGGCTGCCCGATCAGCACTGCACAACGGTAGCAGGTGCTGATGGCCAATGCGTCCTCCTTTACCCGTTCGCCACAGGATTCAACTAAGTAACGTTAACGACCTGCGACGGAAGGACATAGACGCAACGAAGGACCCAGGCTAGCCTTCCCACCATCTGACAAGCTCTCAAACAGCACTAACACACTTTACATGGACAAGGTTGGCGGATATTGCGAACACACCCCGCTATCTCACGAAAAAGACGGAGTCCCCAGAACTGAACCCTAGGAATCCTAATCCCTAAAGACCCTTCCCTTGACCATGATCTGACACATAATAATAGTGACCACGAGCTCTGCGAGCCTTACGCAAGAAAAAGAGGTCCTGTCTCGTTATTTCGGCTTTTAGAGTTTTCCCAACTGGCCGGCCAGCCATTCACTTTCACATACGCACCCTCCTTCGCTATTCCTCCTCGTTTACTAAAACAAGCTGGTTCAAACGAAAAGAACATGCGTTCACGTTAAACAGAGTTTGGATTTTAACCTAACCATGCTCACGCATCATCAACCATGCACCTTCGACGAAGGTATCCATGTCAGGTACTTGGTATCCACATTGTGAACTTGTACCTGACTAGACCGGGGTGGACCGGGGTATTCCGCCCCACTTTCTTGTCAACACATCTTTGACGTTGTAAATCCTGGTAGGGTGGTGGCCAAGGCTTTCCGGTTAAGTTGACTATCGAATATCATCAGCTGGTCTTTCGAGCGAAGAATCGTTTCAGAATCTGTATGCCATTACATCGTTTGGGAAAATGGTATAAAAGAATTTCAATTGTTTTTAAAGTCTTGTGACTTTTTTAGGGTTATTCCGGTTAGTTCAGTGTATCGTATGATATGATCCAAGATTGATATTTGTGAGCATTATGAGGTGCCCGGGTGCATAAGTATGGTAATTTATCACAAATATGCAATAACCCGATGGACGGTAACAAATTCCAGTAACTTTACGACCGGTAGGCGGAGAAACTGTTTATTGACACATGTCGAAAAACTTCCATCCGTTTTTCTTTTTCCTCATGAACCCCAATCGATCAATTCATCCCATCGTTCCCAAGTCCCATGTCGACATACATGGACATGCTTCCAAAGCTAACCCTGTTTAACAGCAAGGCCCAACTTTACCCGATAACCACACTACGGGAACCACATCCCGACCAGTTTCCCTACTATTTCTCTCCACACGCGCACTCATCCCGATGTTCCCAAATTGCACACCCAAAATAAACCACGATTTAATATTCTATAATTTGAAAAGGGGATAGATTCCGGCAGATTGGAAGCAATGGACAGAAGCTCTAGTTTGCGCATGTTTACGTACACGCCAGAGTCCGCCACAATATGGGAAAATATGAGGCATTGGCCGGGCCGGGGAAAAATAGGGTCGCCAATCGAGCAATTGGTCATAGAGGGTCTTCAAAGCGGCAGACGGCGAGAACGGGCCCGGCAGGTTCATGATCGAGGTGTACTTTGTACATCTGGTGTGTGTCGTAATCTATCGAAAAATTGATTCCATTTCGCCTCTCGAAGCCCGAATAGATTGACGAGCTCGAAGGCAGTTCAATGGGTCAGCGGAGGGAGTTGGTCCGTGTTTGGACCAGACTTGGCTGGACCCATTGGCGTATAGTGATACTATTTCAAGACCCTGGCCTAACTCGTACCGAAGAACTCTCTGGCCCCTTCGGCGTGCCCAAACATCTTGGTTGGATTGACTTCATTTATAGTTCTGTCAATTGATGGAATTTATACAACGAAGGCCCAAACTAAAGGTTTCAACAGCGACGCAATCTGATAGCGATTTTAATCAATAGATACTGCAATATATCCCCATATATTACTTTCACAGCCGCATTTAATTTGAAAGATTACTGTTACGACAAAGATTTAATTTGTATTTTTTATAGGATTACATCCCCTGCCATCACCACACTGGGCCGAAAGAGATGATGGATTGGTCTCCTCGGAGTGAAACTCTGGCCGAAAAAAAGAGAGCCGGTAATCACCTTCATGAACGGTAAACGTCACAGTATAAACATCTGATTAACCCACCCATTAACCAAGAAACAAGGAAAGAAGGAAAGAAAGAAAAAGCCACTGTCTTTAACATGAAACGGTGGCCTCCTGAAGAGAGGCACCGTATTCTAAGCCCAACCTGTCGGCCTTCCGAAGTTAATCCATATGGAGGCGGAAATATCCTGATAGGCCTGACAAAAAACAAGAGACGACTATAATATATCAAAATATAAATTCGTGAGATAATGGGTCAAGGATGGAAAGGTGTGAGGATTCAGAGGAAAGAACCACATGACAAACACGGAAAAACAACCCTGGAGAAAAAGACGATAGTGAGATGGTTTTGGTATTACACCCAGTTTTTGTGAACCTAACGCCGTTAGCTTGCAAAGAGAATAACTGAGGAGAGGTAGTAATATTCTGGAAGGTCATGAGGAAACGGATTAGCAAAGAGGATTAGCGTGATGTTTGGGGAGAAAAGCTGTCTGTCAACTGATCAATGCCCCACTACAGAGTTGCGATCTTTGAGTGGCTATTATAGACGTTTCATGTCTTCTAGCCGACGTTCTCTTTAATTTTCGGAAGAAGAATTGATGAAGCCATATAGAGGGGATGAAAGAGAAGAATATTCCGAGAAGCCGAGATGAGGAAGACTGATCAGGTTATAAAGTGTGACCCCAGTCTGTTACCACTCGTACTCTCCGGTAGCCTTGCCAAAGACGTACCTGCATTATAAAACCAAAATACGTTAGCTGCTTCTACGTGTGGCCTTTCACATGACGTTCACGAGATGGAACGGAGCTCTAAGATATTGTAAGATAAAGAAAAATGAAACATACTCTTTTCCATTAACCGTCAAGACGCCGTTTCTGAGCCAACACTTCCATTTATTCTTAGTGCGCTGGACCTTGTCGTACATGCATAGCATGATCTGGGGGATCCCTTCGCCGTCATCTTCATCATCGACGGGCTCATCATCAGTGTCGTCAAGATCAGAGTTGATAGCGTCTTCATCTAGTTCAGGACCATCGGTCTGCGACAGTTTTGGCGCAACTGAGGCTCCCGATGGACCGGCAACCGCATCTGGAATCGGGGACGAAATTGATTCTGCATCAACATTTTGAAGGTTTACTGCTGCCTTCTTCTTATTCTTTTTCTTGAGAGGGCGAACTTGCATGACATCCGACTGGATGTTGAACTGTCTTAGCGCTTCAGCAATCGCATCTTCGTAGGTACGGATCTGCTCTCCCTCCAAGACAATCTGTCGAATATGCTCATCAACTTCTTGTCTCGTAGGTCCATCGTCTGGCCCGTCGGTTTGACCGCTGAGATGATGCTGCTGCGGTGGGGTAGGAAGCATGAGTCCTGGAAACGATGAACGTTGCTGTGCGTTTCCTCCAAACTTCTGTGCAACCATTTCACGAGCACGCGCTGCGGCAAGGCTAGGGTCGCTTAGAGCCTGACCTAATGGTGCCGGCGGTGGAGGTGGCGGTAAATCGGCCTCTGGGTCAGGCTTGATGCGAGTACCATCAGAGGCTATTTCACCACTGGCGTCGACGACTTCTGCTTTGGGAGCTGGTTCGGGGACAGGTTCTGGATCCCAAGGAAACGTAGCGACCCTGAAGCCAGACAACTTCTCTTGCCAGACCTATTTACAAGATACATTAGCATATTTTAGTCGATTTCTCCTTAACACCAATCACATCAAATAGTTTCAGCAGCGGCGGGTGGGTTTTCTTGGAGAGGCAGGCAAGTGTTGGGCTGTGTTGGGTTGGTTTGAGCGAATAAGAGACGCGTGCAATCCCATGCAGATATAAAAGGCTGCCCAAGCTGCTTGCGAACCTGGCAGGATCTTGTCCCAGCTTGGACACAGAAAATAGGACCCAGCTTAAAAGCTTGGGTTCTGCACCACCGAAGGGTTTCTGAAGGGGCAGCCAGGACATCTCTTTCCACCAGCATTCTTGCAACAATAGGGCATTCGGAGTAGGAGAACATGGAATACAGAGGGCGATATTCTATGCCCAAGTAGGACGCCAGATGCCAATTTTACATCGATACAATCAAGGACGACCAGGAAGGCCCACAGAATTCTGGTATCTTCATTCCCGGACCACTCCACAGCCTCTTCGTCGCGAGACAGGATGGCTCCAGGGGCAAGAAAAAACAGTTGCTGGGGCTTGAATATGGGAGTTTCGAAGGGGCGGAAATAATGGAAAAAAAAAAAAAAAAGCTCATACCTTCTTCAATTCATCTAGAACCGAAGGGTCGATGCCACTGTCTTGAACATCTGTCGCGGAGTTATCGATGACCTGCTGAATCACAGTCTCGTACACCTTGCCCTGTTCGTGTCGGTTTGGTCAGCAACTGCCTGGTCAGTAACGAGCAGGCGTTGGTGAAACTCACAACACCGTTGTTAGACATGTTGCCGGGTCGGGATGCCTTGTGCGACGCTTTCTGGGATAGAATAGAGAGAGTCGGAAGGATGCGATAGACGGATGCTCGTGGAAGAGAGCAGGCAGAGAGGATACGTAGGTTTTCGGTGGTGGAGAACCGATGGGCTTATAGGATTGATTGATGGAAAGAGATAAAAGAAGGAGCAATTTCGCGACGACGATATCTATCTCTTAACGGAGATATCTCTCAGCAGCCGTTAAGCGCAGTTGCAGCTTACAGCGCTTCCGTTGTGGAGTTGGCGACAATAGCTTCAGCTTCTCTCTCGGTTGTGGGTTATGTAATCCGTTTTTGGAATCACTCGACAGCGGTCAATTATGTATTTCTTTGGCTTTATAGCTAGTAATATTTCAATTGCTTCTCACGAAGCCTGATTCTTTCAAGCGTAGACGATTTCTGGCTGGAAACTGGTGGTTTCCTTTCCTCAGCGCGGAGGCCGTCGGCGGCTTGCTTATATGGCGGGAGCGAAGAGAAAGAGGCGAGGTGGGCGATGGGTATTTATAGGGAGGAGAGTGATGGTGGAAGGATCAGGTTGCAAACAGCCTGGCGGAGAGGGAGAAAGATCCCTGGTCACGTGCTGAGCCACTTCTGACTAAGCCACACATACAAAAATACCACACGCTCAACGCAGGATCTGACGTCGGATCCTTGCATATCCTAGAATCGGGGTGTCATAGGGCTTTCCATTCAGGGCTGATTCAGGGCTATTAATAATTATCTGGTCTCGAGACTATTAGCTAATTATTTATCTATGAAGTTCAAAAGGGAACCAGGATCGCGATCCTTCCGACATCGGCAGGGGGATGTTATGCTCGTCATCCTCCGCCATGGCTTCATCCTCGTCCACCCGCCTTGTCCCAGAGATGGCCACCATCTCGTATGAACGTCCTTCATTCTTTGGATACCCCATACCGTTATCATGGCGATACCTCGCCCACCTATTCGCCAACCGAATAGGCACACTGAGAATCATATCCACCAGCTTCAACCCACTCATACCCTCCCACTTCCACCCGTCCATTAATCTGACCCAAAAGTCAGCAAAACTAACTAAATATATAACTGTCATAGCAAAAGTAGCTGCCATAAACCCCACAAAGTTCACATTTGTAAAGTCGCCATCCTCTAAAAGTATTCTCCCGCACCAGCTCCACTTATCCGCTACCTTTCGTGGCAGATTCCCCAACCTCTCCTCTCCATCAACCCAAGTAGTCCCATTAAGATAATCCTCAGCATCAGCTGTCGTTACCACATTCCGAAATTTAACCGTAGCATACCACCAACTCTTTAAATACCACGACAAAACCTCATCCACCCACAGCGTCTTACTCGCCGAATATCTTTTCCCGGTCGCCATACCCCTCAGTGTAGAACTCTTCAAATAATCCGTTAAGAGCGTGTTGAGTGCAGTATGTTTATAAACAGACAATAACTCTGCCATCCTTTGGGACGTTAGAAGAAATTCCCACAAGTCCTCCTCGGGGCCATGACGACGCAAATGCCGTTCTACCAATTTAAAATGCTGGTCCCAGTATCCCCACGGAGTACACTGCCGCCTATCGCCGACTGCCGTCCCCGCACAGTACTGAAATCCTTCAAAGCATCCTATCCCTGTTGCTTCGTAATCCGGATGATACCCGCCTTTCTCAGATAGCTTTATATGAGCAGCGAAAACTGGGTCATCGAGCGGACTAACATACGACTGCTGCAGCTGAGCAATATAAAGTACCACGAATACCGTGGCATTCGCTATCCGCAGGTATGGATGATAGTTCAACGGGGCTATGACCGTAGAATTATAAAAGCCATCATATATCGGTAACGACACTGCTCTTCCCCAGCCTTCGATGGACGAGGTGGTGATCTGCCGCCCGGAGCTTTTGTTGCTATGTATATTTGGTCCGTTGAAAGTGTTTAAATATATCCACGATCCATCCTTTTCCCACTCATGCGGCTTCTCGCCGAAGAAATTGCGAATTGAAAGGATCGGCTGGTTGTTACGTACTGTGATGAGGCGTTCGAGATTTAAAGGTGTACAGACGAGCATGTGGTTCATAGTCATGTTCGAACGAGAGTTGATTCCCATGTCGCGGAATGAGATATCCGACTGCTTGATCGCTAGGGTTGGTGTATCTTTCAAACAGGCATTTGGATGGAAAGGGCATTTCTTATCGTGCAAAACAACCGAAAAGTTTTTAGGGGCGCTAGAGCAGAAGCTATCATCTTCGTTCATTCGGCGGTGGTAGTGATTCCAGCATCTCTCGTATTGTGCGTACGCGGTTGAATAGTTTTCTTTATGGCGGGCAATATTGAATAGTTTGGCGAAGCGCGCATCGCAGTAGGGAGTCCGACGGGAGCGAACGGTGGGGGTCTCGATGCCAGTGGTTAACCACAGTGGGAGGAGAATGCCAAGCAATGTGAATGCAACAGCGTTCAGCGAAGCGAAGACCCCAAACCAGGATGAGATTGGGCCGGTATCTTCTTCTTCGAATTCATAGAGATGGCCTGGTGAAGATTGTGGTTGACTCTGTTACGTGTCAGTATCTGCTCGAGGATATAACCATAGAATGATACCTTACGTAGAAAAATACGAGTAGTGAAGAGCATGACCTTTTGATTACTCCCCATACCACCATTGCTAACTTTTTATATATTCTCCCATTCCCGTTTCTCCATGTATCCAAAATAAATTCTTTCTCGCCTTGAATCCATTCTACAAAACTTCTCCAAACCTTCGGCGCCAGCACTCTAACCCTATGCACCAGAGCCTTAACCGCCTCCATCTGTGATATCTCCAGCATCGGATCATCTCCCCCATCCAATCTCACAGTTCTCTTCCGCAAATACACCAAATATCTCAAAATTGCCCAGGACCGCGGTTGAACGACAATAAGCAAGCCCACAAAGAATCCCAATAACCAAAAGGCAGATACGTCTTGCATTGTCCAGATCCATCTTTTATGGAATGGTTGGTTGTAAAGCTCCCAAACCCCAGTGTAGACATACTCGGCAGGCATAGTGATTTAATTTTTTCGTATAGTTATAGGTGAGCCGGCTGGGCCAGGCTCTCATTAGTCCTTTGCTGGAATTCTAATCCTAATCAAGAGGCCCCGAGAGTTGGGCGTCGGATTGTGGTGTTAATATACAATCAAGCCTTCTCGCCGATTAGCCCAAGGATCAGATCGGACTGATAGCGATAGATCTAGAACTGCGCCATCATATCAGCAGCTCGAACGCGAACGCAAGGCTGCGGGTGCGGTTCTCGCTATGGTGTTTGACAAACCATGCATCCAATGTGTAACACGGTCACAATCGGCTTACAAGACAATAGGAATTGAAATATCCATAGGTGCTAGTTCGAATTCATGTGCATATGCGTGCATAGCCTCAAATTGCAGTACTAAGTAACCTAATAACTTCAATTCAATCCAAGATATAATGCAAAAACCAAGGACGCCCAGATCATGCTCCTATCCCCTGTCAACAGCGTCAAAAACAAAACCAATGATACAAAAACTTATAGCCTCGAGGCCGCACCTTCCTTCGAATTCTCTTTAGCCTCACCCTTGATTGGCTCTTCAACCTTTTCCTTTCCCTCCTCAATTATCTCAACCTTCTTCTTCAACCCCTCTTCTCCCAACTCCAAATCCACCAACTCCCACCCCTTCAACACCCCTTCCCCAAAAATCTCCACATCTCTCTCTTCCTCCCCAAACCCGGCAACCTCTTTCCCACTCTCCCTTAAAAACTCTGTCAAAGCCCTAACATTCAAATCTAAAACCCCCTCCGAATCATCCACACCTGTTAAATACTTTGCCGAAGTAGGGAACAATATTCCGAAGTCACTTTGCGACATATGGGCCGATTTAGTGGCATAATAAAATCTTCGATCTGGTTGACCAGGAATAGACCGTTGTGACTTCCTACTTTGCGTTCGTTTGAGCGACAGAGCTTCCGTGTCCTCCTCTAGTACTTCAATAGCTGTTTCCGTTGATTCTCCTTCATTCAATTTTGCTTCATCGCCCTGTCGGAAACCTGTTGGTAGCTGGGGCGTGACGTCTAAACTCGATGTCCTGCGTAACTTGTTGACTTGTGGCAATATCTCATCCTTTCTAGCTTCGGAACCCCTAGGAATGGAGATAGTTGGGGCCTCTTCCCCTTCCTCCTGGACGTCTGTAAACCATTCACTTTCGAATATTCCGCCTTTGCGGTTCATAACATGCCTATATACCCAGAACTGTTAGCTATGCCCCCATCTAACATCAACGAAGATAATGTCCTCACCTGAACCCCCTCAAGTTTTCCTTCCATTTAAAGAACTGCTGGCTCAAGATCCCAAGTGTAGGTCCCGGTACTGGTAACTTCCATAGTGCCCTCGTTCTCTCTCCCAATAGCGGTAAACACCAAGTATCCAATAGTACCGTCCCAGGCGCCTTCGACGACCTCCCAATCGTTCCATTCGGGTGAAAATGCCGGAGCAAATACTCGGAAGGAACGTATAGCGGCTCCTTTAGCTCGCCATTTTGTTTGAACAACGGAGCATACCAACAACTCTTGACGAACTGCGTTACTGTTGCAGCACCAAAGGAATGTCCGATCCAAGTGATACTTCCAGGAGAATTGATGTCTAGTCTTCCTCCAAACATCTTTAGTAGACGTGATATATCACTCGCCTTCTTCACGCCAGTAAGGTGAACGTCTTCATCGACGCTTTCTTCCTCCCACCCTCTATTTAGCTCCTGGGCAATAGCGTATAAAGCTCCAAGCTCCCACAGACGGATTTCAAGTTGTTTATTTCTGCAAGCGGCTGTAACTGGTGAGATTTCGTGGGCCTGAAAAGTGTAATCAATCCTTCGACGAGCGGTTCCTTTTCCACCTGACACGCGAGGTTTATCTTTCGTTTTCTCCTTCTCAGATTTACTATCTGTATTTCCATCAATTTGAAGAGGTCGCTTTTTATCTTTCTCGTCAGGTGAGCTGTTCCCGGTAGACCCTTCTTCGTTATCTGATCCGCTGGAACTCGGTGTCTGCGGTACACCATCAACTTCGATATTAGGAGACCGTTTCCCTTCATTCTCTTTTTGAAGTTCGGATAAACCGGATCTACGTTTTGGTTCTCGGATGTATGTAGCGGGTGCACTGCCATCTCTATGTTCGATGCAGAATACAACGCAGCCCTGGGAAGCGAGAGAGGCGGTGAGGTAGGAGTACGTATTTCTCGTACCTCCGAGGCCGTGGGAGAAGATTACGACAGGGAATTTTGGGGGAGAATCCAAAAGGGTGTGGTTTGCGTAGGCGGGGATTTTGATGTAGTAGAGATGACGGGGGATGTAACTAGGAAAAGCATCAGTTAGGATCGTGTAACGGACCAAAATGGTGTTCAGATATTTGCCCGTAAGAGCTCATAGAGTATACAAAGCTCACCATATATCTTGGGAAAACTATACTTACGAAAGAACATTTGCCAAAAATTCACTAGCACCTGCAAACCTACAATATGCAGCTACATATTCCTTTCTCGGTGATGGTACCCAATTAGCATTGTTCTGGGAACCTGTGGCCTGGCCTTTTAGAGCGGCTGGATAGAAGATCCTGAATTGGATTGTTGGGATATCAGAGTGATTTGGACATGGTGGAGATAGTCCTGCATCAACCACTGCAGATACGGGAAGTTCGAGGTCGATTGTGCCGACTTCGTAGGGGCCTTTGTAAGAGGGGAAATATGGAACGGGACTGAGACGAGAGAGGAGGGAAGCCATTTTTAATGATGTGGACTGAATGTACAAATGGACGGAGAAGCTGTAGAGCTGGGTTAAACTTGTAGCATCGGTGGTTAAGTGCTAAGTCCGTAGGTTGAGAGCTTGTGATGTCGATAGATAGGTCGAACTTGTTAACGTTGGGAGNGAGAATTCCGGTAAGAACCAAAAGTCTTTCGAAAATGAATGAATTCCTTCAGTGATAACAGTTATATATTTCTACCCGCGATCCGAATCCAAGCATTCCGGTTTCAGAACTGGAATTTCAGTCGTGAGATAATATACCCAATCTGAGACCAACACTGAAATTGGAAAGGCTCTTCAAAATACAACAGTTGTCTCAGGCACAGGCGAAAGGAGCGATATCATGTATTGGTCTCATTCCATTCTAGAAAGAAGTCGAGAACAAGTGGAAGATAAAAAAACCAATCCCTTAAAACCAGTGGAAAAGGAGTTTATCTACAAACCAAGCTTCCAGACGAGCTCACAAGACCGGTCAAGAAAGAAAATTTTTTAGTTTTTTTCTTTGGCATTCGAAGATGTATCCACACGGCACTGCCGTCATACAAAACTACTTCTCCACAAACAGTAGTCCGGATCCACGCATCCGCCCGCCAGATCTGGTAAGTGCGCGTATGCGTTCCAATTTTTTTCTGCCATCCCATTGGATCGCAACCGTCGGTGCTCAAAGTGCCCGACTCAGGGACATGTTGGTATGCATGTTGATGACGACATTTATCTGTAACCTCCTTTACGTATAGCTACAAGCTGGACGATGAGCCGAGGCCCATTTAAACAAGCTGGGTATTGCTGACTATCAAAGCTTGAAACGACCCCGCTAGCCTTGTATAGGAGTTATGAAAAGGCCACGAAACATCGGGTCGGGAACGTAATTAGCCCGTCATCTCCAGTTTATGGCATGTTCGGTCACACGAGCTTAACGAGAGACCTTGGAACATATAGTCTACCGGCCCGAGTTTGCGCGAACCTCCACGGTCGAATTGTATCACCGTGAAGCTCTAGAATCATCCAAAGATACCACACTTGACTTCATTGGTCCCACGGATCTATATCTTCCCGGAATTCTAGATTACGCTGTCGCACAGTCGTACCATCTAATCGTCTAGACCTCTATGTATCAATGATTCTACGAGTAGGCCAAGACCTAATCCCTACAATATAACGATATCGTCCCCCAATTCGCCGTCCCCACTCTCTCCCACGGGGGCTTCCACCGCCTTCTTTCCGTTTCCCCAAATATCCGTCAACCATGCCGCAAGCCGATCATAGACCTCAAATGTAATCTTGCTCAGCCTTTCGTGTGCCTTTGGGTCCATCCTCTCTATACTCTGATGCGTAAACCCATGCCTTACATCCTTAACTTCTTCGTACACTATATTCTGCTTAACCTTTCCGAACTTTTCATAGAACTTCTTGGCATCGATGTTTAGCATGTCGTATTCGCATCCTACTAGATATATATTCTCTGGTAGGTCCTCGGCTGTTGCGAATAAAGGACTTAGGCTCGGATGTTCTCGGTCGGTACCTCGTGGAACATAGCCAAAGCTGAAGAAATCTCCCATATTGCGGAGGACATCTGGGGGCGCGTTTTTGGGGCGTGATGCGAGCTTCTCTTTGGTAGTCATGGTGAAATCCAGGACTGGGTAGATTGGGAAAATAGTTTGGATTTTGCCCTTAAGCTCTGGCTGGATTGATAAAGCAGTGGAGAGATTTCCACCCGCACTGAACCCACCAATTGCGACCTTGGAAGGGTCGTAAATATGGGATATCCGCTCATCCTTCAGGATTTCGACAACAAGGGCGGTGAGGTCGTGAACTTGAACCGGCCAGCGATTGTATGGGGTTTTACGATATGCAAGGGCAATGACGACGCAGGACGCTGCGTCAGAGATGTAGCGATTAAATTCGGAGTCCAGAACCGGATGGCCAACATTAAATCCACCGCCGTGGATGCTGATAAGCAGAGGGTATCGCTTATGAGAAGAAGTCGGAATCGCAGAAGGGGTCGAGGTTGGATAGGACTTTGGAAGGTAGACTTCGACGGTGGATGGGGTCCAGTAGGAGGGTAGCCGGTCTTGAGGGATTGTCAGGGTAAACGTCGGAGGGTCTTTATAGTAGCCGAAGCGGTAAAGACGGCTGAAGACGGACAAATTAGCTGATGATATCGCATATTCAAAAAGATGGTGACATACCGGACGAAGAGATAAAAGCGAACGAAGTTGTTCATCCACAACAGCTTCAGGAAGTACTGGATTCGCCTATGTAGTGGCGGGGGCGGGAACACGGTCGGCATTCTGGACCATCACCTCTTATAGCTTATCTTCGAAGGCTTTGAAATTCGAGAGTATTGAGTATTGATGCCAGGCGACAGCCTAATGTCGATAAGAAGATGCAAGAGAACCCAAATGCAGTGATTTCGAAATGTGAAAGTGCCGGGGAATTTGGGCCCGAAGGCCCAGACCGTGCTACATTGGGTCAGCTTATCGAGGGTTTGCTTGGGCAGCAAACCTGCCTGCAGCTAGACCGAGGCATCGGCACTTAGTCTTGCATGACAGCGAAGCTGGACTCGACTCGAAAGGTGAAGTGTCTATGAGCTGGGAATGTTTCAATGTGGGAGGAGAATCTGGTGTTTCCGAGGAAGGCTACATTGCAAGCTGGTTCGCGGTGATGTCGAAGGCTGAACAGGGAGGAAGGCTGGAAAGGGTCAGCGCGTTGTCACTTCGTGGGCTGGTTTGCGAGACCAGCCAGCGCTGTGTGACCTGACAGGCCTAGAAATGCCACAAAGTCAACTCTTTTTAGATCAACCACCGTTACCATTACATAGCGAGTAACTACTATCGAAACTCGGGACGGAATCATGTGCCTTAGAGTTTTCTATGCTTTATAAAAGGCTGTAGAATATAAGATTCTCTCCCTAGAATGAGGCTCCATTAAGCCTTGGCCTCGGAGATATGAATAGATAGATATAAACCGTCTGTGCATCCAAGTCGACAACTAGCTGAGGGACTGATATGATACCTATGACCTCGTTATTCTTTTATGCTCCCCGGAAAATTAAGCAGAGAGAACGAAATGTTTCGATTGCCATTGGGTCTGAGTCGTTCTTCCTGATCAGTTGAACGCCATATCCAATGACCCTCGTTATGGCTACCATAGCACATCTAGGCTTTCAACCGTGAAGTCTGCCTCTCGGATGACACCATGAAATTGGCAACTCATAGAGCCTCTCTGCTATAGTAGTAGGGTAGGTTCTAAGAAAATAGGAAAGTAGGTCTAGAGTTCAGACCGAGGTAGTGGTTCTAGACCAGCAGATGATAGAAGTTAGACCAATCGATCGATTGGAGTTCTTCTCGTTCGCAAGATCCTTACAGTCTCGAGTCTAAAAGCTCGAATTCTCGTACTAAAGGATTAGATCTTTTGTACCTCCCGCATGCATCAATGGAATGACACACTTGAAATGGTGCCAATCGACTGACGTCAAAGCACCCCGATACCCTGTCGCAGGCTGCCAAGCGTTCCATATAAATGACCCTTATATTAGCCCACCACGTGACCTGGATCCTTTAGAACGCAAGCTTTTGGATCCTGACTAAGCTTTTAAACCGCAGCTGTCCCCCGAACTTGTCGCTGCTTCTTCAGCTGCGCCTTTGCATTGCATCCAAACTATACTACTCTTCTGCGTGTGTAGATTAAAATCTCCCTCTTCCCTTTAACCACGGCTTCGTGAATTGATTCTTAATCATTCTTGAATAAATCTTTTGCATTTGCCGTGAACAAAGAGTCTGAACTTTTCGATTTGATTGATTTTCTGAGTGTGCTGTGTCGTGCTGTATTCTTTGTCGACGCCTTCGATCCAAACTCCCTAGGCCTAGATCAATCCACAACCATCCACTTCGTTCCAACAAATCACAGTTTGTTCCCTTAAAACTGCACTTTCACCTCCTCCCTTTTTTCCATTCCCTATCCTATATTATCAACTCCATTCCCACCTTAATACCCCGCTCTCTACATCACCAACAATATGGTATCCAAAGGCAAAGAAGTCGATGCCTCCAGCGGCGGTGCTACGGGTACTTTTGAAGACCCGCACAAGCTCACATTCAGCGTCAAAGATCTCCCCGCAACCTCCGTAGTTCTCTACCCTGATCAAGCCCAGATCACCCGTGACATTGAAAATGTCCAGTTGAAAGTACGTATTGTTATTATCCCTGTCCTTCTGAGAACATCAGTGAAACACCGTTTAATTTCGTGAACGCTGCTATTTTATTTCTAAGATCTAAGCAATTATAAAGACCAATGCTAACATATCTGTAAAGCCGGGCGTCAATGAAGTTACGATTAAGGACGTGACCGGGTATTGCCAAGAACACTCGATTAAAGTTGAAGGCAAAGGCGATGCTGTAATTACCGATATGGTCGTTGAGACAGCCTGGTTCAGCAGACCGCCTGGTGTTGGCCTCTTTGGCCAGTCAAATCGGGGTGCATTTTCAGATGAGTCTTCCGAATCAGAGGAATCGGACTCGGACTCGGACTCAGATTTGGACCCGGAGGAAGATCCCGAGTTCGCAGAGATCAGAAAAATCGATCAAGAAATCAAAGAGATCTATGCTTTGGCTCAAGACGCTGCCGAAGAATCAAATAATGCTGAAGTTCAGCTCAAGGCGCTGGAGAAGTATGGTAGTACGATTACAGCTGAAGTGGCTGCTCCGGAGACCATGACCCAGTTCTTAGATGCGTATCAGGAATCGCGCAAGATCTTGTACAAGCAGCATAAAACTGCAAAGGCTACTCTTGAGAAGCTTGAGAAGGATTTGGTAGCTAAGCAGAAGGAGAGAGCGAAGAAGTCGAAGGGGCCATCAGCTGCTAAACTTAAGGCGGCGAAGTTGAAGGCCAAAGAAAGGGCTAAGAAAAATGAGAAGAAGACAGAAAAAAGGGTACAGAAGGATGCGGAGAGGAGACTTCGTCCTGGGAATAGCTATCGTGTCAAGGTTATGGTTGAGACCAATTCGGATACCGAAGCTAGTCTCACCCTCAAATATCGTAAGTACATTCTGGCCCCGTATATTAGGATCCTACTAACAGTCTATACTAGTCGTTCACAATGCAAAGTGGTATCCACGCTACGACTTGCGTCTGGACAGCATCTCTAATAGTGGTCAGATCGTCTATCGTGCCCACTTCGAGAACAAGACATACGAAACTTGGCGGGATGCAAAGATTACGTTCTCATCCTCCGCACAGACATTCGGCGGGTTGAGGGAAGTCGTCCCTGTGATGACGCCCTGGACGCTGTCACTCCAGAAAGGATTTTCTCGATATAGTGCGGAATCAGATAACACTGCCGGACTGTATTCCATCAAAGAGCAGCAGGCCCTTGCTAAGAAAGGTGTATTGGTTGGTAACAATGTAAGTCTGAAGCAAAAGGAAATCTAGATTTCAATATTTGAATGCATACTAACCCACTCCTAGAAGCCACAACAACAGCAGATGCAACAGCAGGCGAATATTATTCAAGCCCAACAAGCGAATTTTGCCCAAGTCGCACCTCAGGCAAAGGGGGGTAGTCTCTTTGAACGGGCACAGCAGCAGGCCACTACTGGATTCGGTGCCTTCGGGCAGCAACAACAAGCTCCAGCTGGATTCGGCGCTGCAAATAACAATACAGGGACTGCTGTCGGGTTTGGATCTACCCTAGGTGACGTTCCCGCCCAAAGTGCATTCGGTGGATCCCAACCAGTAGCAAATCTCTTTGGGGCAACGGCACCAACAACTGTCTTTGGCGCGCCTCCGACTGGAGGTGGATTATTCGGTGCTTCAAGTGCTGCCCCACCTGCAGAGCCCGGTTCAAACGGCCCATCGAATGAAAAGCCTGAGGAAGACTCTCGAGGTGCTGATGATGGCGCCTCCACTCTCGCACCATCCCGTGCCTCGATGCTTATCGCCGAATCTAGCAGCTATGAGTCTTACGGCATGACAACTGCCTACGACATTTCTGGTCTCAAGACTATCAAATCTAGTCCTCTCGTGCGCCGCCAGGTTATCAGCACCATCGACCTCCCGTCTGTCAACTTCACCTCCATAGCAGTTGCCAAGCTCCGTTCAGCCGCTTTCCTCAAGGCCCGCTTCAAGAATACCTCTAAGCATACCTTCCTCCGTGGTGTCGCCGGACTCACCGTCGATGGTTCGTTCTTGGGGCAAACCACCATCCCACACTGTCCTCCCGATGACGTTATCAGTCTCTCATTGGGTGTAGACACCGGCGTTCACGTCTCCTACGCCAAACCAACCCTTGTCTCTTCATCGCAAGGATTTATTTCCAAAGAAAACGTGACTCTCTACAAACGTTCCATCTTCATCCACAACGCCAAGTCGCAGCAATTGACACTCACAGTCCTCGACCAAATCCCAATCTCAGAGGACGAACGTCTCAGAGTCAACATTGTCAACCCCAAGGGTCTACGTGACGGCGGCGATCCCGTTAGAACCGGCGCTCCTGGTAGCTCTAACCTAGATAATAAATGGGGTAATGCATCTGCTGTTATGAAGACTGCTGGGAACGGAGAGATTACGTATACCGTCAAGTTGGAGAAGGGGAGAAGCTGCAAGTTGCCGTTGGAGTATGAGGTCAAGTTGCCAGCCGGGGAGAAGATTGTTGGGTTGACTTAAAGAATCTAATCCGTGGTTTTTATATCGAGACGTGGTGCTTGTTTTGTTAGGAGGAAACTATTATTTTTCTATCATGGGTCAAAATGTATATTAAATTCATTCTATCAACTGGAAGCAATAATGAACAATCACATCCCATTCCGCTATCCCCTCGTCATAGTAACTCGTACTCTTCCATATGTACACTTAAGCTAATAGTTCATCAGACCAGTTAGGAGGATGGGTCTTATATGTATACGTGCTATGTTCCTGGGATCCTTCTTGTTGCCTTTGTTGTATTTCTCGCTGAGGGAACTGGAAGACTAGACTGTTACGGATACTGGAGAGGCGACCGCCAATGAATCTATCAGACGGATTAGTTGGGCACTAGGCAGCCAAATACATTACACTACCAGTGTTGAATGATGAAACTCCAACGTAAAGTTACTAAAACTGAATGTAATCACTTAAATAGATGCGTTTTATCACCGCGAGTAATATTAGAAGCTGTATAAGAAACACAAAATTCCTACTCTATATAGATCTACTACTTGTACATTCTACTAAATTCCTTGCCGTCCGTGCCTATTATAAATCTGTGAAATCCTCCAATAATATAGAAACCTTAATTGCTTGGAAAATTTGTAGCGCTTCCTGTAATCCCGTTCAAAATCAACGAGAACACCACATCACCAAATCTGTTATAAATGTGATAAACACCAGCGGTTAACTGTTCCCCACTCCAGTTGTTGACAGCTGCATGCATCAGGTTCCTAGCCAAATCTCCCCCATCTCCAAAGCTGTTGAACATATCCTGCCAGTTCCTGTAGATACCACTCAACTGAACCGCAAGAGTGAGAACGTTGACTGTGGAGCCGGATTGAGCGTCTATGCCTGTGCGCAAAAGGTAGGTACCCGTATTTGTCAAGGCACCGTCGACGAGGTCGAGAATGGCGTTATACATGTTCACCACGAGGACATTGGCTCCCGGGTGTGGGCCGGTTATGGTTTGTGCCCCGCGGTAGAGTGAAAAGGTACCCGCACGGTTGGACATAGATGTGATAAGTTGTCCGTTCGCGCGCTTTGCGAGTCTTTTTCCTTCCACTGGTTCGACTTCTTCTTCTTGCGGGCGGGAAGGAAGCCAATTTGGTCTCGCAGATTCATAGTGAGGAACTGTTTCGGTTGTATTCCATGTTGTTTCTAGTTGGAATTCAGTAGTATCCCTCTTCCACCCGGCGTGGCCATTCAACTCAGCATTGATCCAGCCGTTGTCATAGTAGAAATATCCATTCTGGCATCTAGAACCTAGTTGCTCGAAGGAGGAGATCAAGTTTATTGCCGCTACAACATTGCCCGAACCGCTTCCGCGAATCTTAGCAGTGCATGAACCCCAAGACTGAGTGATGACGTTTGGAGGGATCCAGGCGTTATCGTCAGTTCCGGTTTGAAGCAGAATGAGTCCAGAGGCGGCGACCATGCAGTCTTTATGGAATTTCCCGGATTTATCTGACCAGCAGCCGTAGGTTGTACCGGCGAGGGCTGGAGCGACTAGGAGAAGAAAAGAAGAAAGAAGGATAGAGGAATGCATGATTGATGGACGTTGTAGTACTAGTAATAGTGCTTGAACTTTGAGGATAGCGGATTGATTGTGTGGTGGATGGGCTTGGATATGTCGACTTTAATGCTTCCGAGGCGCCTTATATACAGATTGGAAAATACGATTCAAGGGTTGAGAGAGGAATATTCTTTTCAAGATAGTAGGCGTAACATGATGCCACTCGACCTCTCTACGAATTAAACTTCAACGTCCCCCATCTGAGACTTTTCCGGTGATCAAACCAAAACAGGCGATATTGAAGGGATTTGTTCGTGTTCATTTTGTTGTATTCTGTAAACCATGCTTGAGGCCTACCATGATACCAGGGATTCGAGTTTACTGATCAATTTACATTTTCATGAATTCAAAGGTTTTAACGTTTTATTAGAACTCGTTGAAAATGTCGTGTCATGACTTTTCTCGAAAACGCGGCTAAGCTAATGATATAAAAAGCTTGTTCCCCGCGGCGCGGTCCGGCTGCAACGTCGAATTGCGACGGAAACCAGGTACCCGACCCGACAGGGGTCAAAATTTTTGATGAGTGAACAACAAAGGCCCAGGCATCGGTTTCGGAATTTCTTCGATGTCAGAACTTTATATATTTATAATGCACCCGGGCGGGGGTATTTCTTTGTAAACCTAGAAGTTAGTGTTCCGACGACAAGGAAAAGGCTTGGGTCCACCAAAGTTTTTGTGGTACAGCAGCACGTGTTACCGAATATATGGATGGAAGGCTAGGGCAAATGAGCGCCCAATTGACAATTGCGAACAGGGGCGCATGAGAAGGGGCTGAAATATAGAATAATCAATTGACGAGCGTGGGGGGAATAGATCGACACTCCGGTCAAATGGGTCTTGGAGAACTTCTCCCACGTTTCTTCAACGGGATCCAGGGTCAAGGTCATCCTTGTCTGTTGAGCCATGAGCTCAGCTACCCATTTCGAACGCTCTGCCTCTGATCTATCTTCGGAAAAATTGTGGGGTTTCCTCCGTGTCAACGTATTGAGAGGAACTTCGAGTCTATGGGCGTTAGGCTACAGCGCTCTAGTAAAAGAAGACATAGTAAAGAAAATTCGATGCATCCGTTAACGATTGCCGTGGTTGACAATGAACTTCTTTTTTAATTTTTGCAATATTGATACTACGGCAGAGAAACAACACCAGGCACGATTTAAAGGCGATTTTGTCTATATTCTGGTTTGCAACTTTATCACAACGACTGCGGGAGTCTTTCAGCTGCGCCTCGACGGCCGATCAATCAACGTTGTAAGGTATATCTTGGGTTAACTCTTCGGGAGGATCTAAGTCGGAGACACTATTCTGGCCGAGGTTGTCGAAGAGTTATAGCGGGTATGATTCTTATTATGTAATCCATAGGTGTTTCAGTGATTTTGAAATCATTCGAAGAGGATGGAGAGTGTATCTGTTGTATACGTTATAGTTGTAATTGAGCTAGTCTGAAATGTCTATATAACCGCCCATTGCTACGGTCGGGCGACGTTCTTTATAAACCTTTAGTTAAAACCGATAAGACCCAGTCCTCAAAAAGAGCTAGAGAATCACGAAATGGGGTTTTGGAAACTCTTCTGCTAAGTATACATCTCATCAGTCCTGTAACCAACATCTCATCTATATGCAAGCGGAAGAAGAATGTAGTGTGTTGTTTTTGTGGTTGCCCAGCCGGCAAAAGCGGTGTTTATGTACGCATCTCCTATTCAGGCAATTCTGACCTCCTTCCCTCGCCCAATCGCCATCGACAAGCCTCAAAATCCTCTCCGGCCAGTCGGCCTCTCCAGTCGTTTCCGTTGGTTGTTCTCCTCGTAGTTCGCGGTTCGCCTTCATTCATAATCTCCAACAGTACATCGGTATAATATATGGGATCTGATCGCGGTAAATCGTTTCTATATCAGGGGATCCATCGACGTTACATTCGCTGATTATATCATGATCGTGGCATTGTTTCTATTCTTGTAGACACTCGACACGACTCTTCTTTTTTTTCTTTCCTCTTTCCCGTTCGAGTCATAATTTTTTAATCAATCCTCTTTGCATCGCGATATTCTTTCGTAGATACATTGCATACACTCTTCCATTACTCTACGCTACACCACAATATAAACAAATATTATTAGAATACTAATCCCCCTCTCCACCACAAACCCCTCATCGCAACCGGGAGACAGAGAGAGAATTGTAAAGAATGAATTAAATGTCTTCCGCATACCGCCACGAATATCTCGAACCACCCCACGCCCGCCGTCCATTCCTTCACACAGACGTCGACTCCTCATCCAACACTGCGCTCTCTACCACCGCTGTAGGCTCCTCGCCAGAGGGTACAATCTATAACACCTCATCCGATCAACTTATCGGACAAGGAGGACACAGACTCCCACCTCCTCAACGGGCTGTTGAAATCCCGCCCGGTGAGATCGATTTAATCCCGCCTCTGAGGACGGGCGCGTATTCTGTTACACCTGATAGTGAACGGTCTGTTGGTGCTGGTGGGGCTACCGGGGGTGGAGCAGGTGCTTTTGGATCAACATCGCAAGAGGGAACTGAAGAAAGAGAGTCAGAGGGAGCAGAGGTCGACGAGAAGGCTAGTTTATTTACACGGTTTACACGGCGCTGGAGGAATCCTGTGCTGGTGGGGATTTTGATCATGTTGCTTATTGCGCTGATATTGGGGCTGGCGATCGGATTGACGAGAGCGCAGTCGAAGGGAGCGAATAACAAGATTTTGGTGAAGAGTCGGCCGTATTATCCGTCGCCGAGGGGAGGATGGGTGCCGTCGTGGCAGGAGGCTTATGAACAGGCCGCAAAGTTGGTAAGGGACATGGAGGTCCCCGAGAAGGTGAATTTGACTACAGGTGTGGGCTGGAGTATGGTATGTTACTTTTTACCACCTATAAACTTCACAATGCTCTTTACTGATAGTTACAATAGGGCCCCTGCGTCGGTAACACCGGGTCGACTAAACGCATTGGCAGTCTCTGCCTCCAAGATGGCCCAGCCGGTATCCGTTTCGCAGACGACATCACCGCCTTCCCAGCCGGCGTTACTGTTGCAGCCACCTGGTCGAAATACCACATGTACGCCCGTGGTAAAGCGCTCGGCGCCGAAGCCCGCGCAAAAGGCGTAAATATTATATTAGGACCTTGTCTCGGCCCACTCGGACGATTCCCCGTTGGCGGCAGAAACTGGGAAGGCTTCGGCTCTGATCCTTATCTACAGGGTGTCGCTTCAGGGATTACTGTCGAGGCGATACAAAGTGAAGGCGTCATTGCAACTGCAAAACATTATATTGGAAACGAACAAGAGAGATTCCGGCAAGTTCCTGAAGCGCACGGACAGGGATGGCCGAATGTTACGGAAGCGCTGAGTTCAAACATTGGAGATAGGACACTGCACGAGCTATACCTCTGGCCGTTTGCAGAGGCGGTTCATGCAGGAGTCGGCGCTATTATGTGTTCCTATAACCAGGTTAATAACTCGTACGCTTGCCAAAACAGCTACTTGCTCAATGGTGTGCTGAAGGATGAACTTGGGTTCCAAGGGTTTGTAATGAGCGATTGGTTAGCGCACCATAGTGGAGTCGCAAGCGCTTTGGCAGGTATGGACATGAGTATGCCCGGTGATGCTAAAGCGTTTTTGGATGGTGAAACATACTGGGGCAGCTTCCTTACCGAATCCGTTGTCAACAAGACGCTTCCGATCGAACGACTAGACGATATGGCGTTAAGAATTGTAGCGACATGGATTAAAATGGGACAGCACAAAGACTTTCCTGAAGTTTCTTTCTCGAGTTGGACGAAACTACGAGATGGATTCGTTTACCAAGGAACATTTGGAGGACCTATGGATATTGTCAACGACTTTGTGGATGTCAGGCAGAATCACTCGGTT
Source organism: Arthrobotrys sinensis (assembly GCA_036971225.1). NCBI lineage: Eukaryota > Fungi > Ascomycota > Orbiliomycetes > Orbiliales > Orbiliaceae > Arthrobotrys > Arthrobotrys sinensis. Next base: position 407,173 of record JAJTTV010000009.1, on the reverse strand, counting down.
ATCGCGCAAGAGATCGCAGCGGAAGGGATTGTCCTTTTGAAGAATTTTAATAATTCAGCGCTCCCTTTGAACGATAAAAAGCTACCCAGGGCGATTATGATTTTTGGTTCTGACGCTGGGCCAAGTCCGAACGGTCCAAATGGATGCATCGATCGCGGGTGTAACCAGGGAACTTTGGGACAAGGATGGGGTTCTGGATCTGTCGATTACGGATACCAAATTACGCCACTTGAAGCCATCCAGGCACGTCTGCTAGGCCGACGAGGAAAGAAACCAATTATTGAATATTCACTTGACGACTTCGATCTTGGTCGAGCCTCGAGGCTTGCAGAGACACCCGGGGCGAAGTGCTTTGTCTTTGTATCCGCGGATTCTGGAGAAGCATACATTTCCTCGGAAGGAAACTTGGGTGACCGAAACGATCTCAACCTCTGGCACGGTGGCGATGATTTGATCAAAACAGTGGCCGCCAAATGCAATGACACCGTAGTCATTGTCCATAGCGTTGGCGCCGTCGTCATGGAACAATGGATCGATAACCCAAATGTCACTGCAGTTCTCATGGCTCACCTCCCAGCCTCCGAATCCGGCTCTTCGCTCGTCAACGTCCTCTGGGGCGATGTTCCGCCATCTGGCCATCTTCCTTACACCATTGGTAAATCCCTCGAAGACTACGGCCCCCACGGCGATATTCTCCGTCAACCGAACGGCCCTATCCCGCAAGACGACTTTGTAGACGGACTTGATATCGACTACCGCTACTTCGACGCAAACGGTATCGAGCCACGTTTTGAATTCGGCTTCGGACTAAGCTATACCGAATTCGAATACGGCAACCTCACAATTCAAAAGGTATATCAAGGGAATATATCATCTGAATTACCGCCTCCACCGGATAGACTCCCCGTTCCGAGAATGGATACCAAAGTGCCCCGTCCTCAGGATGTTATGTTTCCGGAAGGGTTTAATCGATTGAGGAATTATCACTATCCATGGTTAACACGTAGCCAGGCATCGACCGTGGAAGCGATGTTGAATTCTGAGAATAAAACCGAGTATCCCTACCCGGAAGGATGGAACGCAGATCCTAGACCTAACCCACCACCGGGAGGCGGGGGTGAAGGTGGGCATCCGGCGCTATTCGATGTCTTGTTCCACGTTGATATCGATGTTAAGAATATTGGGAATAAACCGGGGAAGACGGTGCCCCAGTTGTACGTTACATTCCCGGATGGGGTGGGAGTTTATACGCCCTTTAGACAGCTTAGAGGGTTTGAAAAGGTTGGTGTGGGTCCAGGGGAGAGTGTGACGGTTGGGTTTGATATCAGGAGGAAGGATTTGAGTGTTTGGGATGACATTAGTGGGAAAGGGTGGTATATTCCTACTGTTAAGGGAAGAGCCGTCGGGGAGGGGTATACTATTTGGGTAGGACAGAGTAGCAGAAGAGGAGGAGTCGAGGGCAAGACAACAGAGTAAGAGGGATGTGAATGGGTGGCCTTTTTCTTGTAGATACTTTTTCTTTTCTTCTTTTTTCTTCCTCTTCTTCCATGGACATGAGTTTCAGCGTCCGGGGCCTTTCTTGTAATGATTACTTGTGATGGTTATAGTTCTACCCTCTTCGTGTCTTTGGGTAGGGCTTTGTGGATATTGGTATTAGGGTATTTTTTCATGTAATGATTAATGGTATTGACGGCATCGGGAGCTGATGGGTTTATCATACTTTAAACAGACTAATCGAAGGGCGAAATCTACATTTCACCAGTTACTTTTTGATATTATGTCTACGATTATAAAGAAGCTGCCACTATCCATGGGCCATTAATAAAATGTATTAAGTTGCGGGGTTACTTACATCAGTGGTGAAAAAGGGGATGAGGGGGTAAGTATGTGTGATCGGTAGGACATACGTTCTCTTTATCGAGTAAGAAACGGGGAGAAGGGCCCAGGAAACGTGAAAGTATTGACAAATAAAAACCATAATCCTAAACGCCATGAGAGTAAAAGAAACCTTTGCGGCAGATGCACGCTATGCAGGATGGGGTATCATGGCGTTCATAAAAGCAAGACAGAGAGGAAGAAGAGGAAGAAAAAGGTCGTCCATCGTGACGATATCGTGAAAGGTGAGGAGATCCATCAGCGAAATCTTGGTCGTTTGTGCCTTTCTTCGGGGTCTTTGGGGTCTTCGATGACAGGCGGATCATATGGAACCTCTTTGTAGAGCGGCTCTCCCCAGCTATGACGCAGGGGCTCGCCATTCAAGAGTTTGAACCCCAGCGATTCTCCGCGGTCAAACTCAAAGTGATCAATCTTGATGGCCGCGTCGACAGTCTGATAGTGGGTATCAATAATCTGCATGATTCTCGGGTCGTAGAATCGGCTCAGGACGACTCCCGTGTTAACGGTACCCACGAGCGGCTTGCCTTCGGCATCAGCGCCAGCGATCCACTTGCCGTAGTCTGTGCCAGCCTTTTGCAAGTAAGATGGGGTTTGGAAAGGGATCGTTTCCAGGGGGCGAGTCTGTTCAGTAGAGAGGAGATGACCGGTGAAGTAAAGGGTGATGAATCTGAGGGCGCCGGGTAGCTCTTCTTCTTCTTCGCTTACACCTATGGCAAGCCTGTTGACGACCATAAGGCCGTGGGAAGCTGGATCCCAGACGGAGATGTTTGGTGGTGGGTTCTTCTTGGGAACTCGAATCACGTCTCCAGGCCAAATCTTCTCAGGGCCGAAGAACGCACCCTCGATTTCGTGAGTGACTTTAGCCTGTTATTTTCGTAACCACTCTTTAGTATATTGAAACAATGAATCTAACGAATCGAGGACGGGGGTAGGGTTCGCATACACCGTCGTAAGCCGGAGCGACGTTCAGGCGGTCAGATACGGCGACAGATGTAGAGGCTCTCAAGGCAGCCTCGACCGAAACATGGTCGATGACAACCCCACGGGATTCATCTGCGATTGGAGTCTTGACCCAGGGAAGAACGTACTTCAGGTTGAAGTCCTTGACGTAGTGGTCTGTACCACACTTCTGAACTCGATAATGAGTTCGAGTCGGCTCATCGTCCATGAACGCCTCGGCATAGTCCTCGATACTGAGGGAAGCTGGAGTACCGACAACGGTAGCTGCGAACCACCTGCCACCAGCGCCAAAGATCCCATGAGGGTCGGAAGGGTCGGAGAGCTTGAGAGGAGCATCGAGCTCCCCGGAGTCAGTGGGCTTTCGAGGCGCCTCAAAAACCCAGACAATCTCCAACTGGCGGAACCTCCAGGCGCCGTCTTCGGAGTCGCGAGCACGCTCCTGCAGGCTACGAAGGTGGTTAGCCTTGGCCTGGAGGATCTTCTGCTTGTCGGGGACGCGGATGATGTATTGTGGTTCGGACGACATTGTTTGCAGCGGTCTTGATTTCTTGGCGCAATGCTGGCAGGTGCAGGTGTAGAGGGGGTCGTGGGGGATGGTGATGTTTCTGGGGTGACCACTGGAACAAGGAGAGATTGAGGTTGTTTGTTAGTGACAGAGTCGAACATGCATCACCCCCCATTGATATTTAATAATAGTTGCCAGGTCAATACACAGACCAGAACCGTCGACGGCAACCCGTCGTCGGGCGGTCATGAATCCAACCAAAGCTTTAAACCACGGAGCACACCACACAGGGCAAATGCAAAGGAAGAGGTTTCATTCATACCTCAAAGAACCCCCGTTCTGGCGCAACAGCCCAACCAAGTGCGGCAAGAACTCCTTTGGTGATCGGTATCTGCTACCAGACTGGTGGCCATACAGATATGAGTCCTGACGCTCGATGACAAGCTTTCCCTTGTCATCGACGGTGCCCTTCTGGTGCGTGAAGATCGCAAAGCCTGCAGGGAGGTCCTCGATCATCCAGTCGTCTAAAGTTCGTCATTATATTAGCCGGTATCTTTATTGGGCCCGATTACATTACAGTTGGTGCATCTTCAAAATCGATTACGATACGAGCAATGAGGTCACCTTACCGGTTCCTCGAAACCCCAGATCTCCGGCAATCAAGTCTCCGAGCTTAGCTCTGTAGACATTAACTGCCGCCAACTCATCTCGAACATACCATTCGACTTTTTCGCCCGGCTTTAGTGATTTTTGGGAATCCCTCAGATTGCTTGGGAAACCGTCGGACGACGTTGCAAGCGTTGGGAGGTGAAATCGCAGAACTCGCCGAGTCTTTCCTCCAAGGAAACCAACAGCTCCCCCGGAGCTAAACACAGGAGGTGCCTCCATCGTCGTTAACAAAGTCACTGGGCTTTAGCGGTCTTCATGAAACGTTGGAGGCGTGGTGAGGGCGTAATTGGAGGTTGGAAGGGACGTCAAGATGTGGTTGTTTTCTGGCACGCCGCAGCTTCATTTTACGCGAAACTCAAGATACCCTAAAACGCTGAGGCACGTGCACACGCACTAGCCACGCACAGCTTACATAAGGCATTCTGCTTCCAATTGCAATACTCGTTTTATATTATCAACAGATCGATATATCGCCAGAAGTTCTAGAAACGAACCTAGTCAGCTCAAGCCCTAATTATCAGGGCGGATCTAGATCAATTGAAACAAAGAAAAATCACTCTTCAAGGTACGCTCGCTAAGCTGAGTGCGGATAGCTATCGATAAAGAGCTTAAGAGCAAAGAGTTCCGGTTTTTTGGATATATGAATGCGAGGTTTAAATTCGAGGCAAAATCAATTTTAAAATACAATGGTACTACATACATCCATGTTCGAGATTGGTTCCGTAAACCAGACGAGTGACCATCCAGAACCTCAATGAAACGAGCCGCAAGAAGTTAAGCTAACCTCGACATGAATACCAAAATTCAACTTCAAATAACAAAAGTCCAAAATACATAATAGTCAAGTCAACATGAGACTACAGAATGGAACTGAACTTTTTCTCGCACCAAAAATCAAATGCACAGTGAAAAACATCAAAAGACAAATTCCAAAGTTGATAAAATCAAAAAATCATGTTCTCCTGCGTATAACCTTAGCCACCCCCTTGTCCGCATCTACTTTGCTATCAGGGTCTTTATTGGTATCTTGGGATTCAATATCTCTTTTTTTGTAGATGCCGCCGCCGCTCCCACCTCCATGATAATACCCACTGCCGGGACCGAATCCACTGAATGCTGCACCACCCCCACCACCCCCACTACTCCCACCTCGTCCGCCACGCCCGCCTCGCCCACCACCCCAACCACGCTCATTCTGATAGTTTGCCATCTGCTGCACTGGATCGAAATAAAGGTCTTCTTCATCCTCCTCTACTTGAGGTGGGGTAATATTTGGGCCTCTGCCAACATGTACGCCCTGGAGCTGCGGCGGTCCGCCCAGGTTAAGAATAGCTCCATCAGGAGGTAAAACATAGTAAGGATTAGGACGAAGCGACCGCATTCCCGGCTGCGCAAGCCAACCAGGCAGTACCCATTCGAAACCTTCATTCTCGGGATGATCTCGAATAAATGGAGGTATTTGATTCAGCGCAGCCTGAAAAGTAAAAACATTTTCCCCCCTGTTCCTCATCTCGTCTGTCGGTTCCCTCTGGATGAGCCTTACGAGACAGTTACACCCTAGAGAAGTAATTATGATGGAAACATGTTAGGTACCATTCCCGGAAATCGTTTTGATATGAGCGAGGAGAAGATCAAATTGACCGGCTCCTGAAAATAGGATTTTAGCACTCGGAGTTCTCTTACCCCATAAAACTTGACATTTAGCTATAACGTCCTGACTTTTACAGAATTTACCTGTCGGATCGGCATTTACTTCCATGCCCCGCTCTGGATGGCACGTACATTCTTTGCAGCGGGCCTGGAAAAACGAGATCCTGTTCATTAACTGTGTGCGTACCGGTTTGCGACCCAGTTGCCGACCATTTTCTTTGGCTTTTCTTAATGTCCCAAGCAGTCTCTCCCAGTCCAATTTTTCAATTCTATAATCGGCCAAAGGGTCTTGAACTATTGTCGTCCGGTCCATAAGCGGTTGGAGAGTTTGATCGAGCATTATGACTGGTCGCGTGCATTCTATCCTAGGTCCGGCATCGTAGAAAAATGAGGTCTCAATGATTCTTTTATCAGCTTCGGATATGTGGAGACTGATAGGGAGGGCTGTGGATGTAGATGTTGGCGTATCGATGGGCTTGATTGCAGTAGCAGTGGCGGAATAGGTAGTACCTATACTAAGACTTAGGGTAATGTTATCATGAGTAATATTTGCTGGATTGGCTATATCTAGGCTATTTGATGTGACCGGCGAGGGGCTGCCGACACCGAGAAGAGTTAAAAGAACGAGAAGAGTAAAAAGAGTTGTAATAAAATTTCGAGATGAGTTCGGTCCCGAGGAAGGATAGGTTTTTAGGGTACAGCTATAACTAAAGAAAGACATTTCGAAGGGTCCTATGATAGGCCTAAGTTAGACTAAGGAAGAGTAGAACCTCTACTGGTTCTACACCCTATGTTATAATGATTGAGGATTGCTTAGGCCAATATAGGGGATGATTTGAATTAAACGTAACGTACGACGGGGTCTATTTATGCACTTTCGTATAGCCCAAGAACTGTGTCCCTCGGTTTTCCAATATATGGCCATACAGGTGGAACTACGACCAACACTACACTACGTTTTAAACGTTTTGTATACAACCCCTGCATCTTACAAACGATTATATCGAGCGTACAAATATCAGATTGGTCAGTGTTGATAATAATTCGCTGTAGACGTTTATGGCGAGGCCGCGAGGCTAGCCGCTGCCGTAGCTCCGCCTTCCATGTTGGCCATCACAAGCTACTGACTTGCTCAGGACTACTTCGGATCTATAAATCTAGAGTTGGTATATATACATATATGTTATGGGGGTTATTTCTCCGTGCCAAACAACTTGAATTTGAACCCCTTTGCCCTCAGCTCCACGGAATATAAATGCGAGATCCCAGTTTAACCATTACTGAGTTTCCAAATATTTCAAGGCTAGAATATAATACTACCGACTGAAAGTAGTAGTATCCTAGGATCCTGTAAACAGTATGGGTTTATTCTCGGGTCAAGATAACAGTTCCGGGTCTGCCCCAGATACCTAGATCAGTCAAAAGATGGTTACCATGTCCAGAAATCTTGACAGTATTTTATAAGCTGCATGCACAATCGAGACCACGATCTCAAAGATAGCCCATGAAACACCAACCTTTATGCATTGTTGTGGAATGGCTCTTAAATACTAGTGAATAATAATAATATCGTTGTGGAGCTGGTAAGTTGCCGGCACTGTTGGGCAACTTAGTTTTATCATATCTACATAGCCACTGCACTGCGCCGAAGCGAGCTGTGTTGTGAATCCAAATTGCAACAACTTGATATATCGATAGCAATGCCACCAACCTCAAAGCTTTGCCGGGACTATTTTGATCTGAGTCTAAAACCTATATTCACACATACTGGGATCGATCTACCATTTCCAATTTTCAAAAATAACAAGACACGACGTTTGTGGTAAAGCATCCGCAGCTAGGGGGCATAGGTGCAGATGCAGCGCTACCAACAACGCTGTGTCCATAGCTATGCATTAATTGTAAATGTTCGACGGTGCAAGGCTCATATGATCATGTGAATTTATGACATAGCCTCCTGCTATGTTGTAGTTTTGCACGACGCGGCGCCTATATCGATATATCCATCCGTGTGATGTGATCGATCAGAAGCACGACAATTGATGTAAGGGCTGTCTCGCGTTGCAAGTGGTTTCAGGATATCAAGTGCGTGGGTCAGCTATGTATACGTGTTCGTTGTTATCTGCTCAAAGCTTCAACTGGATCTGGTCTCGTTGGACTGGATCCTATGACTTGATACTAGACGGGTGGTGTTGTTCCCCAGGTGCCAACCAACTGGAGACCTCGAGGAGGGTCTACTCGATTACAATCAATTGACCCGCTTAGCTATTTCCAACGTCCTCGCGTAAAATAGCGAGTGGCCTACGTCGAAAAAACCAAAACCCTTGTCGGAGACATAAATTTATAATAGCTATCTACAACAGCTCAAAATTCATCAAAATGAGTGTCATAGATAACTATGCTCATTAAATTTCCGCAAAAACAACAGACAAATCGGGGTAATCCACTTATAACTCCAGGGTAAAGTTAGATCCGCTCTCAGGTATTATATTTTCTAACTTAGTACTATAGTATTCAGTAGAAACCTTCCACCCGGAATCGCCTTCTGAATACCATTCAGGCTTCCCTCCCGTGCCTTCGACAAAAGCATGCCGAGGTATCCCCTCGCCGTATTAATCGCCCGGCGAGAGCATGTCTGATAATAATTACAGAGGTCTAGGTGCGTCTCGACTAGTTGAAAATACCACAAGGCATTCAAATCCTGATAAATCATGATATCAATGATCAATATCTGACAAAGTAAAATTTATACGGACAAAGGTATCCAGAATCTCAGGCCTTATATTTCCGTAACAGATTTATTGAAGGCCTAGAACTATAGCAAGAACACCTAACATATGCAACCTTGAACCGAATGAACTGAATATAAACGTAAATTACCTTACTGCTGGCTTGCAAATACGGGGCGAAGGGACGAGATAGCCTCAAACCCAAGCGTTGAGAATCCAAAGGCACAACCCTGAGAACATGCGAACGCAAGGCGTTAATGCACTGGTGGGTAGTCCGTGCAACGATGCCTTTTGAGTACGTTTATCTAGACCCGAGTATCCTTCTAATGACAAATATAACCTTTGAACAGAGCACTACGGGAGCCGCCAGCTCTACCCCTATTACTGTAGCAAATCACTGATGGCGGCGAGGATGGGACTCCGTCTCCTTGAATCCTACAAGATAAAACACTATGTGGCTACATATTGGGCATATGGTCGTGATATATCGATATGAGGTCATGTCTTGCTTCCCAAAGGTACCCGAGGCATGAATTCCGATTGAACACAGGCCTATAAGGCCTTTCAAATAATCAAATCATACGATCTTGAAACCTGGTCTCGGAAAAATCCTTCAAGTTATATTCGTCCATGGCGTAATTAAGATCACAAGAAGTGAGTCAATGTTTATCAGCCTCTTGTCTATCACTCAGGTCCTTCGAATCCCGTCGGAAATAATAATACCTGTCGACACGGGCTCTTTTATTATTCAGTGGATTCTTTGAGGTTGAAGGTTCTAGACTCATGGTTATCCGTTTCCGCGGTTTAAGAATTATCAAATCACCAGTGCAGACGGTTCGATCCAACGGTCCAAGCGAGGTCAGGCGGTAAACTATTCTACATAACTTCTAATCCAAATCTGGTTTTAGGATCGTGTTGACATAGGCGTCTAGATAAAGGGATTGGTCAGTCTGGATAGCCTCGCCGAGGAAAGCTTTACGAGGTATTGCTTGTTTGGCTTAGGGATGGGGGGCTCTTAGGAGGCTCATTCGTTCGAACTCTCATTCTTTTACTCTATTCAAGTTTGTCCTCGACTACACCGTTTGCAGGACGCAACCCCTGGAAGGGAGCCTAGATACCGGTATTTGAATAACGAGATCAAGCAGTCAGGGAGCATCGGTCATTTATTAACAATAAAGTTATTGCTAGAACAGAGGCCTCATGGGACATATTGACCACAGTATGCGTAAAAAAAAACAAAACCTCAAAACTACCCTGATCTAGAACTGTTATTCACACTCTATCAGTATTAGCTTCAAATTGTCCCGCAGTCGCTGGCATCGGAGCTTGTCCGGACCCGACAGTCTGGTATTCAAATCGAATCGAGATGCCCCCGTTCATCCCGCTCTCGAGATCTCCCGCAGGACCAAGCCTGCAAGATAGGAATGATAAAACACCAGGTAATATATCATAAACTCCGAGAAAGCAAGCCACCTATCACATCACCTGCATGTGCATAATCGATAGCGAACCGAGCGAACTTAGACCAAATGCAGCATTTGAACAAGAATCCTGCAAAATTCCTTAGTCCAGGCCCGTCTCTCTATCTAGCACCGTACAATCATATGACAAACTAACAACTCTCATCTCATCGCGGAAGCAAAAAGGGCACTATGACAAAATGCAACAGCTCAAATATTCGCCCGAAAGCCTCCTAACCAATCATTCCAAACGTCCATTGTGGCGTTTGTCTACAATGTCTTAGACCTTCCCTCGCTTCGGTTACATAGCCATAGTCATGGCCCATATGCAGTGTGTGATCATGCATTGTACGTCTCCCGGGAATTTGAACAAGCCATGGCGCTCAGGCCATGGTGTCTACAGACCACGCCGATTGGGATTTAGTCGACTCAGGACGAGTTCACCTCGGTACATCATGTGCAAGTCTCCCAACAGATAGTGTGATGTAAGGGATTGTTTCGATTACTTGGTGTCTTTAGAGCATACGAATATGATATGACAAATATTTGGGCAAGAAATTTCTCGGGTGTGCAAATTTAGAGGCTCTGCCAATGGGCCAATCACATTCCGTATACTTGAGGAGGGCCTGGTGAGACAGTTATAGAAACACTCTAGCTAGCAGAAAAGTTGAGAGAAAAGTTGGAGGTCTGTTTATATCGGCGAAACATTCTAGTTTAAAAAAGTTGGGGGTATACGAGGGGGCAATTGGACTTCGTTGGATTTTAAGCGTTGTGGGAGGTCGAGGATCTTCTTGTCGACACTCCAGAGCACAGCGCTTATGATGCTCGGCCCCCAATATAAACGCACAGCTACACAGATGGAGCTGGAAGCTTCAAACATGGTCTGGCTCAGGGTTTTCTTCGCAATTGAGGCGTTTCGGATTTAAAGATTTTCACAAGACCGACAGTTCCTTGATTTCTGTATACTTGGCGAACGAATGGGCGTGATTCCTGGGCAATTGCGTAGATGATGTTTCAGCAGAAACATTAGTTGCAACCATGGCCGGAACGTTGTTCGATCGCGTGCAGATGCTGTGAATCGTGGTATCGGAGAAATTAATACAAGGCTGATGCTTTCTTAGCTTACCAGAAGCTTTAGCTCTACAGCTGGTTTTGTTAGGGCAGTTACGTAGTAGGTTGGTTTTTCCGAGGTCGATGTGGTTCTCTGACAGACACTAACGCTAACGGTCTCGATCATATAACACTTCGCAAACCAAAAGCTGAAATGTAGGTAAGAAGTACCTTTGTAGCATGTCTCTAACGTCGACGAGCTCCCCCCCTAGCTGTCTCTGTCACGAAAACGTCAAGAAACGATATCGAATTTAACTAAAAGAGGAAGTGTAAGCTTTTCTCTGCGGGAACAGAAAGAGGGCTGATGAAAGGTTGCGAAAAGGTTTTTCGGATGCAGCTTCGTTGCATATGAAGAATAGCCCAGTTCAAGCTTCTCATTGGCCCGCACCGTTGCGTATCTTCATTCCTTACGGGATGGAGGGGTTCGATGAAGATGCATGCCCCGGAAAAAGCAAGGTTTTACAGACCTTCCAGTCATGATGTAGGTATTTTCTTCTTTCTTGAACAAAGGACGACAACGAAGACGCGATGTCGAGGATGCTAGTTGTTGTTTGATACAAAGTAGCCCAGCCATCGACTTTTTAATCGCGCGTTCGTAACATGGATCCGTCTATTTTTGTAAGAAGCGAACCCGTCGCCTGAGGGCCAATGCATGGGCTTTGGGTTCGCGGTCAGGGTAAACCGATTCGTTCCCAGACTTTTGCACCGAAAGAAACAGATGTCACAATTCAGGGACGGGGACTTTGAACGGCCAACGAGAGGGGACCAGATATTTTCAGGAACGAGCTGTGAGTGGTCCGCGAAGAACGCTCGGGTGGCCAAGGGGTGAGTGGCGGGCCACAATTGAGATCTGTGAATCTTTATTTTTCGATTTTCTAGAGAGATTCTATGAGGGGTACATGGAGCTGTGCTCCTGTGCATATTCGGCACATGGGAAGCCATTGCATCGAACATCTGGTGAATTGGCCGACAATTGGCTGAGTGGACACCACGACACCATCTCGTCTGCGACAAGGGCAGGTAATCCTGGGGAGCTAATGTAAGTATGTGTTGTCAGACCAGATTGTGGGGTTCTTTCCACTTCCTTTCGTCTGGTCTCTCTTCTCATCTCTCGAGATGATGGGAGCAATGTGGTAATGTAATATTGCTTGATGAGCAGAGGCGGTTGGGGGGTTTGGAGCTGGGCCCAATGACATCCAGTGACCTCTACCAACCCTGCTTCAGGATCTCAACGATATCCTCCACAGGCTACCTCCATCCGGTCAAAGTTATCCATTGTTGGCTCCCGATATTATTTATTTTGATTCCTGTTATATAGCAATCACGTTACATGGAGGTACGACGCACCTTACCTTCGGGCTTCGAACCCGTTTCGCAAAAGAGCAAAAACAAAGTATTGAATGGGCCACAGCACAGCTAGACCAGTTCGTGACGGCGGGGGCTGGTGATGCATCTAGGTCATATCCGGTTGGCAAGCAGGACGCACCTCAGACTCGCATGCAGGCCTTCGAGGTCAAGTTCATTCATTCAGTCTTTCCCATTGCCCGTTTTGCTGCTGCGATGAGAAACACCAGGTGCTATTTCCGGACAAGCCGATCCCTACATCATGCTGCTGCATAATCTTTAAAAGCAGCGTGACATCTTTCTTCTTTCTCTTCTTCTACACCATGCGTTCGTTGCCTTTTGGACATTTTCAGTCTGATCTTACCTTCTGCTTGCTGGTCTAACAAATTTATCTTGCCCTTGTCTGTTGCATTATTGCTCGTCAACACAAGTTATATAACCTACCGACCACTGACCACCCGCAGCACCTTCGTTAACATCGCGACCTCGAATATTTCAATTACTTAGTATCGTACTTTCGTTCTACCAAAATTATATTACATAACCATCACTATATTACATCTTGTAAACAATGTCTACGGCCACCGTTCTGAACCATCGAGTCGGTCACCGCAAACAAAGCTCTGCCCAGGCAAATTCAATATCAAATCTTCCCGTCGAGACTATTCTCGATATTCTGGCCAATGCGACTTCCTTTCACGCCCTCCGGACTTTGGTCCAGCTTTCATCCCATAACAATAAGGTCATGCAGGTGTTCATGCTCAACAAGGACTATATCTATGCTTCAATTGCAAAACGTCAGTTCACACCTCTAGATGATGCTCTCGCCGCAGCGTCAATGGCATCATTGGCGGCTCCTGCCAATGAACTGGACGAACTGGATGATCCCACAGCTCCATTAACACTTCTCTCAGACCGGGAAGGGAACAATAAGTCTCTTCGTGTTAGAGACAAGGGCCCAGAAGGCTTAGAGGAACGGATCCAAAAGCTCCTTGTTAACGACATGGTTGCCACGGAACTAGAAACACTCTTTGAACAACGACTCCATGGATCCGGATACAAACTCTCGGGCACTGAGAGGGCAGCGTTTAGACAGTCACTCTACCGGATCTGGGCTTTTACCGCTGGTGTACCCCGTTTTGCCACCCGTTGCGTCTTTGATCCTGAGGAAGTCAAACGACAATACTGGGAAGTTAGGTTCTTGTCGAGATATTCCGCAAGAGATGTCTGCGAAATTGGAAAGGTTTATTCGTTCCTTGTGGGCTTGGTGATTGAGATCTGTAGGCGATGCCGTCATCAGGAATTCTTCGAACCCGGAAACGATAATGACGAAGAATACCTATCTGGTTAGTCAACCGACCTCACGCCCTTCCCCTTTCTTAAATATGCTAACAGTCTTTACCCACAGATGTCATTGGATATCATATCTCCAAAGGCCCTGATGCAGTCTTGGAACTATATAAATTAGCCTCCTCTGAAGCAAATCCTGCGAAGGTATCCCGCAGACTCGCATGGGGTGCTGTCGGCTACCAGCGATTCCTCATCGGCGACCTCGAGTACGTTTGGTACAACAAATACGGCGGCCTTAACTTCCGCCAAAAGAGTTTCCGCCAGAACTCCAGGGACGCCATCTGTTCCTGAAAATCCCGGAGTCCGACTGTGCGTATCGTCAGCGCACTCACACTACCATGATGAAGTCTCATCCCTGCACATCATTACGGTTTGAAAGCCTGTTTTCCATACCGTCATACTTATTTACGAAATTCTCTGTTTTCGTTCATAGCGATTTGGTCTGATCTTCTAGCAAGCGAGCGAGCGAGTTCTGTTTCTTTCTTTCTTTTCTGGGGCTTCAATATACTTTCCTCGGCCATCTATCTTGCGACATCTAGCGAGCGTGTGAAGCGATCCTTCCTGTTTTCTTTCCCAAAAGTGTATTACTCACGATTTCCTTAAAATTTCTGGTACAAAAGTTTCGGACTATGGAACCTGTCAACCTACGGGCACTTCAGGGCAAACACCCTTGAGAAAGCTAATGATTTAGAGACGGGAAACTCAAACTAATATCTCGAAAGAAATTTTCTCCTTGGACTACTAAGTACTGCTCCTGTGTTCAACACCTTTGTTCTGCCAATTAGCAAGCGTCCCGAGCATGCATTAATTTCTCTGAGCGATTCGAGCGAGTTCCTACCTTTTTGTTTCTCTTCTAATTCTGACGACCTCAAGTACGAATTCCTTTGGTTTCTTTTTTCGACCATCCGCAGACCTTCTATGCCTTGACGACTCGAGTTTTACCTGTATTCTATACGAGCTTACGATACCATGCAAATGTGTCTACGAAAACATGAAACATCTGAACCACCTCTTCAAAATCTCGACATCGCAGCAGCGACACATTACTTGGGCACCACAAACATAAGACATCACGTAAATATTTATAGCGAATTATGATCCGTCGGTGAATGATTCATATCCCCGTAAGCATTCCGATACCAAGAAAGTTAGGAAACCAAACGAAAACGAATAGGCAGACGGAACAAATCCGGACGTCCATCCCTAAAAGCACCAACGTTTACAACCTTCCCACTAACCAATCTAACACCGAAACTAAAGCCATGTGCCTTAGAGTAACTCACTGGCTGTGTGGCCACAGAACAACCCAGAATATCCCGAGTCCCAATATTCCCGCTGGCTCATCCTGTTCTCGGCGACGGTACCGTGAAAAACTTCCAGAGGACAGGGAAGGTGAAACTCCGTCAATATGCCCTTGCGATCGAGTGGTGGAGAGGGTCTTTTCAGAAAACTTGTGTGGAAGGCGTTGGCCTGGATGCCGAGAAGAATAAACCCAAATCCCAAGTGAGAATTCGTAACATTCCGATAACGAATGTGTTGATTTTGTTGGACTCTTTGCACACCGCTCCAGTCTTACTCTGGCGATCATTATAATTAGCTATGTTATCCTTATTTTGGATTCAGAATTCTAGAAGTAAGTGTTGAATTAAGGAGTTGGGCGAAGAGTATTAGTAAACTGAATTTATTGATTTTTTGAGAGACCAATTAAAAGCCATATTGCCTAAAAGTATAATCCGGGGTATGCTATCAGACTCAACAGTAACAGCTTCCCTACATGTTCCTAAGAAGAAGGTTCAAAACGAGAGCCTAGGCTCAAGGTAGTCGACATAGAGGGACCGTAAATATGTATAAAAAATGGTAAACAAAACTCTCGTAAAGGCGCTCAAAATCTTCCGTAATCAGTCCAGGTAACGGTACCTGCGTTCCGACATTCCACCCTTTTCTATTAATATATTATTTTTCACCTGGTCCGCTAGGAAGCTGCACTACATGGACTGGTGCTGGGCTCTCAGGCCTCATATCTGGCTTAAGAGGGTCATAAGCACTGTCAATCTCCGCAAATTGGCGATTCGGTGGTAATTCGGCGACTGGCGTTACGACATGTAATTCTGGTAACGGCCTGTCAAATCCGGTGGGAGGAGGTGGAAGTGGAGGGTCCGCATATCCTGAGTTATTTCGTCTTCTTCGGCGTACGAAGATGAAAGCGAAAACAATGAGGGCGATAAACGCAATGCTGCCGATGGATGCGCCAGCGGCTATAGCCGCTGTGTTCTTTTTGGGGCTGCCGTTGTCGGTAGGTGGGTTAGCACCAGTTCCTGTGGGTACAGAAGTGCTGGTACCAGTCGCTGTGGTGCCCCCAGATGACGTTGTAGTAGGGCCAACATATCCACGAGTGTAGGCTTGTGCAAAGACTTCCTCGAGAGCGGGATCATCCCAACTGTCCGGTGCTCGTCTATATTGTATACACGTTAGAAAAGGAAATTGGTTGATTATTGAAGCGTAATGGATAGAGCTAACCTTCTGCCCACCGTAGTTCTGACGAGCTGGGGCCTTTCATAACCTTTGGCATTTGCATCGAAATGAGACCAGCCTGGATTTACGATATCATACCAGGCGAAGGGGAAATTTGCATATTCCTCCCCAAAGCCATAGGTACTGACGACCATGTAATAGCGGTCATTTGGGCATGAGCAGGAGACATTATCTTATATCAAATTGTCAGTTATGAATCCGGATCCTCAGTAGAAAAGTTAGAGAGTAAGTGTAACTTACAAGCGCCATGAGTAGTTCGATCACCAGTAAGCCCAAAATAATACTGAACCCACTGAAATGTCGGTACTGTAAGGGCCCATACATCGTCAAGTTTAAGGAAGTCGTCCGAGATTGTGCGATGGCCACCATGTAATATAATTTCATAGGAGTCCGCAGCCTCCGTATATGAGGGAGAAACTGCACAGAAGAATTTTCGGTCGATAGGAAGGCCTTGGACATCATCGGCTGGTGTCGCGATTTGCGAATACCACTTGGCAGAAAGAATGTCATAGACCCAGACAGTTTCCATTGGCATCTGTTTTACCGGTGTCAAGGTGCCTGTGAGTAAAATACCTCAAACACACCCCGGATATACTGATAGCTGAATATTGAAAAGAACATACTGATCTTATCCTCCCACTAGTATCAATCATTTCTCCACCGATACTCACTAGTACGCCCTTCTTCCCAACCGGATACCACGACATCTGCGACCCGACTATTGGTGGCATATCTCCTGTATCTTCAACAGATATCTCACCGTTGCTCAGATTCAACTTCACGAGTTGCTTCAAATATTTTCCATTTTCATCCATCCCTCCAAGGTAGTACCCAAACCCATCAAGGGACTGCGCTGCCGCTCCATGATGTGGATTTAGATAACCCCCTTCAATTACTTCATCGGTCTTAGTCCTCACTACAAAAGTGTCGAATTCCTCATCCTGTGTATTGTACTCGTACAACGGATCCACTGGGTCGACTCCATCACCGGTTCTCCCTCCAAACTGTATGAATTGCGAGGTACCCCCTCGGGGATCTGCCCATTTATAATTAAATAATGCGCCTCCGGAAGAGGTTCCCGCGGTAGCAGGCTTCTCAATAAGCTTTAAGCGCCCGCTGTCCCAAAGTTGATCGAGTCTGTTGTTTGATGTGTTCCCAGATACAATGATATGTTGGCTAAGATCGAGGCTGTACAAGTAGGGATCTATTTGGATCAATTGGTTATTAAAAATCTCAAGCTGTTATGTTTATAATTGACATAGGCAATGATATATGTGGTGGCGGGACATACTAGGACCGTATGATCTGTCTATTGTTGAATTTGAAAAGTTCGCAAGCCTAGCCGGGAGGACTTCACCGCCGTCTATCCATAAAGTTGAGCCTAGTACCCAGATATTCGAAGGTTAATTTTCGCCTTTAACTTTTCTGTAGTTGTCGGCATCCGGTTGAATATATATGTACCAATATATGCGGTCTGGTGGTTTCTAATGAACTTGAGCCCGAAGTAGTCCTGTGGCCCAGGCCCTGCCATGTTTATCCGCTCCAAACGTCGAATGACGGTTGACGAGGAATTCTGCGACCGCGAAAACAAAAATGTTTCAAAGCTTCTGGAAGCCTGTTTCGCGTCCGAATTCTTGATTACTGATCGTGCCGCAAGCCGATTATGAGGCTCTAAAAAGCTAGAAGCGCGGTCACTAGATGGGAATTCGGAGATAGGATCCTAGAACGGGAGGCCCTTAAGTATAAAAACGCCCCCTATCGTGTCCCATTGTCAACGAATTTTTTGCTGGCTGGAAACGCCAATGTCCCGCTTTATCTTGGTTAAACGAAGGTGGGCAAGGGACAAAAGAGCGAACATGCCTCGCTCTGGTTTCCTAGTTTGGCAGGCCACAATCTCATGCGATGCATGATGTTGACCCTTTGGGCCAGTCAACGGTCGAATTTTGTGCGCCAGATGGTTGAAAATAGAGTCTTGGGGCCTTGCAGCGGCAGTTGGAAATTAAGTGGGCGTGGTAAGATTTCTTGCACCAAGAAATTTGACAGAATTCGACCAACCGCACGGGACAGATTGGGACGGGATCCTTACATAATTGAGCTAATCTAGATTAGATCTCATCCCGACGATAGTTTTGTATGTCGAATGCAGGAGATGTCGATGTCTTTATTTAAAATATTTAAAACCCTGATGTATTATCGTGGAACGCAGTATTTATACGTTGGGCGAATCATAGTTCGGCGGGTGTGATCTGTCGCGATGTTGCACAAGACGCAAATCTTGAAACCTGACATTGCTGATTATTCCACCGACGTGTATGTTCATACATAGAACATGACACAATTTGTCAAGCGTCACAACGAGAGCGAAACAGTGGCGAATCTACAACGTGCAAAGAAGTAAGAATAGGCCATTTTGGACAATATAACATGTTTGGTCCCAAAGTAATTTCATCTCATTTTTGATAGTATTAGGAGTGAGCCGCTCCAAAAACATCTCGCTATGTACAATAATGGGTATCTACAGGCATGACATCTTCCACATTATAGTTAGCCTCCCAGCCCACTCGCCAAACGTAAACTCCAGTGTAACTTCAATCGTAACCCGAGAAGAATCATGGATACGCCAGACCAATGCAAATGCGCCTTTAACAATAAATAAAGAAAGGGACTCCAGCACTCCATCCAATGAGATAATAGAGAGAAACAAAGGGAAAGGAAGGAAAGGGAGATGGAGCGGGGAGCTGTAGCTAACTTTCCGTTACTGGTTCCAGTTTCTGGTAATCGCACAAACAATCCCCCCTGCCATGTCTTGTAGTCACACTATTCAGAGGAATCACATCCAGCGTCTCTTTATCTCGACAAACAACCTGCCTTCCGCCTCCAATCTTTTCTTCTGTAATATAGACATTTCCCGGCCACTCTCCACGATACACGTTCCCAATGGAATCACCTTTCTTCCATCGAAACTCGGTATTATTGACAAACATCTTTGCCGTCAATACGCTATTCGGGAACTCGCAGCTCGCTTCTCGGCCGTCTATAACAACGCTGCTTGTTCGTGTGTAATTCAATGAGAATTGGTAGAAGGAGGTGTTCGTATTTGGATATCGCATCAAATATAAATGCTGTGAAGGAAATATATAGGCGAATGGGTTCCCACCACTGGAAATGAACAGCGGGCTTTCGTAGTCTGGTATCGTTTCATTCGTGGTATTTTTTCTTGTAATGAAGAAACTCCAAACTGCTTTGTTTTGGGAGGGAGGTTCTTCGTAAGGAGGGCAGCGCCACAGATCGGTTTCTTGTCCATCTGCTGTTGGTGCACAGCCTGTAGTTTCGTTCATAAGTGTCGTCGTATACGCCCAGGTTCCGAGGAAGCCCCCAGGAGGTGGCATTTCAGTTGAATTTTTCGCAGCCCACCATCCGCTGCGATGTCTTCGCTGGCCCATTTCCCTCCCGATCACGATTCCGATAATCGTGCCGACGACAATGGCCAACCCTGCAAGTCCGATAATAATCCAAAAACAATATCCCTTCCTTCTTCTCCACCACGGTTTCGAAGGGTCCTTATCTGTTGGGTCGAACAGCCCTACTTTCTCACTCCACGATTTCGTCCGTCCGTCTGGTGTCAGCGTCGGTGTTAATGTTGGCGATAATAAAACTTCTCTTGTGGTAACATAGCCTGGTGGTGGGTTTTCCGCTCCATGTGGTGGAGGAGGCTAGCAGGCGCGTTAGTCCATGTTTCGTAGAATCGGAAATCCGTGGATCAGAACTCACCCCATGGAAATAATGCGGCGCCCGCGGCTTTGGCTGCGTATTTCGGAGCATCTCAATGACATGAGGAGGAATTGGTAGCGGAGGCACGCTGCCCTCACCGGGAACTACTGTTTTCATATCCGCATTCGAAAAGCGCACCTGCCGCTGTATCGGGCTAATTGGGGTGAACATCGCAAAACTCGACGCAGTTTGGTTAGACTCATGCCTCCCTCTTATAACTGGGGGAGTTTGAGAAGCCCTAGAACCGGATGAAGTTGTATGCATCGTCTGATCGGATTCCTGGCGTGTCCTAAGTTCGAGATTGAAATCCTGACCCTTTAATGGAATCTTTGGAGGCGGAAAGGGAGGCGGGGGTGCGAGACTATCTCGAAAGCTACCCGTCCCAACGAGCGGGGTGCCGCCATACGGATCTTTGGAACCGAGAGCCCCAATGCTGGATTGTGTGTGTATTGAATCCGATCGCTCGGTGTTGCCCTGCTGGCTGACATGACTGCCGGCGGTTAATGTCCTCGACCTATCCGTTTCATGGCCTTCGGCAAGGTCGTCATGATAACCAAGGTCCGGAATTGATTGATCAGATATTATGGACATCCGAGCATCGTGCGGCATAGGCACCCCCAACCCCGAAGGGTATGGGGAAGAACTCGGTGTTCCATAAGTTTGAGGCACAGGCAGTCCATAAGTCGAGGGTGGGCCGTAGGTCGAAGGTACAGAAGGTCCATAAACAGACGGTACAGAAGGTCCATATGATTCTGTGGAGGGAACAGGCAACCCTCCAGACGTTGGAAACGAGGTTGGCGCCTGCGGGCTCCCCAAGTTCGATCTGGTCGGGCTTATAACCGTTGGGTACTGTAAACCCACTCGGATGGAATCGTCGGGGGCGACGGCGGTAAATAACGAATTGGTCGGTGATAGATCGTGAACATCATGACGGGGGTAGTATTCGTCGCCACTGATATTTTCTATATCACTTACAAGCGATAGTCGGCCTCGAGTGTTTCTTGCTAGTTGATATCGGGGTGTCGAGGGCCCCTCGCCAGCGTTGATATCCCGACTCGCCATCCTGGCTGCAGCTTGGCTAAGCTTAGCGTGTATGGCACATAAATCACGAGCGCAGGCGGAATATGGCCATCGATTTGAACATTCGATTGAATTGAATGATGGAAACAAAAAAAAATAATCGAAATATCCGTGCCGCGAAAATCTCTGGTGAAATAAAAGAAGTCACATTGTGAACATGAGCGGTGCAGAACAAGTGTCCTCTTAAGTATGTCGAAGAGATACACCGATCAAGCTTGCTCCAACATCGACTTGCAGACTACTCCGCTCTACTCTGCACGCCATTTTTTCACTCCGAGGGAATCGGAGGCAACACCTTGGGAACTTTTTGATGTGGGGGACTAGCTGAAGACCCATATCTTTCCCTTCTTGGACAGGCCCAATTCCAGGTCGAGAAGGATGCATGCGAGCTGGAGCGGAGGCCGAGAGCTAGGGCCAAAGGTTCATGATCAAGTTGCCATGCATGGCTCTTGCATCTCGACAACTGAAAATCATAAGCCGTTTGGATGGGATTTTGCCGCCCCGTAGGCTGTAATTGTTTTCCACAATTGACCAGTTGCAATGATGTTATCTCGGCACCCACTTCGTCGGGCTGAAATTAAAATCTTGTTTTTCTCAATCTGGGAATTCCCAGGTCCCGCGGATTCTGGACTTGCGATCTTGCCGGAAATTAATTTTAGATTTAAACTTCACAAGCGAGCGAGAGCTTTGATGGTATCTTTCTAGGAGCACTTCAAAACTCTGGCCTGGGTTTAGATTCGTAACTTGGCTTTTGGCTGCGTTAGTTACACCGCGAAAAATGAAATCCTGTGCTTCGAGAGCCGAAGGAAGGGAAGAAGAAATCCTAAAGCCTTTGAAGCATACGTACCTGTTCGCCAGAGATGGAGCTTCGTAGGCGAGCTCGTACATGTCGAAACCAGATTCCTGTTAACTAATTCGATCGGGTCGAGGTGGTTCTTTGCGGCTGGGTTTTCCTCCAATGCAACCGTGCAGCACAAGAACACCACTATGGCCAGGTCCATGTACTGTACCCGTCTATGCGCATGTTCGAACGCACAGATGGGTCTCAAGCTACTACATACCTTAAGCTAAGTATTGCTTATTGAGGCCGTTGGACTGAGGGGAAAAGTTGGGTAGCAGTGGCGTGGACCATTGGCTGCGCGCTGTGGGGCGTTGTGATGAGGTTGGAAAGCTGTTCCGAAATAGTTGTCTTCATCGTCTACTTCAGCACGGGAAAAGAAATACCCAGGTACCATCGACAACTTTTTTCAGTTTCCATTGGAGTGTCCTCTCGCGTGATATGATATGATAACAAGATTGCTATCCCGCATTGCATCGAGGAGGGGACCGATAAGAACGAAAGTGAAGGTAACAGAGTGGGCCGTAGCCAGGCCCCGATGCAATGCAGAAGCAAAGAGACGAAGTAGCCGCCCGAGATCAGCTTCTGATGGAATTCACCAGGAAGGTTATGATAATGTTCCTCTTCTTGCTTTTTTCGAGGACGGGTTCCTGGGCGTCAATGATCCATTATAAACTTACAATATGCATGTTTCTTCATGAATAAACGGAGCATAACCTCACTATTACGAATACTTCTCCAATTTTAACCGCAGTTATAATATAACGAGCACATATTGGAAATTAAAATGGATCAAATCCGGCAGCTTCAATGTTCGCATCAGACGGATATTTTGAACTCATCGTGGATGGGAACGACGCCCAGGAATAAGTACTTCCTCATTGGTGGCGCCATCGGCGCCGCACATTGCCGAAGCACAATTTCTTTGGCAGCTAAACTCGAGGTTTGGGTCGCTTTCAGCTTTCGAAAATTTCAAGGATGGTCTGCATGCCCTGCATGATGGGAAGACATGTTTGTAATGCCAGAGCTAAAGGTCTCGTGGAACCTCCAAACTTGCATTAGGATCTACGGGCAAGTGTCTACAAGCAGAAGACGACGCCGATTAGCGTGGATGGCACCTAGATCTAGATCTGGTCTGGAGACAGTGAAATCTAGGTTGAGTGGATCCATGGACAAATACCTAGCGGTGTTTAGGCGAACCAGTTAAACCGTGGTTGCATGTTGGTTGACTCTGGCCGGTAAGGCATCGGCGGCTCAAACATGTCTTGCACATGATGATTCGGTCGAATTGGATTCTATACTACAACATGAATGCAATGCGGGGCTCGAGGGCTTAATAAAAGAGGTATAACCAAAGTCCCGAAGCGAGACCTTATCCAAATGTTCATTGCACTATTCATCCAACTACAAAATAACCAGATTAAAACCCAGACCTCTATACAGTAAATTAGTAATATGTTCATGCGGATGCTCGCTCCGTGAAAAAGTAAAATAAAATAAGGAATCATGACATAAACCTCCATGATCATTATTCATGTCGTCACAAATGCCGCACCGTTGTGGGTTAAGCGCTGGGTGGAATGCATGGCTGAAGCCATGTTATCTCTTACTCCCGCTGTTCATATCCTCCAAAAACCCCACTTTCTCTTCTTCTCTCTCTTCTTCGCCTCTCTCTGCTCCCGTCACCCTCCTCCCGTGATTCATCACGAACGGAACGGTGGTGTCTTCGTGACTTCTCTTTCTTCGGCGCATCACCGCTTTCTACTGCGTCTTCAAAGTTAACTTCCTTGACAGGCCTCTTCTTTTCCTTCTTCCGTGGGCTAGGCGTTGGGGTCTCGTCCCAATCCCGCTCTCGCCGGTGGCGCCGTCGATGTGATTTCGCATCGCCCGCCTCGCCGGTATCGATACCTAGTCCACTAACATCCTGCAATTCGGGCATTGCAGACTCTCTTCTTCGAGGGGATCGCGAAGGGGATACAGAGCCATCCGATTGTATATCGAAGTGCAAGGGGCTTGGACTGGACCTATGCTTTCGATTTCTTGAGCCTTTTTCATCAGGGACCTTCAGACCGCCTTCTTCGGCTTCAGCTTGCACCCCATTCTCTTCTGGTGCGGGCGGACCGTCTGCGAAGTCCGTAGGATCGAGTTGGACGGGGAGTGTCACAGAGCGGTGCCTCCTGCGTCTCCTATCGTCCTCGTCATGTGAGTGGTGCCTTCGCCTCTCGCTCTGCACATGGTCGCCGCGGTCACCTGTCCTCCGCCGTTCAATTGGCCGTGGTGTTTCTTCTACCGGCTCACGTCCCAGAAGTTTATCCCTCTTGGACATAATTCTGCCGAGAAAGCCGCCGCGGCTTGGTGTTGGCTCTTCAGGCCGTCTCTTCTCGGTAGGTTCCTCGGATCGCCTTTTCTCGGTAGGTTCTCGGTCTGTATGTCGCCGTGTTCTATTCCTTCGTGGAGGCTCCCCATTCGTGTCTGGAACATCCATACCAAGAATCTTGCTAGCCTTCGATTTCGATTCCCGGAGTTCTTGTTCCGGGTGATGCGGCTGGAAGTAGCCGCTGCCCTCTTCGGGTATAGGGGAAGGATCGCCCCCTTCCCTTCTACTCCTATGACCTTCTCGCTTCCGAGAGCTCCTTCGTCTCGACGGCTTCCTATCAGATTCTCCTTCTGCCTCGGCCTCAATTGGTGTCGCTGGCTCTGGAGGAGCTGCAGGGGGGATTTCTGGACTATCTGGCGGGTCAACTGGGGCTGGTGCCTCTGGTGCAGGTGGCTCTGGCTCGGCCTCAACAACTGGTAGTGGAGGGACCTCTTCATCCTTAGGGGGGACTTCTTCGTCTGACTTCGATCTCTCGCGCCTACGTGAGCTTCTGTGTCGAGGAGGTGAAATTTGTTGATCATGTTCTCCCTCGTGTCTATGTCTATGCTTTCTATGCCGCTCTTCGTTAGGTGCAGTTCTCGATGGCCTTACTCTTTCTGCAGACCCATTGGCCTTGTATCCAGGAGGGTCAGCGGGTGCGTTGCCGCCCCCAAAACCTAGGTAATTGATTCCCGAAGAGAACATTTGACTGAGACGAGATTTGGTGCCATCTTTTGGCTTCTCTTCGGGAGGCGCGCGCTCTGCTTCATCACGGTGCCGATGGTGATGATGTCGCTCTCGCTCTCGCTCCGCGAACTCATTTTGGCTAGTCCGAGGATCACCACTTCGGTGCTTCCTTCTCGAGTCCCTACCAGGGTAATCTTCAACCGGCGGCGGCGCTGGAGGAGTTGGCGCTGGAGGGGGTTCCCGATCGATACTGGGCTCATCATGATGTCGTCTCGACCTACGATGTTCTCGTTTTTCAGGACTCCGGGAACCTGTATGATATGTTAGTATGGCTGAACTCGAAAGTATGCTGTAAGGACATGGAATCGCGTACCTCTCTCATCTCTATCCCTAGGTGCTTTGCTATCGCGATCCCGCCTCCTTCGATGAGATCTCCCGCCGTCTTGTGAGCCTAGAACGGGGGTTTGGACCCCGGCGGCGGTTGCTGCTGCCACCGCCGCCGCAGTAACTACTTCTGGTGCAGGGTCTACAGGGGCCTCCTCTGGAGCTTTCTCCACTACAGCCTCGGGGGCCTTTTCCTCTTCAGTATTTTCCTCCTCTTCCGGCTTTCTTGCCGTGAAAATTGTTCCTGTCGCATCTCCAGGCATAACTCCAGCACCGGCTATAGGTTTTGACGATCCATGACCCGTATCGTGTCCATGGTGATTTTTACTCTCTTTTATACCATCCATACTCAGACTGCCACGCAATTCGTCTTTCTCATCATCACTCTTGAGTGTCCACCAATCACGCACAATGGCAAACATTGCAGATTGACCCCGGTGGTTGCGCTCGTCTCGGCAAACCGGGTGATGGAAAACCCCTATAATGTAGTTGATCAAGGGTTCCATATCCATATCAGGCTCGTCCCATGCTCTCATAACCAGTGGGACCACGAACTTAACAATCTCAACTGCTATTCTACCGGCCGGTTCACTTAGGACATTGGCTGCGTTATCTTTGCTAATAACCGTATGTACCGGGTCCGAGCAGTATGGATCGGAAAATACCTCTGCTTCCTTTTCCGAGGCTATTGCGATTAATTCGTTCGCCGATTCCGCTAGTTCTATCCTCGCTTGTTGAAGGATAGGGAGGATATAAGGAGCAATCAGAGTAAATGTAACGACACAGAGTGACTGCTGGATCTTTTCATACGTGGCGGCATGTGTCGGGACTTCTTCCATGCCGTAGACAATTTCTCGGACTACCCGGTCGTGCATTTCTAGGAAGGGGTATATTTGGTCGTAAAGGTCCTTTGCATCCAGATCTACAGGTTCTCCATCGTCGGCTCGGGTCTGGACCTGTTTCTGCTTCTCCTTGCTCTGTTCTTCGAGAAGATCGAGGTTCGCAATCGACTGGTCGTTGAGAAGGCCCTTGGGGAGAGATCCAAAAAGCTCCCTTAAGATCTTTGCTTCGCCTTCGTGCGCGCTGTCGGTCTCAAGAGCTGCTGTGATCTGCTGTTCAAGGAGTTGTAGTTCTGAAGGGTTCGGATTCATCGGGTCGCCGCCAACTACGCTTGAGAGAAAGTGAACCGTCCCAAAAGATCCAGTAACAAGTGGGAATACTTGTTCCCCCTTGACTTCTACTTCGGTCGCAGTCCCAACGTGGGGAAACACTCCTCTCTCGCCTAGTTCTCGTATGCATAGTTCGATGTAATTTGAATGCGCAGGGAAATCTACCATGGGTTGTCAGCATAGTTTTCGCATCACGATTTCAAAGCCAACAAACCTTCGAGCGCATGTAAGGCGGCACCCAGGTGTCGAAGCGCATCGTCAAAGTCCTTGATATTCTTCTTCCGAGCATGTTGTCGCCCCAGCTGCATAATAGGCACCTCTATCAGCATAACCCCCTTAACATAGCTAAATTTGTTGCATCCACTTTCGTACCTTGATGCACCTCCCCAATGCCTTTCTCACATATCCAGCCGATGTAGTAACGCCGAGCCGTTCGTTTGCGATATATCCTTTCATACCCGTTCTATCGTCTGGGAATAGTTCTAAGTCCTCGTCCACGACTCCCCGCAGTCTACTATCGTACTTCTTCGCATCGATATTGTTCGCATAATGTTTCGGGTTATCTAGGAGGACACAGGATGTTAGGTGGATGCCGTCTATAGCAACGTTTCGCGGCGGAGTGCGACGATACCGATATGCTCCTCGGGTCGATAAACGCTCTAGATAAACCAAATTAGCATTCCGACGAGACTTTGCCATGATTGTACACCAAAGCGACCTACCAATCTACTATCCGAAACCTCGAATTCCCCAGTTCCATAACCAAATGTCATAAAAGCAAAAAGCGCCACCTAGGTCACTCCAATTAGCCCCACAAGACCCCCTCATGTCGGCATCAATAACTCCATAATTAGGTAATCCCATACCAGCGTCCTTAACACGTTCGGTCCCACAACTTTTAGAAAAGCGACATCCATAATCTGCGAATAATCCCGTAGCCAGTTGCCAAAGTACACCCTTTTAACATCCATTCTCGTGAAGGCCGTCCCACCGGCCGTCCTGGCCAGCATAAGTCCCAGCAACGCATTCTCGATATCCCCATGTCGCCACTTGCAGTCATCGGAAGATGTAGTTCCAGCTCCAAAGGCGCTTGCGCCAGTCGTGAATGTGAGGAAAAGGAATATCGTCAAAAGGTACGATATGCCGCCGTACGGCGACGGGAGCGTGCGTCCGAAGGTCGAGGCCATCTCTGGTTCGAATCCTCCCCCCAGCCAGCCAGTCGTAAGGGAGGGAAGCGGTTTACGAGTCTTCGAGTTTTCGCTAAACTAACGATCGCAAAAGAAATCCAAATGAAACGGAAAGATTACTAGAACGCTCGAAAACTGGAATGAAAGCTTGGTCGAATGAGGGGCGTCATTGCTGATGGAGAAGGAAAGAAGGAGGGATGTCTCAGGCCGTCATGGCAGTCGACGGTAAAAGAGGAAGTGGAGCCGATTAATAGAACCTGAAGATATTCGCAGTTGAAGGGTCCACCCTTCGGTGAGATCGCAACGGACATGTATTTTCTCGCAGAAGTAAAGCGCTGGTGTACCTTAAACACCGCAACAGGAGTCAAGCAGCAGATGCTTCATCCCCAAAACAGGGTTACCAGCAGAGATGAGGCGAGGCTGGGCCTGCTCACTGGTCGGACTGTCCGCCGCAGACCAGAAATTGGCTGATTACGAATGGCAAGGATCCCGAACGCCTGCCAAAAGAAGGGGGTTGGTGATTGGCTGGCGCAACAGCAAACGATATTTCGAGCTGAACTATAAATATCGAAGCCGCCGTCGCAGTAGGCGTGATAATTAATGTTCCGGGGATGGCATTCTACGATGTATGATGGGAGGGGTAGCTAGTGAAGAGATGATGGATGGAGATGGTTTTATATTTGAGGTTGATATAGATATCTCCCATCGAGCTATCTGATCAGATAAGCCTAAGCTCAGCTTGCATGTACTGGCTGGCCTGATGTTGAAAATACATGGTGGTGTTGTGATAGGCGGATCTGTGTTGGCTAGTTCGAATGCCAACGCAATATCTGCAACAAGTCCTCAGACCTGCAGCATAAGTACTACTAGTAACTATCATCTATCCACCTTATTCCATTTCCATCACACCCTATATCCATATCCATCACGACCCGTATATATCATATAATCCCTGAATCACATCACAGAGGAAATCCTCCGGCTTGTAAATTCGAAAAGACACCCTTTGGATCGTATCTGCTACGAATATATCGGAGCCTTCCAAGGTTTTCTTTCCCATAACTTTGGAAGGGTCTCTGGTCAGGCGCTGCAGCATTGATATAGATGAAGTCGACGTGTTTGTTCATGGCCAGAGAAAATCCCTTCATACGTTCAACCGAGGTCTTGACAGCCGCCGTACGGATTGCCGACTCAGTTTGGTTGATCCAGGAATACGTCAACAAAGATAGCATCAAAGGTCCCCTTTTCCCATCCAAACCCAATGCGTTTCCGTGAGTTCTTTGGCTCGCGACGAGGATACCGGTGGCGTACGGTTCATATGCGAGGGTAAAGATTCCTGGTTGTAAGTTGCCATTATTAACCATCCTGAATCTCTTAACCTCTTCTTGGAAAATTGTTGATATTTCTTTGTTAAGAACTGCAGACCGTTGATACGTTAGGGACCTCCAAGTATGGCTGAAGACACCGGGCGGAAGGCCATCTCTGCCGCTTGGCACAAACTTTGAGTAAGGCTTCAAGGATACCGTATTCCCGACGATCCCGGGGATCTCGAAGAAAGGTCGTAGAACTGCTGGAGCTCCGGAGGACGGCCTGCCGTAGTAAAGGACAACTTCGACGAACTGGCCATACCCTACATCGGCAGCGTCCACAACGTTGACGAAAAGAGAGGTCTTCGGGTCCCTTTCTTGGCGATGGAAAATATCAACTTGTTCGAGAAGATATGGCAGGCTTGCGTATTCGTACGTGATCGTTCCTCCGTATACCTTGGAGAGCGGGTATAACTTCATATCGAATCGGGTAACAATTCCAAATCGGTTACCACCTCCCTTGAGCGCCCAGAAGAGGTCAGGATTGGAAGTTGCGTTCGCGTTTCGAATTTGACCATCAGCGGTGACGACCTGGTTCCCGGTGACTGGTCAGCTTGGTTCTGTATATTCCGGACAAGGAACAATTACCTCAAAGTTAACAACAGTGTCACAGGCAAACCCATATTCAGGACCTTGGAAGCTTATTCCACCTTCAGCGAGATACATTTAGCTCCAGCATGATCAAAACCAGAGAGTGTTATGAATCTTGGTACTTACCTCCTAAAACCAATCCCCCAACACCGACAGATCCAAGTCTGCCACCGAGGACAACCTTTCCAACCTTGTCTGTCTCGCGGTAAACTTCGATCCAGGTATTCCCTGGTCCGATTTTGGCAGTTTGACCGCGGACGTCCAAGGTGTTCAGTTTGCTGGTGACAAGCAGGACGGCTCCATCCTTGCCGTTGCTGCCAGGGACGGGGAGATGGCCACCGCTGCGAACGGCAAAGTTGCAGTTCGCTTCATTGAAGATACGAACCGCGTAGGAGACATGCTCTGCCGTCTCTGGAGAAAAGACACACCGGGGTTGAACGACATTGGCCGCACTGAAGTAGTGGTGGGTCTCATTGGCGTAGGTGGATGAATCTGGGAAACTGACCGTGTTCATGGCAACCCCCCGGAGAGCGAGACAGCAGACCTCTTCTCGGGAGAATCCCGTGAATCCTGTGAGACCAAAGCCGTTGCCGAGGATAGGCCCGGAAGCGGCTAACCCGCGGGCGAGAGCCGCTTGCATCATGGCGTATGATGGACAGGGAATATTTGAGGTAGAAGAAATAGAGAAAACGGAGGCGGATGTGAAGATGAGGAGAGAGGGACGAGTAAGGATGAGAATAAGAATGGGGATGAGGAGTATGAGAGCGAGGATTAGGGTGAGGGAAAAGAGGGGTAAAAACAGGAAGGGAAAGAGGAGTGTGAATTGAAGACCAAGAAGGACTTTAAGCCTTAACTTTTTCGAAATGACACACTTGGGGCCCATATTTTCCCTCATCGATTCCCAGTGCCATGGTATGGCCTCAGCATTATTTCTAGGTGAGACTGATTCGCAACGAGCTTAGAGGGTCAGAGCAATAAGAGTACCCTCGAGGCCACAGCCACGAGGGGCAGGGAGGGAAGACCAAGGCACTAAGGATACAAGAATATAGGGATTATCCAGTTAAATTTCTTCGTGATCTGAGTGCCGGCAAGGTAATCGGCATACCGACGACTTCGGTAACATTTGATTTCTTACATATATGCAGTGCAATGGTTCAAATTGCGCGCGTGCAACGGAGAATTACAGACTGTAGGCCTCATGCTGTGTCCACATATCGCGGAACGGAACCTTGGGCTATCGATGATACAGCCATAGGGATTAAGGTACGCCTATGGGTCCCAGAGTGGCGGTATATCGAAGATGCCAGTATGGGAACGTCTACAGATCTAAAATTCCAACAAAGTTGGGTGATAAGCAGCAGGAACGGTGTCATATTCAGCCTCATTTTATAAGATTAATCCAACCCAACGCATATAATGCTTGTATTAGCCTCGCACTTCGCTTTAATTTTAAAACCACGTGGCGACTGCTAGCGAAGCGTCGTATATTACGAGACTACTGGCGACTGGAGCCAGGGAAACGATATTACAATACTTGCTGCCATGCGTGAAATGCCATGACTTCGTATGTACATGGTGTTATTTCGTTAAATGGATATGGATACGATCGAATTGGATGGGAGATAGGGGTTTTTAGCAACGGTGTTTCTTGGACTTGTTCCCTACATACCCATCCATCTGTGGCGTGCAAGGGTGTACTAGACCAAATACCCAGGGCATTCATGGTATCTAATATTTCAGTTAGCCGCCAGGCATATGTTATCTACTGTTCCTACAGCCGGGGTGACGTCATGATCATATGAATCAATACGGGATATATGATTTCGCCACTCTTACAAGCCCTCATGATATTACATTTCAACAGTTCTCTTCATGGGCTCGTTTGAACTGACTCGTAAGTAAAGATTTGTAGGAACCAAAAGACAATGTTGGTACTAGTTGGTTCAGGGATTGCGAATTTGGTAGAACTAGGGCCTAGTTTATGTATACATGTAACTTTTGAACACTCGTGAAATAGCAATGAGTTCAACCACGCATATAGATACAGGCAGGTACGTAGCTATAGGAGATGGCCAAGAGTAGTGCATGTTACGTGGACGAGTCTGATAACTAGACCAACGGGAATTTCATGACCACAACTATATAATATATACCCCGTGTCCTCTTTGATCTCGGGTTTCTTATTAAAAGCCTAGTATCGAACTTTGTGGTTGGCGGTGGTCTCGTTGGAACCAGACAACAGTTGGCGGTGTGTTAACAGTAATACAGGCTATTGCAGCATAACTAACGAAGGGCATCCATCGCCATCGCTATCCCTGGCGCCACAAATAAGCATTCCCGCAAATTAAAGTCTTTACTCGACGTCCCGCGTGCCCATAACTAATCAAAAATCACACTTCGAAGATCTTCACGCTTTAAGGTTCGTTACACAATACATTGCGCGCATTTGCCTTTCCTATTTGGGACATGATGCTCGATGTGGATCTGTCGTGTAACCATCAAGGTGCCACAAATGTTGGAATTTTAGCGGTGCAACACAGGTGCGTGAGGTATTGAAGGGTTATGCTGTGCTTCGAGTGTATGGTTACAGGCGCAGTAGACTGCGGACGGTCAGCTATTTCTTGTTCCCAAGACATTTTAGCTAGCGTAATGGTCTAAGCTCAGACTAATTCTCCCCTCTTGGCCCCCTATGGCACATGCGACCTTTCAACTTGACTGCGAACGCTGTAGTGTCATCCATGGCTTTGAGCCTACTAGTCGGAATAGGGTGCTTTTTACAAGTTGCGCGGTACTCTAGTGTGCTATCCCGACACCAACAAAGAATATCCGCATGTGTGTACAAAACTTCTGATTTGAAACGGATTACGCAGCTTTCAGACCAAAACTTCCTGAACAAGCATGAATGGGCTGTGACGCCCGTCCGCTGAATTTCCGATGTGAAATATCTCTCTTATTGGGACTATCTATCGACATCTATGCACTCGATTCCACTGGGAATACAATATATCTTTAAACTCAACCTCAACTTAATCTCCTAGCTATACCTAGTCAAAACCGCACAAATATCTACCAAACCTCAATCATATCTAACTAACCTCCCACATTCGCCACAAAATGTTTCCTCGCCGCGACGTCGAAGGCTCGGATGACCCGAAATATATGCCCGACCCCGACCCTGACCCCGAACTCATAGAAGGGAACCCTAGACTAAATTATTTTGACCTCCTGAATTTCCCCGAATCCGACGCCCCGCCACCTCCAAAGGAAGTCACAAAAACCTATAACAGAATCCGCAGGAATCTCGAGAGGGAAAGCGAGAATGGGAGCGCTGATGGGGATCTTATGAAGGTGCATCGATGCTTTGAAGAGCTCAAGCAAGTGAGGGAAGCCTTCCAGTTTTTCACTCAGGAGGATCCAGATGGTTCTATATTCCGGAGATGGCTGAATAGTAGAACACCTCGGGGTCGACGCCGAGTCGGTCCTAGAAGATCACCCCATACTTCAACCATGAGGAGAGTTCCTCTGAGGGCGCCTAGATCGTCAAATTCTCAACCTTCTGATAGCGACGTATTTAAGAGCAAGCGCAAGCGTAAGGAAAAAGGAGGGAGAGAGGAAGGGGGAAAAAGAAAAGAAGAGGGAAAGGAAGAGGGAAAGGAAGAGGGAAAGGAAGAGGGAAAGGACGAGGGAAAGGAAGGGGGGAAGGGAAAAGGAAAGAAAGTCGGATTCAAGTTACCTCCACTAGATCCAAACACTTTCAGGAGGATCGACGGGGTGGTGGACTCTCCTAGCGAACGAGTAAGAAGGACTTCGGCCAAACCTAGGATCCCTAGCGCATATGACCTAGACTCTATTCCAAGAGAAGAGTATACCGGTGTAGTTGATCCACAGATTTGGAAGGACCTTAGAATATCACCACCTCCGCAAGATGTCTTGGATGCGTATGCCCGGTACCCTATGGTTCCACTTGAGGATTTGGAGCCTTTCGCTACAGAGGAATTCGATATGTCACCACCACCTCTGCCAGCCACTGATAATACGATAAGGGGTGGCCAAAGTTCTGAGACGAGCCGCGGCAACCTACGAAACGGATCACCTGCTGAGACAACCCCGGGCTGGCAGAACGACCACATGGACAGAGAACTGAGACGCCGACTTCGAACCTGGAGAGCTCTTAGGGAACCAGGAAATTTGACAGTCCAGCAAATACTTGAACGAATGAAGGAGGAGGAACGACAAGCTAATCCCAGGGAAGACCTTGACGCCAAAGTCGAAGCTCTGAATAACGTCCCTCGAATGCCATGGCAGGAAAAGGCTCGTCAAGAAACCCTGAAAGTGCATGAAAACTATCTAGAACAGCATCGGATACTCGAGACTGAAGGTAGAACTGAGATGGTGGATAGGCTTCGTAGGCTAGATCTCGAAACTCCTGCGTGGATGCAAAGAGCCGATACTTCTTACTGGTCTCCTGGCCTTATGAACCCAGATGACACATATACGCAGGCGGAATTGGACCGTCTAGATGACGTGGAAGGCATTAACTGGGGAGAAATTGCACCAAACGTGACCTGGCCGGCACCACCCACAGCTGAGCAGATCACAGAGAGCAAGAGGCAAATTGATATAAGAAATAGGGCTACGGAGCCGTCAGCAACAGCAGAGGAGGCGAGGCAACTGACCAACGAGGAAATGCGAGCGCTAATCGAACAAAGTGAGCCAAATAAATGGTGGTTGAAATGCCAGAGATCCTGGCTCTGGAAGCTCTTCTTTGGGGAAGACGAACGTTTACTCGATCGCCGAGAGATCGCAGCGACAGTTCCAAAGAGATATCGATTCAAGCCGAGCGTTTACAAACTCAATGACAACTTGGAACTTGAGCACGTGTGCAGCCCAGGAGAATCATATTTCGAGCATCTTTACTTTTCCGATGAAACTTTCATATGGCCGGAATCTCTCCCCAAGCCTCCAGGTAGGTCTGCCCGAGACCGATGGATCATGAAGATACAAGAAATAGATGCCTTAAGGCTTCGGGATTCCTTGCCACCGCTTGACTCGATCCCAGGCATCACACCGACGAACCTACCGTACGACCCTGATGTCTTTAATCCTCCCTCGGGGGCACGGCCGTCTCGCAATACTAGCCAGGAAACTGAAGTCGAGGTTCCACGAGCGCATGGGCCCATTAGGCGGCCCAGATTCGAAGAGTGGATGCGGGCTCGAGAAGAGCAAAGGCAACAAGGAAATCAAAACGGGAACAATCAGGGAAATCAAAGTGAGAATAATCAAGGGCACCAGAATGAGATTAACCAGCCAGTTGAAGGTGGGCAAGGAGTAGGGCAGGAATAGGCCTATAGGACAAAGGGTACGGTATCCTAGTAGATTGTAAACAAAATCATGGTCTTTGGCATTAAATGGGACGAGAAAGAAAGTGCAGGCGTAGTAAACTATCATTCATGGGTTTGAGGATAGTTAGGTAATATCTGCGCAAGCACGCCGATTTGAGCCGAGAGGAAATAAAATTAATGGACAGTGCAGGAGTCGGTACCTAGGGTGCAATACAATCATGGGACACTATGTTAATATACTGATAGATGCCGTAGCTGGCCTGGTGGAATGCTGGTTTTATGGTTTCTAGCAAAATGGTTCTCGCTATTCTATCTCACCTTCAAATTGAAGGGAATCTAGTCCTTCCAGATTGTACACTCTAAAGCAATCAATCAATTCAGGACCCCTCATATTAGTCAAAGTATCATTGCCGGAGACTTGAGCCTTGCACCACTAGAGTCCTATGACTAATCCTTAGTCTTCAGACTAATGCACCTACCCGCCGGCTCCGCAACCGCGATATGGATTATCCCGGTCTATAGTACGACTAGTTAACGCCTGCTAGATCATTTCGTCCAATAGCTGTTCTTAACTAGGAATAATATATGATATAATCCGACCAGATTAAGACAATTGAAATTTTCGTAGCATGTGCTTCGTCTTCCAAATAGTTGGCATCTTAAATTCGGGAGGTGCGGACCAATAGATCCATTGAACCGTGCCGACAAAATTGACCTGCCTAACAAACCTGCAAGCCAGAACCAGGGAATATACCTCCAAGGCGTCTATATGCACCTTCACGTTACACAAGGCCTGTCGGGCAAATATTCCATATCGAGAAAGGTACACAGGCTATAGCATGGCTCGGACGAATGTTTCCCCTCTAGACGCAAACATTGCTGGCCAGGCAAAGTAAAATTCGCCTTTTGGTACTCGTGGCACCTAATTGGTACCATGGTGTATTTTATTGATTTCTGCAAGGTGGTTTGTGGCACGGGTAACCGTGTCATGCACGCAAGTCGCATGGTAGAGGTGGCTTTCTGTGGTGGAATATGAACTCTCCTATCAAGTCGTCTGTGAAATATCACAAACCAGCCCGAAGCGTCGTAATAATGTATCGGTAGACGAAAACTTTTAGGCAGACAATACATCTGGCATATTAATTGGCCGAACTGCAAAGCTTCTCTACTACGGGCTCCAGAACCTACCCGGTCGCCCCGTGCGTCCAATGTTCGGTCGGGTTTCAGCTCTCCGCTGGACTGGATATAGTACTTAGCGATATAAGATTTGATTTTATATGCCGCCATACTACTAGCGTCACTGAACCTTGCGAGTAACTAACGAACAAGGGTAAAAGGTTTGGCCGCAATGCGCGAGGCGAGCAGCATGTTATAATGCATTGGAAAGTTGTAGATGGACGAAAGTGGCGATCGCCTTTCTACCCAACTCGGTCAATAGAGCGAGCGGGGTCTATTCGCCGTTATTCCGCAATCCTAGGAAATTATGACCCAATGTATGCATCCTCCTCCTCATGAGAGGAAAATAAGACTGCTGAAATGCTAGTTGGAGCATTGGAGCTCTGAGCTCTGGGGCAGCTTCTTTGTTTCGGACAGCTAAAAAAATGCAACACCAAACGCCCCCAAAATGAGTTTTGAAAGAGCTTAAGCTACACACCAACATTTATTGCCTTTCAACGTCTCCACTATACTCTGCAACCTCGACTCTCCAAAAATATCTTTTTTGTTCGTGTCTACGATGTTTTGGGGTTTCTTTGGAAAGCCTACTAATACCTCGAACCTGCACCAAGACATTCCCTTAGATACTCTTTTGCAACGTCGCACAGGTTACCCAGATCGGATCTCCCCCATCCCTCCTTTCGCTTGGGGATCCCTTTCCAGTTTCAACGACGAAGAGCACTCCTTTTCTAGTACCCAACATTGACCACAAAGTTGAGTAAGAAAGAAAACTGCGACAATTAATCCTCGCTAAATCTAAGGTGGTTCCTGTTTCTCTAATCCTCTAGTTTCGAACCGTGCCGTTCGCTTATAGCTGGCGAAGGGGGTTTGGGTTACAGCCGAGGAGGAAGAGGGCCGATATAGCCTAGGCTTTGTATACTTGTGCAATGCAGCTCGAATCTGCAGTGGGTTACGAACCTAAGCAAGGGAAATGCATGGTGCATACAGATGCCATCATCGTGGAGATAAAGATATATAGCCCAGGCGCACCAGTAGCTCACAAAGTTTTTTCCCTTGTGATTTTGTATTTCTCGATTTACCACCCACACATCATAAATTAATCGATCCATGACTTCGGCCATCTCAAAGAGATACTGGTCCTTTTGAGGCTCTGGATCCACTTACTCACGCCTACTCTTATCAAGAGTGGACTTTCATGGGAGCGAATGTCGTTAAGCCCGATACGACGGCTATCTTTCCTATTTCCTTGAGTCGAGGCATGTGCATGGTAATTATACGACCTTGAGGCGCTACTATATACCCATTTCGCTCATTCTATCTCATTACCTTATATATCTTCCGCTTCCCACCCGGTTTCGTATATTGTTCGTCGGCGACAGTAGACATATACAGATACATACCTCTACCATATATGCGATAGTCTATTAGCGTCTACGAAATGAATGTCTTTCAATATTTAGTAAGCTACTGACTACGTTAATAGTATGATTTCCAATATCGCTAATTCTATCGCATGGGTGACAGGCTTGTTTCATTTCTTTCTTTATCATTTCTTTCGCAGCAACTGCTACTCGTACATACACCCGCACGAAAATCAACCGCGGTCTCCACACTGAAGACGTGAGTTGCACTAATTAGAAGACATCTAAGTTATTTTTCCGAATAGTTAATTAACTAAATATTTACTCTAGTGGCTCGCAATCGCCGCCTGTTCCGTCCTCTTTGTCCAAACAATCCTCTCCTGCCTCTTCACCCCCCGTTACACGTTCCTAGTCAGCAATCCACCACTCCAGCTTCTCACCGCTTTCCCCTCAATCATAGAGCTAAAAGCCTATACCAAACGCACACTCGAACTCCAAATCGGTAGCCACGTTGGATTCCTAACCTCGCTCTGGCTGATCAAATTCTCGTTCCTGTTCTTTTATAAACGATTAGCTGAGGGGAGGCGGTGGAGTAAACTTTGGATCTTTACGTTTGGGTTTTGCGTATTGAGTTATATTGGGAACTTGGTGGGGTATTTTTTCGTGTGTATTCCTCTGAGTACCTATTTTGATGGTAAGCTACTATATTGTCACTGATTTTGAATATTGAAATGTTGAGAATTAATTCGGCGATATTAATAGCAACATGTCGAAGCGAAACCGGTCGGAGTAACGCTTCTCTCTATGGCGCTACGGCCACCGACATCATCAGTGATCTCTTAAGTATGCCCTTATTGTAGCGACCCCTAGATCTTATGTCAATGAACTTACGCCCTTTTAAACATCCAGTAATGGCAATACCTCTCCGCCTAATCCGTCATCTACGCATGTCGAGTCTCCAGAAGCTCGGATTGGCTTGCCTCTTCTGCCTCGGTTTTGTAGTAGTAATACTCTCCCTCGCACGCACAATCCGAATCAACGCCGGGGGATCGGGTGCATATCCACAATCCGATCCACGATGGGTGGCACTATGGAGCATTGCGGAACAAACTACGGCGATTGTAGTTTGCTGTTTACCTGCTATAAGGAAACTTTTCACAGCGCAGAAGGAGAAGAGGGCTGGCACTTCAGCTGGAAATGCGGGGTCAGGGAGCCATGGGACAAGAGCTGGTGTGGAGGCGGTTTCAGGTGGTAGGAATATAGGGAAGAGATGGTCTTTTAAAAGATGGTCTTTAAAGTATGGACTGAAGTCTGTAGAATCTTCGGTAAATAGAACCAGGACTGATAGTATGATCGAGCTGGAAAGTGGTATTGAGACTGCGCCTCCCTCACCAGCTTGGCCACTGTCACCGAGGAAACCGGAAAGTCTGTTAACGAAGGCACGGAGCGAGAGCTTCGACGGGCAGGGGGGACTTGGGGTTATTCCTAGCCCGCCTGGTTCTTGGAGAGGAAAGCCTTAGCCGGCGCCAAGGTCAATGTATTTGGGATTTGCAAAATCCTTGTGGCGAGGTGGTAAACGGAGGCCTAGTCTAGCTTAAAGCCCTGGGGATTCAAGAGATCGCACGATCTGAGTAGCCATGTGAGTAGCAAGTCCATAGTTTTCGATTCGTATTTACCTATTAGTTAGCTAGAAATTTCGAGTAGATAGTATATCCTCATCCCAAGACATAACATCGCCGGACTGAACTTTTGAATCTACATACAAATGTTCCTAATTGATAAATTTCAATCGCATTTGTAACCACTAGACAAGGTACAGGAGAAGAGCCCGACTTACACCTGCATTTTGGTAAGTATACAATATCCAATACAGATATTAAAGAAACAAGAATTACGGCCGTAAGGGTAATAAGCAACATCCAGAAAATAAGAGTAAAGAAGAGAAAACCAAAAAACCTTCCCCAATACCAACGCCGCCAGGCACAACTCCCAAAGTACATGTACACGGAGGCAAGAAGTTTCACTACGCCAGTAATCGACTCCAATCTTCGGGTGTCATATTTTGCTCGCTCACACTCATTAGCTCTGCAAAGAACGCCTCAGAAAACGGATCCACCAAGTGTCCAAATTCCAGTTCTGGGTTATAATTTTCCGGGTTGTAGAAGTCGTAGTCCATATTTGAATTCATATTTTGTCCCATTGGCGATGGTTGACAGGCGGAGAAAGTCTGAGGTGGGGCTTTGAAGGCGGGGTCGCCAGGGTAATAACTATTTATTGAATTCTGCGCAGGCTGGGGAGGAAGCATTGAGTTCAAGATTTCGGGGGACGTGCTGGTTCCAGTCGATGTGCTATATCCGCTGGTCTCATAAGCGGTATCCATCTGCATTGCAGAGTCCGTCGTAAATAGTGAGTTGCCTAGGCTAGAGGCAATGTCCGGAGATTTTTGGTTGGTTGGTGAGGTAGGCTTTGGAGTAACGCTCGAAGGATCGAGGAATGCCTGTAGTTTCCTCATTGCTTCGCTGTTCTTCATATGCAAGCTGTTGATGGGTCCGCTCACATCGTCCCGGTCAATGCACCGTAAGCTAGCCTTTAAAGTATCAAACGCCTCCTTCGCCTCAATGGCCCTTGCTGATTCTTTGCCTTTATGTGCCCTCGAATAACTGGCGAGCGCAACAGCACAAGTCAAGAGAATCATGGAGATAGTTCCACAAGTTAATTGTTTAAGGGCTTCCTGGCCTTTGTAGCATAGCTGGGTAACGGTCAAAGCGGATGCAAACACCTCTTCTTGCGCCTGTAAGCGAATAGTGGCATCTTGGTGGTGGAGGAAACTCCTGAATAGCATCATCTTTGCGCTTTGGAACTTGAGGGCGAGGTATAGACCCGGTGCGTGTGCGACAGGGTCTGCAAGGTCTGGAGGAAGATCTTTGGCGAGATTATTGAGCTCCTCGTTTAACTTGGAACCAATGTGTTCTGGTGGAGGACGGAAAGGATTTCTACTCGTCGCGGCGTAGAATGACGGGAGATCCTTCTGAGCAGGCTTCTGAAGCTTCGAAGTGATTTTGCCAGTTATCTCAGCCAACCTGAT
This sequence comes from Arthrobotrys sinensis, assembly GCA_036971225.1. Classification (NCBI taxonomy): domain Eukaryota; kingdom Fungi; phylum Ascomycota; class Orbiliomycetes; order Orbiliales; family Orbiliaceae; genus Arthrobotrys; species Arthrobotrys sinensis. The sequence continues at coordinate 366,574 of JAJTTV010000009.1, read as the reverse complement.
CTTTGCTCTCCAGAAATCAGGCTGCCAACGGGGCGGCTCAACGCTCTTCGGTTTGTAAGTAAAAGTCGGCCAGGGGGTACTACAGTCCTACAGGAAAGTTGTTAGAAGGATATCGATGAGGAAGGATTTCTTAAGCTTCCCACGTACTTTGTCCCTTATGGCTAGAGGACGGCCGGTCGCCAGAGAATACCACCGGTCATAACACTATCAAAAATTCACGTTGGCATGAATTCACAGATACCATAGAATCCACAACCGTCGACGCAAACTTACATATACTTCCCACCATATCATTCTTGCTTGATCCACTCCATCCTCATCAAGGCTTTGGAAGATCGCAGAATTGGAAACATGGAGACCTAAAGCCTGCGCGACTCGTGCAGCAGCACCAGAGCAAAGATATCCTAGCGGCATTTCGTCAGACTTCCGCAACAGTACTCAGCATAGGCGAACATCTAACCTTCGTCCAATCTTCCCGTTGTTGTCAAAAACGAAACTTCCATCAAAATCGTATCCAAAGTTTCAACTGAAAGCTGCGACCACAATAACCTTAAGGCCGGTTTGACAATAAGATATGCCGAAAACGCCTTAAAACTATCCGGATACATCCCAGACAATAGCGCTAGGTATAATCCCAATGTCGAAGCCGTGGCCGGAACAGTCGGTGCCTCGTTTCCTCCCTGCGACGGGTAAACTTGGTTGAAGGTTTCCATCAGTTTGTCGAGGTATGTGTAACGCTTTCGCAAGAACGTCGCCCGAACGAAAGCTGCCAAATACTGAAGAGCATCCTCCCTAGGGAAGAACTTGACTGGTGGTAGTTCATCTTTGAGAAGACTAGGTAGGTAGCTCATATGTTGTGGTTGGAATGTAATTTCCCAGACTCCGAATCCACTGCCGCTTGGTTTCGTTTTCGGTAGGCAAGGCTACGTAAGAGGGTTTGTTTAGTAATACTTTCTTACCACGAAGAGGCCGAGGACCAGCGCACCCTATCTCTAGTCTCAGACGACATCGTCGAAGGCGTCGCAGGCTCGCTACGGGAACTCGAGGATACGGGTGTATCGGGACTCAGCGCCGGAGTGGTATTCGAATTCGACATTGATATTCCATTGCTTCCGTTGCTCGTTTGCTTCGTCAACAGGGTCTCGAGATGCGCTATTCTCTCTTTCAAAGCCTGAAGGTCGGAAGATTCGACGGTAGAACTCGAGGGGTATGCGATATCGTCCTCAGCAGATGTACAGTCGACTCCATATCGGACGCAATTCTGGCAGGGTCGGGTCCTGTCGCACTAATGATATGACGCCAGCATGTTAGAACGGCGAAGGTACGTATATGACGCACGAGAGGACTATAAAAATTACTTTAATTTTCCTGCGTCCCCACGCGGGCTGTCAGCACGGATTCCAGTTCTATAGAGTATGGACTACCACAAACCGCAAGGTCGTACCTTGAATGGCATGACATGCACGCAGGAACTTTGATGCGACTGCTCGCAGACTTCTTCTTCGTAATCCCAGATGTAGCGGAGTGCGTCCGCTCGCGTTCAATCGCCATAATGCCTAACGTCGTTCGCTCGATCGACGGCCGTGGGGGCCTAAGACTATCTGTATGATATTGGCGATAGGAAAAGCTAGAACGTTACTCGAAATTATTTAGGAGAGGTATGATAAAAAAGTAAAGATCAATTGCCTGCTCGCGACCGGGCAGCTGAATACTCGGTTAAGCTATGCTGACATAATACTCAATGTTGAAATTGTGATGAGTAGGAGTCGGGGGCTTATTCTCTCCGCTGCGCTCCCACTTGTCCGTTTGGAAAAGACTCGATGCCCCGGGATGACCGGGGAAGTGGAGTTAACAGGATGCATTACTAATGCTAACGAGCGAACTAAGACCAGTTGTTGAACCCAGATCCTATGCCTCGGCTCATGGTCATGCTGGAGACATCTGCAACACAACGGCCGCCGTTATTTCGAGGCGAGACATCCACCCAGTCTGAAGCTCAAGTTGCCATCTAGCCATGCTGTTTGAAGATTCAGGGAAGTTGTGAATATCAAAAGGCACCCTAGGAATACGAGCATTCTCGTGATTCATTTGTCGTCATCCTGAACGCTGTCCGCGGCATCCGCTGTGTTGGGCCTTCATACCTATAAAACGGCCAGAAGTCAGGGTCCTTTTGCCTGTTTGAACAGTCGTTGAGCCCAACACAAAATATCCAACAAAACTACCCCGTTCCAAGACTGTAAGAAATGACCCGCCTCGAAATTGCGAAACCCTAGGCATATAGACCCTGTGTTAATGCTCGAACATGCAATAGAGCTAAAGCGGCTACAAAACCATGGCTAGCCTCCTCAGGACCATCAGACCACCTCGGCTACAACCCCGCATCTCGGCTCTCCCCAGATACCCCCCACTCCGGAGGGCTATTGCTCCGTTCCCCATTATTCACATGCTCAAGCCGCTTCCCCAGAGAGCCTTCAGCTCGCAGAGGCCGAATCCGAACCAAAGCCAAGAAGTCAGTCATGAAATGCCAAAGATAAATTGGAAGGACCTTGGAGCCTCGCGAACAGTCAAGATCGTCGTTATCATTGCGTTAAGCATAGTCGGTACTATGGAATCAATATTTTACTTCAAGTTGTTTATGAGGAAATTCTTCCCAGATGAGGAAAAGCCTACAGAGGAGGGCGCGCCGGCGGCAGAGGTTGCGAAGACTACATAAGACGAGCATTGGTCTTAGTCTTGAATATATCCTTTTCGTTTTTAATTACATCGATAGATCTCTTCTTTCCTGCTCGTGTTCTCTTATTTCCCTTGTGTAATACTGGATTCCCCTCATTATTATAGACTTACTTTAGAGTAAAGACATTCTAAAGAAAACAACCGCATAACCGCACATTTCCTGATTCATCCCGTCTTAGCTTAGACTGATAGCATCATCTTCGGGACCCTGAATAGAAACAATTAAAAACCCTGCGCTAGCCTGGGTACTTCTGAGGTAGTATGACATAGTATTGGGTTTCCAACGGGTTGTGCAACGTAGAGCGTGCGACGGAAGGTTCTCCAGGAACGCGTTGTAGTGTCGTTTCGCAGGCATTAGCTGCGAGACTAAGCTAAGCACCAAGCTTCAGTAGTCTCGATAGAGGCCTGCTTATGATTTAGGCTAAAAAGTGCTACCCGTTATCCTGTCTCGATGTCTTTAGCTCAGCGTATACCAAACGATCCCCAAACGCAGCTCACTTCAAGCTAGAATAAACACGGATAAATTTTTTTCGAAACCAAAATACCCTAACTTAGCCAATGCATTATAGTTGGCTCGGAATATCTCAAAAGAAAGATCCTCCTTGCATGCATTCGGCAGGACTGGTACCGAGCCTTGATACCCACATTTTTGAACATGGGTAGTTAAAGAAGCTACGGGATACCCCACTGTACGGGGACGAGCTCGAACCAATTGATGAGATCCGCGTCTACAAAACCCGGTACCAGCTTCTAATATAAGTCCGTCGTTTTTTCAAGCCTCAGAAGCCTCAAATTTTCACCTTCAGTTCCGTCAGAGCTACCCCAGTATCTTGAACACAACACACAAAATCCAACAATCCCACACAGCCCCAGCCATGCGTTCAACCCTCCTCACCCCCCTCTTAACCCTCCTCCTCTCTACCCCTTTCACCCACTCCCTCCAACTAGAATCAACAACGGAAGGCCGTCTCCCAGCCATGGGTTTCAACTCCTGGAACTGTTTCAATGAACACATCAACGAGGAAAAGTTTCTGACCGCTGCCCAGCAACTCGTTGACCTGGGGCTAAAGGATTTAGGGTATACATACGTAAACATCGATGGTAAGAGCCCTATAATACATGGCACTGAGTTATATATTTACAGGACTTCATGGATTAATACGATGATATTTTATTGTTTTGGTAAAACATTATAGACGGATGGTCAGATAAAGAACTCTGGCGAGACCCAGAGACAAAACGAATTATTGTCGACACCAAGAAGTTCCCAGACGGGATCTCGGGGTTAGCAGATAAAGTACACAGTTTAGGGCTCAAGTTGGGAATATACTCCGATAGAGGTACAAAAACGTGTGCAAGTTACCCTGGGAGTATGGATTGTAAGTGTTTACCCAGAACGCCTAGGCAGAAGGCTATTCTGACAGTGCAATATAAAAGACGAAGAAGTCGATGCGAAAACATTCGCAGATTGGGGTGTCGATTGTAAGTATTCATAATTTTTGAACAATAGGGAAATGGTCTGACTAGTAGCCTGCGCCATAAGATCTAAAATACGATAACTGGTATGCCATCTGTCCTACCGTCTGAGATTGTATACTTTCTGACACAGCAAAACAAGTTTTATCCCTGACGAAGAAGAAGACCAATACCCCTGGGCCCCCGAATGGTGGAATACAACTCACGAGTATGCCAGAACCACAAATACACCGTGCTGGTAACATACGTAGTAACATTTAATTGTGCAGCGGAAACAAAGTCCACGCCCCTGAATCCTACGATTTCGCAACCTCCCGTTCCGCCCAACGCTACCGCACCATGCGCGACGCTCTTAGAAAGCAAGATAGAATAATCCAATTCGGGATGTGCAATTGGGGCCACGCACATGTTGAAAAGTGGGGGAATGAAACAGCTCAGAGTTGGAGGATGTAAGTCTCGCATGCGCCAATGTTTAGAGGGGTTTTCTCTAATAGATTTGTGGAAAATTCAACAGCTGGGGCGATATACTACCCCGTAAGTAGGCATCACAATTAATATTACACGTCTGTGACAGCAGATCAATCAGAAGACTTCCCTAACCACCTACCCCTGAACACAGAATGGACCGGTCACAAAGACTACATAGCCTGGGGCGTCAGTAAGTCCCTAACCATACCCCCCAAATCAATTCTACCCAACTAACCCCCAACAGTGCCAATCCTAAACCACGCCCTCTTCCACCTCTCCCAAACCAACTTCTGGGGCCACGCCGACATGGACATGCTAGAAGTCGGCAACGGCCTAACTCCCGCCGAAGACCGCTCCCACTTCGCTCTCTGGGCTATCCTAAAATCCCCACTGTTAATCGGCACCCCGCTTGACAAGATTTCTGCGGAAACACTAGCGGTGTTTAAGAATAAGGAGTTGATAGCTTTTAATCAAGATGAAGTGTACGGTGGGCCAGCTTGGCCGTATAAATGGGGGATTAATCCGGATTGGACTTGGTATGAAAAACGACTTGATATGAAGCATCTAAGTGGTAGGTTTTTTGACGATATATAGGAATCAAACCCATCCGGCGGAATACTACTCCGGAAATTCATCGGCAGGTCTACATGTCTTCATGCTCAACACCCTCTCAGAAACCGTCACCAAGACCGCAATATTCGACGAAGTACCCGGACTAAACCCTGCAAAGAAGTACATCGTTCACGACATGTGGACCGGCGAAGATATTGTAAGTTTCGTCTCTTCCCAGAAGCGAGGGGGAATGCCCCGAGGCCCTACTAAAGTGGAAATGCACACCTAGGGCATCTATGAAAAGGAATTCTCGACCCCCGTCGAGAGCCATGATATCGCCGCATTACGGTTCAATGAAGTGCCCGAGGGCACCGAAGAGTCGTTGAAGGTACAGGGTAAGGGAGAAAGAATACACAATGCCGAGAAGGCCCACGATGAACTTTAAGATCACTAATAGATTTCTCGTGAAACCCTGTATGAAGGCTCGAGGGAAGGTCAAATTCAACGACCATTGTAAACAACTTTATATATAACGGTTTATATTCTTGACTATATACTTTTAGCCCTTGAATGCCTTTATACCGTCGAGTCCAACTATAGACAAACTTAATCGACTTCCAAAAGTTCATACTTCTCCCCCCTCTTCTCCAACAAAGCCTCAACCCGCTCCATAACACCGAGAACCTTCTCCTCTTCCAATCGCCTCCCCACAATCTGCACACCGACTGGCAATCCCGCCATCTTCTTCGCATCATAGTGAACATATGCTCCCCTCGCGATTTTATTTAATTTCTTAATATTAAACGTAGCCGGTAGCGCATCCTTTGTCGCATCAACCTTCGTAACTGGTAGAACGCCGGCAGAGTAGTCCAACTGTTTCGTAATCGAACCATTAATAAAAGCCGTCTATATAAAACTCTAAAATCAACAGACAAGGGGTAAAGTCCCACTTACCAAATTAAACAAAAAAGTATACCCACAAGACGAAACCGCAGTATCCATCCCATTTTCCGGCACCGCAGGCGTAGCATTCGGCGTTGTCAACAGCACATCGATGCCCAACTCATTCAACTTCTTGTGCCACCTATACCTGTACTCCTCCCGATGACTAACAAGCTTCCACTGCTCCGGAGTAGTCTGCTCTCTCCAATGCGTATCCACGAGCCCCGCCCACAGTTCATCGCCCTGAATGTAGCGAACCCACCAGACGTAGAACTTCTTGAGCAGCCACGGCATCTTAAACCACATCGACATATTCGCCACCCCGGCGTCATTGTATTCAAAGAAAGAAGTGAAGAACGATTCGTAAGTCTTTCCACCATCGTTGTTGAGTAGGATACTCGCCAACTTTAGTCCTTCGTACGGACTAGGGGTATCTTTGTGGTCCAATTCAACAACCTCTTCACCAGCATCTCGAAGCACATTGACAACGCTGTCGAGTGCTCGCGCACAAGCGGGTGCAGGGGTCACAACTCCATCGTCACGAAGAACCGCATAGCGAAGCTTTCCGGAGCGACCGGCTTCGAATTCCTCCTCGCGCCAGGGAATGGGGTGCGTATGGTGATCGTAAGTCCAAGGCTTCATGGCCAAATAACTGCGCCAGAAGTATATCAAGTCCTCGTTTGTGCGGGCCATGGGAGAGTATACCGCCAACACACCCTCTTGACCGGACATGCTCGTATTCTGTCGCCCAATTCCCCGTCAACCTCGTATCATAATGTTTTACGCGGAGAGGTAATACTAACATTCATACTCTTCATAAACCTCCCTGTCGCCGCCCTGACGGTGTATATCCCAGACCAATGCGCTGGGACCCTCACACTGCCGGCCACATCAGTACCAATCCCAATCCTGCTACCTCCGTACGCCAACAATGCGCTCTCACCACCGGTGCTTCCACCAGGGCTATAAGCTTTATTATGTGGATTCGAAGTCCGTCCAAAGACATCGTTTGTCGACTCAAAGCTTAATAAGGTGATAGGGACATTAGTCTTAACATATGGCACGCAACCAGCGTCCTTTAATAGGCGGGCGAGTGGTGAATCGATCGTGGCGGGTTTTCCAACGAGCGAGGAGTAGCCGATACAGTAGTCGAAACCCTTGATTGACACTGTGTCTTTAACGGAAATGGGAACACCAGCAAGAGGGCCGGTGAATTCTTTATTTTCGACGTAGTCTTCCATTTCCTTGATCATGACTTCCGTGAGACAATTGGTTGCCTCATGGGCTAGAATTGATTTTTTGCCATAGGCCCTGAGGACGTCTATAGGTGCCCATTCTTTATTACGGATGTTGGAGGCAAGGGTTCCGATCGGTGTGGAGAGGATGGAACGGTCTTGGGCGGTGAGAGGGGTGGAGTAGTAGGCCGGTAAAGAAGCAATCCGGTTTGCGCGGTCTTGCTGCTTGATTTTGCTACATCGTTATCAGATGAGGGGTGTTAGCCTTGTCTACAGTGTGTTGGGGTGTGTGGTATCTTCGTATCTCGAAGCTAGCTAGCCTCGCCCAGGTCCGGCGACATGGGCCATAGACAAGGGTATAACTAGCTCTCGAGATAGCCAAGAGCTAGATATGACGTACCAATTCCTTCGATGTTGAAGATACGAAAACATCTTGAAGGATTTCGATGAGGTCGTGTGCGAAGTTGTTCAATTGGAAGAGGAAGAAGCTCAAAGTTCAAGCTTAAGCTAAGTTTAGCGGCGAGGTGTTCGCTATTTAAAGGGTCCCCCGCCAAATTTGAGGCACCCGTGGCAGTGGGATGGGAGAAGGATGCCGACGGCTATCGTCGACTGGCGCCTGGAACCGACGGTAACAATCCAAATCAAGTATCGGCGGGCCCCACATATTGCCGTCTACGGATTAGTAAAACGTGGAGAACAGCAGTCCAATTTAATACTTTAGTATGTATTACCTATCGGGTTTCTCCTGGCTAGAGCTCGGGTGTATGTACAGATATGGCCAATATCCAGCTAGAAATCATGTATCGAAGAAGCAGAATTAAAAGGAAGAAGGAAATATGCCAGCATCCAGTAATCATGTATTCATACAGCTTCAGAAGCGAATTTGGAGAAGGGGAAAAATAAAAATAAAAAAATAAGCAGGCTATTAAGAAATAATAAAGACGACAGGCAGCGCAATGCATGCTTTTGTGAGACAGGCCGACGAAGAAACTTCGGAAAGACGCAGGACAAATACGGGGTGCGACCGAAAGAGAGAGAGAGAGAGAGATAGAAAACAGACCATCAAGAAAACGCCAAAATGCATGCAAAAGAACAGGCTTCGGTTCCTAAACACGGCGGAGGCAGGCGTAAAAAGGAAATATGTATTATGACGGGAATCCCGTATTAAAACCAGAGTATGTAATCCAAAAAAAATTGTATAGAAAAGTCGTATACGCGTCGTCACTAGTCTTCCCTCCTCTTTTCTTTTGAAGCTTTCTTCTTGTTTTATTATTTAAAAAGTGCCCTTCCTCTCGTGCTCGTCCACGACTTCCGCTCGACTCTCTGTCCCAAACACCCTCTCGTTCGTACTCGACATGCTCACCTTATACCGATTCACTGTCCCCAAACTCGCCGGCCGACTACTATTCGCATCATCATCGGCCGCGGCGATCATAGCGGGCGAGATAAGCATCGAGCTACTCGTCGAGTAGTTGCTATGCGCATCTCCTAGGTTCCCGCCTTCTGACGCTTCTCCCCCCAAGGCTGATGGACCCATGCTTGCTCTCGTAAATGGCAATCGGTGCGTAGAACTCGTGGATCGGTTTTCGTGCAGTGGTGGATCGTAGAGTTGCGAGTGAACTCGTTCCGGTGTTTGCGGCAACGAATGGTATAGAGGTGCAGGTGCCAAATGCCCAGATCGCCTCTTAGACGACTTCCTCGGCACTCGAGGCTTCACGCTCTTCCTACTATTCACCCTCGACTGTACCGCAAACGGATCTCCCGTCTGAATCTCTGGCAACTGCGGTGGCAGAGGCGATAACTGCGATGTGGGTCTCGGAGTTCCAACTCCTTCGTCATCCGAAAAATCAGAGTCTGTGACATCCTCTTCACTCGAAGAAGTATCGTCCACCTCTCTGGATTGCATCCCACCGTCTCTTGCCTGCTCTTGAGAAACCGACTGACGGGCTTTCCCAGCTGCGGTTCCACCTCTGACTTCCTCATCCCCATCATCGCCTTCAATTGCCGACCTCATCGGCGGTGGTGCTCTAGCAGACCGCACGACCTGGAATCCCTTCTCCTTATTCTTCCCTTTCGTCCACCGCGAAAATTTATTCAACCATCCAGTAGCACTAGCAACCGTACTTGTCGGATCGGCCGGTCCAGTCCTCAATCTTCTCGAAGGCTGCGCCGAAAGCGCAGGCCCTCTAACTCCATAATAGAAATCTGACTCTCGCTGCGTATAATCCTGCATCTTTCCAGATCCCATAGAGTCTGTGTGTTGCGGTGCAGGGACGGTCATAAGTGCCGGATTCGAGTACCCAAACCTAGCATTCTCATCACCCATATCGCTCAATTGAATATTCGAATATCCTTCCGGGGCTTCTCGGGTAGCATAGTCTGTAGGTCCATTATACCTAAAGCTCGACGGGCCAGCAGCGTCCCACTCTCCACCCGCTCCCATAGAACCAGAACCACTATGATTACGGGGTTTGTTTTTCCTGGGTTGTCGGTAATAAGGGCCTACTTCGCTTGGTCGTCCGTTGGAATCCAAATTCGCAAGTGCGTTCCCAAGCCCAGGCTGCTGAGGCAGACGCGGGGAACTACCATTCACGCTCTGCATCGCCGACTGGGAATTCGAGTTGTCAAAGTACGATTGGCCACTGACATGCCGCGGTGTCGCCGGTCCAAAACTCGTGCTCCCGCTGTTAGTATGGTGGTGGCCTCTCCCTGTAGAAGATGTCTCTTGAATCGGTGTCGCATATTCCGTACTAGGTGTTTGGGCAAAGTTCGTCGTTGGAGCTGTAGCACCTTGACCAAGTAGAACAGCAGAGCTACCAGAGATCGATCCTCCATGACGAGATCCGGTCATCAAGCTAGCCTTCCTCTCTTCGTTCATATTCGGGCCGCCTCCCGGGTAGACCGTCAGTTCAGGGCTCTGTCCATCAGGGCGATTCGATCGTCTCGCGAGTTGTCTTGAACCAAAGACCTAATCCCAAAAGTTATTAGTATCACACAAACATAATGGTAAAGACTTCTAGATGAATACCTTTGACAATCCACCCCTCTGAGCACCATCTCTTCCCTCTCCGGCACCCGCAATCCTAGCCGCAACCTCCGCCAAGGTCTGCAGCGCATTCATGAAAAACCCAAACACCAGAACCACCCCATGCAGGATCAAAATCACATACCCGATCCACCCCCTCACCGAATCATCAACCTCAAGACTCGGCACAAAAGCTATTTGGAATAGCACCGAGATCAACCGGCTCACACTAAAGCAGCTATGGTAAATGTTCATCGAAGTCTTCGAAGAGTACGGTCGGAAGGCGTTAAGGGTAAGAATCTGAATGATCTCACAGCTGGCCAGTATTGTCAACTGCGCAATCCCAGACGGTTGGAGAAACCCGAAAGATGCCCCTCGAACGAGGCTAATGCCCAAATAAACAATACAGAATAAAGTCGCTGCCTCATCATAAGTGTTGTAAAGCGGCCCGTAGAAAAGTAATGTCGGAAGGTCATCGTAGAGTGGAGACCGAGGCTTATAAGTACTGATCCTCCTCACCAAGAAAGCAGCCACCACAACCACTATGGCAAATACTATACCGGCGATGATATCCACAGCCAAAGGGCTACTTGCAGCTATAATAAGCTGGTAAGCACTTAAGGATAATATCGGCAGTAAAAGGTAGTTGTAAACCACCCGTACTAGAAGCCCTCCCAAGAAAGGGATATTTTTGGCCCGTAGGTCTCCGCTTTCGTGAAGCTGGATCCGCTTCATTGCCCATCTCGCTCCGGCGATAAGTGCCACGATCAAAATAGTAGCCCCGATAATCCCGGAAAAGATAACCATAAAACCAGCCCACGCATCTGACGGGTCGCCTTGCCCAACCAATTCCGTCAGCCGCCCTAGACCGTGTTTATGGCTTGTAAAGTATATATTGTCGACTGGATTCTGTGTGGATGTTTCGCTCACCAGCGACATATTGAACATCAAAATCGACCACGCACCATTCGCTACCACGGGTTGATAGTATCCTGGATAATTCAACGACAGAGCTCCACTGAGAACCACGAATTGCAGATACTGCAAACAATCTGCAAACCCAGGTGTAACCAGTCGCAACATGTCTAGGTCCCGACGATAATTACTGCTCCATTGGAAGACATCCTTTGTTCCATTCCAGGGATTGAAGATCGCGGCGATTATCGTAGCAATACCCGTCATGATAACGATACCAAGAGGGATGAAGGTTAAGAGGCTAGAGATAGTGCTTCCGAGCCTCGGAGTTATGGAGGCTTCAATACATCCGATGTTGATTTTTTCATTGTCGGCCGGGATGATACGGTAAGAATTTATAAGAGTGCTAAAGGCGTATGAGCTAGAGAGGTTGCGAGTGGTAAAGAAACCGGGGAGAAGTTGGAAATCAGAACCGCTATGTTGAAGGATTTATTAGTACTGAAGATCATAAATTGAAATAGGATAGCGGAAGGCCTACGCATCGTGTTTAGGAAAGATATCGCAGGTCGTCCCCTCAGTGAGCGATTCACAGAAGGCGACATTTTCGACGACGGGAGTATACGAGAGCACATTGATCTTTTGACGTAGTGTCGCTGTATCCAACAATTAGCAGGTTTTNNNNTTTTTTAAATAGAAAGCCAAAAAATGGACAGGCATACTTAGAGCATTCTGCCTCTCATCAAAATTCCTAATGACCTGGCCTGGACCCGTAAGGTTTCCGTGAACCTCGATTGTCAATGGATAACCGTCCTCCTCGTCTCCAAACTTCGCATCAACACTGTAGGGTCGAAAATGTGTGACGCCTGGCGGACTTCGAAGACAGTCCTTGAATGGAACTTGTACGGCATTTGATACACCTGCCAAACCAGAAAATAACAGAAAATACACCGTCGCTAGCCCCATGGATATAGAATTCGACATTTCGATCCGCCGTCGCTTCATTTTGAAAGTATATATTTGTATGGTGGCAAAAGGGTGTCCTTTGCCAGAAATAGAGGGAGATACGAGATATTTAGGAAGATGAATGGTCGACAAAGGGAGTGGATGACGCTAGAAAGTCGAAATAATTAGAGAGACAAGACGGAATCGATCAGTCAAGCAACGACGACTATCATTTTGGAAAAGAGACTATGAATGCCGTCTCATCGCTTGATACCGATTCCGCCACCACTGGTGTCGAGTGGGATACTGTCGAGATGGATGTGTTTGGTTCTGGAAGAGTATCGAACAAACAGGCTCCCAGGGTGGTCTGTGGACGGCCGACTCGTCTGACGTAGCGATTAGGGGTCCAGAAAAACGTATATTCGGGACCCGGGCAGTTATAGATGGACGGAAAGGGAGCCTACGAGACCGCGCGAAACTGAAAGAATACGGTGACGAGGGAAATTTGGGAGATTGGGAAAGGAAAAAAGATCTCTCGAAGGACACAACGGCAGCTGCTGCGGAAAGCAACCTGGTTAGCGACAAGTTGATGAGTTAACTGACAGGCATTCGCTCGTGTTTCGACGAGACTGGCTGGGCATAGTCATTAATATTTGGTATTAACTGTTGTAAGGCAGCGGGAGCTGACGAGAAGCGCACGAAAATGGCAGAAATAGCAGAGAGACACCAGAACAGAGAGAGGCAGAGCAGAGCAGAGAGGGTGGTTGATTGCTTGATGATATTATTGGAAGTCCCCTGTGCACATTGTTGAAGTGCCAATTGGCAATTGCAATTGCAACCGCTGTACGGCTGGTATGTAACCGTCCAGGAACACCTGTCGCTAAGCAATTTGCGTCCTCGCACTCTCTCAGGGTCGAATTCTCTCAAATCAAGAGCGACCGAAACAGGAAAATGTTCGATGGTGATGCGGCGTGGTGGGGCCTGGCACGCTGCTGAAACCTGGGCTGACAGCGGCTGTTGATAGGATTCTGGTGTTCGGATTCCTGGGGACTCGCGTGGGCAGCGAGAAGCGTCGGGAAAGCAATGCAAGGCTGCGGCAAAGACCACGACGGGGATGGATGAATACAGGGACGACGATGGCAGTGATGATGATGATGGTGGTGGTGGTGGTGGAGATGCTGGCTTACCTGAGTTCGTTCTACACAATCAATGACCCGGCCAAGAGCCAATTTGGGTAAGCGAGCTTCTTTCGAGATCTTCCAAGTGCTGCCGAAAGCCGAGTAAACTGTCCGATTCGATTCCCTGAATTGACTGTGTGATGGAATCGAGGGAAGAAGAGTCTTTCGCCTCCTGGGAAAATTGTCATCAATCCCTTCATTAAAATGAAAATAATAAAAATAAAAATAAAACAAAAAAAAAAATAAAAAGAAAGACTAATGGCAAAAAAAATAAAGTAGAAAAAAACGGGAAAAGGAGATTAAACAAAAGCGAATCGTTGGGGTTGCAATCGCGCGGTGTTTGCATGCAGGAGCGCACAGCTAAAGTGGCTATGCCCGTCGCTATCAGGAACATAAATCCCGACCAGTTTCAGCCCGTTTCTCGAATCTCTCCACTCTTCTTTCCAAAGAGCCGCGCGGATGCGGTCCCAATCATTATATAATCTCCTCGATGGTTTAAATACTTTGTTATCTCCGTCTTCACAATATATTTCATTTCTAAATTTCTATAAAAATTGTCCAAAGGAGAAGGAAATGACCGCCGTCATGATGGCGGACTCTCGTTACATTTGGACCTACAGCCCCGTAACGTACCCATGTTCACTGGGCAGAGACATGGAAGCTGCACGCCTTTGTTTTTCGCTTGTTATAAATAGCAGCATCTTCACCAAAACATATTCACCACGGGCCACTGACGTTATCACAGGACTCCTCGCATTGCAATATTTCTTCCCAATGTTCCTCTAGGGTTGGACAGATACCCCGATCTACTTCGTTCGTAAGAGATTTACAGTTTCTTTACGCTGATTCTGCCAGATACAATTTTGATATTCAGTGAGTCCTGTTCGTATACGAGATATCTCGGTACTTCCACTTCCACTTCCATTTACTGCAAAGCGCATTCGAGGAGTATGAGGTTGCATTCTTTAGTCCGATGACTCGCCTCATCCCATCCACTACCTACCCAGCTGGCCTAGTGCCCGAGCCGTATTTAAGGCTATATATAAATCGATAGACAAATAAGTCTAAAAACTATTCTAGAATACTCGGCGACTATGTCCCAAGTAGCAGCTGAGATGTTCAGGTATCTCCAAAGTTTCCCAATATTGCGCCAGAACCCTTCTAGTTCGACTTTACAAAAATTTATTATTAGTGCTTTCTCCTCGTATTATTGAGTTCCATATACCAGCTCCCACTGTTCCATTCGTTAATTTGAGTAACTGCTTCTTCCAGTACGTACGAATGCCGTATCCACTGCATTGGACAAAAGCATAACACTGCAAGCACCTAAGATCCATTTTCCATTATCTCACCTATCCCAAGTTTACGGACAACCTTTTGAACTTGTTCAAAATCCTTGTTCGAATCTAACCAAACAGCCCCTAGCAAAGCTTCTACGGTCGAAGCCGAAGTCACTCTACCGATCTGTTGACCCTGTAGGTATTCCTGACAAGGAGCTACAAGAATTTCATCCGTAATCCCCAGTCTCTCCGCGCACTCTTGTAGACTTCGATTAGTTACATGTGCTTTAAGCAGGAGATCAGCGTTCCCTGAAAACTGCTAGTCAGTATAAGTCCATAACTCTAATAACCTGTTTATAACCTACCCCTACTCTGCTGGGTCTGGTACCACTGATCAACCTGTACCAACCCTAAAACCGCATCTCCGAGTAAAGCCAGTCGCTGGTTCCCATCTATTTTCCCAGAAACGACACGTGCGTAGCCCCTGGACTCGAGAGCCTCTATTAGGAGGTTTTTGGACTTGAAGAGGTACCCCATAATGTTTTGGAGCCGGTCCACGTTAACCGCTTTTGCCATCTTTCAGATAAGATAAGCACGATGAGTTATGGCGACGGAGATATTATATTAGGAAGTTGCTTGCTTACCTCGTTATTTGGGGGGGCGATTTAAGCTCGTGCTTGATAACTTTATGGGGGATGGTTCAAGGATGCCTATTGATAGGCGTGGAAGGGTGTAGTTACCTCCCAACTACTATGTCTGTCCTACCATCCACTACCACCTATAAACATATCCACTACCACGGCTACTATTAAATTCCTAATATGGCATAATCCTTCGTTCGCTGTTTGTGGATAAGGTTTTTTAAGTTAAACCCAGGTTTTTCCTGATGTCAACGTACATACCCTCGGAGCCCTCCGGAGCCACATCCGCCAAGGGACTTTTATACTTTTCCATTCGAGAACGTCCACAAAAACAGAACTTGCATACGTTCTTTGGTGAAGCATCCCGAGAAAAAGGCACCTGTGCCTGTGCCATCCTTTTTTGTTTTTGTTTAAATTTCTTCCTAGCAGTTGTCCTAATGCCTTCTAATCCAATATTAGCTGAGACTCCACAGGTCACGTGAGAGAACCGTCGGCAGGACCAATACTAACTCGCTTAGAGCTTTCCAGTTCGTCGACGTTAAGCGCAACTATCCACGACTGGCATGCGCGCCAGAGTAATGTCAGGGTTAACGACTTTCAAAGAAATATGTTTCGAAACCAAGGGTGGGGCATCTACTAGGCCAGTGGTGGATCTTATAAGCGAAAGGTGTCCCCGGAGACAGCGAACGACATGCGCGCCAAATTTGCACCAGGGTTCGCCGCATCGAGAAGTGTACAGCACAGCTTTTCACCCACAATTGTGCACAAGGCACTTCGTGTTTCGCATACTCTCGCTAGATTAGGCAAAAACCCCATTCGAGGCTCTTGATATCGATATATTTCGCCTATATGTCATATTATACTAGCTACTATACTAGTAGGTTACACATGATTGTAATATTCGAAAGGTGTGGTTACGAGAGGGGCAAGATCGATAATCCTTCGAATGCCCTGTGGAATTTCATAAGAATAAAATGTATATAAAGAGCCCAAATTCAGCGTAGACACCATCCTTTTCCGTTCAGCAGGCGACTCCAGTTCCTCTCACATCCAACAGTCTCTTACAGACTACCATTCCTTTACAATTGGGTTGAATTACCCCGCCACTCTTTTCTATATTTCATACTATTCAAAATGAAATTCACACTCCTTACTTCGGGCCTCTTCGCCCTCTCAACTTTGGTCCCATCTATCTCCGGCCACGCCTTCATCTACTGGGCAGCCGGTGATGCTAACCCCAAAGTCCACGGCTGGGCTCTCGGATACCGCAAAACCACTCCCACAAACGGCCAAGGTCAACTTCCCTTCCAGCGAGACGTTGCTGTTTTCTCCAATCCCGCCGTTCCCTGTAAGAAGGGTAAATGGCGTAAGACCTGCGAGAAGCGCTCATACCTCAAAAACGGATGCGGTATCAATCTCTTCTTCATCAATCGATACCACGAGGGCTACCACCCAAACAAGGATAAGCCTTACAAAAAATCCGGCGGAAAGAAGAACGAGTGGTACTACATGACCAAATACGTTTCTCAGAAGCCATTCATCCCGATTGCCTCCGAGGTCGAGAAGATGTGCAGCGCAAATGCCCTTCCACAGGTCTCCCAAGGCGGATCTCTCACGATGAAAATCCATCAAATCAACGCTGACGGTGCCGGAAAATATAAATGCTGGATCGATTACAGCGGTACCGGAAACAATTTCAACACGAAACTAGCTGTTCGTCAAACCTCGTCCCATAAACCTTTTGATTGGGTCAATGTTGTATTAACACCGCTGAAATGAAAATAGATCAAATGGCAAGTCAAGTTCGTCGGCAAGAAGTCAACGAACAACTACGGATCTCTCAAGAACCAACAGCTACGAGTTAAGCTTCCAGCCGGCATGAGCTGTGGCGGATCATATGGTGGCCAGAACAATATCTGTATGGTTAGGTAGGTCTAATGACTTGATTAAAGTGCCCCTCCTAGTGAAAACGAGGCATATGCTTACCTTATCACAATTAGATGCGAAAATAGCGCTCCCAACGGCCCCTTCGGAGGCTGCGTTCCTATCCAACTAGTCGCTCCTCCACCAGAGCCTCAGCCAGAGCCTCCTCGCGAAGAGAATCCAGATCCACCACCATACGAGGGTGGAGATAACAATGACGACTACAACGGAGGCGACAATGTCCAGGAAAGCTACGACTACAGCTATTAGAATAGCAACTAGCCTTTTAGCTGTTTTCTCCTTCGATGAGTTACGACGTTACGATGCTATGATGTTACGGGTTATGGATCTAGGTGTACAGACGTACTTTCGATCGAGGTTTTTTTATTTTTCCATTCCCTGGATTCTTGTATTCATATTATAAGTTCCTATACGGTTTGAGTGGAATTACAATCTCTCGAAGGGTAAAACGGGTAGACAGACGAATACATGAGAATGTGTTGGTTTTGTTGTATTTTTGTGCAGAATTATTCAAACCCAAGATTCAATGGAGCATTTAAATGCATTTGCACTTCTTCATAACCCTTTTTTCAATGGGCAATAGGCTTAATCTCTAAAATATTCCAATATGACGATGGTGAGAATATTGCATGGTACTTGACCTCATAGCTCAAATATTGTTGAAAGTGTCGGCCAGGCATATACCAGTAGAACACAGACAGTCCATCCCGTCTACACCGGGCTGGTATCGACCTGCCTCATCCAGGCTAGTGTCCCACAATTGAACTCGTGCGAAGAACTCCAAGAGGCCCCAAGGATTGCTTGGGCAGCCAGGATTCTGGCTTGTACGACCATACAATATGCAACAACGATGAAGCTGCTTAACGAAGTCCATTCACTATTCGATAGCACCCTACAACATGTAGACTGGCCACTCATGGTAGCTACCGTTACCGGCCTGCTGATATCCTTCCTGATAACTACGGTAATATACAGGGTATGGTTCCACCCGCTGTCGAAGATACCCGGACCTAGAGCTGCTGCGGCCACCTGGCTTGTTGAATTTTACTATAACTGTGTCTGCAAAGGACAATATTACAAGAAAATTGAGGAATGGCATAAAGTTTATGGTTAGTATATGTAACTTCTTGCTAATTTGGCTCATCTGTGTGTTAATTAGAACTTTGTATGCTAAACTATTAGAATTACAGGCCCAGTAATCCGTATAACTCCTCACGAGGTCCACGTCAACGACCCAGATACCTACTCGCACCTCTACAAGACCAATGCCAAAGTCACCAAAGACCCTTTATACTATCAAAGATTCGCAGGTGACATCAACGTCCTATTCTTCGCAAAGGACACAGCCACGCACAGATCCCGCCGCGATCCTCTGAACAATTATTTTTCCAAGAAATCAGTAACAGAATTCGAGGCAGTCATAGTCAAGCACATAGACAAACTATGCCGCTATCTCAAACAACATGCGGAGAATAGTCGGGAACCTATCGATTTACACTACCGCATCCGCTGTATCGTACTAGATATCTTCTCAGATTATGCGTTCGGCAAGTCGTTTTCCTTCCAAGATTCGCCGAACCTAGGGAAGGACTTCTTTGATATGATCCGCGTGCATATGGCGTCTCTTTGGCTGTTCAGAATGTTGACACCGAGTATGGTCTACGGAATCACACACTTACCGCCGTTCATCGCGTTGAAACTCGATCCCTCCGCTAGCACTTACGTTAAACTCAAGGAGGACTCTAAAGCTGCCATCAAGAAAATCCGTGACGATCCAAAGGCTGATGACCTAAGGAAGGAGAATCGTACGGTTTTTTATGATATGTTGCATCCGCATGATGACGACGGGAACCCGATTGCACCAAAGAGTCTGGATGATCTCTCAGATGAAGCGTATGGGCTTACTGTCGCCTCTTCTGATACTACTGGAAATGGTGTACATGCTACTATGCTCGGCATTTTGTCGAATCCTGGGGTTTATGCGAAATTGAAGGAGGAATTGAAGAAGGCGTTCCCGACGCCGGAGTCGAAGATTACATGGACGAAGCTTGAAAAGATACCGCTTATGGTAATTATCTCTCCCTATTGTCTCAATTTTGCTTGAAATGAAGATTTCTTACCATAATCCAGGTTGCCTGCGTAAAAGAGGGCCTCCGCATCTCCTGCGGTGTCATCGGCCGTATGCCTCGTATCGTCGAAGAACCCTATTTCCAGGTCCTCGGCTATCATATACCTCGAGGCGTAAGTCCATAATAACCCTCTGTTCCATAGACCTGCTCTAGGTTCACTAACCTTCCTAGTTCTCTGTTACTACATCTAACTACATGATGCTCCGCAACGAAGCCATCTACGAAGACCCGCATAACTACAAACCATCCCGCTGGCTCGACGAAAATGGAAACCTCCACACTCACCTTGACAAATACTTCGTCCCCTTTGGAAAGGATAGTAGGCATTGCATTGGGATGTAGTAAGTATTTCTCCACTACCCTTTTAGTTATCATGAAGTGACTCGCGATCGAGGCCATTTTGTTGAAGAGCATAATGTTAATGCTTCGTCTTTAGTCTCGCTCAATCTGAGCTTTACCTCTCAGTCGCACACTTGGTTCGCCGGTTCGACATGAAAATCGCAGACGAGTCTCATCACCACTCTGTCAGGGATCTCGATTATATTGACTGTTTTGTATCCATGGCGAAGGATGTGGATAAAGCTTCTTTGAAAGTATTTGTTACGCCGACTGACTAGCTATGGTAGCCCTTTGGGATGTGATGATTTGATCGATCTGAATCGATAAATATTGGGGATGATAAAGTACAGGAATGAATAAAAATGAATTAAATTAATACTTTTTGAAGACATTAGCCAAGATACTCGAGGCTAGTAGATTTTATGATAGAAACACAAATATAATACACTTTATAATTTAGTTGCTAATATTTCAAATCCCAACTCTGCAGATATGATACATTGACGGAAGCATAGAATCGTCTGGATATATTTCCGGATTCGGAGTCCAAACTACCTCTCAGTTTCTACACTTCAAACTTTGCCCTTATCCTGTTTCCCCTTTTTCTCCCTTCATCTTCATTATCAATATCCTGACTATCAGGGTTGTCCCTCTTCCCAAACGATTTCCCACCCCCTATGCCCATAAGCCCCGCTATACCTGGAATCTGATCCCAAGTGTTCTCCCTCGCCACATCCGGTCCCTCCAACCAATAAGGCTCCTTCGTCCCGGGTACCAACACCCTATAACTGGGGAATCCAAACCCGCCATCTACACTGCCTTGGCCCTCTTCTAATATTGAGGTAAGGTCCATTGGGTTGAAGCTATTTCTTGGCCTACCCTTTTTCCGTTTTAACTCAGGCGGTATGAAAGGTTCGTTTAGCTTCCCAAGGGTTCCTGCCTCTAACCCCGGGTCGTCTTTTTCATACAATATTCTCTCGCAGATACATCCTAAAATTATTATAATATTAACATCAACCCGTTGTTCTCATACAAAGGCCCCTAGTATCTATCTTATTTTGATAAACAAGATGGAGAATTGAAAAACTAACCAAATAGGTACATGCAACTATTCGCCTTCTCCTGAATCTCACACCCCGACCTCTCCGGCAACACCGGGGGCGGTCTTAACAGCGGATTCCCTTCTCCATCGAATACTCCAGTCATACATTCACAGTCTTCACACTGCCTACGAAATGCGTCGATATAGCGTGTCGCTTCTTCATACGGGCGTGATGTCAAGTAGGTTTCAAGTTTATCGTAGTCGCCCCGACGTAGTGGGCCGGTTTTTTGCGGGAAGGATCGCAGGTTCCAGCGGGTTCGGACGAAGTCCGCGGGAGGGCAGTAGATATTTGTGGTTTCGGCCCACCAGCCGCCTGGTGGGGCGCGTTTTAGAGGGTTTGGTGTGAATGATTCTGGTTGGGGGTCGCTGAGGGGGAAGGTGAGGGTTAGTTGGAAGAAGAGTGTGAAGAATACTATAGGTTGCAGCATGGTGGTGTCAACTATATCCGATATATACTGTAAGAATGGAATGGTGTAACTGGGAATTCAAATGATAGAAGGGCCTAGGCCAATGGGTATGATGAAAGAGGGTGGGAAGGATGGTTATTCGGGTTTCGGGTCATATTTATCGACACCATTGCATTGGACATCTTTGCGGCCGGTTCTTCGGAGTATCCTAGTATAAGATCTATGAGGTTTGCGTATATGGTAAAACATCTTGACGATGCATAATACACAGCCCATACAACTAGTTGGTTATTGTCATATTAAGATTCGAGCAGTGTATATATTTGAGCCCGAGTTTTAAAACTCCCAACATTATAAACACCGCGGTGCACTGAATACGAAAGGAAAGCCGTGTCTGAATCAAAGTCAGAAGCATTACTATTCGCTGGAATAGCTAGTTGAAGTATATCCTTCGACTGTTGGATTTTTGAGACCTTTGCATTAATTTTGCGCTGTCATGTAACTTATAACGATAGTGTATAAAATATATGCATATTTTAGTAGAAGCATGGCATGGCATTCTGAGACGGCACCAACTATACAACTGAGACTAAACTTGCTTCCTGGGAACCCATATGGCGCAGATTATGCTCGACAATTCCCCTGGTCGAAGTGTCTACACGTATACGAGTACTCGAGTAGGATTCGGGATTCGATTCCAACAGGAATTGTTTGAACTGTGTTCGTATTAGTAATACGAATGGCGGCAATTCCTGGTCACATTGCACAGCATTCTCAGGGGGTATCCCATTGGCCGAACCAATTTTCACCCTGCATTAGATGATGATTAATATTCTGAATACATCGTTGGATAATCTGATAGATGCCGCAATTGTATCTCGAAACTTCGAGTCAAGAATTCAAAAATTTGTGTTGAAACGTGGTATATTTTTCCAGCCACCGCCATAGCCATGGCCATGCCTGCCATAACAAGCACATGCAGATTGATGTCGACTATAATAAGAATGATCGGGGATTAATATAAAATAGAAGCCACGATGAGGCTGCTTGGAAAATTAATTGAGCAAGTCGAGTTTGTTTCGGGTTAGATTCGATTCCAAGCCAACGTTGTTTGCCCGCGTGAGCAATCGATAGGAGTTCTCCCGGTCAGTTGATAAGAATAATATTATAAGCAGAACACCCTCCTCGAATTGACCATCCTTCGATATCACCAACTTCAATTCAAAACATCTCCAGCCTCCGAGATATATCATATCGATCCTCATCGCTGTTACGCTACTTGAGCACCGACTTGAGTAGGTATCGTTTCCGGGTATCGTAGAATGCCGCCCGCGTGAGATGGCTACGACCGAACCAGTCCACCATCAGCAGCTCGAGATCCAGCAATTCCTCCACGACCCCTTGCTGGCGGGGCCCTCATCGGCCTCCACCAAACCACCACCACCACCACCACTGCTATCATCAACCACGACGACGACGACAACTTCCACTTCTTATCCTGCTACCTCGAGCAGTGGACCCGCAAATGGTCCGACCCCGCCGTCATCTCCGTCGCAGCGCGGTGCCCCCACTCACCAGCAGGAGGAACAGGAACAGCAGCCTCAAGCTGTCATGTCGCTGCTGAGTAACCCTGCAGACCAGGCTGATGCCCCCTCGAATCCGAATCCCTCTCCGCCAATCCACCAGCAACCCACTCCACCCAGCACACTGCCTGGCGATGCTGCCTTCCCCCAGGCTGCAGCCGACACTGTCATAGGTGACTCTTCACCCGTATCTCCAAACTCTGTCAGGGAACCCTACATCGTCGAACATGACCGTCGGCTGTCCGATGGGGCATCCGTTTCTCCTGTCTCTCCCAGGTCGTCAATCGCTTCATCCGTACTAGACGACGGAGTTCCCACGCTAGACGCCAACGAGGCTGCTTTCCTTCTTGAAGCCGAACAGATGGATAGTTCCAATCAGGAGAACCGACAGGCTGTCGAAGCTACGGTCCCGACACCAGTTCATCTTCAACAGCGACCTTCGCAACTACCCCGTATTCCTTCGAATTCCAGTCACCAGTCTGTTCACTCTGACCTCCCTAATCTGCAAATCCCTCAGCACTCTCCACCGGTTCCTTTCCAACCTCACCAAACTGGCTCGCATTACTCCTTCCCATATGCGACTCCTTTACCTGCCGACCCTCGACGAACATCCTCAAGGAACCACCGAGTCCTACAGGCCCCTTTGTCGCCAGAGATCCCACCGTGGCAACCAGACTCGGAGGCCAGCAGCTGTCCTATCTGTGGAACAGGATTCTCATTTTTCTATAGGAAGCACCATTGCCGGTAATCAGCCTTTCGCGACCCTATATTTCCAAGAAATTGTCATTAACTCATTTTCTAGTAAATGTGGCCGCGTCGTGTGCGCACCTTGCTCACCTCACCGAATCGCGATCCCTAAATCATACGTCGTCTACCCTCCAAACTCTATCGATACAGAGCTAGCCCAGTCCTACATTGACGCAAGCGGCAATCGGAGATACGAAGATGGCGACGAAGGTGTCGAGGTCAGGATCTGTAATCACTGCCTGGCCGGCGAGAACCCGTCGTCTGGGAGGATAGGTCAGAATAGGAGACAGTCGATTCAATCACCCCCTGGGGGTGCAGGAAGGTTTTGGCAGGATGCAGGCCCTTCGGCTGGTGGAAGTGGGAATAACTATGTTTCGCCACAGGGTGTGGGGTTTGGGGGAAGTCCAAGTACTCCTCGACGGAGAACAGTCTCTAGTGCCAGTCCATTCATTCAAGTAAGACTTCCCTGATGTTAAACAAGAATACGTGAGCCGCGCTGACAATCCCATAGGGCCATGGGGCCATGCCGACAGTCACGGGCGGCTTCCCAGGCGCCGTATACCATCATCAGGGTATACAGCAAGCCCACTCCCTTGGCTCGAGAAGCCATCCTCACGGCTTCTTCCCAGGACCGCATCACCCACCGTATCATTCGCATCCGGTCCATCAGCCTCCTCCCCTCCAACATCCCACTCCTTCGTACCCTCACACAGGACACCAAGCATTCACATTTACACCTGCTCAATTCTACCCATCGCCCCAGCCGTCAACCCATCATCATCACCATCACCACCACCATCAGAGATCCGTATCGTCGTCTCATGCGTACAACCAGTACTCGCCAGTCAATCAGCCCATAAGGGGGTTGCTGGATACCTCGCAGCAGCCTACGCCAGCTTTCAGCATGCCGGACCATAGACAGAACCTGCCCATCGCCAGCCAATTCATGTCAAGCAGCTCGCGAGAGCAGCAGACTCACTCCGCACCACCCCAGCCCCAACCGAGGTTGAAGGAAACGGTATGTGCACTTTCCATAATCCGGATTTCCAAGTTATAACTAACAGTACATAACAGGACTACTGCCCAATATGCATGTCGGTCCTACCGCCTCCTAACCCGGTTACGAAAGACGAAAGCGCTAGAGAAGCCCATATCCAGGAATGCATTGAAAACGCTGTAGGTGGTCCGGACGTCTCTCGTCGGCGATCAACCTCAGGTACTCCCTCAAACCCTGCCAGTCTTGCAAGCGCTACGATGTCTTCCCAACCTGCCCAAACGCTTTCAACGTCCCCATACCAAGATCCAACTCAAACACAACCCAACCGCCATGAACGAAGCAGAAGAAACACAGCCTCAAACCGTGCCGGTGGAAGTGGTAGAATGGTGGTGTATACCGCTACTGAGAAAGATACATTTGCCATGGGGAATGATGCCGAAGCGGAGGGGCAGAAAGCTGAATGTGTTATCTGCTTCGAAGAATTCGAAGCTGGTGATGTTATTGCGCGTTTAGAGTGCTTTTGTCGGTACCATAAGGTAAGCTACATATCGCTTTTACCGGTTATTTTGGGTACATACTGATGATGGTGGGGGTAGAAATGTATTTCGGACTGGTTCAACCGCCGAACTGACAGCCAGTGTCCTATACATGCTATGAATGAATAGTGGTGTATAATACGGGCTCTGCCAAGGAGTTTGCAGAGGGCAGTGGGGAGGACTCTACCAAGATACCCGATATCCGCTCACTACCCTTCAGGTTTCCTATCGAAGCCCGAGTCTTTCTCTCTTTTTAGCACAGCAACGGAAACAAGCAAATCAGCAATCTTTTTTTCTCTCTTACCCTCTGGAATTTGTCATAGTTTATTAGCGGAGTCGTCTTTTTTTTTCTGTCTCTATTACACACGCGCAAGCACCAAGCACAAGCACAACCGGTGGCTTTTCCTTTGTCTTTTTTTGTTTGTTTTAACCAAAGGGGTGTTATGTATGCTGTTATAGCGAGTTCATGGAAATCGGAAACCTTCATTTATTTTACTTATACCTATCTCGCTGATTGTTTTTTGTACCTACTGGAGTACCCCGTCTACCCTTCTATCTTTGTTTTTAAGCTCACAGGTGTTATTTTACTATCTCTTTCATTTGTATAGCTCTGTTTCTTTACTAGATACTTTTTAGCTAGATGGCGACTTGTTGTTTTTACATGTATTTGAAACTTTTAATCCAGGAAAGATTTGAAGAATCGGGACTGTTTAAGAAGCTTTAGCGGAAATGAAATGTGCGAGCTATAATACTACCAGCCTAGAATACTCTTCTAAGTATCGTTAACCTATGAATCTTTTAGGTCGGCGGTCCTTTGAAGCTTGCGATTTGGTTCGACGCTGGGTCGTACCTTGGTGGTAAATATCTTTACCTTCGGCCTATCAAATATACTAACGTACAGGTGGTAGGCTTACTCGTGAAGATAGAACAGGTTTACTCTTGCCTTTTTTTTTTTTTTTTTTTTTTTTTCTAAGCCATAAGACCTAGACTATAACCTTCTGAAATATCATGATGGTATTTGAAATCTCACGCCCAGTGGATTGTTAAACTCACCGTTTCACGGTTAGAGAGTTAGTGGGGTGGGATTCCAGTGTAAAAGGCTTACAATTGTATCACGCCTACAAGAGACCTAGAAGTATCAGAACCCCCTCTACAAAGAGGATTCAGATATTTGCCCAAAAAAGGCCTATAAAGAAAAATCCCCAGAGAAGTTCTATTTTTCTAAACTAAAAAGGCACCGCATGCATTATATATACCCAAATAAATGGAACATTTATCAGTCAGTCCCATTAAGAACAACCTGTTCAGGTTTTTCCGCCAATTTCTCAAAAGCCTGTAAGAGGTCGCTCTTCAGATCCTCCCAGTTCTCGACACCGACGCTAACCCGTAGGAGTTTTGTTGAGCAGTGCGTATCGCTCATAGCCCTCCATTCGATTAGCGACTCTACACCACCTAGCGATGTGGCGTGTGCAAATAATTCGAGGTGGGATGGGAGTGTTTTTGCCAGAAGTTCCGATTTCATCTGTTCAGAATGGCTGCGTTAGTTACCATCTTCAAAACGCCCATGCACTTTATGGTAAAAGATATGGAAATACCTCAATCCCAAAAACTGGCCCAAATCCACCCTTCATCTGCTTCCCCACCCACTCCTCCTTCTGCAAACTGGCATGCTTGACAACCTCCACCACATCCCTCACAACCCCTTCCTTTTCAAGTTCCTCACTCAACCACCCCGCCAACTTGGTCGCATTCTCACTCTGCCTCAAAACCCTCAATTCTAGGGTTCTAGCACTCCTAGTCCCCAGCCAAGCCTCCAAATTCCCCATAACCCCACCAAGATACAACCTCTCCTCCCATAACTTCCATCTAGTCTTAAGATCCCTCGTAACTAACACACCGGCTAGCATATCGGAATGTCCGCCGATATATTTAGATGCAGAGTGCATTACTATATCTGCGCCGAATTCAAAGGGGTCCTGTAGCGGTGGTGGGGCAAATGTTGAATCAACAATCAATATTGCTCCACGGCTATGTGCCCGATCGGCGTAGTATTTGATATCGAATGCTGTTCCTAGCGGGTTCAGTGGCGTTTCGAGGTGTACCACATCACCAGGCTGGAGATCTTCGACGGGGCAGTCTAAGGGTATCTGCTTCATCCCTGTAAGGCGACTGTGAATATCCGCGACGCCATGGCAGCCGTGGTAGAATAGGCTGCCGGAGAGCTGGCGCGGGTTTAGGTGGACCAATGCCGCGTGAAAGGCGGCAAGACCGGAGGCGTAGACAAGAGCGTAGCCGTTTAGGTGGGAGGAGAGGATGGCCTCCAGACGGGCTGTGCCGGGGGAAGAGAGGCGGGAGTAGACGTGATCTTTTGCATCTTCGAGCTATAAAGACAAATTGTCAGTTTTAGGGCTTAACAATGATGGTGAGCGGGAACCGCGTACAGGCAGGTCTTTAGCAGCGACGAGCTTTGAAGGATCGCGCGGGTAGCGGAAAGTGGTTGAGACGTGAATTGGAGGGGCGACATCAATGACATCGTTCAGGAACTCGTCGGCGTGGACGAGGTTTGTGCCCGCGGTGTATTTGGCGGGGTTGCCGGTGACGGCAGATGGTTGAAGGATGAACTTGCTCATTTTATATGGGGAATTGGCAACACACAAAATACCACAAAGCAAGAATTAGAATATCTTCAATTGATGATGGTCTATGGTAGATTGATGAAGTAGAGAACTGTTCAATTGACGGTATCTGCACTCCTTTATATATCGTCTCCGGTACCGCCGTTATCAACACCATCTCGTAACCTCTTTCTCTAAGGTTTTTTCCCTTTTCGTACGGATTGCGATATCTATCGATCAAACATTCAAACCTTAACAGGGCGGCAATTAGGTAATCAAGTTTTTGGTTTGTCCTGATCCTTCATTGTAAATGGGTCCTTGGTAAACCCTTTAACCTTCAGTCGCTGGAGCTCGAGCTCTAGGTAGCTACCTAGCTAGCCGGCGGGGCCTTTTTCGTTTCTCAAAGTAGGAAATTTCGCGAGGGGAATTCGGGTGCCCAATCTACTGTGCCCGGTTAATATTGCCCATTGGACTATGCCCGACGACGGTCTGGCCCAATTCCGCGGATTCGGATCATATGACACCATATGCAAGGTATGATGCATGGTTGGATAAGGATATAGTCGGAAGCAATTGAGAATCTAATACTCCAACTTCGTATCTATACACTTCTATATCTCCCAAAATATTTACAATGAATATATCTACAAGAGAATTTATATACATATCGTACACACACGCACTGCTCAAGCTGGTTGTATCCAAGACAGCTGCAGGATTAAGTCTGCTCCCACCTAACTCCCTCTCCAATTCTCTCCAAAAGCTCCTTCCTCGTCTCCTCCATAGTCTTGACAAAATCCGTAAACTCCAACGCCACAATGGGCGAATTATTCGAATCCGTAGACCAATGCCACGGCGCCAGCCTAGCCTTTACCACATCTCCAAACCGCACCCTCTTCGCAATATTCGAAGGCATGTAAACTCTAGCCCCGGAAATTCCCAATCCCTTAATCTCCCCAGAAGATGGCGTGGGATGCTTTGTAATACTAATAATCTCCACCTCGACTTCCTGGGGTAGCCTTGGATCCTGCTTTTGCCACAGCTCTTTCAGCAACCTGATACCCCAAAGTCTTATCGATGCCTTATCGGCACTTCTGAATATCTGCTCCCGCTGTTTTATACTCTTGCAGAAATCGTCCATCTCTTGTTCCGTGAACATCGACTTCTTTAGCTCCTCCTTATCCCCTTTATACCCTTCATGTTCGACCAACAGCTGTCGCTGAATGATATGATGGCTCACAAAGTCCGCAAATCGTCGTAGCGGACTGGTAACTTTGATATACCCATCCAACCCCAACGCCGAATGCCTCCCAATCTCGGGCGCCAACTTGGACGCACTGATAGGGAAATAAAGCTTCCAAAATTCAACGGGTATTATCCCAGATTCGTCCTTCGCCTTCTCCAGGAGATTAAACCACTTCGCTTCCTCGGTTTCGTTCTGCCATGTAAACGCATGCTGGCGGTACATCTGCATCATTCCCCTCTCCTTACTCCACCGAGCCGCCGCGTTTCCAGCTACAGTCATGGCTTCTCGGATTGCGCCAGCGGCTGTGAACGTTTCCTTTGACTTCAACATCTCCCAAAACTTAATCGTGATTGTGGGTTCGTGGACATCTAGCACCGGTTTCTTGAGGAGTCCGGGGTGTATTTCGTTTCCATGTCCGTTATCGACTCTGACTTCCACGTTGGCTTGTTTTGCCACTTCAAACCCTTCGTCCTTAGTTCGTCGTTGTAGTAATTCCCATCCGAGCTTGTGAAACCTCTTCAAGATCTCGATATCCTTGTCGTTAACATCTGGCTCCGGACCTTCTTGATTCTCGGGTAGCGGTTTATTCGATAAAACTGTTGTTCCAACAACCTTCGTCCCAACCAATTTGTCCAGATACGCATAAGATACCCTTTTCACATTCCTAATCGTCGAAGCTCGAATCTGAGTCTCCTTCTGCTCCCCAGTTTCGGGGTCAAGCCGCATACTGAAAGTCATCGCCGGTCGGTTCGGCGCCAACCCCAGCTTCTCGACCGAAAGTCTCAATGGAACCATAGAATAGTTTCTCGCCGGCCCATAGAACGTCTGCATCCTCTTCGAAGCAATTTTTGAGATCCAATGATCCATTGGAAGGAATGCAGTCGGATTGGCAACGTGGACGTGTAACCACACATCTTTTGAGTCTTTGATCTCCTCCAGCGAAACACCGTCGTCGATATCCTTCGTACTAACATCATCAATGCAGTACACGGGCATATCACCCCAATCATGCCGTAATCCTTCCATCGCATCCTTCAAGTCTAACTTCTCCACCGAACCCTCCACTTTCTCAATAGTATCATACAACCTTGCATCTTCATCGGCTTCAACGTCAGCCCGATGACCTGGTAATCCCAATGCTGCCCCTCTCAGAGCCGAATCCTCCCAAGGTGAACAAACCCCGACCTCCCCCAAAAATTCAAAGAGCCGTTGTTCATCCAGCAGCCTGTTCTTATCATATCTATCCACTAATCCCAGAACGTGTGGATATAGTGACTTCAATGCGATACCCTGCCCACGTCTATACTCCAATGCACCCTCCAACGTTTTCAGAAGGTCCATCTCCTCGTCAGTCCATTCAACTCCAAGTTCCTCTTCCATTTCCTCAACGCCCTTCCCTTCTTTTCTCGCCTTTCTTCCAAAATCAATAACCTTCCTCGCTTTCTCCACAAATCCCTGGATCATCTTCCCACCTTCTGACTCTTTATCATTAATGCTCTCCCTAATCCTCGCTTCAACCCTCTTCGCAGTCTCCACACTCTCCAAGCTTTTGACTTCCCAAGTAGTCTCATTGTCTAACACTTCCTCAACCGAAAACAGATCCCGCCGCGCAAGTAACGCCAAATGCGTAGCATATCGATCTTCCGAAGACTGTTCCGCTACTCCGGTCATCTTTTCGGCAATTTTAGCCGTAGTCACTTTCTTCGTCTCCGCGCCTTCCTCCACCAATACAGCGTGTACCTGATCTACCTTGGCGCTAAAATTCGGATATCGAACATTGACTTTTGCTCGAAATTCGCGCAAGATCTTTGTGATTTCCTGCACGTATTCCGGCTCCATTCGCCCCGTTGTTTGGATAGAATTCAAGAGCTGATCGACTGATTCGCGCGGTATAAAGTTCGGAAGGGTGAACCGGCTCATATCTGCCTTTGCGAGTTGAAGAGACCCTTGAGGTGCCAGCACGAACCCTTCACGGGAGTAGTTTCCTGTCTTGTTTTTGAGATAGACAGCGAGGTAGGGTATTGATTGGTCGGTGTATCTACTCGTCGTCAAATCGTTAGTTGTAGGATAGCAAATACATTGTTAAATGTCTACTGACCTGACTTCGACCAAGCTACCCGGTGTCATATCCGAATTTCTTGACGCATAAGTCTCCGGATCAATGTCATAATCATCGTAACCCGCCTCGGCCATTGTATTTGCGTTGGCAACTTCTTCGTCCGATCCCATATGCCACGTAACATTCTCAATAAGCTTCTCCATTATCAAATCGAGATTTGTACCCTTCTTGAAGGCAACAGCATGATCGGCCTCCTTTTGGTGCCATTCATTATTCAGTTTTTGACGCATGGTTTCTGTAGAGACTTGGTTTTCGTGTACAAGCATTCTAGCAGCAGGGGGTTGTTTTCCCGGCGGAGGGGGCCAACTTTTAGGTGTAGGTCCCGCTGGTATAAAGTTCTGTTCTTGAGGTGGAGGCATTATGTCAGTGTATTGCGAGCCTTGGTTTTGATATATCAGCTTCCGTGGACCGGAATCTGGAGGCTTGCTCCAGTTAGTAGAAGCATTGTTCGACTTCTGCGTCTGCTCTGGTTGCCTCGCAGGAGCTGCCGCTGGTATCTGACTATTAGCATCCAACATCCCAGCAGCATCTTCCACATTATCCTCAGCGCGATCAAGCAAATAATCATAAAGCCACGGGCTCGGTTCTCTCCCTGCTCTCATTTGCTTGTCGACGTCCTTCCTCGCCCTATGTACTTTTGCCCCAAACTCAAGGGTCGTCCGTTTAACAACCTCGACCTTGCATTTGGGTGGATCCAAACCCTTATCCTCGAAATATTGAAAGAAAGCACGAACGTAGCGTTTTTCATCTTCGGTGACGGATAAGATGCCGTTAGGCCGCGGTCGGGTGAGCAATGATCCGACTACGGCATCGGTCTCGCGTTCGCGAGCCTCTTGATATGCTATCCAGTCACGTCTCGATTTACCAGAGCGGGTAAGTGGGAGGGTGGTTGTGAGGGTTCGTCGCGGGAGGGTGGGGAGCAGACGGTTATGGCGGGGTAGTAGGCGGGGGCGAGAGGCCCGTAGGGCAGTGATGAAGGTACATCGCGGGCATTGGAGCGACATCAATGGCCGCTAATAGAGGGAATGCCCCTACTTCGGTAGATTGGTTTTTGATGTTGAACGGGACAAATTGAAGAGTCGATAGTGGGATGGAGGGGCGGCGCGGCGACGGAATCGATGCTTCGTATCGGTTAATTGGCGGGCAATGGTATGTTGAACTTCGTAAAACAGAATATGCTGGTACAGTGTAGACTAGGCGAAGTTTAAATTAGATTACCGATGCTATTATGTCAATGCGCTGTCAAGATGAATACTGTTGAAGTTGATGATGTCGAAGTGGGATGCCTGTCTTTCGGTTGGAGTTTTGCGACAAAGAGAAAAAAAAAAAAAGTTTTGGTGGTCGGAGCTCGGAAGGGACTTTGCCTACCGACGCCCACGATTAAACCACTCCGAACCAGCATCCGATTCCTTATGTCGGCGGCTGTATAGCAGATGGTATAGTATAAAATGGTAGGTTCAATGATGGCGATTGTTCTATTTAATAGAATGGAGATTCAACTTTTTATTTCAATTTTTACTTTCTTTTTTTTTATACCCACAGAACTAGTAAGTTCCGGGCGAGAGATTCAAAGTATACCAAACTATGCTGGCAAGGATATATACACGAGACTGCCTTTAATATACTCCAGATATCTACAGATCCAAGTAGGTACTTAACTTGCTGATGGCTGCAGACGGTATGCAGGCATACTGGATACGCTTAAAAGACGTCTAGATCTCACCCTTCTGAGCATCTCCAGGCGCAGTCCCATCCTCCAACAACTCCCCACACTCAACAATCACAAACTTTCCGTCCAAAATCTTTCCATCCTGTCGCTTTCCCTTCTTTGCAATCCTATTAACGACTTCCATGCTCTCCTGATCAGCGACCTCTCCGAAGACGGTGTGTTTGCCATCAAGGTATCCGAGTGGGACGGTGGTGATGAAGAACTGGGAACCATTGGTGTTCTTGCCGGCGTTAGCCATGGAGAGCAGACCAGGGCGGTGGTGCTTGTGGTGGAAGTTCTCGTCGTCGAAGCGTTCGCCGTAGATAGATTTTCCGCCAGTGCCCTGTATTTCAAGTCGCAATCCGTTAGCACTCCGATAACTAACGGACCATAGCCGGGTAGCCCGTAATTGTAGTAAAACGTACGTTGCCCCTGGTGAAATCACCGCCCTGGATCATAAAGTTGTCGATAACACGGTGGAAGTGCGAGGATTTATATCCGAAACCCTTCTCTCCGGTGCACAGAGCCCTGAAGTTCTCAGAGGTCTTAGGAGTCTCGTCGTAGAGGTTGAACTTGATGCGGCCCCACGCCTCGGCTATTGCAAGTTAACCAAAAAGTCCATCAGTCAGCGTCCCCTTGATTGCCAATCGTCCCCTCAATTTGAGGAGGGAGAGAAAAAAAGGCAAC
The DNA here is from genome assembly GCA_036971225.1 of Arthrobotrys sinensis. NCBI lineage: Eukaryota > Fungi > Ascomycota > Orbiliomycetes > Orbiliales > Orbiliaceae > Arthrobotrys > Arthrobotrys sinensis. The sequence goes on along the minus strand of JAJTTV010000009.1, from coordinate 333,028 downwards.
TACTCACGATCATTGTTGGTCCTGGTGGGTTGCCACTCGACATCAAAGTAACACTTGGAGTGAACCATGCTATTCGCTGAGACGCTGAAGTAGCGCACGGTTCGGAGTGTGGATGGTTTTGTGGCAGAGGATACTAAGGAGGAGATGGTAGATGTGGGGAAGCGGGGTGGCATTGCTGCGATTGATTGCTCTTTTTAAAATGTGGTCAAGCTATGTATGACGAGGTTTGGAATGGTGGTGTCTGTGAGATTGCTTTTTTGGTCAGCCGGCCCTGCACATATAATACAGATGAAAGAAGTCTGGAAAAGGCTGAAGGGTACCTGCAGCAACTGGCAATTGGCGTCGGGATGGCCCTTTGCTAACAATTGCTAACAATCAACGATCGATGGGTGTCTTCGGAGGACGGAAGTTGGGGATTTTTGAAGGTTGGATTTTATAATGCGCTGCGACAGCGAAAAAAATTTTGACGTTTAAACATTTTTGTCGAAGCGCTGTTTCGCGAAAATTCCATGCCGACGCAACCCTTTCCGGGATATATTATACCATAGCATCTACTCCAGCTCAGATACTTCAATCAGGCACTGCACTATAGGATCTCAATGGTCCCCAATTCTACACGGACGGTGCTTTTCGTGTTTAATTAATTTTCGGGAATGCAATGGGAGCAAACGGCGACAGCAGTTATAATCCGAACTGCGACACCCTCGGTAACTGAACAAACGGGCCCTCCGATTTCAATATCATGATCAGGGCAACCCCGTCGAAAAGAACCATATCTGTCGAGAATGCTTAGATAAATAGATATCTACAACTCAAAGGCGCCCGCATAGCGCCATTCAATTAATCGGTTAAGGGATTTTTTTTTTTTTTTTTTAATTGACGAATGCATAATGTATGCGTATAGAGGGTGACCCGGTCCAACTTTCTTAAGATGCATGCGTAACTTGGAATTCGACAGCCACAGCCATTTTTAATCATCGGAATGTTTGGAACTAACGATGTCATAATCAGCCATGAGCTCTTTCGGAAGAATAAAGCTTCCATGGAACCCAATGAGGCCTCGCTTCATCTTCTTCCTGGTTTCATTCGCACTGGAAATTGCACAATCGGCCTGCTCCTCCAAACCAGTCACTTCGAAATTCTGGAAACCAATGACTCCCCAAGTATTATGCTGCTCGGGTATGGCGAGGGCAGACCCAGAAAGGCCGGCAAGAAGAGTGAACGAACAATCACTCTCTCCCTCAACCCCGGCCCTCCAAAGCCAGGAACGAGAAAATCTTGGCGACTCTCTGTAGGTCCGGCATAGAGCTAGTCCTGCACCAATGCTCCAGCGTTCGGGAGTAGAAGGATCGTCAGAATTTAGAAGACGAACGAGCTTGCCAAAAGGAGGCCGAGCGAGCTCCACCGCAGATTTGCACTAGCCGAATCCAACGCCGTTTCAGTGGCGACCAGGGATAGGTCGTGTGTATAGCTTGCCGGGAAACGCTGGGTTGTTAAGTCTGGGTCGAAGGTCATGGATACATCGCGGACGACACCGATCTCCTCACGGGATCCGTAGGATATCTTGTCGAAAGACTTGAGTGGAACGGACCGGGTAAAGACATAGTCCAGCAGTTTACTGGTAATCCACCGCCGGTCTAGAAAACTCATGTGCGGGAGATGGCTTGGAATAGTGTCGAAAAGCTTACCGTCAGATTTTCGACGAACAGTTACTCCTGCACATGCCGGCTGGGTCTTCCTCGACGCAGCTTGGATGCCCCGGCCTACCCTGTCCCCACCAGATGTTGGGGCGATGTTGCCAGTAACTGGGACGGTGATATAACCTGCGAGGCGGGTAGGGATTTCATTCATCTTCCATCCAACTTGTGTATACGAATCGTACAACATAAGAACTGTGCCGTTGACGAGGAAAAGAAACGCCTTAGCACCGTATGTGGACAAAATTCTATCCACATTGTCGCCTTCCAAAAGCCCGTCGATTGTGCAACCAGGAAGAGGATCGCTCCACAAGTTGAAGTTAATCGGTGCCAGCCAGCCCCTGACAATTACCACCCGCTGTGCGATCTGGAGGGGTATCGAAAGAAGTTCATCAGGGATCCACCGGCCGTCGACCCACCAAGTATTGAATTGTGAGAAGTGAATTATTTTTCGTAGTAGCTTTGGTAGCTGTCTTATGATTGCTTCGCAATTATCCCCCGTGGCCAACATGTCTGGGAGTAAAACAATAGTCATGCTGTTGCTGTTGGTTCGAAAATGTTTGCCGGACCATTCGGGCTATCCGAAGTTGGTTGCAACGGTTCAACTTGATGATGGTGTTCGTTTCATCATCTGGAGGTGGCTCTTCGCTGTTGTTAAAATTAGGGTTCTCTATTCCGGGATATTATATTGATAGTGATCGTCGGGAGACAGGTGAGCATCATGTGTTGTAGATGTTGCATTCTTGCCTACGCTGGTTGGGCAAATATCGATGTATCTCCCAGAATCCTCAGTAAAATTGAGCTCTTGAGATCTTGAGGATATACTCTGTCCAGTTAGGCCCCGGGGATATTTCACCAAAATAAATTCTACCTTTGCTTTCATACATATTCATAGTATCCAAAGGGGAGCCACACTAAGGATGAGGTTGTCGAAGATACCACGCTGCAACACAAATGATTAACGAAACATACAAAAGAGACCAGAACAGAATGAGATCAGGTCAAGTAACAGGCGGGTCCATTTTGTAACTATTGAGTCGAAAATTGGCTACAAGGCTAATGGATCAATGAAACCTACAAACGTTTAACGCCGGTCTAAATAAAACGTACATACAACTTTCCCACCGACTCTTTTTTACTCGTCCGCAGTGTACGCTTGATAAGCCGTTTCGTCCATCATTCCCTCTAGCTCTCTCATCCCCAGGTCACTAACTTGCAACCTTACAATCCATCCGTCCTCTCCCTCCGCACTCTTATTGATTAATCTCGGCTTCTTTCTCAACGCCGTATTGACTTCAGAAATAATGCCACTGACAGGGGACATGAGGTCTGAGGCCGATTTAACACTTTCCACGGCCCCGATAGGGTCACCCTTAACAACTTGCTCGTAAATAGTAGGCAGTTCGGTATGTACGACGTCTCCAAGAGCATCTTGGGCGTAGTCCGTGATTCCAATGGTCCCAATTCTGGTCTTAGGGTCAACTGAGATCCACTCGTGCTCTTCAGTAAATCGCTTAATAACTATGTATCAATGAAAACAAGGTGTTAGTTTTAACACATGTACATCTCGAGTTAAAGATTTCAACTGGGACCGTGACATTTACCTTGATGTTTTGCGGTGGCCCAGCCAAAATTCCTTTGATTCAGTAAAGGATTGAGAACTGGAGAAGGGATCGAGGCTGCTCTGGTGAGCCCTCGAGAGACCCTTGGCAGCGCCCGGAACGCGATAGGTATTGCGGAGACCATTGTTGCGAATACTATAGAGGGTATTCAGTCTACCAGAGACTAGAATTTTGTAAGTTATAAGGGTACGCTTCCAGCAACTAGCAGATCTTGTGAACCAGCCCCCCACGAAGTTGTCAACAGCTGACTGGTATCAGGAGATATCTAACCGTTTGGGCAACATGCCACCATATATGCATAATACCAAACATATAATTGAATTTAAGATTCGAAAATATGCAGGGCCTGCCCATGTACCATTGGTATTATAGGTACTTGCTACCGGAACGGATTTATAGTCATGATTGAAGTTGCTTTTTAGCGTACGGAGTATGTTCTCCTTAACGGGTAGGTATTCAAAACTCCGCATAAGCGGCTACCGCTTCGAGATGCTTTCGAAATCTTGCCTCAGTGCTCAATTGTGCGAGGGTGACTTCCGGCTAACGGGGTCTTATATTCCTCGCTAAGTCGGAAATCCGTTTCGTAGCCTCAGAGATTTGTAAAATATACCCGAATCATCGGGGTAACGAATTAAGAGTTGGTGGTATACCTCCTCCTCCTCCGCTGATTAAAAGTCTCTAGAAGAAGTGGGGGGAAGCGTGCCGGGGGCTATATAACTTCGCCGTGTTTCGGCGGCCCTACTAAACCCTAGGGTACCACCCGAAAACCTTGGAACAGTGTCTACAGGATACAACTGCACATCCGATAGTTGCTATCTCAGCTAGATAACTAGCCTAGCACGGAACTATAACTATAATATTACTTGACGGTATGGAATTGTAGGCTATATTATCAGCAAAGTGATAAATTTACTCTAAATTTGATTCTTAGTCAATTGCAACTTCAAAGTATTTTACAGAGGTGCGACTATCTTACCCTACATAATATCTACAAGAGGTAATACCGGGCCCGGAACTTATATCGTAATGTCTAGAACTCAACCATGGCCAAGGGTATTGCCGACATCAGTGCATGCCCATGCATACATGACCACCGAAATTGAAATATCGCTTGCGATATAACCCGCCTAACCCAAAATCATTTCATCCCGCCGTCTAGTTTTAAAAATTAAAGTTCATGGTACGATCGATTCGTGTCCTCTATTATTAGGTTAGTATATGCGGTGATCAACATCTCAACGTTGCAAGGGCCGGGAGGCCCTCGAGCTCGAGACTAAACGACGGTCGACTAGTCTCGTAACCCTGCCATCGTAACCCTGCCAGACCCCAACAATCACAACACATATCTGATATCTTGTAATTATGAGATCGGCAGATTTGAGCCAGCCATGTATAAAGGCATATATTATAGAGACTTTGGAAAGCGTGTTCGGCAGTTCTCTTGTCCTTACAACATCCACCCTGATTATGCATTATGGTTGGGGCTAGTTACAACGACTGAGCGATGAGCGGCAAGGTAAGCGAGATCCCAGACAGTAAGACTTGAGCTAAGATTTAATGATAATTAGATCATGCTGTCTATGGAAGCAACGGCCAAGGCGATAGATTATAGACTCAAGTCTTTTTTCGAGGAAGGCCGATCTTTATTTCATTGGAGGATTCGCTATCAAAGCGAAGGGGGGAGTCTGGTCACTACCGTGAGTATTTATCTATTGATCAGATTCGAATGCTATGAGATAGGTTCAAGTTAAATTTAGGATCTGACCTTTGCTATAGGATGTTGACTTAGAGGCGGCAGACCAGGTAGATATGGAGCTCCTGGGTTCAAGATTAGAAGGTGGTGGCTTTGGAATCAATAGGATGTTCGAAGGGGTCCGGATGCCGTCGACAAATGTACTGGGATCAAGCTTAACACCCGAATCACGGTACCCAAAGACGTGGACAACCGATATGCGGGATCTTATAAGTCCAATGGTTGAATTGTCGTCTGACGACAGATAGCCAAGGGGTTTCTGTCAAGCTTTGGAGACGCGATGTTTATGGGATATTGTCAATACGTCCAACCTGATAGGAGTCGGCGAGAATTAGTATAGAACACATCCGCAACGTTAGGCTCTGTCCAATAAACATCTCTATCTCAGAACAGTTAACAAGATGCGCACGTACAATTCCATCCTTGAGCTAGTGTTACAATGCTAAATGATCGCGTAGTGTATCATAGAATATCACGCGCACGCAGCCACCGAGATCCCGATACCCAATCCATTAGCTTTTTGTAAAAGATCTAGGTAGATCTAACCGTGAATTGGCCCTATATCCGGCGTGATATCAATACTGCCAGATCTATAATCCCACTGTACACAGTCAGAATAAGGAGCATGCTGACATTACTTGCAAGTTCGGATATGTAGAACAATTTTGTGACTCGCATACCGATATCGGGCAACTGCGTATAGAAAACCCATGGACTGCGAAGCTGTCCTCTACCTAACTAAGCTTCTATAGTCATATAAAATCCCACAGCACAGGGAATTGCAGATAGCCTGGGCTGTGGTTACTTATTGGACCCACCAGTATCCACTAGCTGTATGGTTTCTTTTTTTCAAGTGGCGCCGCTTGTGCCCCGCAAAAGAGCGAAGCCCGGCTGACTAGTGCGATCGTCGGGGAACACGGTTCGTCTGAACTTTCCAAAACAAGTATGAAAGAACTGCTAAGAAGCAGGCAAAAATGAATACATCATTACTACAGCTGCTAAGGATGCAACAAGGTACACTTCAACTTAGGTTCGCGCCGGACTTTACGCCACAACTGTGTAACGGGATTTTCCTTTCCTAAGGAGCTCGGTGCCGAGACCTTTCTCGATGCACTATTCCTGTAGTAGCGGCGTATTATACATATGTACGCCTTAGTTCTCTTCTTCCTCGAATCCCTCTTCCTGGGGAACAGGGTCGCATGTACAGTGGAGATTAGTATCGCCATATGCTGCAGTTGTGCGTTATGCTGTTAGCAACTTGAAACACTACACAGTTATGTGTGCTAGGAAGCGAATTGCTATACAACTTACCGTCATCAATTCTCGCAACTGGTGGCCAAAACTTCTTCTCTTTCAGATATGGCAAAGGATAAGCGGCTCTCTCTCTTGAGTAGCCTCTTTCTTCCCAGTCTCCTTGCAGCAAATCAACCATTGGATGCGGCGCCATTTTCAATAAATTCACTTTTCGATCAACTTTTCCTTCTTCAATCTCAGCAATCTCTTTTCGAATTTCGATGAGCGCATCGCAATATCTGTCGAGCTCAACTTTGCTTTCGCTCTCCGTAGGCTCAATCATTAAAGTGCCTGTAACAGGAAAACTCATTGTTGGAGCATGAAATCCATAGTCCATTAGACGTTTGGCGATATCGACGTTCGTAATCCCTGCTGTTTTCTTGAAGGGCCTCGGATCTATAATAAATTCATGGGCACATCGGTCGGTCGTATATAAAATCTTATAATGATCTCTGAGCCGTTTCAACATGTAATTGGCGTTTAATAAGCCGACTTCAGTTGCATGTTTTAATCCTGCAGCTCCCATCATTCTAATATAAGAGTGGCTAATTGGGAGGATAAGTGCGCTGCCAAAGGGGGCAGATGACACTGGCCCAATGGATTTTGAATGCTCGGGAAGATTGGCATCCGTGTATACTTTGTGGTGCGACGGTAGAAATGGAACGAGGTGTTTAGCCACGCAAACCGGGCCGGCTCCAGGTCCTCCACCCCCATGTGGAATGCAAAAGGTTTTGTGTAAATTTATGTGGCAGACGTCGGCACCTAGATAACCAGGGGAAGTAATTCCAACTTGTGCATTCATATTGGCGCCGTCCATGTATACCTGTCCACCATGGTTATGAATGATGTCAATGGCTTCTTTAATTGCGGGTTCGAAAGCCTATGATATAAGCAAAGAGTGGGAATATATGTTAGCATAAGGTTCATTACCAATTCCAGCTATCCATGAGCTCGTTTTCTGATAAAATAGATACACTGCTACGTGGACGAGAACTTACACCGTATGTAGAAGGATAGGTAACCATTGTTCCAGCAAGTTTATCTCCGACCATTTCAGCTTTAGCTTTCAAGTCTTCAATATCAAGATTTCCGGTTTTCCGATTGCATTTCACCGGGACTACTTTGAATCCTACTAGTTTTGCAGTCGCAGGATTCGTCCCGTGAGCACTGATAGGAATGATAAAGGTATCACGCTGCTCTTGGCCAATAGATTTGAAGTAGCTTCGAATCATTGTCAGACCCGTGAGTTCCCCTTGAGCACCGGAGTTTGGCTGTAAGCTGCAGCCTGCGAGCCCAGTAATATTGGCAAGGTCTGATTCTAGAGTATGAAGTAGTTCTGCAAACTCTTTATATGATTCGTAATTTGCTCGTGGATGTAAATTGGCGAAGTTCGGTAGACTTAGTGGAGCCATTTCAGTAGTGGCGTTGAGTTTCATCGTGCATGATCCAAGGGGTATCATGGCATGAGCGAGTGAATGATCTTTCGATTGAAGATGGTGAATATACCGTAGCATCTCGGTCTCTGAATGATAGCTGTTGAAAACCGATTGCTCGAGGAAAGGAGTTGTTCGGGCCAGCGCTGGGCGGACTTTACCCATTTCTCCAGACTCCATAACTCTCTTTGTAACATTCGTGAGGATATCACCCACAGCTTCTTTGGAAAGCGCTTTGCCACTGGGTACGATCTCCGCGAATTTGAGAGCAAGGCGATATAGAGTAGGCCATGAAACCGTTTCGTCAAATGAAAGTCTCGTACCGGGTCTTCCATCGATATCCATCATCAACGTCGAAATTTGGAAAGTTTTGTCCTCAGATTTGTAGGCTTCTTCGGCCTCCTTGCTTGGGAATATAATTTGCACCGTGTCGAAGTCGCTCTCTTTTACCAAATCCTTGGACCAGCCTAGCTCATATAGAGTCCGGACGAAAACCTGCCGGGACGCTACAATTTTTTCCGCGATTTGTTTGAGGCCCTTAGGCCCATGATAGACCGCGTACATTGCACTCATACTTGCAAGAAGAGCCTGTGCAGTGCATATATTGCTCGTAGCTCGTTCACGTCGAATATGCTGTTCCCGCGTCTGTAAGGCCACTCGATACGCCTTATTTCCGAGCCTGTCTTTAGATACACCGATCAAACGAGCGGGTAGTTTTCTCTTGTGTTCTTCCGTAGTTGCAAAAAAGGCGGCGTGCGGACCCCCTAGCCCCATCGGTACACCAAATCGCTGGGCAGTACCAAACGCTACATCAGCCCATTCACCTGGAGGCTTAACTAGTGTCAAGGCTAGCAGGTCAGTCGCACAACAGACTATGCCGCCCTGCTTTCGAATCTCGTCTCCGAAGCGTGGAAGCCATTCTGCTGTGTTACCGTTAACATCAGGATATTGAACCATGGCCCCGACTATCTCGCCATCTAGCTTTTCGAGATCGGTACTCTCCAGGTCCGTTACAACGATCTGGATACCCAATCCTTCTGCGCGAGAATACAGTCCAGCGATTGTCTGAGGAAACATCTTATCCGAAACCAAAAATATCTTTGCCAGCGGTGACCTTTGCCTTGCGGCCGATAGAGACGCATATGCGAGAGTCATAGCCTCACATGCTGCAGTGAGTTCATCCAAAGCCGACGCATTGGCGATGTCGAGACCAGTGAGGGATGTAACCATGGTTTGGAAATTAAGTTGCGACTCAAGTCTCCCTGGTAACAAAAAATTATATTAGTTGAATGATCCTCGCTGTATTGAGATAAAGTCTTAGGATTGATCATGGAAGTCGATAAATATACCTTGACTGATTTCCGCCTGGTAAGGAGTATAACTTGTATACCACTCAGGGCATTCAAATATATTACGTTTGATGACCTCTGGAACCTTGGTGCCATAATAACCCATTCCAATTAAACTCTGCTTCCCGTCAATTTTCTGGCTCACTTCTCTTGCTCGACGAATCCACTCGCTCTCTGCAATGCCATATTTGAAAGGGAGATCTAGCCCCGGAGACCTTATATGTTCGGGGACGACACTCTGAATGAATGATTCCATAGATTCCGCTCCTACGGCGTCCAACATTTCTTTTACATCTTTGGGACTCGGCCCGATATGTCGTCGAGGGAGGGTATCGAGGTCCATAAACGGTTGTGGAGAGGTAAGTCGCTCCTGACCTTCAAAAAATATTTCTTCTTTCATAAACGGTAGCTCCATCGGCCCCCCTTTGTAAGAACATTCCTGATTCTCTACAGCATTTGTGATCTTATTATCATGAATAGTGGCATACGTTCGTACGGCACATATTCTAGTAGTAGGTAGGGCCCTTCTTGTAACTGCACGTCTCCCTAGAATAGGTACGAGGGGTCTGAAAGGCCATTGTGGGAAGAAATTTCCACTTTTGCGAACCACAGGCTGCTGTCGAGTAGCAAGTGCACGAGTCACCGTGAATAAAGACATTTGTGCTACCTCAGGGCGCACAAGTTTGCAGTCGGAATCCTTATAAGAACGAGATGTAATCACTGCCTTTTTATTGATGATTTTGAGGATATCAGAGAGTAAGAAATAGGTAAGGTGCCGAAAATAGGCAATGCCGTTACTGTGAGAGCGAGTCTTTGCCCTGTAAGCACCCATAACTACGAGGGGTCCAATTATATAAGAGAAATCTCCCTTTCGCGCTCATTATGCCCGGTTCCCTACGGTAAATTCTGCCTATTAAAACTCTAGCTGGCCTTTTGTCCCATGGCGAGCGCTTCAAATATAGGACTAAATCATAATATTCGGAGCTAGGAAATCATTTCAGAGCTAGAAGATCATTTCAGAGCTACTTCATGAGGGATATTACTTCCTTCTCCGAAAAGACCTGGCGAATACAGAAATGCGAAAAAGTTAGAAGAGGAATCAATATATTCAGCTCCCAAAGGAACTTCCGTGGCTAGCTTGAATTGAGGTGGGGGTATGTGGATATCATAACCGGTCGACCTGGGTCTCCGGAATTCTGTGAGCGCTGCACCAGCCAGGCGTAGTCTGGTTCTAAGGCGCTCGTTCCTTTTTGAAGATTTTAAACTTGCCTGGATCTTGAGTTCATGAAGTGATTTTTAAAGCCTGGGACAATGGTAGTTAACTGGCTTAAGACACTACACCTGCATCTATTACTTTTTGAACTGCACTCTTGTATTGAATTTTTATCCGTCAGCTGTCAGTTCTGTAGTAAACTACCTATCTATCTAAAATACGCTTGTTTCATGAGAATACTTTGTAATTTGCCAAGGGATGAGCGGAGGCACGTTTTTTATTGACGGGCAGATTCCGACTCCCAGACAAATCCATTGGAATCAGTGACTACCTCTGACATCGAAAAACGGTCGGCGGCTGCCTTTAAAACCGCCGGCCTCACCATAGCCATCATATAATATTCCTTGAAGCCACCTGGACGGAGAGGGAATTCGAGTATTTTACGGTCTTGAAAGCCAAACCATTTGTTGTAAAGCGGGCGACCCTGGATCGTAGCATCAAGATATACTTCGAGACCTGTTGTATCGGCCTGCTTGCAACCCCACTCCATAAGTCTATAGCCTAGTCCTTTCCCTTGATAGCCTTTATCTACTCCCAAAAATTCGAACACTGAGGAACAGTTAGCCCATAGAAAATTATAGGTTTCATCGAATAGGAATTCGAGACTCACTCCAGTGAGGTCTAGTGCCCATGACATCAAGTCGATTGCGCGGCATTCCGCCCCACAGGGCGTCAGTTAGTTCAGCATCCCAGTGAGCCGGATAATTTGGTAGCGGAAAGTCTTGCTTCCCATCCGCTTGTGGTACATGCCACCGCGCAAAAGCCACGATCTTCCCGTTTTTTGCTAAATCTTCAACAACCCATGTTTTAAACACACTTGGGCCACATTGAACTCCGAGATCCCAGGCATCGTTCAACCACTGACGAGTAATCGCGTCGTCCGGTGTCACGGCCTTCCAGAAATCATGGGATGTGTAAAACGACTCGTACCAGAGACGAGTGAGGGCATCGACATCATTAGATGTTGCTTCCCTCACGGCGAATCCCGCAGGAGCTTTGAAAGGGATGTTCTTGAGGTACATTTCGTTTAGTTGTTTGATATACGCAGGTTTCTGGAGAGACTCCGAAGACGCCAGCCTTATAGAACTGTATTGAACCATATATTATCTTAGTTAACATACATTTACAAACCAATTCGCGAAAGGGAAGCAAATAATTGTTTTCTCTTAACTGCTTCTGTGGTATGTGCTTAAAGGCCTGACGGTGTGAAAGGCCTATAGAATGCATAGGTGCCACGGAATGGCCTCTCGCAACTTTGACCGGAGATTCATAGCGTAAGATTTTGTTGCTTAGGTTGCGAATCATCTTTGGGACTATTTGGGAGTTGCGAGAAATTAGATGTAGTGTGTAACTAGAGATAGTGTGTTTTCGTTTCGCTGTCAATTCTTTGCGAAGGTTCCACTGAGTCTATGAGAGAATCCGAAAGCGGGAGACAGGGCAGGAATTCTAGAAATGAAACAAGAGAATCTCAGCTGGCCTTTGAAAGTGCTTCGTATAGACAAATATCCACAGAGGATGGGCTTCAGCATTTCCGAAGTATATCGCAACCAAGGACCAACCAATATTAGTTAACTACCATTGCTACTTACAATATACCGAGAACGCGTCATCCTAAAATTAGCCCTACTTCAGGTTATCCCGCTCTGTTCCCCTTAATGAAAAATATATTTTTGGTTAGGGGTAATTGTACACGAGATAGATGAAACCCTTTGAAAATCATCCTTGATCCTCGCATCCTACTCACATACCAAATGTAAGTACCCTAGCCCTCGGCTGATATCAAAAGTGGGTATAGAAGTCGGGGTACATCTCAAGAAGAGCGAATATCACCTATAATAATGGAGCTCAAATATAGGTACATTATGCCTTTAAAGTCTAGGCGCCTTGACTTTATAACTTTAGCAGGTTCTGGTGAAACGGATCTATTGGTCAGAAAACCGTGACAAAATTAAGATATGCTCTGTAGCGAACCGGAAAGAGTATGTGCAGACAACATCCTGCGCAATTGTGAAAACAAAGTTTGGTCAGCATATGCACATGCAGATAAATGCAACGGTATTTAAGTGCGACTTGATACAGGCTGCACAGAAAATACAAAAGCCACATAATGTACTATTTTCGAAGGGCAATCACAGACGTTAGGTCTAGACTTTCACTCTGAAGATAGCATTATATACACTTCCAACCCCGCATGATTAGACCACTACTAGGCTTACGAACTGATTGAGGACGCTGTCTGCGAAACGAAAACTCAAAATTCGGACCAAACTATGTTTGGTAGGATGGATGGCACGAACTACTCCTCCCTCTTGACAATATCGACACTAATTGACGCCGGTACAGCCATCCGCTTGCCGTTTCGGCTAGTATGGGAGAAGCCGTTTCGGCTGACGGTGATTAGCAGTAAGAAGTAAGGCTGCCGTTCCCGGGCGGGGCCTCTAAATTATAGTCAGTTGGATTTTGCCACCTTGAGTTGTTTTTGTTGGGTTTTTTTCTTTCCTGTGCGAGAAGACAGAGTGCGAGAAGCTCGAAGTTCATGACGTTGCAGCTTTTACGAGACAAATATGAATGAGGTTCCCAGGTCATGCTAGTGACAGCCGTTTGCCATCGCATACGCATGCATGTATTGGTTGGTTATCAAACTAGATCGATAGTAGATCGCCCCGACGTCGGATTGATCAGATATCTAGATCGCAATATGCATCCGAATATACACGGAAGGCTTCCACCTTCAGCCACAAACGAGATCTCGTTAAACAGGGGATCCCGGGACTCCCTGCAGGGCGATGCAGGGCTAATATATGCAGGGATCGAAGGCCGGAAGGAATACCATTAATATATGCAATTACATAACCACAGAGTATCTAACGTTAATTTTAAGTCCTCAAGTATGCATTAGCTATTTTCCGAGCACGCGGGGGCTTGCGAACCCACTATTCGCTCTATAGCCCCGATCTATTCAAGCATATCCTAAGTAGTAGAAATAAGATCGGTTTATAGCTACATCGGTACCAGTACTTATCTTGATTATCCGTTCCTAACCGTGTACTATAGTATAGGCCCACCGAAACTGTATTAATTTCAACTAGTAATCACAAAATCCAACAAATAGATTAAGGTCATAGATGCGTTATCGGGTTGGTATACCGGTGCTTCCTATTGTAGATCTATAGATTAACGTTAGAACTATGAATTCTGTAGACTTAGCATGTCATAGTTTTAATGTAACCGAAGGATGCACAGAATATCATGGAACATGTTAACAACCCCCGGATACACCTTCACTTTCAGCAAAACAGCACTATTTTTATACTAGCACCTTGATTGCCCACTTTGCGTATTGTTTTCGAAATTTCATTTTTACAAGCTTTTCAATTAATCAAGTGCTCCGAGCTATTCTATTGGGCGACTGGGTTCATGCGGGGACCAGTTTGAATCGCCGCTAATTCTAACGCTTTTACATATCAAATATACCTTTGATATACCCAGAATCGATTAATCTAAGCGTGTACGTTGCCAATACAGTATTGTTTGTATACGAATCTCACACTCGCAGATAACGGCGCAGCAAGCGGCAACTCGCTACCGAGCAATTGAAGTCACTCTTTGTAATCGAATAATCGACGAATATTCGAATCCGCGAACAGAATTCTAGAAGCCTCGACAAATTTACTCTGATAACTACCAGGCAAGGCCAATAAGATCTCCAATTCGAGTACTACCAGAAACTAAGACTGATATCCCATCCATATACATTTAGATCTATAGAAGAGTCAGTCTGGTGTAAGGATAAAAGTACTGAACGTCAACTTCACTATACGGCTATACGCTTCATCTCCCGTAGTGGTGACACTTTAAATTTCCGAGCGGAAGCATTAATATTGCACCCGTCTTATCCAATATGCTCAGTCCAAAGCCTCTCCTGGAAGTTAGTTCACGAGTATCACCATCGGCTCGGGTTCTACGCTTGAGCGTAAACAAGCTCCTCTTCCCCTCAAGAGCAAATCAACATACATCCAGCCAGGCCTCAAGCTCAATACCGCCAACCCTCCATCCTACAAAATTCGCAAACTTTACAGATAAACTCAATTCTGGGCCATCTTTCTCCGATTTTCTCACCTCCCCAAACCATCCACCACCAATATCGAAATCAACCTTCGAATCACAGCCTAGCCCCACAAAATTAAACACAATAAATCACTCCCGCTTTCCGGACTGGCTCAAGGTCCCCATTCCAAACGGAAAAGATTACAAAAAGATCAAGAAGGACTTACGACAGTTAAAGCTACATACCGTATGCGAGGAAGCACGGTGCCCGAATATGGGTGATTGCTTAGGCGGCAACAGTTCCGTTCCGACTGCTGCTATAATGTTAATGGGTGACACTTGCACTCGAGGATGTAGATTTTGCAGTGTCAAAACAAGCAAGAATCCCTTACCTTTAGATCCGCTTGAACCAGAGCGTACAGCTGAGGTTGTTGAAAAATGGAGCTTGGGGTATATCGTACTCACGAGCGTCGATCGTGATGATTTGCCCGACGGGTGAGCAAATCATTTTCGGGAGACGATTGAAAAGGTCAAACAAAGGTAAGCAAATTCATTTTTGAAGTCAACTCTTAGAATTGTATATCCAAAGACGAAAGCTTCCCGACCCGACTCGATCCCAGGAGTCGAAGCCCAAGGCCCAAATTAGGAGCGTGCATGGACATATCTCGTGCATCATAATATTAATTGAATATCCTTTGTACGCGCATAAGCTAAGCATCCGTCGTATTCTAGAACCCCTCAAGTTATCGTTGAAGCATTAACCGGTGATTTTGGGGGCGACCTCGACATAGTGACACTGGTAGCGACGTCCGGCCTCGATGTATACGCTCACAACATCGAAACAGTAGAGCGGCTAACCCCATACATTCGAGACCGCCGCGCTACGTTTCGGCAATCTCTTTCGGTCTTGAACCACATCAAACACACAAAAACGAGGCCCACTCTTATTACAAAAACATCAATGATGCTTGGGCTCGGCGAAAGGGATGAAGAGGTCATCGAAACACTCGAGGAGCTACGCAAAATCAATGTAGACGTAGTAACGTTTGGGCAGTATATGAGACCGACTAGGCAACATATGAAAGTCACGGAATATATTACACCCGAAAAGTTTAACATGTGGAAGCGCATTGCCATGGATATGGGGTTCTTGTACGTAGTGAGTGGGCCACTAGTCAGAACTTCATATAAAGCTGGCGAGATGTACTTAGAAAATGTCTTGAAAAAGAAATCGGGGTACGGGACCCCAGGGAGCTGAGGGCAAGACACTACTAAAGTGCCTGGTGGAATTAATTGAACAGGTGTACACGAAAGCTCTATTTTCCCTTACGTCCGGGATATGTACCGGTAGGGTACTACCATTAGGGGAAAAAAATATATATCAGAGGCTATGCCAATTGTAAACCAGAAAGCTGTAATGACAGAATATTCCAAATTCGCGTTCCTTCGACTACTTATCCAAGAGCAATAGCTAGAAGATAACCTCCGACCCTGCTGCCTCCCTATCACCCGTTGCATTCGACGTAATTTTCGCTCGCTCGCTATACTAGAAATCATAGAACGAAGAGAGACAGTGTATATTCGTTTCATGGCTCCTTTAATCCCACTGATCTAAGTCCCTCTCCGCACACTCTGTCTTGACATCGACTGCAAGTTGATACTAGTCATCCATTCTTGCCGCAAGTTGGTCTTCACCAGCCAAATACTCATGGAAAGTGGGATTAAAGCTCATCCCATTTGCATTTGTGTGAACGCCAGTAGAATTTGACGTTAGCTCCTGAGCAAGGCAGCCTCTCATTCTCCCACCCAGAAGGATGACCAAAAACCTCCATGATAGACGGGCATGGTTTTTAGTTAGATAGAGAGCAGAAGATGGGAAAAATATGTGCCGTATGGGTTGATTGGCGGATTCCTGAAATGATATACATTCCCGAATCTCGTTCTTTGCAAGTGGCCATGTAATCGGATGGCCTCTTGACGAGACCTTCTGATAGATCAGGGAGTTGTATCTTTGTTCCTCGGATTTTCGTGATCCCCACTCTTACTCATGCATGGTGCAGGTGAACTATTAGCTGCCAGAGTTCGAGAAGGTTATTCAACAGCCGGTAACACAAATAAACTCCTTACGTACCTATTGGCATATCCAAAACATCTTCACTTTTTTTATATGGCCCTGATTCTTTGAGCCGTTGCACGGCTCGTGGTGTATCCAAGGATTGCTGCCAGAACCTGTCTGTCCTCATAGCTAGGAACCGTTACATCGTCGAGATGTCGAAGTGAGTTAAGGTAGTATCTAGGATGGTTTTCCCGGGCTAGGGTGAAAGGCGTCGAAAGCATTTTTCTTCTTTTCATAGTGATGGCGGTGGTGGATAATGATGCAAGTTGTATAATGTCAGAGGTAGAATTCACAGAATTCGCTGAGTTTTGGACAGAGTCTAAAAATAATTTGCGTCAGTGTGCAGGTGGCAACGGTTTTATCAGGATCCATTAACTAGTGTCAACTTGAAGGATCCTTACTGCTATTTCCTAGAATTCCTATAATCTGAGAAATCCAACATGAGATATTTCGAATATTTATCTTCGCATAGGTCTCTATTACTCTATAACTGAATATTCCTACCGGATAGTCAGGTGGCTATATAACCAGGTACGTAGTAACTCGGGCGCAGCTAAATCCAACTTGCTTTCCAACAAACAAAGTTGTATCCAAAACCTCGCCGCCAATCTGCAATTACAACAGGCATGTGAGTTGCTATCCTCGAAATAGATACCATACGTTATGCCAGTATCGTACGCTATGCCCCCTTAGAATCAAGCCCTCGATATTCATAACTCGGGTGTACTAAACTTATGCACAGGCAGGTCACTTAGCCAATCTCGAAGGCACAGATACTAAACATGTTAGTTTCGAGATAGTGCCACCAACTTCAACATTTTGATGCAGGCTCCCTGCAGGTACCAGTATAAGCCCCCATTAAACTAACATTAACTGAAACGGGGAAGTATCATACCTCTTACATCCAGACATAAATCGATGGCACAGCGCTCTACTATATTAACCCCATCTTGGGCCCACCAGCAATATCTTTCTCAAGTATTTCTCTAATTCTAGAATTCTTCGAGGTTTTTAACGTTCGATTGAAGGATTGAGCTTTTGGGCGCTCTAAAAAACATAGGATCTTAAACTACTATGCCTCTATATAAAATATAATCACCTTCAAAGATGCATGTAACAACTTTCCTAACGCCTCTCTTCTATCTCTTAAAATTTACCACCGCCATCCCCGGCGGCGGCCCCGAGCCACCGGTCCAAGCTCGTCCCCCGGCCGGCCCCGTCAACCACCGCAATGCCAGCTGCCAAATGAGCCTCTGGCAGCACTCCCCAGGAAAAGGCAATTCCTGGTCTGGCTGGCCGCTCTCCTACTCCAGCGACCCAAAAGACGGCTTCAACTACGACATCAACCTCAACAACCAATGCGTAAACCTCATCGAACTGGGACCAGGCCTTGCCCGCGAAATATCATCCTACAAAGTCACCGGTTGGTGCGAATGCGAATTCTTCGCGGAAATAAATTGCGCTAGTACCCTTTTCTCCGCCTATAACCGCGGCGATGACTCTCTTTGGTTGAGGGGCGACGATCTCCAATTCGATAATCGGATTCAAAGTTATAAATGCTGGTACACGCAACGGCCGGAAGACTTTAGATTCTGCTCCGTCACTTGGCAAGGAGTAGCTGAAGAGGGACTGGTGGCAAATATAGAGACGGCAGAAATCAAATGGAAAGGAGGTCATCGTTGGCAAGATGTAATAGAGGAGGATATGGTGGGGGATTGCAGGGTTATAGAGCCCAACGAGTATGAAAAGATGAATGGTTTGGTCTCATCGGTCATCATAAACGGGTGCACTTGTAACCTTTATGAGAAGGAAGGATGTCTTGATAATGGATTAGGATCGTTTGGAAATTCGGGCAGTGTGACCGTTAAAGACGATTTCAGTCCACTGTTTATAGCGAAAGGAATTAGGGCATACAGGTGTTTTCATCCGGTCGGGATCCCGAGTAAGAATCGAGACGATATGGATCGAGCAGGATACCCTATTCTGCCGCCCGAGGCGCCCCTCAATAATTAATCGTGGTAGATTAACGCCGAAGATTCGGTTTGTGGGATTTGGGCGGCCGTGTGCTAGGGGTTAACTAGAATGAACGTAATATCTCTTTGTACGTTGTTGTTTTTGTTGGATAATTCCATCTACAAGTCATTGACAAATCAAACCATGAGATCTTAAACTGTCGTATACCTCAAATTATGAACATAGAAACTAAAAAATATTCTTTTTGTCGCAAAGGAAAAGGCCAGAGAATGTTCTGCTCACACAAAAGGCACTACGAAAGAAAGTCATGTCAAGAAAAGACGTCGCAGGCAGGAACCACAAACCAAGGGATGTCAACATATAAATACATTGTGAAGCGAATAGAAGGACGACAAACCCCACCTAACCAAGCAAATCAAAGGCACTCGAGGAGCTGTTATTGCCTGCGGGCTTGCCGTTGTTGTTGGTGGAGGTGCCCGTAGTACCCCAAATTCCAGCGGATGCCTTCTCCTTCTGCATCGCTGCCATACTGGCTTGGGGGGCGGTAGGTGTGGCAGGCTTCTTGATACCAGCTCCCAAGCTTGCAGTGTTCCAAATGTTTCCAAAGGCGTCACCACCAGCCTTCTTGGCTCCAGCAGCGGAGTTTGGCGTTGTGGAACCGGTATTGGTCCTTCCCAGACCACTGCTTAACGTTGGGGACATCGGAGTGGAGCTTGCAGATGATTGTATTGGGATTGACGTAAAGTAATTTGGCTGAGCGGGCTGGTATCCGCTTGGCTGCATTGGTTGCATTGGTTGCATCGGTTTCGCGATTGAACTGGACGCCTGCGAGCCAAGTGATGGGGCTGGAGACGCTGTCTTGAACCCAACTAGGTCTTGCATTCCTTGGTTCTGGGAAGCGGAAACTGGCTTTGGAGATACGAAGGTGGCAGTGCTTGTCGCTGGCAGCGAGGTCAGAGCAGGGATCGGTGTGATAGTTCGGTTGGCAGTATTCGAAGGCGGCGGTGAGATCGGGGCAGCGGAAATAAAATCGTCGAATTCATCTTCATCGTTACCGGTTTTGAAATTACCAAAATCGTCGTCCATGCCCGATTTCGACGCACCAGTCTTCGGAGCAGCTTTTGGCGCCGGTTCATCTCCGAAGAGTAGGTCCACGGCGGGTTCCTTCTTTGGAGCAGCCTTGGGAGGCTCCGGTCGTGAAGGCTTCTTGGGAGGTGGAGACGCGGGTGTGGTTGCTCCCTCATCAAATTCATTATATTCCTCGTATTGGTTTCCTCGCCTCGTCGTATCCGCATATGAAGACGATGCACCCCCGCTGAAGCCGCCACCATCGCCATAAACACCTCCAGAGTAACCGCCGTATTCCAAATCTTCCGACCCGAAGCCACCATATCGACTTCCACCACCGCTACCCCCACTAAATCCACCACTGCTCCCTCCGTAGCCGCCACTTCCCATGCCCATACCGCCGAAGCTCCCTCCGCCTCCTTCCACGCCCTGGAACTTGCCTCTACTCGACTTTGACTTTTTCCGTTCGGCGCGAATCTTGTCGACATCGGCGAGCAGCTCAGCCAGCTCCTTAGCCCGGTTTCGTACGTTCAAGCCCTGGTCCTTGCCGTTCTGGTCGATGAAGTGGAATTGCTTAAGCATCTTAACCGTCGATATATGCTGTCGGGCATCGTCGACCACCCGCTCGGAGCCGTTTTTAACAAGAAATTCTAATAATTGGAGGGCCTAGAAGATACCCAATTAGTCAACTATGCTTCCCGACAACTCCGGGTCCCAATAGTTATCTTCACCTTATAGATCTGTCTCCATTCTTCGGCTGCTTTTTCGGTGAATCGTTTATAAATCATGGGCATAATCTCGTTCAATTGTTGGCTATGCTACCGTTAGCAAAACTCCGAGTGAGGAATACAGTGTTCTATCGGGATCGAAGGACGTACTAGTTGAATGTACCGGCGGCAATCTCATTCATAAGGGTAGATGAAGCTCCCCAGGGTTCGTTATTGGTAGCTTCCCGGACCTATTCCGATACCATGACGTATTCAAGTCAGCCATCTCGAGAGCTCTCCTCCTTATCAAACGTATCAAAACGAAAGGACCAACAGAGTGAGAAAAGAGCATACCTTGGCCTCCATCTCGGTGAAGTTCATCACCACTATATTCGTAAACACAAGCCATCAGTCCCAAAGTGTCTCCCAGTATACCCGTCGAGTGTATCGTGGTGATCCGAGCTTTGTCGCGAAAGCAGGAGGTACGTGTGTGTTTTGGCAATTGTGGCATATAAAGGTATTCCCCTTACCATTCTGGGCTTTGCGAACGGCGGCTTTGACATCGTAGAGAGTCAAGTTGGTGACCTGGTTCTTCAGGTCGTCGAGCGTGAAGTTCATGGTTGGCGGATTGCAGCTAGCTCGAAGGCTATCGGGGGATGATGATGAAGGTGGTGACTGTGGTAAAGGATGGCGATGATGCTGCCGGCGTTTTAGCGGTGGATCTGGACAGGTTGGTGAGAGCAGGAGAGGCCCATGAGAACTGGAGCTTCTCAAAATGTCTCTCGTTTCTCCTGGCCGACGCCCAATTTGGCCACCGGCAAACACCACCACCCCAACACATTCCCAACGACACCGCGATTAGTATGCATGCATAGAGCATCGAGCATCGAGCATCTACGGTTAGTGTATTAGTGTATACGGTACGGTCTCGAAACTATCATCCTCGAGGAATTCTAGGCTGATATACCAGTCAGTATATAGTATGAGTCGCTGAACGGGGCTGGAATGACATAAACACCACCCTATTACAGCTCGTCCAAAGGCGCAGAGCTGAGTCAGCGAGATACCATGACACGGCTTTCCAGATTCTAGATATATGCATATATCTCTAGTATCTCTTCCATCTAAGTAGTATCGGGCATACTACTGAACATAAAAAGTTAAAGCTGTTATCCTATTGATCACAATGGTATTCATTTCACCGGAGATCCTCCTCCAAATCTTGGAGCCGTTAAAGACAGACCGCAGGACTCTATGCAACTTTCGTCTTGTGGACAAGAATTTCTACCAGCTTGCGACAGACATCCTGTTCAGAGACTTCAGTCTGCAATATGGACTCAAATACTCCATACCCCAGATGGAAGCCATCACCAAATTTCCAGCACTACAGTCGCAAATCAGGTCGCTGCATCTACCAAGCGAATCCTTCTTCCCACTAGCTAAAAACTGTATGTACATACGCGCTATCTACACACCTTGCTGTCTATCCTCCTTTTATTGACCTTCTTTAGTTCGGTTAGAAGAAAACAGCTTCCATAGATTTCCCTGGTCTCGGGATGTATCAGAAGAACGAGATGGGCCGGCGATTCCGAGCTGCTATGAACAACAGACAGCGAGATACCAGACCTGGTACGAAGTTCCCACAAGACGTTCCGCAGAATTCACGTTTCATGTCAAAAGATACAAGGAAGAGTATGATACATATACAAAAACACTGCTTGAATTTTTGGAAAATTGTGTCAATCTGCGGGCGATTCATATTACGACGGGACTAGGTTTTATGCAGGAACGATCAAAATCTTGGGCCACGATGATTGCCACTGATGTGCTTCCCCTACTTGCAAAACATCGCCGCCTTTCCAGATTAGAAATATCAGCGGCATCAGTCGACTGTTTGAATTTGATGTTGGAAGGATATGAAAACCCTGATATAGCAGTTTCGTATAGCATAGAACCGAAGAAGCCTAGCGATCCAGTAGACTTTCCAAGGTACAGATAAAATTATCTTATACTAAAGTCCCCCCTCCCCCGCGGCAGACCACTAACAGACCTCTACAACCAGTGTTACTTCCCTAGCTCTAAACGTTCAATTCTCGCCAAGACGGGCCCCGTATCCACGCCACAACATCGCACCCACATTCAAGTTTAGACGCCGCGTGGAGAGCCTCATCCTTGAGATGCCAAATCTTGCTTCCTACTCAATCAGAAACACCGACTTCATGCAACATGCTGCGCAAATCACACCCGCCGTCCACGTACACTCCAATATCACATCTCTTAGCTTAAGTTTTATAAATTTTACTGTTTCAATCTATCAGGATTTCCAAGATCTACCCGCCTATTTACCTTCAATAACAAACCTGACATTCGACCGAATTGCAATTTGTCTACTGAGCCGGGTAGTGCTCCCAGAAGAGAATCCCAGAACTTACGCAACTGGTTCGCTCAGACACAATACCGTACCCATAAGTCCGTTCGGAGAGTCTGGGTTCGTAATAACTCCCGGGGAGACTCTAACACCCAGATATTCGTTTTCAGAATTCCCTGTAGCGACAAATTGGACCAGTATCTTCAAAATGATGGATACCGGCTTTCCAAAGCTAACAAATTTTAAGTTCGAACGCTTGGTATACAGTCAATGTTTAAACAACGGGAATCCCGAATATCTACTGCTCATTCCTGTCCATGATAAGCAGGACTATGATTGGGAGACCTTTCAGAAATATGCAAAGAATACAGCAAATATGGAGTTGATCAGTGTCCACGAAAGCGACTACCAGGCACTGGAGGCTCTCAGGCGGGAGGTCAACAAACGGAGGCAAAACAGCGGATTACCTAGTTTGGAGGGCGATGAACTTGCTGAAGACATGTCTGGATTGCCGCACAAAACCAAGGAGAAGTGTGTCGTCAGAGTTTCCCCTTATAACATATGGAACGATTGTGGGAACTCTCGCTGGGACGATGTCTATTTTTTCTGAGTCTCAAGATTAGATCAATGGTAATGGCGTCTTGGGTGGACGTCTCCGTGACGCTGCTCAGTAGATAAAACAACCCTCTAACCGGATAGATTTAAAGGTTATGATAGGGTTGCATAACGTGAACGTGTGTGGCCTCCCTTATCATAGGACAGTACCGTCTTCAATCTGTACTAACAAATAATTTACACGATTAAATTATCTAACAACCCAGGTAATCACTTAGGCAAGATATATGCTCTAAAGTCTCGCCTCAGCCTGGAGCCCATGCCCGAATACTAATCTACAATCCACCTCCGCCTTCTCCTTCCACCCAAACCGCCTTTGAACGACGGCCGGTGCACTTGTAGCCCCCACAGTCTGGAAACCCTCACGTCCAATCCCTTCAAGAACCCAACGTAGCGCAACTTCAATCGCAAGTGCATCACTGTCTCTCTCAGCATCGAGGATAAGGAATGCCCCCATAACCACAAAGGCAATACCAAAACTAAGATCTCTGCACTTCGATAGAGCCTCCTCGGTTGAAGCCTTTTCAGCGAACTGCTTGATATCATTCCAGGTGGCTCTCAATACTCCCCTAGCTTCCTTGAGAGAAACGTGGCCTTGTCCATCGAAGACACGGCCTAGCCAGTCACTTAAGGCGGCCAAACTGTCTCCCTTGGTGAAGGCACGAATAACATCAACCGAAAGCACATTCGTAGTACCCTCCCAGATGGGAAGGACATTGGCATCCCGATAGAGTCTAGCGATATTAAGCTCTTGCTCATTCTCAAGATACCCAACACCACCCTGTATATCCGTTAGCGGCTCCGGTCTTCCCATATCAAACTTTCGGGTTTATGTCTTACCAAACACTCCATACACTCCGCCAAAGCCGCCACAGTGGCCTTCGCCGTCACCATCTTTACCAATGGTGTCAATACTCTCAACATCAAAGCAGCTTCCTTTCCATCCTTTGGCATCCACGCGGCTCTCTTCTCAGGCATTCCTTGTTCATCAAACCCGAGCAGCGCAACCGTGAAGTATGTCAATTGCATATTCGCCCTAAATTGGACCTCCATCTTTGCAAGTCCGCTCAAATGGAGAGGATTCTTCCACAATTCTTTGTTCTGCGTCTTCCTAACCTTGGCGAATGCTTTTGCGATGGCCAATCCTCGGCGCCAAAAGCTAACCGAAGAGACAGAATTGTGGACCCGAGTGATATTTAACATTGTCGAGATATATTTTACACCCTTGCCTTCTTCACCGATGAGATAGCCCTTCATATCTTTAAGCTCGAGCTCAGCAGTTGGCAGAGCACGGGTACCGAGTTTGTCCTTAAGCCGAACAATTCGGACACCATTCCAGGACCCATCTTCCAGTTTGAGAGGGGCAAAGAAGCAAGATAGCCCGGCCGAAGTTGGAGTGCGGGCGAGGAGAATAGTCATTTGCGAGTCTGTAGCAGATGAGAACCATTTATGACCAGATATAAGGTATGTTCCATCTGACTGCTGGAAGGCGGTAGTCTCGCTATTGCGAACGTCGGAACCACCAGCTCGCTCCGTCATCCACTGACCAGAAGTCCAGCATTTGGCCGGGTCACGGGAAGTAAGATTCTTGTATGCATCTTGAAAGACGGATCTCTTGGTCGCAGAGAGCGATGGATTCTTCAACTGGAGTTCAAAAACTCTAGCCGCCGCATCCGTCATAGCAAGAGGGCAAGTGTAGATAGCGCTGGAAGGACAGTATATATAATACTTTGTGAATTGAACGACCCGTTTATACGGACCGTATTTGTCTTCGTAGGCTGTTTGGATGATACCCTCTCGGGCTGCCATCCTACCGAGTTCTTTCCATCCTGCGGCAGTGTGCAGAACGCCCTTTGGCTTGCCAAAAGTAGCAAGCTCTTCGACATATGGTTTATTCTTCTCGGCATCGTCAATCCAGCGAAAAACCTCTGGTTCCACGGCTTTCGCGCCCATATCTCTGAACAGACCGACTGGAGAGCCGGGCCCGGAGGCCTGCGACAACTCGGCAGGAAGGTAGCCTATAGGTATTTCATGAATACTAAATTAGAATTTAACAATTTAAGGCATATTTTATTGAATTTGATTAGAAAAATACCTTGAATCAACCTTTGAAGATATAAATCTTCATCATACTGATTTCCCAAACGAGGTTGCTCCTGAAAGAAGCCCTCAGTCGCAGAGTTGGGTGTAAGACGAGACATCGCAGTTTAAAATTCTATTTGGTATCAATCCGGGGGTACCGTTATAGCGCTCTAGCTTCAGGCCTCTCGAAAAGATGTCGAGAGAGGCCATCCATAGCGGAAATCCGGGGTAGAAGTAGAAACCGCGGATAATAAGCCGAGGCTGTTCGGTGCCGGCCTTCCATTGTTGTAGACGCGTGCTTGTGACGGAATGGGCAGTTGCGGTGTGGGGAATTAAACCACTCCGCCAAGGGAGCTTCTGCTTCCTCTCCGCTCTTTCTTTCGACGACATGCACAACATCACGCCACATCGATTCGGATATTACTAGCTGTAGGTTTGAACCACGGATACCCTAATAAGAAGTTGGTCATGAATTCTGAAGCCAAGTCCTTGCATGTATTACGAAGTCCATGTACGGGATCCTACTGGGACGACTTCACGTCATACAACTTGTCCCGCGAAATACATAGCAAAATATATACTAGAGAGAGACGAACATCATACTAATACTGTTCAAAGATAGCATCAAAATGGCCAGCACGTTTACGGTCCTCTACTTCGCGTCTGCCCACACATATACCGGCAAATCCGAGGACGCTGTCCCAGGCCCAATGACTATCGCGAAGCTCTTCCCATACCTCGAAGAGAAGTACCCAGGCTTCCGGAAAAAGGTTCTCAGTAGTTGCGCCCTGTCCGTCAATTTGGATTATGTGGATTTGGTAGAGGATGCAGAGAAGGAAATCCAAAACGGGGACGAAGTTGGAATCATCCCACCCGTCAGCTCAGGATAGAAGACGATATATGGGTTTGGAAACGCAGAAACGGAGGCCTCTCTAAGAACGATGGAACTTGCATCTGGTTAAGATCACACTAAGTCTATATCCGGCGTCCTGGCCTATAAGCACGATCCTCGGGAGCTTTCCGTCTCCGCGGTGTCTTCTTTTGGGGTTTTACAATTTTCGGAGGGTCTTCATGGTCACTATGTTCTGGCTCTGGTCCTGGTCCCGGTTCTCTCTCGGCTTGCTTATCGACCTGCTTTTTCATATCACGGACGTCGAGCCGCTCGCGCCTTTCTTCCTCACGGTCTCTAAACGGAACATATTCACCATCCTTACTTCCCTTATGCTTCCGGGCCGCCCTGTTCGGGCGGGGTGAATCCTTCGAATTCTGTGGTGAACCCCACGTCGACTCTTGTGGCTCCGAGGGTTTAGATAAGAAAGCCTCTGTATCGTTCCACCTACTCTTACTCGCAACTGGCTCGAGCTCTTTCCCCTTACCGTTCTTCAGGATCGATTTTGGCTTTAAGCCTGGTTTCGGTTTAGCAGGCTGGAATGTCGGTGCTCCCTTTGACTTGGCGTCGTCGTCGTCTCCTACCTCTTCTTTATACATCTGCTCAAGGTCCCTCTTCTCAATTCTGTTATTTTCACGCACCCCGTGCTGCTTATATGTAGGATCTGAATTTCTTCTCCTCCTTCTCCTCTTCCCTATCTTCCTTGGTGGCGCTGCTGGTACCGACGAATGTGACGGTGTTTCAATCATCTCGGATTCCTCGCTCTCACTCGGTTGATACTCTCTATCATCGTCCCTAAATATTACCTTTCTCTTCCTCTGCACTGCTTTCGGTTTGAGTTTCCGGGGTGGGGGACATGGAGTATCGTCTTGGGTCTCTCTCGAACTTGGTGGGAACATCACGAACCTTGGTCTATGGTATTTATTCTCGACGGGTGGCTTGGATGTAGGTTCTGGTTTTGGTCCCAATGGTACTCGAACCGGCGGAAGCTCGTACACTGGCATTGGCCCATATTCCGGCAGCTGAATCGGCTCTGGTTCCGGATTTCTTTGTGCCATAACCAATGGTCGCTTCGGGAGCGGTTTCGGTCTCCGAGGGGGTACGGGTTTCGGAGGGGGGGCATCTAAACTGAACTCCATTCTCAGATTATTCATATCCATCGTACTTGGATCTGCATATCGGAATCTCCTATAGTCGGGGTCATAATATGGCACTCTGAAATATCCTTCAGAGAATTTTCCTAAGAGGACTCCAGACTTATTTACGAACTGTGAAGCGGGAGGGGGCGGAGATGTGAGCTCTTCGGCTCGGACGAACTTGTGGACATTCTGCAACCAGGGCGGTTTTCTGCCACATGGGAAAGGGTCTTCCAGATCTTCAGGAAGTTGGGAAGGATCGGGCACATCGTCTGGTTCGAGTCGTTCGGGGCTTACAAGTTGGGGTTTATATCTGTACTCGGTCCCATCCCGTTCAAGGCTTTCACGAAAGCTCTCCTCTTCTACTTCCTCTTCTTCGACTTCCCCAGGCGGTGGCTGCCACGGCTTCGAGACATACTCATACCGCTCCAGTCGAGGATTATACTGCTTGACCCAGCATAACCTCGTCTCCGGCTCCTCAGGTACCGGTTTTACCTCCCAACAAGGTTTGTGAGGAGACTCTTCTTCTAGAGGTGCTTCCATCGGAGGCAGTTCGACGCGTGTGCGACCTATAACCCCGTTATAAACTGTTTCGCAGAACGATCGTGGGAACCTGCCGGGCATCCTCCAGGTTATGGTACACATACATGCTCCTTGCTCCGTCCAGCCCTTAGCCTGAGCGCAATACCCGAAGTCAACATTGCCATACTCGTCGAAGAGCTTTCTTCTTTTGGCCTCTCTCTCCTCCAATTCATTGGTTTCCGGTTCGTTCCATATTGGTGGTGGCCGCCTTATCGATTCCGGAACCCAATCATACCATTTCTCGGGCGGCGTCATAGACCCATACCGCCATATTTCCTCCTTTTCCTTCGGTTTTTCAGGCCTTTGAAACCATTGCCGTGGTATTCGCGCTATCCTTTCTATCTGCCTTATCGACTCTGGAACTACTCGCTTTATTCGTGCCGTCGACTGTGGAATAATCCGGGTGTACCAAGGACCCTCTTCCGGTGTCATATCTCCATATTTCCAGTTGCTATAGTTTGGATGAAGAGAGGCATATTTATCAGACTGATCGTAAGACCCTTGCGGGGTTGATGGTGGCGTACGAGTGCCATATGGTGGTGTGAACATTGTAGCAGGGTCCTACGGAGTATAGGTATACCTAGATATCGAATATTACGTTATATTAGGCACGACAAAATGATAAACAGACGAGTTCAGCGGGGTATTTTGAAGATAGAGGGGCTATTAGAACATCATGATTATTGTGCAGCCTAGGTAGCAGATCTTATCGGTTTTATTACTCCGCTTCGTCACTCTTAAACGGATTGTTTGTATAGCTCGATTAGAAGCCCGATTCTGTGACAAAATTAATAGTTAATCTCATGCTGAACCTTCACAGCACGCCCTTGTGGCGAAAAGAATAAATCGTTCGATCATGAAATTGGTTTACAAACATTAATCTTGACAAGCTTCCGACGTTAAATTTCTTTGACATCATGTCCCAGATCTTGCGGATATTTTATTCTAAAAAACAAATTTCTTTTTTACCTAGGTCACTAGCCTTATAAGAGGTTCTCGATCTTTTTGTTGTGCAATCATGGCCCTTTACGCCATGATGAAGCTTTCAGGAAATTAATTATTTACCAACCACACCGCCCCACTGGCCGCAACCAGAATCTGGATCGTGAACGCACGACGGCGGAGGAAATGTATACCACGCGCACGGCAGGCGGGTGACACTAGTACGAACCCCCAAATTCACCATCAAAATTTCTTGTTCCTCGTCTATTTGCTTTGTCTTTTCAAGCCTTTGCCGTCGACACCGACGGCCGGAACTAGAGCTCAGGCGTGCAGAATTTCAGAAACCAGCTTATCCGTCAAACATTGGATGGACTCCGTCTCCATAGCGCTCCACTCATACTATAATACTACGTACTCCATCGCATCTATATGTTACAAAAAACTTCGAAACAAGACTATCTCGACTCTACTATCTCAATCCGTCTATCGACACTGTAATATAAAGGAGTGTACTGTCTACGAAGGAAATATGAACATGGAGACCCGCAGCATGCATTCATCTAAACCGTGTCGATCGAATGCAGGCCCCGAACAGGCAGTCAGTAACCTGTACCTGCATCCCCGCTCGCTCAGGCACCGACAAATACCACCTAGCCGTCTATGTGGTTTAGCCTCAGGGGACGTAGAGTCTCGGAGGGAAGATCCGGATTTCGCTAACCAGTCTCGTCACCAATCCATTGGTGTCGTTAATCCGGTCTCGCCTTTTAGTCTCGCGATTCTGAACCCAGACCCTTTAAATTCTCACGCTGCACTGTGCATCAGCAGAAAGGTTATGACCTCAAATACGAATCATTGTCCAATCTTCCATTACAGTTGCCAGGGATTACCCATGAGGCCAGTGCACGAAAATACGGAATAAAATGCAATGATGGGATGGGGCAACGGCCATGTGCTCAATGGGTCCAATACGCAAGATGCAAGAACTTCGACAGGGTTGTACATGAATGCTCCGTTATCGAGCGACGAAGTTCAGCTATGCTGGCGTGATGATTCCCAAAGTATCTTGACCATTCGGGCCTTTTCCCTTTCCCTCGCACCAGAAAAAAAAAAAACCCCTGCAATGGTTATCGACGAGGGGCATGTATGAACTCATCGATGCCATTAATGACCCTGCATACATTCTGCAGCAGATGCCGCACCGAATATTTCATCATGAGAAAGCAAAATGATTGATGGTTACTCCGACAGCGCGACCTGCAACCAAAATTTAAAAAATGTAAAGAAGTTATTTTCATCACATTCTGTAACTTCTTTGCGCGCCCGTGGAGATTACATTATCCAAATTTCAACCACAGAAAAAAAAGGTATCCCGCACACAGAAACGATAGCAAAAGTAACGTAACGGAAGGACTCTAAAGGACAAAAAGGTTAACAATAGTGGGCCCAATCAGTCCCAAATCCAGCGGCATAGCCCTCTTTCTCGCCGTTTGCATTTCAAACTATACCCTAATCCTCCCTAGCCCCAGCGGCCGATCTTGCAATGAGGCGTTCGAGTCCGGGGCAGCATACCGTTGAGTTGCGGACGGTTTATGCGCCAATGTCTTTGATGGTTAAATTATCGATTACCACAATCGATTTTAATAGTCCACCACGAGGAAAACCGGGGAGGGGAAAAAAGGATTACAAAAGGAACCAGGAATAACGTCTTCTTGAGAGAATTTTATCTTCTTGAGTATGAAGTATTAAGAAAGGATCTTTAAGAAAGAAAATCCGTTGAAGAGATATCAGTATCAAAGCCTTGATTGAGCTTTTGTACGACAACACTCGTTTTCGATATCACAACGTTCCCGTTCCGCAGTTCATTACACTTCCATTTTTATTTTATTCCTTTAAATTTCTCTGTTATATTTCACATTTCCCTCATTATCCATAAATATAATCAAGGAATCCTCACCCCAAAATGCAAATCTACCCAAACCCCTTCGGAAACTCCGCCCACTCCCTTAAAATCAAAAAGACGACTACAATGACGACGACCTCATCCTCAAACTCGTCTACAAATCAACTACCCCCTTCTCTCCCCAGGCTCAGCATCGAGTCTCTCCACCTCGATTTAGAGCAAGCTGCCACCCGCACCCGCGCGAATTCCATGCGGGCGCCCCAAACAGCCGTATCGACTACATCGACAGTAGCACCGCCTTCTTTACCTCCACCGGCGTATATTACTAGTAATTTGTATGAAAAGAGGAGTGGAGAGTACATGCTTCCGCCGCATGCACAGGTACACGATGTTGAGAGTGTTTATGAAGTTCGACAGTAAGTATATGTATCTAAGCTTCAAAGTACATCAATGACACACAGGCTAACATAATCCGCGTTTCGTAGAGTTTCAATGCTCGACCGCTTCCAAGCAAGCCACCAGCTACGTATGCTATTCATCCTGCTGCTATCTTTCATAATCATCGGAGGCATAGCAGCAGGTGTTTTAGTACTATTGGTGAAGAAGGCTTGAAGGCGTAGACGATACAAGCGGGTTTGACAATTCCATCAAACCTGTGCTACGACGAAACGACACATAAACGACATTCACAACCTTGAGGATTTCCTTAATCTCTCCCCCTTTCTTCCACCTTTCTCATCAGGCCTTAGGATGTAACTCAATCATCTGCACCCCACCCACGAGAATCAAACAGGTGAATCAGAAGGAGAGGAGCAAAAGTCTATCTATTTTTGAGGTGGGGGTGGATTACGCTCTCCCATTTTCTTGATCTTCGCCTTCCTGTCGTCTTTTCTTCTTTTATTGGACCCCAAGTTTCATGGGAAATAATAGCCAGCCATTTCGTACCACCACGCACGATAGAAGTGGAGATGTCGTTAATCAAAACGATGATCTGTGCTGCGTGTGGTCGACAACTCGGCAGACATTCCCTGAAAACCCTTCGGTTCGCCTTGGGATTCGCTAAGAGAGTTGTTACACAAAGAGAAGCACAATTAAACAGGAGGCGTGTGGTACAAAAGGAGGTAATCAATTTAAAGGCTGGGGAGGTACAGAAAGGAAAAGGCAGCCTCTTTGGTAACATAATGGTATTTCATTGACTGATTGATGGGAAAACTGAACATGCAATCTCTATTACTTTTTTTTTTTGGAAACATGGGCGTTTATTGCAATGGCACAGGAGTTATTTGAGCCTTCATAGTTATTGTTATATCAGGACGATACAATCGATTTCTTATGCACTAATGTATATACCACTCTGAGTATCTTCATCTTACCGGTTCCCTTATAAATATTTACCTTTTTTTTTTTTGGAGGACAATGAGCGAGCAAGTTTTGGGCAAAAGCTTATGGAACATACGAATCTTGAGCCATAGGCATAATAATAATCATAATATATTAATAATAATATCATACTAAAATATACAACCCCCAAGAATAACCATACCGTTGGCGTATTGTCGAGGTGGAAATGAACTTCCTTGATATTCTCGTCATGGTTTCCTTAAGACCTCCTTCCCAAGGCTTTTTCCCGCAGGCCAGGCTGTGGCCTTGGCGTACGTGCCCGCACATCGTGAAAAAGTCCGAATCTAACCCGCAAGGTAATCGAAACCCAACAACAAAGAATCCAAATTTGTTAATACGCTGTCCATCTCAACGTTTATTTCTTAGAAAACGTACTAATTCCAGCGTTTTCTGGAATTGGCGGATGCTGAGCGATCTAGGAAAAGCCGTCGGCTAGGTACATGCCGAATTGACCGACAATAGCTCCCCGAAGAGCGGAACCCAATTGTGATATTAGCGCTGCGTTTACACAGGTACCCTATTGACCATGACAGTAGCGGACAGAAGAAGAGGATAGAACTGAATTGTGTTTTTGTGAAAGTGGATTTGAAGGGTGAAAGGGCGATTAGAAATTATGGAGAACTAGAAAGCTGAAGTAAACCCTACCAGAGGTATAGAATATAGAAATGTGGTGGTGATTTATGTCAACCCGCTAGAGATCTGTACAACAGTTTGTATGTACAGGGCTTTGGGGATGCTTATGATCTGGTTGTACATAGAAGAACCTTGAGATAAAATTGGTGATGTATTCTATGATTGACCCAGAGTCTTCAAATATTTTTAAGCATTTACTTAAAATCAAGATCTTCAAACCCATAACTCTGCCCTCTCATCGCCATCTATCGCGCCACCCACCGAGTCAGAATGAAATTGTCCACTTCTTTATTCTCCCTTTCGGCCACCACCATCTGCGGCGTGCAAGCCGTCCCGATACCCCAATTGGGTGCCTTTAGCTTCTACAGATACGTCGGCCAACCCTTTTCGACTATACAGTTGGTTGGCTTGCTGAGCGCTCGCCGATACCAGCGGGTGCCGGTACCAGGCCTTTCTTTTAAACTCGGGGCAGACTAGAAGGGCTACGATTGTCGTTCAGAGTAGCATCGGGATCGATCTGGGTTCCGAAACTATATATAGATTAAATAGTTCGCAATATAATATGTCACTCAAATTTCCACGAATATTGGTGCTAGATCAGCGATAACTTGGGAATTTGTTTGGTGTAGATTATTGGTATACAATAGGAAGGAGAATACATTTATTACGAACTGAAAATCGAGTATCCCAGTGCTGTATCTGTCTTGTAGCGACCGACCCTCCCGCTCTCTCTCGTTGTGTTGGTCACTGAATCAACTACGCGTTGAACATGTTGTATAGATAGATTCCTTGTCACATGATGGACATGTGCCTCGGCTCGGTTTAAGCTTCGTAGGGGGTGGGTCCGCAGTCTGGCCGTGGTCCTGAACTTATCGCCATGTCAAAGCTGTCAAGTTGATAGGAATAGGATTTTCGAAATTCTCAAGATGAAACAACGAGTCAACGGTCCAAGGCGCACAGAGCGGGAATATGATTTAATCACGCATTTGACCCTGGGTGCCACGGATGGGGCTCATACAACGAGGGTAGTCACTTGATATCAGAATCCTAAGTCCCAGGCCATGTTCCATGATCCAGGCCTGGGCTGGCTGAGGTGAGTACGGGAAGCCAGGGGCATCGACAGTGTCTATAAAAAAAAATGNAAAAAAAAAGGAACGAGAAGAACAAAAAAATATTGCGCAATAAAAGTAATAGAACCCACCCTTTCGGAATAAACCCTCAAGAAATTTTCTTCAAAAGATAGATATCTCAACAGATATCGAGAATACCAAGGGGGGAGGGGGTGGTGGCGGAACGAGAGAAAGCGAAGAAATTTTTTAAAAAAGAGACAAGAGGTATTTATCTTCCAGACCTTGCATAATACATAGATGTCTTTAGAATATTTTTGCCCCTGCCGTAGAAGAAATATTACATGAACAGACCAATTTGATGCAGCCGTCTGAACATGTGTATCGTCGAGGCTCGTTCGTCGGTATGCTTGGCACAGTTGTTATACATGCTTCCTGTCATGCACTCTGACTAGCATATGTTCATGTATGTAGTAGGTCTAGTAGCTATGGTGCGTATACATAGTAGTAGAGTACTATAGAATTGACTGTGATACTCGAGCAGAATATGCACAGAACTAACTAGAGGGTTCCGCACATTGCAGCAGCTACCTAATACTTACCTCAACTAGCTCAGCGAAGCGGGGCTTGCTGCAGCTCGAGAGCTGGTTAGCTTAGCTGTCTAATGTGTGATAAGAGGGGAGCCAAGGGATTTGCTCGATTCCAGCGAGAGAGGTTTTAGCTGCAGCTAGCTGAGGTAAGCTAGCTCGGTTTCTGGACTTGGTGATTCGGAACAATTAAAGGCAGGAAAGAGGTGATGTGATGACATACCAGTTACTTATGTAGAATCGAATCCACAATGCTGTTGAGGAGAAAAGAACGCGTTCAAGGTCTCTTGCATGCTCGCCCCCTCCCCTGCAATGGACCAGACTGCAGTGATGTGCTGGTTGATGTCGTAGACTTTTTTTTTGACTTTGGCTTGGTTATAAAAAGAGGATTGAATCCCCTCCCCTTCTTTGAAGTTCTTGAGGTTTTCTTTCTCCGTCGCAAGTTCCAGTCCCGTCCCCGTCATCTAGCTGTTTAGTTGAGTTAGAGGGTCCTCGAAAACTCGAGCACTTCCATTTAAAAAGGCATTTCCGAGCGTTTTCCCGGCCAATTGCCTCTCCGCCGGCCTCTTTCTAAATCCTACACCCCTTTTTTGTCCAATTGGTCAGTGGAAACCTGTTCTCCTAGAAGAACTTCTCTCTGTCTGTCGATATTGCGTAGCTGTTGGGAAACCTTTCAGTCTCGTCGTCCTATTCAGGTAAGGCCGGCCCCACTCTGATTCGTCCGAGCTACGACGCTCGCCACGGTACTTTTTTCTTCTTTCCCCCTTCAATTGCAAACATTTGCAAATGAAGCTATCCTAGCTCATCGCTCTTTTTCACCGTCGGTGGCAATGGGAGCGCAGCGCACTGTCTGCCTGCTGTTTTGGCATATCCATCTGTTGGGATGGAACAATGTCGGAAGGATGGTCGGCATGTGGCGGCCACGGCTGTGCAATGTTTTTATCGATAGCTGTCGGACATCGAATTGGCTGGCTGCAGTGTACTGTACTGTACTGTGCTGCACTGTTCTGGCTGCATTGCATGGCTGTCCGCCATGACATAATTGGCTCTCCGAATTGCCCTCCACCGCTGCCCCTCCATT
Organism: Arthrobotrys sinensis; assembly: GCA_036971225.1. Lineage (NCBI taxonomy): Eukaryota > Fungi > Ascomycota > Orbiliomycetes > Orbiliales > Orbiliaceae > Arthrobotrys > Arthrobotrys sinensis. The sequence goes on along the minus strand of JAJTTV010000009.1, from coordinate 297,413 downwards.
GCATGGCTCCATGACACCGCTATTGATTTCATCCTGAACTGGATATTTATAGCACCTGTAGAGAATAGCTGTAATATTTTAGTCCGATTGTGCTGTTTATTCATTGAATCATTATATCCCTCAACTGCCTGTACGGTGTCTTGTCTTGTCCGGCCCTTATCAATTGTCGTTGGTAATATTGGCTCTGTTCTGTTCACGCAACATTAACCACCAGAAACCACCCGCATCGACCTTCTTTCTCTCTCTCCCTCTCGTACTTCACCAATTTCTGGAGAGTATATTTACTGACCACGAGAACTTCCAAATTCTTCTGGATACTCTTACAGACATCGTCGTTAATACCACTACCACTCCCATTACCAATCCTATTTCCCGGTCCTACGAATCAATTGCCTCAAAATGTCGAAACTCTCTTTCGCCGGCAGCTCCTTCCTGAACCCTGAGGGCTTCCCGACGTCTAGAAGACATCCAAAGTCCCAGAGTGCTTTTGTGAGTCCCAATTCTTCCTCCTCGTTCTTTTTCCGTGATAGGATACCCTACAGTACAGTCTACAATCGATGCCAGACTCGCCGAGACAGAGGAGACGGTCGTTGAAGGTTGGAATCTCGGCGTGATTGCAATGCTAGGCGATGCTAGCTAGATACGGCGCCACAGAGACGTGTACAGAATCAATGAACCATAGTACTGACCATCTTATTCTATGGGCAGGCCTTCGATAATACATCGACATCGGTGGCTGCTAGCCAGATGCGAAATGCCTTGAACAGGCTCGCCGATACCGTCAAGGACCCCCAGGCCAAGAAGGTACGGACATTACTCCATATCCTCAAAAGCGGATGTACAGTATCTAACATGATTGATGGAAATTATAGAAGTTTGAGACGGAAATGGACAACTTCTTCGCCCTCTTCCGCCGATATCTTCAGGACAAAGCTAAGGGTGCTACACTGTAAATTACCCCTCAATCACCCCGCTATCGGCTGCAGTATGCACAGTTGGCTAATCGAACGAGCAGGGATTGGGATCTTATCGCCCCTCCAAACCCCAAGCAGGTCGTCGACTACAATACCCTCCCAGAGAGCACCAACACGGAACTTCTAAACAAGCTCGCCGTCCTCAAGCTCAATGGTGGTCTCGGTACCTCTATGGGTTGCGTCGGCCCCAAGTCCGTCATCGAAGTCCGTGATGGCATGTCCTTCCTCGATCTTTCCGTCCGTCAGATCGAGTACCTCAACCACACCCACAAGGTCAATGTCCCATTCGTTCTCATGAACTCCTTCAATACCAATGATGATACCCAGAGCATCATCAAGAAGTACGAGGGTCACAACATCGACATCTTGACTTTCAACCAATCCCGCTTCCCACGTATCCATAAGGACTCATCCCTACCTGTCCCCAAGGAGTTCGACTCCTCGATCGAGAACTGGTACCCACCCGGACACGGTGACGTCTTCGAGTCCCTGAACAACTCCGGTATCCTTGACCAGCTCATTGACTCAGGTGTTGAATGGTTGTTCCTGAGCAACGTCGACAACTTGGGTGCCGTCGTTGACCTGAACATCCTACAGCACCTGAACGATACCGGTGCCGAGTACATCATGGAACTCACAGACAAGACCAAGGCCGACGTCAAGGGTGGTACCATCATTGACTACGAGGGTACCGTCCGTCTGCTCGAAATCGCACAGGTTCCAAAGGAACACGAGCAGGACTTCAAGTCCATCAAGAAGTTCAAGTACTTCAACACTAACAACATCTGGTTGAGCCTTAAGGCCATCAAGCGTGTCGTTGAGAACAACGAGCTCGAGCTCGAGATCATCCCGAACCACAAGACCGTCTCGGTCGGCAAGGGTGAATCCGACCTGTCGGTCGTCCAGCTAGAAACCGCTGTCGGTGCTGCGATCAGACACTTCAAGGGTTCGCACGGTGTTAACGTCCCACGTCGCCGTTTCTTGCCCGTCAAGACCTGCTCCGATCTGATGCTCGTCAAGTCGGATTTGTACTCCCTCAAGCACGGACAGTTGACAATTGACGCCTCGAGATTTGGGCCGGCACCATTGATCAAACTTGGAACGCACTTTAAGAAGGTCTCGGATTTCCAGAAGAGGATCCCGAGCATCCCGAGGATGTTGGAGCTCGATCATTTGACGATTATTGGTGCAGTCAACCTAGGCAGGAAGGTTACTTTGAAGGGTTAGTATCCTACTTCATATTTCCACAGCAGCTATCTTCTAGAACACATATACTAATTCGTTATCTAGGAACTGTCATCATCGTGGCGAGCGAGGGTAGCACCATTGATATCCCACCAGGAAGTATCCTTGAGAATGTCGTCGTCCAGGGATCGCTCCGCTTGCTCGAGCATTAAAAGCTTTACACATTACCATCATTATTCTTTGATATACTTTCTTTCTTTTTTATCATTACTATTCTTTGTAAAAACTGAATGCGCAGAAGCGACTTTGGGGTGGGATCATGGAATCATGTTTGTTTTTTGGCAGAGAGGAAACAAAAAGAGAGGACTCATTGGTTTACAAAAAAGAGTTTTTCGTAGTTTTTGTTAGTTAATGGATCATGAGGGACTTGTTGGTCTCGAGAGCTTGTGAGCAAGTGCGGTTCTTTCTGTTACTTTTGGGGTTTGGGACGTTTAGCTACTGGAGCTTGTGGAGCTTAAGCTAGCTAAGCTGTCCAGAAACTTGAAGCTGTCCAATTGGAGAATAAAATAACGATTTGTAATGAATAAATGGAAACATGCATACGCATTCGTCTATCTACATACCGAAGGGTTTGGTGCCAAAGAACCAACTAAGGGGAAGCAGTTGTTTTAAAGGTGTTTCGAATTTATGAATTTTCCTTATGTTTTCTGGATGAGCTCACTTTTGATCTTTAACTACGTCTACGGGCGTGGTAGACGAGTTGGTCGCTAACTTGACTTAAGTATATTGGATAACTGAGCTACTGCAGGTTCCAACGGTCAGGTAGTGTGGTCCAACGTGTTTCATCTGATGTTGTCCTTCCAGCGAATTAGAACCGTCAAACCGGTGCGACTACTAAACACGCGTCCTCGTCGACGCCTAGAAAAATTCAACATTCTTTCCAAGAACAAGTTCCTAAGATCTAGACGGAACTGCTCACGACATGCATGCGCACATTCCTGTCGACAGAATGCAGAAAGGAAGCTTCCTGTCAAGAAGAAGAGAAAGAGAAAGAGAGAGCGAAAAAGACCGACGTGTCCCAGGGCGCTCCACCGTTAATGCACCCTCTATTTTCCTATCGACTTGTATCACGTTCCCACAACAGGGATGGTAGGAAGCCATCCTATTCGTCGCCTCCCACTTCATCACCCCATTGCACAACCTTAACCCAGCAGCCAGTTGAATTCTCAACCCCGGGGAACACGCCTGTCAATGGCAAGTCATCAATTTTCCACAGGCCCAGGGCAGCCAGCAGGTCTTGTCTCGCCAGGCGACAAAGGGCGACAAATTAACATTGCGCATGTTCTATTTTTTGATTTTCCACAATTTTCTTTAGTCGCCCTGTTTAAATCTGGACCATGACCAGGTGCATGGGGCCGGGGGGAAGTGGGTACCCTTTTGCAAGGGCAGGAGAGAGTGCTTAAGCGAACATGCACGGCGGCTGTTGGCACACTACGAGAGATTGATTATGGACCTGTCGTTTGGATTGTTATGCGACTCGCGGGGGCGAGTGCACTGGCCATGAAAAATTCTCTCTTTCGATTTCGCCGTTCGCATTGAATTGTGCAGCATTGTTCACAGGATTATTCATCATCTGCGCCGATTTCTTAGGACAGTGGGGCATGAATCGATCGTCTTCGCTGGCAGAAGTCGTCGTGTCCCCTCGACCCAGTCGCTGACGATATTGTCATGAACAACATCCATTGGCCATTGAAAGCTCAAGAATTCACATCTCCAACCATTTATTTTGAAACAATACAAGTTTAAAGATCTAGAGAACCCAAGATCTCGATCACGAATATATCGCACGACATCTCCATGATCCATCTGGGCGATTCCATATTTTCTTATTCCTCCATTCCCCCAACTAAGTTTTGACAGCCATGGATTTCCCACGGTCGCCCTTTTTTTTTTTTCTGGCATTATAGCCTATGATAATGCATAGCTCCAGTTACCGATATTAAAAAGTCCGCCCCCGCCAATTGTCCTGGTTGGCGATATTAAGAGAAGAGCTAAATATACCACACCCCACTCCAATCCACTCGCACAAGCTCATCGCGATCGGAGCTCTAAAAATTCAAAGTAGGCAATAAACTTTAAACGCGGAAAATTCTATTCCTGCAAGGGCGGGTGATGAAGTTGGTCGGGGAACTTCATAGCTAAGCTCTATGCTATGCATAGATTATTTGCCACGAGGCGAGCTTGTGTGTGCGCTATAGGATACGCATGATTAATACCTGTCCAGTCTATTCTGTCTGTGCGACTCTGTGTATATAGAGTAGCTGCACACCCATCCCGTCGAAGTTGTTTTTTAGTTGGGATATTGTTTTATGTGCCTTTAGCTTGCATTCCTTTCCTTTCGATTCAATTCGACCTTTCGTTTCGACTATTTTTTTTGTAGACGGTTTACGCAGACAACTTCAGGGAAGTTGTCTAACGAAACGAAACTTGAGCACAGCAGCGCAACGCAGACGGACAGTAACGGCACAGACGGACCTGCTTTTGATATTTTTTGCTGTGGGCTTTTGAGGTTTCAATACATTCGATTGAGGATCAAAGATATTCCGGGTTATTTAATTCGACATCGGGTTCCTCTCTTTTTTTTATTATCTTCATCTTCATCTTCATCTTCAACTTCAACCTTATTCAATTCGATCGTTGTTTGTCGGTTCGACTTGGGCAGGACCTCAGTGTGGTATTTTGCACCAGGCTTGTGTTGTCGACCTATCTCACCAACCTCAAGCTTAAGATACTTAATTAGTTTATCAAGAGAGGAAAGAATCTTCAAGCTCGGAGAAGCTTCAATACTGCTCTATTTAGAGGAATCTTTATCATCTAAGATTTCGTATTAATTTGAGTAGTTGTAGGGCGGGGAATTCCTATACCAGCTCTATCCCTAGCATTCTCTGCCTCATTCCTGGGCTGATTATCGGCCTCACCCAATTCCCTTTTTTTTTTTTAATGGTGTTGAACGTCTTGATATAAATCTCCCTACGATAAATCTTCCCCCTCATCTAGATTTTTTTTCTCTTCCTTCCCTTCTCTTTCAATCATCAACATCATCGTCACCAACATCATCAGCTTCCCGCTAGCTACCATCAATCAAACCACAAAACAAACTTCATCTCCATCTCACCCACCGAAGACCTGAGATTGTCTTCGATTCGTGATAATGGACTCCACCCTGAAGGTCTCGCGCCTTCTTGGGCTTCACTACATACTTCTAATACTCGGTGTTTTAACTGGGGCCGGTGTCGATGGCCATTCTTGGGTACGTTTGCGCAGCCCGCTGCCGAGCAGCACCTTTCATTCTGAAGATATAACAAACATTGAAGTCTAACTAACTATCTATCTAATTAGGTCGATGAACTCACCTGTGCGAGTGGGCCGTTCTTTACTAATACTCCTGTGAAAGGGTACATCAGGAATTTTGGTACGTCCCCTTCTCGACACCTACACCCTATCACATCATATTTCTAACTTTATATTTTACAGTCGGTCGTGAATCTACCCAGATAGATACAGAAACCACTTTCAGAATCCTCGACCTTTCTTCTAATCAACAAGTGTGCCCACCCGGCCGTACCTCCCCCGGCCAAAACGAACCTTCGTTTCCCAAACTCATGGCCACCCCGGGTGACCTCATTAAAGCATCCTATCTCGAGAACGGCCATATCTGGCAAACTCTCGCCGGCATCAACGGCCCTCAAGCAAACCCCGGTACGATCTACTGGTACGGAACTCAAAACCCCAGAGCAGATCGTGACATCGCCAGCGTTCTCAAATGGACTCGCGATGGAAAGGGCGGTGATGGCGAGGGTGTACTACTCGAAGTCACACCGTTCGATGATCGGGTGTGCATTGAAACCGGCCATGAGGACGCTGGCAAGGGACGTGTGGGTGGTCCTTGCCATAGTTACTTTAGACTTCCTAAGAATGCGGAGGTTGGGAAAGATTTCACTGTTTACTGGCTTTGGGATTACACTGAGCATTTCGGACCACCAAAGCCTGGGTATATCGAGGTTTGTCTCTCCTAATATACACCCTCTTATCAATCATCCATACTAATTCACTATATAGTGGTATTCCTCCTGCATGGACATCAGCGTCGTCGACAAGCAAACCGCACGCGACAAGGTCAAGAGCGGCAAGGCACGTCGTGACGCCGAACTCCTTCCTGCAGACTCTGCTCCAGTGAAGGGACTTAACCGTCACCTTCGCCGTCGTCAACTCTACAACGAACGTCAAGCCGGTGAGAAGAAAGGATCATTGGTTTCCTGGTGAAAACCATGATTTCCATTCTGATAAGAAATTTCCTTTGTTTTGATTAATGGTTGTCATAAACCCCGGAAAGAGTATACGGAGCTTCCTGTAAAGATACCAAAAGTATATAGATGTGCATGTGTATGGGGCTCTTCAGTTTCTTTACCTGTTCTGTTTTTTCAGCTTTATACCCCTTTCCTTTTTTTCCTTTCAACTACTCAATATTTCCTTTTAATCAGTCTTTTTCTTGCATAGCCTGTATCACGAATACCAAGGTCCTGGAACGAGTTTCCTTTTTTTTCTTCCTCACTTCCTGACACTCATTTACACGGGGGTATCTGCATTTTAGCACAGGCGTTTTTGAGTTTTTCTCTTTTTTTTTTTTTGCAATTTGTTTTTATCATGTAGATGGGAAACATCTGTTACCCGCCTACTTACATATGGCATATCCAAGTACCTACCAAAGAACACACAGGGGCCTTAGAAGGTCATCCCTTTAGCATCTATAATTTTATACAAAATTGACCCATTTATTTATTTGTTCACGTTCACATCCTCAAAAGTAACATCTAGAACCGAAACGAAAGTTACATTATAACACCAATGCGTAATACTTTCTACTGCCTCTACTCTTTAGTAACTATATCATATGCAAAACTCCATGCAAAACGTTGACATCTCCATCTCTAAACTCCCCGAAGTGGTCGATACCGCCATAGTAGTTATAGGTCAATCACAACCCAAACACTCCAGTAATCCTCCTCCAAACCTCCCGTCCAGCAGCCCGTCTCGTCTCCCCCGTCCTCCCAAGCGCATCTTTATTCTCATCCGCCCGTCTCAGCAAATACTTCACACACTGCTCCATAGTCCCCCAAGGAATATACTTCACAACATTAACCTTCCCACCTTCTACGGCTTCATGATGTCCATTAATCACACTCATAGAAACTTCATCCGCCATACCCGCCAATTGTGCAAACGTGATCTCCTTCCCCTCTAAAAGTCTTCCACCTTCTTCATTTCTTAACCGATGAAGCGTATCCATCGCCTTCGAAACGCTAGTCTGATTATGCGACGCAACCACAATACCAACGTTAATCCCCCCACTTTTCGCGCCCCTCAAATTATCAAACGTTAAAAGCCGTCTAATCCCTCCATTATAACTCTCATCAGTCCCTTCTTTCGCTTCCCAAAAGGTCTCCCTCGGATCGGAATGTAAATAAGCCCCTCTAACAACTTTAGCTCCAAACCCAAAGCCTTCACGCTTCGCAAGTTCTAAATGAGAACTTAAATTATCCGGCGAGATTTTTCGATACATTTGGTAGGTATTATACACCGTTGGCATTCGGTTCGGTGTATTGTATTTCTTCATGAGGGATAGAGTATACCCGTCCATTGCATCTTGATATCGCGTCTGTTCGGCGTCAAAGAGGAGTTTTATATTTTTCCCATCTGCCTGCGCTGCTTTGCAGATATCGTCCAGGGCGGCGGTGAATAACGGTGATTGTGGTTCGTTGGTTTCCATGTTTAATACTGACGCCGGTCCGGCGCCGGAGTACTTCACCGCAACGAAAGAATTGGGCTCTGCATATTCAATGGTTTGAACGGTTGCATCTCTCCACGTTTTGATATCCAATTCCAAATCTTTGTTTGAAATTGTTTCTCGAGATGGGTTGGCGGGGACTTCGACTTCCTTTGCGTATGCGAGGATTATTCCTCGAAATCCCCAGGATTTTAGACGTTGTAGGGTGGATTGGATTTCATTCGATGTGTTTCCGGCGCAGAAATGGTTGTAGAATGTGTGTTTGAGGAGGAAACGGGATAGAGGGTTTGTGGTTAGGAAGGTTGTGTAGGTGAGGAGGAGTTTTGTGAGGAGGTTGGAGAGTAATGGGGATGTTGAGACGGTGCAGATTAAGATTGTGCGAAGGAGGTATGGGGTTGGGAGGGTTGAAAGAGGGGGGATAGGTGTTTGTGGAGTGGGGTTGGAGTGAGATAGTGAAGATGAAGATGATGAATTGGCGAAAGATTCAGCGGTCGAGAGTGTCGAGTTTGGACGCCGCTGGGTGGAGATTTTACGAGTGCATATTAATGGTAGGATGGATCTGGAGGGGGTGAGGGGGAGGTTGTGGGCGAGAGAGACGCCGGAGCGCCGGAGCATTGTTGGATTTTGTGCGTTGAGGGGTGCTTGGGGTTAGAAGTTCTTGTTAGGGCCGATAGCGATTGGGATATGATATAACAATGATGAATGCGGATGGTAAGTGTAAATCAATATAAATGTAAAATGGCTTTTGTAGGTAGCAGTAAATATGATTTTTTTGTGCAATAGATTTTGCTTCCTCTCAAATTAAAAAATGGCTTTTGTCTCAAACTCTATGGTTGTATAAGGGCAGGGCAGTCAGGAATCAAAGCGAAAGGGTAGCAGCAGCACGGCATTCCAACGCCGGATGCAACCACCTTTTAAAGTCGATTACACATCTCCGATAGCTCGTACGTAAGTACGTAACAGCGAGGCAGAGCACGGTGCCATCGCGATGTCGCACAGACAAGACAGCTGCTGTCCGGCCGATTAAGAGTTTCCGCCCCCCGTTCTTGTCAACAGGTTGGGGGTGGTCTGGCGTCATGGGTCCTAGTTTAAGATGATAAGCTTCGGATCTTCAGCGAAAGGTGACTGGCAAAGCTGCACAGCAATAAGCAAGATAAGCTTAAAGCGGATGGACTGTCCCGCTTTGAAGTGAGTAGTGGCCCAGAACCCTCCCTTTTGTGACCCTCGTCTTGATAAGGCTAGGTAGGGCCTATTGCTTAGCTTTGCTTGGGATCTTTTTTTGAAGGAGCGCAGACCAGGCCGGGCTGAACGGAGTCAGCGGTCACCGTTGTACTAGTTATTTCCTTATCGTAATTGAAATCCCATTGGATGCTTATTTTTGCATACCGGAGTTTCCAAGAGCTCGACCATTATCGAGGTCTAGTTCGCTGATATTAAGCTCCGCGTGATGCATGTCTGGTTCTGTTAACTTAGCTGTTCCTGGCCCGCTGTTAGCCGCCCCTGCCGAATTTGGGGGCATTCGAGTTTGACAGCCTGACCGCCTTCGGGGTTCCGCCATGGTCGGGGTCTCGTGGCAGAGACGGGTGCAGCTTGAGGATCCGTGGATTGTATTGTTGGATGAGCAGGTCCCATTGGGGGTGATTGATGCCTATATGCATGAACAGGGTGATATTGAGGGGTTCTTGATAGCTTAGAAGATGCCTCCACTGCAAATGACAGGGGGGTTTGAGGCAGAACGAAGTCATGTGTTGAGGCGTCGTTGCCAAAGCAACACGTTTTGCGGAGATCTTGAACATCCCACAACACTTCAACAGACTTCAACCTCAATCTCCATCAACACCTTTCAGTCAACCCTTCAATGACATCGACACAATGGCGACTTCAATCTTCAACCTCGATTCATCACCACTACCACAATCTCTGCCATCCACCGACATGGCCACCACCATCATGAACGACCTTCCTCGAACCCCCTCGCGGGCCAGTCGCTTCACAAGTGTCAAAGACATGCTTCTCCTCACCGAATCTCTCTCCTCTTCAGTCACAAAGAACCCACCATCTACAAAACTGAAACGCCCAAACAAATCAGCCATTCTCGCCCGTAAATCAACCAACATCAACTCTCCTTCCCTCCTTTCAAAAAACGGCAAGATAACCGGCAAACTCACAAAACCATCATCTACAACTACATCTCTACCAAAATCCAAAACAATAGAATCGTTCGACGTCTTCGCTATCCCGTCGTCACCAACTTCATCCCCACCAGATGGAAGGGAGCTCTTCCAAACCCCTCCAAGAGAAGGGGAACAAACAAAGGAATCTTACGTCCCTGCGAAACGGATATGGACTCCCATCAAGGAAAACACACGACCAGAGGTTATTGACCTTTGTACTCCTGACGACGTCGCAAAGGTAGCGGCTACGGGGTCGTTTGTGTCGCTTTTAAGCTCTTACAAACATAAATATTTATCGAGTATTGCTGGGTCATTCGATTCAATCAACCACGATGGACCGTTGAAGAAGGGGAGGTGTATTGGGCTAGTCAATATCCAGGGAAAGAGGACATCCTTAACACCTTCTGTAGAGGAACAATCGAAGGAAGAACCAACCCCAAAGGCTGCTCCGAAACCGAAGAAAACAAAGCCGAAGAAACCCAAGACAATAACCGGACTAGCAGTAGCGCCATATCTACCAGCCGACGCAGAGCCCACTGCTCCTCCAACTCTCCCCGAAACATCTATTGAGAAAGCCGCAGAGGAATCGAAACCAAAGAAACCTCGCAAGAAAAGGGAAAACACAGCAACAAAGACACCGAAACCGAAAAAGACGACAACTAAAAGATCGGCTAAAACCGCACACCCGCCGCTTCTATCGCCAAAATCCGTGCAAAAACGCATGGACTCACAAACATTCGTATTCGGAACATCCTCCCAATTACTCAGAACAGACCCGCCAGAAGAAGGTTGGACGCTGGAAACCACGGGTAGGAAGCTGAATACCATTCAAACGCATGCGAAGATTCATTCGAAAGCCACGTGGGATCTGGATACCTTCAGCGATACTGAGAACGAGATAGTTGAGCGACCAAAGGTTCAGACAGAGTGTGCGGTTGATACTTCTGGGTGGGGGATCTCGGACTTGGACATAATGAAAGGGTCTCGGTTGAAGAGTAAAACAGAGATGGGAATGTGGTCGAAAGGGTCAAGAGGGTTGCTAGGGGAGCTGCACTCGGTTGAAGTGATGGATTTGGTGGACGAAGATGATTTGGATGATATTCTGAGTCAGAGAGTATCCTCACAGCAACTAAAGACCGGAGCGGTGAATTCGAAGGCGCCCAAGGAGGCTGTGAAAGAGAACGCAGCGCCTTCAGTACCAGAAAAACTACCAACCGTCCACTGGACTCAGCTACCGACGCCCGCCTCGACCAACCCCGACCCCGAACCCTCGAAGTCGAAGCCTGCAAAGGGAAAGAGTACCAAAGCGGACGCACCTAAACTTTCCGACCGGCCCAACTTTGAAGCCTTTACGATGGTCCAACTACAAACTCAGATCAAAAAATATGGCTTCAAACCCGTCAAGTCTAGAAATACGATGGTTGACATTCTAAACCGGTGTTGGGACTCTGCGGAAATTATGGTAGCGAACCCACCGGAGCCTGTGGAGATTAAACCGAAAGCAGCAGCGAAAGGGAAGGGGAAGAAAAAGGCGAGTGTTGATGAAGAAGTAGAGGTAGCGCCTAAGAAACGAGGGAGGAAACCAAAGGTTGCTGCTGCTGAAGTAGAAGATGAAATGGATGCACCGCAACCAAAGAGAAGGAAGTCTTCTACTGCTGCAGTGAAGAAGCCTGATACTTCGACGTTGTTTAAACATATCGCGGCGGCGATTAAACGGCAGCCGACATCACCAGATCTAAAGAATCTGTCATGGTGGCAACAAATTCTGATGAACGATACGATTGTGCTTGAGGAGTTTGCAGAGTGGCTGGTCGGGAGCGGGTTTCGTGCTGCAGGTGTGGATAGGAGCGTTTGGGTGGACTGTGGTGTTCTTGAAAGTAGCATTGAAGCGGATTCTATGGCAAAGAAGGTGGAGGTGGTGAAGATGTGGTGTGAAGCTAGGAGTGTGTCGTTTGTGGAGAGGAGTAGTAGGTGATGATTTTTTCTTTCTTGTTAAATGTCTAAATGTTCAACATAGCGAATGGCGTTAGGTATTGGATTTTGGGTATTCGCGGTGTATGATTTATTAGAGCTTGAGCGTAGCACTTCTAACAAGAGTAGACAGTGCAGCGACTAGATGATGGTTATATTGAACGTATTCTCCAAATAGCTGGTCCAAGATGACAGTAAATCAGATCAAAAAGAACTCCAGATTGAAAACCGAGGAACTCCGCCTATATACCCTAAGAAAAAAAAAGACATCCAAAATACAGAGGCAGCAAAATAATAGTATACAATGGTCGTGAATGACAGACATAGAGAGCCCTTTCCCACCTATTACAACTACTACTACGCAAACAATTCACCCTTCAACCCACCTTTCTCCGCTTTCTTCCTCTCCACTTCCGACTCGGCCTTCTCCTCGGCCAACCTCTCTTCAACCTCGACACTAATACCTCCAATATCCGGCGGAATCTCCTGCATCTGCACACTCGGCGCACCCTTTAGATACCTTAACTGCTCCAACACTTTCACCCTCGCCAGCTCTAGATGTTTCCTCGTATTCTTGTTCTCATGCTTAGTCGTCGCAAGATCGGGATGGAGCGTATAATCCGGCTTCCACCAGTCCGCATACTGCGATGCCGGCAGATTATTATCCAACTCAAGATTCAGGCATAACCCCGTTTCGTAGGCCCACAGGCGGGATACATTCCTAGGTGTATACCCGCCGCCGCCGAGGACTAACAGGGGTAGGTTGAACGATTTTATAAAGTCTACGCAGGCGCCGTGGGCTTTTATGTTCAGGTTGAAACAACCTAAACGGTCGCAACCGAGGGAGTCGGCGCCGCATTGGAGGACTATGGCTGAGGGGCGGTAGGAGAGGAGGACGGCTTCGGAGATGGATTTGAAGAGGAGGAAGTAGCTGTTGTCGTCTATGCCGTCTTTGAGGGGTACGTTGAGGGAATAGTGTTTCCCGTTACCGGCGCCTATATCGTCGAAGCCTCCTGTTCCGGGGAAGAATTCCTTTGGGTCGTATTTGTGGAAGGAGAGGGTCATGACACGGTCTGTGGACCAAAAGGCCTGTTCTACGCCATCGCCGTGGTGGACGTCAATGTCGATGTATAAGACTCGAGGGTGGTGACGGAGGAGCTGGAGAATAGCAAGGACAATATCATTGATATAGCAAAAGCCCGAAGCCTCCGCCTTCTTGGCGTGGTGGAGTCCGCCTGACCAATTGATGGCAATGTCCGATTGGTGATTAATCAGTTTCCGAGCGCCGTCGAGACTAGCGCCGGTGTAGAGGGAGCCGAAGTCGTACATGCCGTCGAAGATAGGGCAGTCGTCACCGATGTTGTACTTTGTGATCATATCACTAGCGAAAGCTTCGGTGTTATGGGGTGTCACACGGCGGAGGAAGTCAAGGTAGTCGGTGCTGTGGAAATCGGCGAGTTCTTCCTCAGAGGCACGACGGGGGACGTACATGTCCATGAGATGGTGCATGCCGTAGCCGAGAACGAGCTGGTTGGTGAGGGTTAGACGCCATGGTTTCATGGGATGGGTGGCGCCGAAGTGGTGTTCATCAGCAGCGGGATTGTGGTGATAGGACACTTTGATGTTGGAGTTGTCTTTGATGGTGAAGAGCTGGCGGTAGCTTAGGGTCTTGTCGTCGACGGTGAAGGTGGGGAGACCGTTCGGCGGCGGGTCATCTCGAGGGTCCGACGGGAAGGTGTCGTAGGTCTTCACAACCATCGCGACGGTAGCGAACTCGACGACAATAAAACAAAGGTGTCTGTAACAGATGTCGATAGCTACCGGAGCATCGTCGAGGCGAGCGATTGCAGTCCTATGAGATGTCAGCAAGCCATTCCATAGTCTATCCAACAGTCCTTGAAGCCATCTGAGGCAGACTTACCGGTTGATATTACAGCAATGATGGTGTCGATGAAGATGTTCGAGTGATGGTGGTGAAGAGGTGAAGAGGTGAAGAAGAAGAAGAAGAGAGATGGTTGGATGGATGGTTGGATGGATGATTAGCTAAGGCGGGTCGGCCTGGCTAAAAAGAGGATCCCGTCAAACGTTCTGCGACCAAACCACTTTTAACTTGTTCAACCTTCTTCGACCTCATCTCGTCCGCCATCGCCACTCCGAACCATCAACCGCCATCCATCAAGACACCGAGTACCCGTCATCATACTATCTCGACCCAATATATACCTCTCAAGCATCAAGATAATATAAAGGAATAGAAGGGAAGAGGAGGAGAAAGGAAACGAACATGGCAGCCTTCGGCCCCACCGAAGACGTCCAATCCGTCCTCGAACAGTTCATCGAAAACGTCTCCAACCTCCCCGCCGAATTAACCCATCTCTACGAAGAACTCGCAAATAAGGACAAACGCGTCCACGCCCTCAAACAATCCATCTCCCAAAAGGACGCCTCGATCCAACGTTTCATCCGTCAAAATGGTTCCCAAGTACCTTACCCGAAGGAAGCAGCCTATAACAAAGCTATCGGCGAAGCGTTCAAGGAGATCAGTGTTATCCAGGACGAAAAGTGTAAACTTGCAAAACGCGCGACGGAGTTGATTGAGAAGCATGTCAAGAGGCTGGATATGAAGATTAGAGACTTACAGAGGGAAGGTCTAATCAGCGAGGACTTCATCACTCCCCAAATGCTCTCCCAATATGCACCTCCGACCCTCTCGGGCCCATCATCATCATCTGGAGGAGGAAGCAGCAACATCGCCAATTCATCCAGCAGCGGCAGCATAACAGTCAACGCCCTCCCCGGCCGTCTCCCCCCAGCTCTCACAGGCGGGAGCAGAACAGGCGCAAACAGCTCAACCGGCAGTGGGATGAGCACAGCATCTACCTTAGAAGGCGTATCAAGAACTCTAGCAGCATCAGCCGAAGACCAATTAATGCACACATTGAAGGGCATCCTTCCACCAGACCCTAAACGCCGCCGTCTAAACACCGGTGGTCCCGCCCCCGTCGGCCCATCTCCCTTGGCAAACGCTTCAAACGCAAACTCCGGTGTAAACACACCGACCCGCGGGATTTCATCGTTATCCCAAGGCCAAGCATCAGCCAGACGGAGCGGTCCACCACCTAAACCGGTCAGACGTCCCACAACAAGCACAGTACCCAAGAAACAAAAGAACGAAGACGACATGGACGAAGATCACAGTGATAGCGATAACGACGATGAAGAAGAAGATACCGGCGAAGATCAGAAGCCTTACTGCGTCTGCCAGCAGGTCAGTTTTGGAAACATGGTCGCTTGCGATAACAAGAGCTGTCCGTTTGAGTGGTTTCATTGGGGTGCGTTTACCCATCCATTATTGTCCCCCTACAAAAATTATTCCAGCATTTTACTAACTTTACCATTCAACAGGCTGCGTAGGTCTCACCAAAGAACCAGCAGGCAGCTGGTTCTGCGATCACTGCACAAAACTAAGGAACCAAAAGGGCGTCAAGAAGGAATAGGATCCCTCTTCCCGATCTCTTTCTCCTTATCTTAACTCACGCGTGGAGGGACCTGTCTATCAGGTTCCCATCACAAAGGATACCTTCTTCAACGAGGCCCATAGAGCTCTTCGTTAATTCCCTTCATCTCTTCCTAGCGCTTATTTTTTTGATGCAAGTCTCGGAGTCAGACTTTTATTTTATGTAATCTAATGAGATGGGGACATATTGACCAAATCCTTTCACTCTGAGACGCAGCATCTATTGCATTACACGGTGTTTTAAGGATTTATTTATAACGGATGGAAACGGATTATAGTTTTCGAACGGTTGTTTTTTGAGCTGGCGTTTTCCTTTTTTTTTCAACTTGTTTCCTACGTAGATACGACGCGGTCATACAGAGTTGTAAGCTAGTTAAATAGTAGTAGAGCGAATGATACCTCACAACCATGCAATGATCGTTGAATTCAAGAAATCAAGCATCTAATAGTAAACCAGCGTTTAGCCTACCAAGCCTTTGCCAACATATATCGCGATATCAAACATTAGAAAACACTGAAATCCTTGGGGCAGGTCAGGTTCTTGCCACGGGATCAGGGTATTGCACTCCGAAGCCTTCAAGCGATTTCAAAATACAACAATGCAACACGTCCAAGCATGTCTATGGAGTCGGTCTTTATGAATCAATCTAAATACGACAAAGCCGCACAGTGGTATCTTCAAGCATATCACGGTTATATGGAGATTTCAGGTAGAGATGCTCCATCCACAATCGAAGTCGCCAGCGGCATTGCAGAGGCTCTGGAGGCTCAGAGCAAATACGACGAGGCCTTGCAATGGTGCCAACAGTCTCTTACCAACAGCAAACAGGTTCTGGGTAAAAATGACCTCCTCGTGATGAAAATATCTAAGAGTATGGCTCGAATTTTCGTAGGTTCAGGCGAATGTGGCAAGGCTATGGATTTTTATCAGCGAATACTTGCAGAATATATATGCACGACATGAAACTTTGGGCAGGCTCCATCCGGCGACACTCGATATAGTGTATAACGGCGACATTGCGGCACCAGGGCAAATACGACGATGCCATGGGATCTTACCAGGCATTAATAAGCAGCGGCGAAGAAGCTTTCCCCCAAAGATCACCTACTCACACTCATGGGCGTTTACGGCCTCGCTACAGTGCTCGCTCTTATGGGCCAACATGAAGAAGCTATGAAATATTTTCAGCGAGCCCTTGAGGTATTCAAAAGGGTTTGAGGTGAAGAAAACCAGTTGACATTGAACACAATCCACAACGTGGCTTTCACATGCTTTTTGCAAGGGAGATATGAAGAAGAAGCTTTGCAGGCTTTTCAACGAATTATTGACACCGAGGACGGTATATTGAGTAAAAATAATCTTCTGACGCTTGTAACAATCAATAACATCGGCGAGGTGTACCAGGCCCAGGGTCAATATGAAGAGACCATGCGGTGGTACCAACGAGCAATGGCGATATGGGAGAAAATAGGCAATAAAACGCCGGCTACATTCCATACAGCTCACAATATTGGATGCTCCTATGAAGGGCTGGGTAAATACGATGATGCCTTACATTGGTACCGGCAGTCGCTCGATGGTCGTGAGAGGCTTTTGGGGAAGGACCACCGGGAAACACTTAAAACATCGGGGCATTTATAGGACCTCATCTCAAGGATGAACGTATCTATAAATCTATAAGATCTAATTCAGTACTCTCCAACGACTTGAAGTTGTCCGGAATGAACTGATAGTCCCTACTAAAAACTTAAAAACAACACCAGGTTTGCACTCAGCACTCCAAACCCCAACTTCACCGTTTTCCCTATACCATTCGGCTTCTATCTTCTGTTATAGGAATCCCGTTTAGTTAAATAGACAGCGAGTTGGTTAGATAATATATTCCCGCTTACGTCCCGACTTACAATAAAGACCAATGCACTATTCAATACTATGGCCTGGCAGGCTTAAAACTCTAGCCAAATTATACTTAAAAATTTACCATCCTTTTTTTGTCTTTCTTTTGAATTCCATTCTAGATCTAGTAATCCTCATAATATACATAAAAACTTCGTTCTGTCTGCATTTTTTTCAAATAAGCAATGCCACATCGAGATTTTTTTTCGTTTTGGAATTCGTGAAGAAACAACACATGAAGGGAAGTTGTAGTTTTGGAGATGAATGAATTTGTGGCTCTCTTTGACGCAAAAACGTCAAGGAGTAATGCGTATGAGTATGAGTAGGGGTTGAGGGTTTAAGGAGAACGAGGGAAGGGGAGGGGGTTAGGGAATAGCAGCTATACCAAGCTGCCTCAATTATATCCAATATTTGTAATGCAAAAAAATTCATTCACCTCGAGAAAATATGTAGCAAAAAACCCATCCCACGGTAAGGCGCCAAACTATCTGATGGTGACACCGGACCTCTTGCTATACATTCTCGCAGCAATATTCATGGCCGTCAGCTCCTGGAACAGCAGTTTGGCAGCATACGGCAAATGAATCTGTGAAATCTTCGTCTTGTTGCGACACGGGCGGCATTCGAAGAGGTTCTTCTTCAGGTTCCTGTATCATACCCAATACCAATTAGACGTCTCGCTCAAAATGAAAATAAAAATGTATAGGGTGAAACTTACGCAATTGGTGTCATAAGACCACAGATATCGCAAACGTGAACTCTGAACGCATCCGAAACCTCAAACAGACTAAACGCCCAATATATTAGCTTATATCCCAGTAGTCAAGACGAGGAAGGGGACACAAGAATGACATACCGTTCCTTCAAGAAAGCACTAGCACCATGAGAGATCATACAATCGCGCTCCATCTCTCCGAAACGCAACCCACCATCACGAGCACGACCCTCCACCGGCTGTCTTGTCAAAATCTGAACCGGCCCACGAGCTCTCGCGTGAATCTTATCGTCCACCATATGCCTCAAACGCTGATAATACGTCGGTCCCAAGAATACTTGACAAACCAACTTCTTCCCTGTATGCCCATTGTACATAACCTCAAACCCACGAGATTGGTATCCATGCTCCCGCAGCAATCTCGAGACATTCTCAACCGTAACCTCAGTAAACGGCGTCGCGTCACCTTCGAATCCTCTGAGAGATGAGACTTTACTCAATTGACACTCAATCAAATGTGCAATAGTCATACGAGAAGGAATGGCGTGCGGGTTGATGATGAGATCTGGAACAATTCCCTCCGCAGTAAACGGCATATCCTCATGTCGGTACGTAATACCAATCGTCCCTTTCTGCCCGTGCCTGGACGCAAACTTATCACCGATCTGCGGAACCTTCGTGGTCCTCATACGGACCTTGACGAAGCGCATGCCCTCGGCGTTAGTGGTAAGCATCACCTGGTCTACTATACCATTTTCAGTGCTACGAAGCGGTGTGGAGACATCGCGTTTAGTGTGGTTCTTCGTTCGCTGGCCTAATTCTTCTGTATCCGTAGGAATAGGCGCAGTTTTACCGATGATGATATCTTCACCAGAGACTCTAACTCCGGGCGCAACGAGGCCGTCATCGTCAAGTTTGTCGTAAGTTCCATGCTTCAGCCGCAGCGTATTACTCCGCATTGGCTTTTCGAACTCCTCGATCGTAGTCATGCCGATACGCTTTTCAGAGTCCATATATGCTCTGTAGAACAAACTTCGAAAGAGTCCGCGATCGATACTACTCTGATTCATAATAACGGAGTCTTCTTGGTTGTATCCACTGTAGCACATAATACCCACGATAGCGTTCTGCCCGGCTGGAAGCTCACGGAACTTGAGGAACTCCATGGATCGCGTGGTGGCGAGCGGCTTCTGGGGGTAATAAAGAATGTTTGCCATGGTGTCCATTCTTTCATTGAAGTTGGTCAGGAAAATACCCATAGCTTGTTTACCCATAGCCGATTGGTAGGTGTTACGAGGAGACTAGTGATGTTAGAAAACGTTATTGTAAGCAATCTACGGATGCTACGTACCTGGTTGTGATCGGGGAAGGGGATAATGCTGGCACAGATACCCAAAATCATACTTGGATGAATTTCACAATGAGTCCACGTGTGGGCGTAAGGGTTGACTTTCGCCTTGACCCTCTTCGCCATATCACCGCTGTCATCGACTGGGATTTCGTAACCAGCTTGAACCTGGCGAGAAATCTCAAGATCTTCGGGACTCATCGAAATCATAATTGTCTCCTCTTCTTCCGCATCCACGTACTCAACACAACCGTCGTTCAGCAGTCCGTTCCAACCGTACTTCTCCTCCCCAGGTGCAAGGTCCTCGGCGGTCTGGAACTTCGCATTTTCAAGCTTCTCAATATGATATTTCTGTAAGACTAGCTCGCCCTTACGTAGGCTGCCCGGGTCGTTGTCAATAACATAGAGCGGGCGAGTCACACGTCCAGCATCGCTGAAAATCTTAAACTCTCGATCACGAATATCGCGAATCACGCTGACCTCGTGACTGATAACGTTGGTTCGGCGAAGACTGAGGACTGTTCGGTAGAGAGATGCGGCATCACGGTGGACACCGACCCAAGAGCCGTTGATGAAAACCTTTGTAACATGGGGAGATCGGCCGGGCTCGAAGGTTTCTAATGGCTCCAGATTTCTCTGTTCCATGAAAGCCTGGATTGGTTCGGTGGGGGATCCGACGGTGATGTATGACATGAGAGATAAATTTTTGACTAAACCGCAGGCTTGACCTTCAGGTGTTTCAGCAGGACAGACCAACCCCCAGTGGGTGTTATGGAGTTGACGGGGTTTTGCTATCTTCCCGTCACGTCCAATAGGTGTGTTTGTTCTGCGCAAATGGGAAAGCGTCGAGGCGAAGGTATATCTGTTCAGCACCTGAGAGACACCAGCCTTTGCGGAGGCCGGTTTCTTCTGGTCACCCCAGTTACCCGTGGCCAACGAATATTTCAAACCATTAGTGATGGTATTCGATTTAATCGCCAACGTAACATTGAAGTCTCGCCCGCTCTCGACGCACTTTTGCAAGTACTTGAAAACATCCTTCACAAGTTTCTTGAAAAGCATTCGGAATAAATTCGCAAGCAGTGGGCCAGCGAGATCGAGACGCTTCCTTCCGAAGTGATCTCGATCGTCGGTCTCTCTTCTTTCCAAGGCGCACTGCAGCATCTTGTGAACCATGTAACCCAAGAAGAATGCCTTTCTCGTCTCGTGACCCTCGGCTTGGGAAATGTGAGGTAGAAGCTCCTTTTGCATGATTTCCTTGGCGTATTTGATACGCTTGTCGCGATTTATGCCTTGAGCGGATCCACGCTTGCCGATGAAATCAAGGGCCACCTCTCGGTCCTGGATGACGAAAGCTTCTTCGATACAGGGCTTCAACATCTCCAACATGGCGGTATCATTGCGATCGTAGCAGACTCTGTTGAGGATATCCTCGTCGGAGACTACACCAAGGGCACGGAAAACCACGGCGATGGGGACATCGGTTTTGATGTATGGAAGGGTAGACCTTATAGTCCTACCGAACCCTGTTCTGCCCTCGCCCTTAGCCATCAACTTGATTGTTAAGCTGCTGATTAACCGAGATCCCTTTTCTAGGGCACTTCTGATTTCAGCAATGTAGCTGATCGGTGATGGCGCGGCTTTCTTGAAGCATTGGACAATGTTGGCGGCACTTCGTTCCTGGGCGATAAGAACCTTCTCGGAGCCGTTGATGACGAAGTAACCTCCCTGATCGTACGGACATTCATTAAGACCGTAAAGACCATCGTCGTTAAACTCCTTGAGAACGCAGTATTGTGATTTCAACATAATCGGTATCTTGCCGATGAACACTCTGGTGGCACTTGAAGTATCAATATCATCGTAGTCATTGGCTGTTTTAGTCGTGCCCTCGATGACCTGCCATTGGAAATCTTGCTTCTCCTTCTTCTCGCCTTCCTCTGCATCATCCATATCCTCATCCTCATCCTCCTCATCCTCCTCCTTCTCAGCCATAGACTTCTCGCGTGCGACCATGACCTTCTGTGACATCTGAAGATACAACGGCGATGCATACGTCAGATTTCGTAACCGAGCCTCCTGGGGCTGCATGACCTGGGTAGATCCATCACCTTCGGTGAAAGTCGGCCGCGATAGTAGGACGTTTCCAAATTTAATCTCGAATCGACGGAGTGCAATACCCTCATCTTTACTGGGAGTATTATGGTCGAGTACGAGTTGATTGTCCTCATCGATCAATTCTTGCATAGTCGTGCTGACGAATTCATCGAAGGAGTCGATCTGTTGCGAGACGAGACCTTTGGCGTCGAAGAAGGACGAGATGACCGTCCAGCAGTCCTCGGCTGTGATGTTGGACTCCTCCTCGTACTCGTATTCCTCTTCCATGTCGGACATCTTGGATGGTGTGTATCGAAGTCGGACTTCGGATTGTGTAAGGTGATTGATGGAGGAGAGCTTGGGACGCGAGGGAGGCTAGGTGGCCACGCTGTCGCGTTTCAACCTGGGCAGAGAGGCAGTCTACAAGCTGATTTCGATGAAAATATGCCGCGAATCGTAAATTGTGGGGTCCGGAGCAGCGAATGTGAAGGTTCCCGGGATAAAGGGCGACGATGGTGGATGGGAATGATGAGGTTGATGATGAGAGGTTGTCGCTAGTGGCGAGCGTTCTGGCGGGTCCAAGTAAAAGTGTGGTTCGGCGACGGTGCTCAGCTAAGCGACCAATTTTGCGCCAGTCGAAGGGCCAGAACAGGATCTAGCTAGCTAGCTCGAACTTCAAGCACAGACAGCTACTTAAAATTAATTATACAGCATATGCATGCTAGCAAGCAACAAGGATATATTCAACCGACGGTCGATGATATAATCAGCACTACTGGGTATAACTAGTAGTTCATAACCGCTAAGTCAAATTATACAACGGGGTATTTATCAGGACATCGATGCCTCTCGACAGGAGCAGAACAACCACCTCGTTTACCTGTGATATTTTACATTTAGCATTGAAAAACCACTCCGGCTGCACTCGCACCGGGAAGTCGGGCCCAGCTCTGTGAGGTCGGGATAGCATTTGGCGTATACAGCGGGAGAAAGCACAATAAGAATGATAGAAGAAGGAGGACAAGCACTCAAAAATCATAAAGGCAAAAACGATAGCAGTTCAAAGAACATAAAAAAAATCGTCCAAGTCCACCATCCAAAAGAGGCCTCCTCCCCGTCAACTGGAACCTAAAGGAAGTCCCGTTGATGACAAAAGATTCAGAATATCGATCCAAAGAATTTTTAATCCCAAAAGCATAGTATAACATATAACACCCATGCTCCCATTTTTCATCCGCTAGAATCGCTTATGATGCCTATATGGTAAAAGAAATAGGAAAAATAACAAATGACAGGGTGGAGGATGCCGTTTGATTTCTTTTTTGTTTGTCTTTCTAGGCAGTTTTGAAGAGCAGTATCGCGACGTGGCCGAGGTAGAAGTAGATGAAATGCTTAGTTTCTGCAGTGATGAAACGCCCAGATGTGAGTGAGTCTTCGAGTTTGACACGGGTTGTACTTGGCAATGAGGGGGCGAAGGGGAAATTCCGTACCGTGAGTAACGAAGCTACCAAAGTTCCTGCCTACGATGCAGTGCCAGGTCGACCCGTATCGGTTGTCGAACTATGCCCGTGCAGAAAAACCGCGTTAGTCAGAGTAGCATTCATAGCCGCGGCTAATATAGAGTATGATAATACCTCTTTCTTGATATGCTGCGCGATGTCCTGTTGAAAGAATCAAAATTGGAAAAGGTTGTCAGCCACTCCAGACCGGCCAAGCGCTTGTTCTCCGCGGAAGGATGCTGCTACTGGAGCAAGCTCCTTTTTTTTTTTGGCCATACCTTCTCGATGTTCCATTTCTCCATAGCTTCCTGTGCTATAAAAAACAAACAATAGGTGCAGTTAGAATCGAATGGATCCCCAACAAACAAACGGCGATGACCCCGGAAAAAACAGCAACTCACCAACTTTGATGCAATCCTCTTGCATAGTCTCGGCCTGAATGGGAGGAATAACGAGCAGAGTTAGAAGTTGGGAAGGTCTATTATCGAGGGTGCAGCGGGATGGAAAGAGCCTCGTCTCACCATGTCGGCCGACTTGACCACAGCTAAAGCACAGCAAAACAAACAACGTCAGCACGTCTACAAATGCATCGAGAGAAGCTCATCGAGGTCGTTCGGCCATGGAAAAACGATGACATACCCTTCATCTCGGAACCGATGCTGTCGTTGTTAACCATTGTTTCGTGTTGGGATTGATTGAGAATTACGTATGGAGACTATCCGAAGAAGGGTGGTGTGTTAGTCCGGGTGGTATAAAATGTGATACGGTCGAGAAAGATACGATCGTTATCCGAGCTTGATGAAGCTTACCAGGCAAGAGGTTATAGAGGACGGAGGAGGTATAGGGATGACACCGTGGCTGGCGGGCGATGATATTGTAGAAGGAGGACGGGATGGGGGGGATTCTTCGATGGGGGATTAAGTAGAAGAGTAGAAGAGAGGAAGCAAGAGAGTATTAAATTGGAGGGAGACAGTGTAACATGTGTCTGTCTGTGGTCTCAGTCCGCAGTCCGTAGCGAGGGAGCATGGAACATTCTTGGGAGCGCGAAATTCCATGCTGTGCCAAGACTTCAAGACGTGCCCCAAGCCTCGGCGCCGTGTTGCCCAGTGGTCGGCAGTCCCCGGGCCAATGGCCCACGGGAGCTCGTCTCCCCGAGTCACCGGTGCCCTTCCCCGGTTGCTGCCAAGTCATATTCCTGGTTACCGGGTTGAAGAGCCTGTCGCAAATTTTTCAACCATTCTTCTCTTCTCTTCTCTCCTCCTCCTCACTTCATTCCTACTTCTCTTCTCTTCTCTTCTCTTCACTTCTCTTCACAATGACAACTGAGGAATCTTCCTCCTCCTCTCCCGCTGGCACGTACGGTATCTCTCTCTCCCTTCATTACTCCGCTGCATTGCCAATACCATCCAATACTAACTGTCATTATAGTCAGCCAAAGTCGTCTCGCATCTTCATCAGAAACCTTCCCCCCACAAACTTCACCACTGCCCTCCTCAAATCACACTTCCAATCAAAACTTCCGTCCTCTACTATCACAGACTGTCGCTATCTCCCAGAGCGCAGGATAGCCTTCATTGGCTATAAAACACCCGAACAAGCCGATGCTGCCGTCAAGTACTTTGACCGTTCATACATCAAAACTTCAAGACTCTCCGTAGAACTCGCAAAATCTACCAAGGATGACAGTCTTTCTCGTCCCTGGAGCGGGAATGCTCCTGGGCCATCTGCCTACGCAAAGAAACATGGCTTAGATGATCAGCATCAGCCTGCATCTGCCAAGGTCAAAAGCCTCAAACGGAAACGCGATGAGGTCGCTGAGACGAAACCTCAGGATGCCAATGGCAAGAAGTCCTTCGATGAGAATGATCCAAAATACAAAGAGTACATGCAATTGATGAAAGGTCGAGCGAATACCAAGATTTGGGAAAACGAGACCGCCATCATCAATGAAGAACAGCCCGTCGTCATCGCTCAGCCTCCCGAGGATGAGAGCGAAGGCGAGTACGAGGACCTCTCCAAAACAAAACTAGAAAAGAAGGAAAGGAAGAAGTCGAAGAAGGACGCTTCAGAGTCTATCCCGGAAGAAACACCAGCAGAGCCTACAGAAACTGTCGCCGAAACAGGACCCGAGGCAGACCCTGAGGTTCTTCCAGATGTCACAGACACCATCCAAACTGGTTTGTCAGACGCAGACTGGTTAAAATCCATGACCAGCAACAAACTGGAAACAGCCGACACCCCAGCCGACGAGGGAGCCAATAAAGAAGGTCCCTCGGACGAATGGGGTGGCATCGATGGCGATAATGATGCAGAAATAGAAGACGCTCCAGCAGCCGAAGAAGAGGAGGAGGCTGAACTGGATGCTCCTAAATCTGAAACCGACTTAACCATCGAAAAGATCACAGAGACCGGGCGTCTCTTCGTCCGGAATCTAACATACTCCGTCGCTGAATCCGAACTCGAAGAGCTCTTCAGCCAATTTGGAGAACTTGAAGAGGTAAGAAAATTTACCATCAACATACACACCACATTCACATCACATATACCCCTCACACAACAGTCTTCAAGACTGCCCTTTATATGATGACATCCTCCTTAGATAGGGACAACTGTGATACATCAAAAGATGCTATCGATGATGATCCCAATTCATAGATAGTAAACCAGTCTGATAAAGCAATACACCTTCCCCCATACCCAAAGCCTCACTTACGCCTCTTCAAAAATCCCCTTACTAACAAGCCTCTCCAAATAAAGGTCCACCTCCCCGTCGACCCAAAAACCCACACCCCGAAAGGCTTCGCCTACATCCAATACACTTCCCCAATATCCGCAATATCCGCCTACAAAACCCTAGACACCTCCTTCTTCCAAGGTCGCTCCCTCCATATCCTCCCTGCAACCGCCAAACGCACCACCCAACTCGACGACTTCTCCCTCTCAAAACTGCCCCTCAAAAAACAACGTGAAATCCTCAAAAAACGTAACGCTTCAAAATCAGACTTCGAATGGAACTCCCTTTACATGAATATCAACGCCGTAATGTCCTCCATGGCCGATCGTCTCGGTGTTTCGAAGGCCGATATATTAGACCCAACATCTACCGATGCAGCCGTAAAACAAGCACACGCTGAAACCCGAGTAATCCAAGAAACAAAACAGTATTTTGAAAAACACGGTATTAACCTCGCTGCTTTTGCAAAGAAGAAACGGGGGGATAAAGTCGTTTTGATTAAAAACTTTGCATATGGAACAACGGTTGACGAAATCCGTGGTTTATGCAACGAATTCGGTGAGACAAAAAGGGTTTTGATGCCGCCAACGGGGACTATCGCCATCGTGGAGTTCTTAGATGAACCAAGCGGTCGAGCGGCGTTTACACGGTTATATGGCAGAAAATTTAAAGACTCGATGCTTAAAGTCGAAAAGGGACCTGAAGACCTCTTTACAGTACCTTTAGACGCTACAAAACCGCAAGTAACACCCACTACCGCTGCAGGAAACGTAGCCAAGCCTTCGATCAAGGATATTATCTCCACAGATGATGCCGACGCCATACCCGGCGAAACCTCATCCCTCTTTATAAAGAACCTAAGTTTTGGTACTACACAGGAGAAACTCAAAGATTTATTCTCACCGCTCGAAGGGTTTTTAGCGGCGAGGATAAAAATGAAACCTGATCCCAAAAACGTGGGGAAGAGTTTAAGCATGGGCTACGGCTTCATTGAATTTAAAACCAAACTCTTCGCCGATGCCGCAGCGGGTGCGATGAACGGGTACTTTTTAGACGGCCACAAGCTCGAAGTTAGAGGATCCCATAAGGGCGACGATGCAGCTGCCGAACGCAAAAAGGCAGACCTACGAAAGAATGCAGCGGGGACAAAGATTATTATTAAAAATCTTGCATTTGAAGTATCGGAGAAGCAGATTAGAAGTTTATTTGGTCAGTATGGAAAACTTAGGAGTGTTAGGGTTCCCAAGAAGTTTAATAGGACTTCTAGAGGGTTTGGGTTTGCACAGTTTGTGAGTGTTAGGGAGGCGGAGAATGCGATGGAGGCACTGAGGCATACGCATTTACACGGGAGACCGTTGGTGTTGGAGTGGGCTAAGGAGGAGGCGAAGGACGCCGAGGAGGAGATCCAGAGACTTACGAAGAAGGTGGGGAGACAAGTTGAAAGTGTGAAGTTTGCGCAGTTAAGTGGTGCCGCTGGGAGGAAGAAGTTTGATATTGAGGAGGTGGCGAGAGAGCACGGGCCACAGAGGCGGGGCGGCGACGATGATGATGGAGATGATTAGATAGGCTTATAATAGGAATAAGAAAAGGTCCTTAGTCTTGAAATATTCGATATTCGAATTCATGATCACTACCACCCGTCCTTTGAACACTTCGCCATGTTTGGTATCCTACATGTGATCCACCCCATAGCTCCGCACCATTAAAACTCGGTTCATAGACAGACCCGAACCCCTTCATACTTTAATCATCCCATCTCTTTCATATCTTACATGAAGATTTCACATGCATCCATAAAGTTTTTCCCAAAAACGTATCCCAGCTAAATATCCATCGCCTTAAATCAAACCTCATATCCAAAATCAAAGAGAGAAATACTGGTATCACTTTCATTAACCATTTCCTCCAATCAATGCAATAAACCGTGGCATAGCAATGAGACAAGTAGCATTAGAACCAACAGAGAAAAAAGGGGAAAGAAAGGTATCTTCGCTGTCCCCAGATGATGTCAATAAATAACAAAGGAAAAAGCGCCCGCTTTTGTTGCGAAGTGGTGAGGAGAAGGGACAAGCATCAATCAATCATCAAGAAGAAAAAGCTCATGCCCAATAACGATGCATCGATGGTGGAGAAAGAAGAAAGAAAAGCGAAAGGAAAACTGACAGGTATGCTTTTGCCGCACAAATGGTAATCTGATGTCCAACGAAAGAAAAGAAAGAGAAAAGGAAAAAGAGGGGAATAAGAAAATGGGGTTTCCGCAGAGGTCAAACCAAACAAAATGTCATGGTAGCTAAATCTCGAGAGGAAAGTACCGACTTCACCCAGAAAAGAGCTTCTTCAGAGTTGTCTTCCCACGAAGAGATTTCTTAATACGACCGTGCATCGTTGATAACGAGTGGCTAGAAATCCCAAAGTCGGCCCCAAAGGTCGTCTTTTCAGAAAACGAAGAGGTGTGGGTAACAGGGGAAACTGGCGCGGTCGAACCCGGTGTCGATGGCTCCGTAGAGCTTGTAGAGTGCGTACTATACTTCTCAGGCGAAAGCCGTTGTAGTAAGCTTCGTCGACGATTCGGCGTCTTGGTGTGAAAGATCCAGTTTTCCTTGTCATCCTCCTCTGGGATCCGGGGGACGACGTTACCCGAACCGGATCGCCCGAAACTCAGACCGAGGGTCTGCGACCTTCCAAAATGATCCGACTTGCTCCTCTTCGGCTTCAAACTGCCTGAACGCTTAGGGATAATAAGCCGGGATGGGCGACCCTTATGAGCCGAAGCCTCGAAATTCGTGGGCGTATAGCTTCGTTTCCTCGACTGCCAGATGCTCGTGAAAGACAACTTCCTCATCAAACTCCTCTCCTCAACATAAGAGGCCGACATAGACCTCTTAGACAAAGTATTAATCCGTCGTGGAGGTTCCTTCTTAGTAATAGGCCCTGATAGTATATCGGTTGAGATAACATGCGAATATAAATTTTCGAGAGTATTCCGTTGTTCTGGCCAGAGTCGGGAAACAGCCTCCTCCCTCTTATCTGTCAACAACCTCTCTAGGTCCCCGTTTCTTTGTAAGAATTTCTCCAGAGATTTGTTATAAACCGGCTGTGCTATAGGTGGCCTTGTGGGTTCGGGTGTGTCCTCCTTGGGCCCTGTCGAAAACATGCCGAGTGGCTGGGATCTTGAACGAGGAATGCCTATTTGACTTTTGGCTTGTGAGAATTGTCTCTTTAGATCTATGACCGACGGTTTGTCGTCGTTCTCCCTTGCGCGGATGTCAACTGGCAGGTAGCTCAGATGATTCGTTGAGGAGCCGGCATCCGTTGTGATTCTGTCGATGCAATTGGATAGACTAGATCGCCAGACTTCAGCGTCTTCAGCAGTCTTCGCTGAGATGCGGATTCTGTACAACCGGTTGGCTTTTCTCAAGTTGATCTTCCAAGAGAATTCGGCATCTGGTAGAGATCGATCTATAAAGAATTAGCCCCGATCCAAATTTACATTGTACATTAGTATTTACCTTGAATATCATCCGATTTGAGTGCAGCGAGAGGGATCATGAAAAATGTCGAGCAAACGGCCTTTTGCGTCGCTGGGTCAACAGTAGGCCGTGCAAGTAAAAGATGCGTCCTGTAGAGTGAACCGATCGTATATCGGGCAGTTGGTCCGTCATTCGTGGAATATGCAACCTGCAAAACGCCACATAGTAGGACTCGCCCGAGGTGTCGGAGTATACTCTTTCTACGGTCGACAGTGACACGGTTTGAAAGGCAGTCGATTTCCTATGCATGATAGTTAGCCAAAGCCACAGTGAAACCAATTCGTATTTCGGACGTACTCTCGGCAAACTTATCATCTCACGCAAAAGCCAGGTCTTTTCAAGTTGATCTCGGGCGCCGGATGCATTGCATTGAACACTATTGAGCTCACCCCCTAAGTCCTTCATTGCCTTGATAATTCTTTGAAGGGATTCGTTGGCCTCGGGAGCGTCAATAGTCGGAGTGACCTCAAGCAGTCGATTTAGGAGTAATGGATATCGGCAGATATGATGAATTGGCTAGAAAGGATTAGTGAAATAAGCCCAGGTACGGACTAGCGTCGGATGTATACCTTAATTATAAGATCCGAGAGTGTCGCTGCCTTCTTCCCTGGATAGTTCCCTTTGTTGCATTCTGCGGAGACCGCGTTGGCCAGCATCTCGAACCCGGACTCCCAAGTTTTCGATCGAAATGGGGAAGAAGGATTGCTGTTGACAAGCACCTGGAGTGCCTCAAAGTTTGCACCGTACTCAACATGTGCAAAGAAGAATGCCATCTAACAAAATCAGTCGACATTATTCAGATGTGTGAGGAGGAGGAGGAGGAGTTGGGGTCCTTACTCGCGACTCGAAGACATCCGCCAAAGATTTAACGAGCGATGGATCCGCCAAATTATCATAAGACGAAATCGGGACCTCGGACGTACTGCCGTTCAATCCCATAGGCCTCGTTGGCAGTGCGATAGTTGCCGGCAACCTTGTGAACAACTCTGATAGGAAGTTTTCCTGGTACTCTAGGAGATCTGTCATATTATCGACGATTCTCCGTTTGATTCGTGCATCGGTGGATGGAGCAATGGTATCTTTCAGGGAAGTGAAGGCCTTCAATCAATGTTTAGCATATTCACATGGTGTCGGAGGAATACCCAATACATATTTTTACTTACCGAAATCATAGTCTTTAGGTCCATGATATACTCTTCCTCTGACAGGACGATTTCTGCCAAGATCTTCCATCTTTGCTGTGCCCTCTCTATTGTAGCGGTGTCCAGAGCGTCATCCAAGGAATCATCTGCTCTTAGATCTAGTTGATCGATAGGACCCAGTCCTGATAAACCAGCGACACTGCCATAGAATGACAATGACATCCTAGAGGCGGTGGCAGTACCAACCCTTTGCAAGAAGTTTGTTGACCCGGTGAGCTTAGTGGCGCTCGTCATTGCGGATGGTGCAATTGAAAGATTCCCATGGACCGAATTCCTAGCCGTCTGGCTTCGGTAGATGTCGTAATGCATATGCGGAAGCTTCGACTTCCCGCGAAGACTCTTCATCCAGCGAAGCATGCCACCATGTCCATTTCCTCCACGGCCCGAAGAGCGGGACCTAAGAGTATTGAATTTATGAGTTGGCAGGTTGTTGTATTGTAAGTCGCCGCTTTCCACTGTAGAAAACGACAGTCTTCGGACGGAATCCGATGCATCGACGGGGTCGTCTCCATCTTGTGACACAAGGATCTGAGGGGCAGGTTGGTCGGTGATGACGCTGTCAACTGGTGTAACCGTTTCCATTGCTGTCATCATGGACTCGCAGTCGCTCTGGAAAGCACAGTCCCCGGTGTCTAGAACCAGATGCTCTGATGATTCCCCCATTTTGGATATCCACTCAACTCTCCAGACCCAAATAGGTACTCAGGTAACTGTCGACTAGCGGCTACGGTCGACGAAGTCTGAACTCGAAACTAACGATTCAAGGCCGACATGAAAGAAAAATAATATTGAGTGGAATGATGAATGGATATATAAGTTATTGGCGTATTCTGGCTGACCCTTCTCGGGGAGAAGGATGTAGGAGGAAGAGAAAGGCCGTCAACGGGTGGAATGAGAATTGGACCCTATGCGTCTGCAATGTTTGGGAATCCGAGTGTTTTCTGGAACTGATGCTGTCTGAGCTGCAGCATGCACATATCAGATCGGATATCACGGTCGACCAGCGCCCAGACCTAGAGCCAAGCGGGGGGGGGGGGGACAGCAACTGGATTGGGCCCTATTATATATCCTTTTATATATACCCAGTAATATGGATATATATGTATCCAGGCATATATAAGCGCTCGGCCCAACTGACCGTTAGTTCAAACAGATAAAAAGAAATAGACGGCGAGAATAAAGATGAGGAGAGGAAGCTGTTCAAGTTAGATCGTTAATCAGATTAATCGCATGCAACTGGGGAGCGAGTAATTGAGTGAGTGAGACCCGCACAGGACATACCCTGCAGCATCCGGCCAGTATGCAACCAACCTGCAGAGACGATCGTCTGGTCAATGCTTATTACACGCCCGATGCGAGTCGAGTGAAATGAAGATGGCGGTGGACGGAGGCGAGGACTCCATTCCTTTGAGAGAAGAGCACCAGGCCTGCTGCCTTTGTTATCGGGTCGACTGGCTGCTTTTTGAAGAGTAGCAATTAGGCATTTTCTGAACGCAGGAGCGAAGAACGTGGTCGTCAACGTCAGTGGAAAAGGATAGACCAGAGCCAGTCTCAGAGGTCCGTAACGCTTGCAATCGAGAAATCTCCCAAATAGACGGGACTGACCAGACACTAACTACTCCGGGACGAGATTTGATTAAAGATTTGGGATTGAAACCGCCCCCAACAATATTAGTACAGACATCCATGCCCATACATAGATGGTACAATGCAATGTACGGACACTAGATCATGCAGCGGTTCCACCAAAAGTGGCTGTTCGGTTTCCTTTCGCGAGAGATTTAGTGGAGAGGACTCTCCAGAGTGGCTGTCGAACGGGCAGTTGAGCGGCAAGGCAACACATTCCTGAAACCAAATGACGTCGCTGCTGGCACCACATCGGCCGAATCGGACTAAACCTTCGCGGTCGGAGACGCTTCTCGTATCGAATACAATAAATAGCACGCCAGAGTCGATTGGTCTGATAGTTTATCTCGCTCGTTCCGTAGTTTGTGTTTTTAGCTCAGTTGAGGTTACTAATTTGTGAAGTCTGGAAAGCATAGTTGGTGATGTTGCAAAATGGGGAGGTGTTTGTCGTTTTCGCGTTGTGGACATCAACATAGTACTATGTTAACGTTGACACGGGCACATTCGTAAGCTCTCTCTCTCCAGATTAGATCCTCCCTCGCTTTCGATTCCCTCTCATCTCATCCATCTCGTCTTCCTTTGAATACAGTTCGTTCAGATATCTGATAATTTAAGAAAATAAGAGATATCCACTCAACTCCATACCGCTGAGAGACATAGCATAGCTTAGCTTAGCATAACATGGGCAGACCGATGGAGGCGAACATTCACAATCCTTCCGTTGGCGGCCAGGCTGCAAACACCTCCTCTGCTGCTGCTTCAAACGGCACCTCGTCGCGAGATCGCATTCTAGCTCTTATGAAAAGAAAGGACGCTCTCGAGGTAGAAATAAGTTCTCTCAGTGCTGTTCTGGACACTGTACGGGGGACCCTTCCTTCCCTTCCATTTTCATCACAGAATAATTCTGGTCTCTGGAATGTTGAAGCTAATTAATTTTTCTCTCTCTCTCCCTCTGTGGGATTTTTAACATGCTCTTCTCAGCATGGAGTGAATATGCAAACGCCCTTGACAACATTCGATGGATACCCCAGAGATGATATCGATGTCGCACAAAGTTAGTCCCTTTAGACTGTCAGTTGACTTTCCAGGCGAGGAATTGCTGACAGGAATGGCGTTATTTCCTCCCGTAAAGTCCGAACCACGAGGGCTCGTATAATTCCGTTAGTCAACGACATGAAGGCATTGATGGTGGAGATCGAGAAGGCTCTTCACGCCCATCATGCCGAGCAGACCGGCAGTTCTGTCAGCGAGGATTCATCTTCGACCCCAGCTCCTCCACCTGCAGCGGTCCAACCAGAGACTCCCTTGATTGAAGCAGCATTCGCCGTTGTGGACCAGGTTTTTCCATCATCGCCGGCAGAACAAGCTGGTGTCAGAGTGGGCGACAAGGTCAAGAGGTTTGGATCCGTGGGAGCTTTGAATCATGAAAAGCTAGCTAAAGTTGCGACCGAGGTTCAACAGAATGAGAATGTGAGACTTTTAATCCTTCTGCGGCTGCATGCAGCGTGTCAATTGTTGGGCGTTATTAACTGACGACGACTCATGTCATTACTCAGCGAGCTATCTCGGTTCTGGTGTGCCGTGCAATCGGTGATGGAGAGCAGGATCTGGAGTTGCAGTTGACACCTCGAAGGGATTGGGGCGGTCGAGGGATGCTAGGTTGTCATTTGCTTCCATTATAACTAATGGGAGGAGCCGCCTCGTTTGCAGCATGCTTTTTGTTCGAACCCGACATGACTACTTAGCATCGATCCTGGTGTTCAGCTGGCTGGTTTTTTGAAAAAGAGAACAAAAGATTTTTGCATATATTATTAATCACGCCCCCTCTACTGAGTACTGAGGGAGGAATCAGGATCTATGGAGGGAAAGAAGAATAGAAAAGCATCAAAGATGATAGGACAAACTCATAAACAAATGACGCCGACAGGATGAAGTGAAGAGGAGGACGGGCGTCTTAGTCAGCATGCCCGTGGCCCGGAGCTATCTGGATCCTTCGCGGGGGCCGTTTTTATATGGGAAATCCCCTCCTCTGTTTATATATTTCTCTCAGCAGAATACAAACACCATCTACTCTCTCCATCTACAAATAACATAACTACTACTCTCCATCACCGCCTTATAGTCATATTCATCCATCGCAAATGTACGTCCGCCCCTCTCGTCGCGTGTCTTCGTCCACTTTATCCTTCTTGGTCTCTCCCGGGGTCACTGCTCTACTGCTTCAGGGGCAAGGATGACACCTCCCCGAGCTTCCCAAAGCGAACCTCCAAAATTTTTTAAACTTCTTCTCCTCCAGCAAAATTAACAAACCAAAACCATCTCCCATCCTCTTCACCCCTCTCATCCCATCACTCCTAGCTTCTACAAACGCCAGTTTCTAAACCTCCTCCTTCCACTACCACAGACACACGCTCTACTACAATGGCTACTCCTACCTTCAAGCTCGTCCTCGTCGGAGACGGTGGTACCGGCAAGACCACCTTCGTCAAGCGTCACTTGACTGGTGAATTCGAAAAGAAATACATCGCCACCCTCGGTGTCGAAGTCCATCCTCTAGGCAAGTTTCCCCCCAGTCCATCATACCGGGCTTCAGAGAAAACACGGCCACCTCCCGTCCGTCCGGCCAGTCACCACCGCTCGAGCAACCACTCGACCCGTGTCACGGTCGCCCGGATGTCCAGCCAGCAGAGCAGTCCAGCTCCTCTCTCGCGACGTCAGATTTTTTTCTCGTCTCGCTCGTTGAGGTGGTGCCGCTTTTTGGGTTGACAAACCAACACATACACCACCGTCTTTTTTACCCCTCCAGTCGCTCTTCGGCCTATGATGCCCCACCGACGTGACAAGGGCTTTGTTCTAACCTCCGAAAACAACAACAGGATTCAGCACAAACTTCGGTCAGATCCAGTTCGATGTCTGGGATACTGCCGGTCAGGAGAAGTTCGGTGGTCTCCGTGATGGATACTATATCAACGGCCAGTGCGGTATCATCATGTTCGATGTTACCTCTAGAATTACCTACAAGAACGTCCCGAATTGGCATCGTACGTATTTACAGTAAACTATTACTCTCGGATTCCCAAAGAAATCAAACTAAAACAACAATTTCTCGTTTAGGTGACCTCGTTCGCGTTTGCGAGAACATCCCAATCGTCCTCTGCGGTAACAAGGTCGACGTAAAGGAGAGAAAAGTCAAAGCGAAGACCATCACCTTCCACAGGAAGAAGAATCTTCAAGTATATCAAAATACCTCCGACAAACCCTTATAACCAAAACCTCTAACGCCTGGGAATAGTATTACGATATCTCCGCCAAGTCTAACTATAACTTCGAGAAGCCATTCTTGTGGCTCGCGAGAAAGCTCTCCGGCGAATCAAACCTCGAATGTATGACTCCCCAAGTATAACTAGACTGTATTCATGGACTCACTAACAAGCAAAACAGTCGTCGCCGAAATCGCCCTTGCCGCACCAGAGGTCCACATTGACCAGGAACAGCTTGTCGCGATGAACCAGGAGTTGAAGGAGGCCGAGGCCGCCCCGCTCCCAGACGAAGACGACACGTAAGACCTCCCTAACCCTCTCCTACTTCCAAGTACATAAGCTAACATGAATATCTAGCGATTTGTAAACCTCTTCGCGTCCTTCGAGCGAGATAGACGGTGTATCCTCGGCCTTCTATCCGCACTTTTTCACATCCCTGTTTTCCTTGACTCTCCTTTTTCTTGATTGAAAAGATACTAGATTGGAGGAACGAAGAAAGAGAAGGAAATAGAAAGAACCAAAACACACAAAATGTCAAACGCTTGAAGCATATGGAATCTAGAGAACTACTTGTGTTTCCCTTTCGTCCCTTTTTTTCGACCGACTGGGAAAAATGAAAAGGATAAGGAAGCCTAGAAAAAATGACATGGTATTCTTTTTTGATCGAGAGAGAGAGGAAAGGGAAAGAGGAGGTCATTATTGCTTTCTCAACCGCTGCCCTTTTTCTTCTTTTTTATGTTGTGCGTTCCCTACTTGTTGATTTTCGAATAGCTAGTAGACTTAGGGTTCCTTCTGTCTCCCACACACGTTTCTATCATTTCTTTTCCTCTTTTTGGGCCTTGAGATTGGGAATACGGGGAGGAAAAGGAGAAACCCGGGACTGTGAAAAAGAAAACAGGGAATTTATTTATGATACATGAATCTTTCTCTTATGGTTTCCCTTCCTCTTTGTCTTTTTACTATCTGTGTTTTTAGTCTAGACCAAGCCTATAATATCACGAAGGTTCTCCGTTTCATAATCTCTGAGATGTCTAGACGCACCGATGTCGCAACGTCTGCTTAGAGAGTCCTAGGTGCAAACGCGTCTTCCAAGCCAATTGCAGTAAAGATCGAGGTCGAATTGCTCGCGGATTATCGATGTTGCGACATGCACGCCGCGGCACACAGTTGTATCATCCTGCACGTGTACACGGGGTTGCAACGTTGATCCTGATTGCCCATGCATAGCCACCAGTGATAAGTAACTTGACACTCTCTAGACTACACTACACCTACGAGCGAAGAGAATATTTATCAAATGTTGAAATTTTTTTATAATTTTTTCCTTACTAAGTATCGAACAAGGTGCTAAAAGATCAAAAGGCTAGAATCAAAGACAACCATGAAATGTTGAAACTCCCATGAGAAGAAAACAAAAAACCACAAAACGCTAGCTAGAGTCAGGAATATTAACACAGTTTTTGTTGAAGCTGCTCCCCCCGGCAAAACAAGGCAGAATGGTTTCGTATACAATGAACAAAAGGGATGCAAAGATATTAGTATGAAGAGTATGGTGATGAAAAAGCCATAGCCAAATTATGTTGAATGGGAAGATATTAGGTGATGAAGCTGCGCACACAATGTTATACAATGAAAATATATGCTCAAAACATTAGATTGCAATAAAAGTGAGAGTCAAGGAGCTTTCAGGGTATCAAATCGTAGATATCGTATCAATCCTTGCTTCACTCCCCATTCGCAGAAAACCGAAACCAAAAAGCAGACCATGAGCATACCTGCAACCGAGAACACCTGCTCGCAAAAACAACCAGATAAAGCAAACAAGCAACTAGAACGGAGATAATAAATGAAAGATAGCTGGAAGCTTGTCACGCCTATGTGACGTTCAACATCCTCACAGGGTGAGTCCCGTAACCCGGTGGTGGCGCCATGTTGGCGTTATTCGACATCATATGCGCTGGTAGCTGTCCTGCCTCCTCTGCAAAACTTGGGAGTCGCATTCCAGCTGGCGGAGCGACAGACCGAGGTGTGAAGAACTCCTCGAAGGCTGGGAGTTCCTCTGCCTCCAATTGTGCCGAGATATCGTGTTCACCGCTCGAAGTGACCTGCAATGGCAACTTGAGGTTGAACGAGCTCTTAAGCCGTGAGCTGATGTCTACTGCAAGACTGATGTCGAGCTCGTATTGACGGCCGACATGGCAGGATTGGAAGGTTGGAGGGAGAGCTTTGTTCTGTGGTTGAGAGACTGGGACGAGGATCTCGGCGTAGTAATGGTTCGGGCTCTCTGTAGAGAAGGAAGAAGTACTAGCGCTATCAGACATGTCGGAGCCTCGGCGGGAACCGTAAGTTGAGTCGTTCTCCGGGTCTGCGACACGGCCGCGGCGCCATTTGATACCGTTGAGAGCCCGGGAGGAGAGGGTGATTGTCTCCTGGTATTGACCCATATATGGGTCAATGAGATGGGATTTGCGCTGAGGGATGACGTTGATAGACTTGGTAGAGTAGAAGGTACGGTACTTGAGCTTTGTGGTGACATTACCGAGCTTTGGGGGTTCGGTAGAGTCGTCCGTAGGGATGAAGGTGAGGTTGAGGGTAGCGGTAGTGCTGGCTCGGTGCTTGCCGTCGTGAGACTTGCCTTCCATTGGGCGAGGAGGGTCAGCTTGAACGATGAGACGGCCGAGCTTGCCCTTGAAGAGACCCTTGCGGATTTCCTTCTCCTTCTTCAAGACGAAGGTATTATCGTCCATCGGTGGAGGAGCCTCGACGTAATTTGGAGTGATGTGGATGTTCCGCTGCTCTTCAGCAATGATGGCTTGCTTGCCGTCAACTTCTCGTCGTCGAGTAACTCGAACCTTGATGCCATATCGGATCTTCGCCATATCAGGTGTGACATCGTCAAGCTCGAGGCTGCCATCTTGGTTGATAGCCTTGCCTGTTCCCATGGTCGGAGGAAGCTGAAGATGGGCATGTCGGACAACATCGTTTTGCAGGATATGGCCGCAATGGCTGTCCAGCAGCTGATCAGGAACGATGAAACTGAATGGAAACGTGTACTGCACGCCTTTGAGAGCAATCCGTGGCACCGGCAACGTGCTCTCATCAACCGGCTGGTTCATCTTGAGGAACATGCGACGGACCTCGCTCCTGGCAGTGCCCATAGTTGGGCCTGTATTTTCGGTCCATACTCGAACGACACCTATTAATTTTTCAAAGAAAAGATGATTAGTCCCAGAACCCGTATTTCAGACATTTTATCCCAAGTTATGGGGATATCTGCAGTAGTAAAAAAAAAACCTGGGAGCTTGGCAGGGTAGAAGACGGCTGCCTAGCTGTAGCGAGGATTCGACGGGTAGACTAAAAAAACCTCCAGGGTTCTAATGCGATAGACGAGAAACATACCTTCAAAAGTGATATAAATGTCGTCGAATCGGACATCATGCTGGGGTACGATTGTGACGTCGCCCTCGATTTTATCTCTGGTGGTGAAGGAGTAGGGGATGGTTTGGCCCTCACGCTCGCCCTTGAGGGCGATGGTGATGTGTGGTTTTTGGGCAAGAAGGCCTGTCCGGACGGAGTTGATGGTGTTCTGCGCCGTCGAGATGGACGAGGAATAGCGGATAGAGTTATGGTCGCCCATGATTGATTGAACGGAAGAAATTGAAGAAGATGGAAGGCGATGATGAGAAGATGGTGATAATTGATAGTATTACAAAGAGTAATGCAATGCAAAGGGGAGGGCGGGATAGTCTTTTAAGCAGACGTCAGCCGTATATGCCCAAGAGTCGGCACCCAATACTAGTCCCAGGCCTTGGCCCAACGTAAGTATCGAGATAGCGATGATGGAAAGTGTCACACGCCGCACTTCCACAAGACTTTAGACGAAAAAGCAGTCCCAATATCTGGCCCTTCTGAAGCCTTGGGAGCTTGGGAATACGTCGGTGACAAGCCCTTGAGCCTTGGTGCAGGGGAACTGTACTGCTTTGCTCCACCCCACTCCGCAGCTTTTTTTCCTTCTCACAGGAGCTGCAGCTTCAAGGTTCAGGCTTGATAGTGGAACCCCTCCACTTGACCCGTTCCAACGGAGGGGAAGAAAGGATGGGTCCGGTAACCTTAGGAGCTAATGGCTAACG
This sequence comes from Arthrobotrys sinensis, assembly GCA_036971225.1. Classification (NCBI taxonomy): domain Eukaryota; kingdom Fungi; phylum Ascomycota; class Orbiliomycetes; order Orbiliales; family Orbiliaceae; genus Arthrobotrys; species Arthrobotrys sinensis. The sequence goes on along the minus strand of JAJTTV010000009.1, from coordinate 257,709 downwards.
GGACTCTCAGCTGGGGCTTTCGGTTGGTCAAACACTGCGCCTGGTTGGATATCGGCACGGCAGGTCGTAGGTCCGGCAACGGTATACGTGGTACTTTATGTGGGCTATGCTTCCGGGTCAATTCTCTCTCTTCTTGAAACTGGCTATTGGCAGCTGCGGCGCGGAGTGTGCGTTATTTATTCGTATACGAATGCTAGCTGTCTTTTCAAGGTGTACTAGTTTATAGATGTAGATGTGTAGATGGATGGATGTAGAGGCTCAGTCGCAGTTCGGGTAATTGAATATAAACGTATACGAAGCTGCAGGCAATTGTTGAATATAATAGGCTGACGGATTAAATGGATAAAAGACTAGAAAGCCAAATTTCTTCTAGAAAGAAGATGTTTAAAAAGAAGCAATCAATTGCTTGGATCTTTTGGATCTTTGTTCGATGCTGTACTGAATTGGATTCCGTTTGAAGTTCGGGATGTCCCCAGGCTTTTATACAACCTGCGATTAAATTGCTACCCGACTCATGATTCACACTCATTGACAACCTGGGGACATCACATAATCCGGAGAGTTACTAATACATTGTTCTACGGAGCAGTTCGTTACCCCCCGCATAGCTGTCGCAATGTGTACTTGACCTCGAAGGGGTGTGCGCTTCATGTGGGGACAATGTGGTGAAGGATCTGAGCATTCAATGGCATTCGGATGCGCCAAAGCAGGGTATGAAACTACGTAAAGAAGCAAAACCTCTGCCGTGTCCCAGATTCTCCAAAAGCATCAAAAGCTCTGAGGGCCCGATATGGCGGACGGCAAAAAAAAAAATAACATGGTCATGTCATCCATCGGCTAAACATCTGCGGTTGGTTTGCCCATAAAAAACCCAAAGGAAACGGCGTCGACAAAAAGCTAACACTGTGAAACTAGCGAAGCTAATGCGAATTCAGAGAGCTCTCGTTAAACGAACATCCTGATTACAAAGATTCCTACTGAGTCATCAAAGAGGGAAAGACGTTGGTCTCCCTTCTTTGTTCTATAGTGGAGAAACGTTAACGGGTATCGATATCACAAGCTATTGATTGCCATGCAGGCTAACTCATGACACCACCACCAACCGTTTCGGTCTATAACGTTAAAGGACAGAAGAGTGCCTCTTTTCAAGTCGTCGCCAGATACGCTCAAACAATCGCAATTCACCTACAAAGTATTGAAATGGCGCTTGATTTATCAGCAACTATTATGCAGACCATGCTGCTTGGCCTTGGACATGAGTGACAGGGGAGGGAATTCGTATCCCTTTGCAGTAATCAGCCCTAGCACGTTAGCCCCGTAGCCATTCGGTACCACGAAGCCGCTAATGCAGCTGGGAGGCTGGCCCAGTTCCGAGACCTCGTTGGTCCGAATCTGCTGTCGCATGTTCATTTTCTTGTTAAAAATTAGGGCGCATTTGACATTTTGACAAAATTTAGGGCGTAGTTTGACATTTCGACCAAAATTTAGCACACTTTCGCATTCGAACCGGGATACTCGTGACACCTTGAGTTAAATCTCTCGATCGACTTCACGGCCCTCTTTTGGCAAATTAATATATTAATAACCATCTTGCTGACAAAAGCATAACGTCGAACGCAATCGTCCCTGCGGAATCCGAGTGAATACCATATTGAGAAAACCTGGCATCAATGTATCGTAAGCATATTCCCACAAGGGAAACCTTGATCGAATCGAGCCGCGGAAATTGGTGGCTAAGAGTAGATAACTGCCAGTGAATGACATAATCTGATCTCGTTTTTGCAATCGAGGGACCCTAAGGTAGAGATCAACAAGCGTTTCCGAATGGAACGGCACTTGCAGTTAGCTCTCTAGCTTAATCGAACATCTGATAGAGATGCCGTTAAGGGATCATTTGTACGTAATCGCATGGCCATTTGTAATGAAACCCGACAAACGTAACTTCGACTTATCTTTGGCCTTCTGAATCATGGCTTTGGCTTTGGCTTTGAACTTGTGTTGGCATGTCGTCCGTTCTGCCGACTCGCCTAACTTGCCATCTGATCCTTCACCATTTTCATCACCGTTAAATTTTCGATCCAGAAGCCCAAAGAAATTAAAGAATATAAAAATGAAAAAAAAAAAAACTGAAAACTGAAAACTGAAAACTCGCTACTGACGCCCTGCAGCACAGCTGTAGTCGGTTCTACTAATTTCCAGACCCATCTCATGCAATTCGAATCCACATCTACGGATCCCCCAGTTCCCGGAATCCACTGGCGCCGTCGGCATAATCGCGGAGCGCAACTTTAACGTTCAAAACCCATAGCTGTTTAAACATCGCCCAGACATCGAGACGGGAACATTCCGTCGACAATGCAGAAGAGACCCACTTAGCTGAAATTTTTTGGAAAAGCAGTTTGAATTTTTTAAGATTTGGTTGCATTAGCCTCAAGATTGTATATAAAAAGATATCGATGACTCAAGGAAGTAAAGATAATTATTCAAGATTTAATAAATTTTTCCCCAGGAAGGAATTCCTACCTTTCTCGCACAAGCCCGAAAGAGAGAAACTCTATTAAGATTTCCCTGCATCTGTCCAGTGAATATCGGTGCTTGCAGGCACATGGTCACCTCAATTCTGAACCCCGGCCTGGCGGGAAGGAAAGCACGAACCACCCCAGTCCGATATCGCCATGCGCCCAGCTAGCTTTCTACCACCACTTGCCTCTAAAGATTCAATCCTTCACGTAAAAATATCCACTATTTTAACTCTTAGGTAAAACCTCGTCTCAGAAAGTCAAGCCACTACGGAGATGTCGAGTGGAGGGAGAATTTTATATCGACGGGAAGAGACCCAGTGTTAAGGGTCCATTTTCCAAGGGGCGGCTGTATGCACGCCCGCAACATGTACGAAAGCTGTGGGTATTCTCCATTGGGAATTTCTATTATATAAAAACTTCGAAATTGAGACCACAGTTTTTCCGACGGAGAGCGCTGGGCGTTGGTGCATTTGCCTTTGTTCCCATGATACGAGCCTATATTTATTTCCAGGGTTTTTTTCGAAATTTCTTCGCCAGAAGAAAATTTCAGGAACTCGTACGATGTTTTAACCTAACTTTCGAAAGACACCAATACAGTTTTTTCAACGATGGCGAGGAAATACGGAAATACGAAAAGGGGAAGGAAGGCGACGATAGCGATAATGAGAAATTAATTTGACATATCCGGAGCCCGACAGTTCGGATTTACTATGCTGCTCTCCCGAGCTTGATTCGGATTCTCGAAATACGAAATACGGTTTTCAGAGATTGACAATTGAATCTCCAACCTCACTAGCCGATTCGCATCCGACCTATCTACCTATATACTGAACTAAACATCAAACATAATTCGCTCCTATCATAGTCATTGATATCCTTCAACTAGACCTTCCATTGACCTAACATCACATTCAATATCCTCGTTGTTTAATTAACCTTTCACTTAGTACTCATCATCTGTACCTTGAAACCATACCTCACCGACGTGGTCATTTTCTCTTCTTCGTCAAGAGCGACATAGAATACCTCAAGCTGGCGTGATCATGTCAGTACTCTAATGCGTATTTTTTTTCAAGCCCACAACATTCCCACCGTAAAGGTACTCTAGATCTAGGAGCATTTGCCCCTTTGCTCCCATTCCATATTGACAGTCAAGATCTTTCTGCAGGTCATTGGAACACCATAGGGGTATCGGAAGAAGTTCATGGTCTTGCCATATGCATGGAGTTTAGCAGAACAGTTTGGGTAGGAATTCCATCTTTGGTAGGAACAGGCCAGTTGCGACCATCCACCCAAGAGGAGATTGGTTCTTTTTCATCCTTTTGGTGCGCCATTTGGTCGGGGAATTGAATTCAACATCACCGCCATCTTTGAACACCAAAATTAAAGTATTTGTAGATGATTCAGTACTTTAAGCCCAGCTCTTAAGGTCACGCACCTATAGGTTTAACATACTGCGAGCTCGATCTCGTAATAACAGTATAACTAATGAGGTTTCTATGATATGTATAAATAGCGTGGTATCGCGAGCTTGCTCCATGCATGAATTTCAAGGACAGGTTCGATTATATAATTATACTCCCATCCATGGTCGGTGAATTCATCAAGGTAGCTCCTCGACAGTCCATCTCTTTGGCCGGATAGATTATCTCCAATAGTGTATTGTACACTTCATGCTTCGGCGGTATCATACATGTAGGCTATCTTTGGTGACCATGACGTTCTTCAGCGCACTGCTTCTATGCAAACTTTATGTGCCATTGCTGAGAATCTCATGCCCCAAGTCCGGTAAAAGTCTTTAATCATATTCGGCGAGACCCACAGCTCCTAAGGAATTATTTAAGAGCATAGAGTGACCGATTGAGAATCGTACCATGGGCTTCAGGTAGTACTAGCCCTGCATATATGTTTGATAAAATGTGTCCCGCCGGGCTAGTGGCATAAGCTTCGAGCCCAGCATATTTCCGTCTCGTGTCATTTTTCCAGTCCACAGAATTAACCAATTGACTGTTTTAATAGGTTTATTGTAGATGCTCATAGTGGGACACTACGCTTTGATCGAGTTGGATGGTGATATATACATATATTTCCCCGTGCTAAGCTTAGGTTGTTTGATGATCCATCTGCAATGTATTGAAATCCGGTGATTAACAAGCACAAGGATACCTCCCGCAAGCTTTAAACCCCATGCAAGTCGAGTGGGTGGATTGCCAGCACGGTAGATTTATCTGTGACGTATCTGAATATATGGACGAAGCAGGACTGTTCATGAATCGAAATTTATTTTTGGGGTTAGCTGGAATTCATCGTTTGTTGGGTCTTAGGTCCGGGCCCGATATTTAACCGTTTTAGAACATCAAATTTGCAAAAGGCACAGGTAAATTGTTCACGTTGGTACCGTGCCAAAGAGTGGCTTGCATGGTATGATATTGCGAGGTTCATCTGAGTGATCCAATATATGTAATATTGGCCCATCAGTACCAGGGCCATGTGGTTGGGTCGCGGTTTATTTAAGGTTCTTTCTGTCATGCGCCTGGGGAATGACGATCAGAGCACGGCCTCTTAGAATCATTTTTGCTAATATTATAATTGCTTTGAGTAGGCTTCCGATCGTTGGTGTTCATAGGGGAGTTTAGTAGTAGATATGTCATGAAACGCTAGTTGGGTTACAGGTGCTTTCGGGAATTGCACAATAGAACATAAAAGCCGTGGTACAATGGTTTCTGTCTTTCCAATATCATACGTTTGCTGAGTGATGGAGGGAATCGAAGATCGCGGAAACACTCATATAACCAAGGTAATTCTAATACTGCACAACGACCAACTAAGTAGTTGTGTACCACATAAGGTAGGAGGTCCGCACGGTTCAATTATATAGATAGCAAATTGGGGCATTTCGAGGCAAGCTATCCGTATGGCCCCCGCTGCAGTAGAATCAATAATATATATAATGTTGGAAAAGACGCTTTCTCATTGTTGTAGCCTCACTATTCCGGAACCATTTAGAATGGATCCATGGGGAGGATCGACTTGTCCCCGCTGGAGAACATGTTGCTGTGTGCGTTTGTGCACCTGCCTTTGGCACAACCACAGTCGAATATTCATGCACTCAGATCTGTCCATGCATGATTCCATCGTTACGTTTTCGGATATTGCAGGGATCATGTAGATATGAGGCGCATTTTTGGTCTGGAGTTATAACATTATAATATTAGCTGTTCATGCTGAATATGATAACCAGTGTTTCCCAGAAGTAACGTCACCACCGCTTAGCTCGATCATCAAATGAATAGGATTGTTTGGACATCAAATTTAGCTGATTGATTCATGAAGACGCAGTCGAGGTTCTCGTTACTGACATTGGGCTTGAGGGCTTATCTCTAGTCCTAATTCTCTTGAAGGATAAGATCTTCGTGGTATATTAGACGGACTGTATTTTCCTGCTAGTTTGGTTGTGTTGAAAATCATACCAAATGGCTCAATTGTATCCAGAGTTCGTGAACACTAGAGCTCAGGATCCCTTATGCCTGGGTGGGTTGGCGAGTGGTTCTATGTCCCCATACTGTTCCAGAGCTCGATTTCGAAATTTCCAAAGTACCTCATACTTCCACGCGATGTATTAACAGTGCGTCTGATATATGGTGCGGGGTGGAGGTCTATAGATTATATATTGCTACATCAAGTTGACACCGAGGTCTACCCATGTGGCCACGGGCATAGATGTTTTGTAGCTTATGCCGAGATGTTACATTCTCGTCTAGAGTCTTCAACTAGCGCCTACATCAGTTGGGATGTGAAGGCGTTCTGGTATAAATCATGTTGAAAGAATAAACCTTGCGTAGCGTTATTCATATCTGCTAAACGGTCCATGTACATCTTTCGGAATATACCGATCGATCGATGACCATCTAGGCGACTTGAAATTTCGAAATCGAAATACTATGATCGCCGTTAGCCGGTTATATAATCATGGCTTATGTCAAAAGTAAGGGACGTCTTTGAGATAAATCCCGCACCAGGCGAACTCAACGTTTCTGCGCATAAGTATACACCTCGGGGTCCGACGTTCTCCGGTCATCGTAGTGGCGTGGTGTCGGTGTTAGCTGAAGGGATCCAACCATCGAATTAATACATGAAGAATGGGCTACGAGTTGAAGGTAGAGTATTACCCAGCGTATGTATAAATATTCAATTGGCAGAGGATTTAACTATCATAATATGATAGTATTTGAACGTGTCTGGCCATATCCTTCTGCTGGTGAGCGACGGCCGATCATCTTTGCTTCTAAATCTTTCTTGGCCAAATCCCTTTTATGTATATACTTTGTGTGAGGTCCCCATATAAAATACCGTGGAATTCTGGTTGGAGCACGTAGATATGCCGAAGTATCGAGTCAGAAAGCAAGGGACATATCTTAGCACCGGGGAAATCTTTCCATTGAGAAGGCGGAGTCTTGGCTAGCCTGATACTCTGAATGAACCTCTAACGCATGTCATAACAATAGAGGCATCCCTTGAATATTTGAGTGTAACTTGTATGTTTAAAGCTCATTCGTCCACCTTGCCATCATGTCGGTAGGCATAGTTCTCAACAAGCTCTTGCATTGGGCACGAGGCAACCCTCGCATCAAAACGCCCTGATGTCTTCTCAAATATATATAGGTAGTATTTTAGTAATGTTCATTGACTCTGGCATAGGAGAGCCTCTAGCCAGGGCACAATAATGAGTAAAACGCCACTCAAGCGGCCCCAGACTTTCACACCCTTGGGCCTGTCATACCCTCAGGAAAATTCGTGAAGTTTATGAATGAAAAATACTATGAGTCATGAGTGGGGTAATGGGTGTTGGCGACGGGTGCTCTGGTCGCTTTGAAGTATAATATCAATATTTAGGTGTATCAATAGTGAGATAGGAAGATAGGCAATAGATTTGGCGGTTTGTGTAAATACGTCGTTATGCTATCCAACATATCTAAGACCGGCGCCAAGGTGGTGTTTTTAGCTGTCATTGTCAATTACTTGTTTTGTCCCTTCGCTGCGCCAGCCTTTGAGCACTGCTTTCTAGCCGGAACCTCCCCTTATGCATGAAATCGGTGAATCCTCAAATGTGCCATGAAATTCCTTGGGGTATGGCTTCGCGTTTTGTCATGATGTACTCGGAGTAACTCTGCAGGCGATGCACATGCTGCCGCGACGGTAACGTAGATATTATTGCTTTTTGTAGAAAATTTGATATAGATATCTGCATCGGATTTTAAGGACAAATAGATAACCTTTTAATCGTTGCTAGTCCTTTGGTAATGAACGCTGGGTAATATATAGTCTTTTCATAAGTATGGCGTGGATTCTAGGTTCGAGATCAGCGTGGATATCCGATATATTTTGGTCAGGGCGCCATCATGGTTATTGAAACCGGTGCGGGGTGTGGTATATCAGAAAATCATTCTTATGGTGATGGCGAGGGCAATACTGATTTTTCATTTGCCTTAGTTGGGTATTGAATCATGGGGGTGCTGAAAGATATGGCGGCGCCCGTCCCAGTCCCTTCCGGGAGGGAGGAGTGAAGTGTAGAGGATTAAGTCCGGATGGATTGGACGGCGAATGGGAGGGGTTCGAATATTTTAGCAGTGAAGCTGAAGAGCATGTGAGGGAAAATAATACACCGTCTTTGCACGCTTGAAAGCTCATGCTTCATCATTACCTACAGGAGGTACTCTATCCGCTTCAAGAGCGTGGTGTATCATGAGGCAAAAGAGCGCGGAAATCTGTGTTGTGTGGGGAAAATACCACACCACGCCTTAAAGCTGCCTGTGTAACGTAGAAATGACAAGGTTTCGCTGAGATGACCTTGTCCCAAGCCTACCATGGTTTCTCAAGGAAACCCCAGTAGAGAACATTTAGATTCACATGTGTATACCCTAAGTTCAGGGATATAGCCTACATGCCTAAGCCGCCTTATGTTCTAGTTAGGGTATTCAAATTAGTACTCTATTTAACCTTATCGCATCCATCCTCCAAAACGGACGACATGCATTCATTGGGATATCATAAAGAAAGATATTGCTATACTACATGTTTATAACCCCCTCCGTTTGATACGCCAGAGAAATGACAGACTTGTTAAACAAAAGAGAGAGCGATAACGCTAAACGAATGATCGTATACGCGCATCAAACGGGAATCCAACGAAAATATCCAAACTGGTGAAGAAAAATGATATAGGGTGATCGAAAGAACGAATCCCTCGAAAACCAAAAACGCCCTTCCAAAATGCTCTAGTGAGTAAGCGAGACTATGAATGCATAAAAGATAGATGAAAAATGAGGAATTAGCAAGAAGGAAAAAAAGGAAGAAGAAGAAACAAAAAAAAAAAAACACGTGTAAACACCGTTGCCCATTTATGCATATCAACATTTTTATATACCCCGAAGCCAAGTTCAAAAGGATATGCAATCTAGTCGTCTAGCAAGCTAATAACCTCCGGCATCTCCTTCTTTATCTTTGTTTTAGTAACCTCGGGTGGGTCATGGGGCCGCCACATCCCGTCGGAACGAATAATGACGCTCTTAGCGTTCAAGTATTGTCCATCGGCCTGTACTTCTTTCAACTTGGAAACAGTATCCTTCATAAACCCATCGACCATGAGTGTAGCGGGTGTGCACTCGCAACTGCAAATGGGGCACTTCCACGAGTCCGGCACAGAAAAACCGGAGGGGAATTTCGTTCGGCTAGTGAGGTATCCTTTGAGATCGAAACAATCGAGGTGCTGACAGTCTTTACCCCGGACGGGGACCTCGATCAGTTGCTGAGACATAGGACAAGTAACCGACACAGTTACGGTATCTTCTTCGACGACGGATATATCATCATCGTTTGCTATGGAATCGGCCGACTTCTTAAGACGGCTGATTATGAGCTCTTTGGCATCATTTGACGATAATGTTTGGGTTTGCGTGATCAGTTGAAACAACGTATTGTAGTCCGCCACCTCGACTTCCTCCACAGCAGCGTAATATGAAACTCCCTCGATCATCGGGCTATCCAGCATCATGACCTGAATGGTGTTCTCCCCGTGCTCAAGTCCGTCCGTGACGTCAGTTGTGCAATCCTTGCCCCAATTTCTCTTCCGTCGGAAGTGTAGCCTCCGCTTCTTTGCTTGTTCCCTCTCTTGTGGTGTATTGTCCCTCGAGAGACCTGGGGTTAGATTACCGTTTAGTTCAGCAAAGATAGATGATGGCCAACAAGTCTCTTGGCTTCTCCAAACTGAAAAGTTTTCGGGTTTGGTGAGTTGAGTAAGATCTTGCTTTGAAGCTACGCAACGCAAACGATATAGCTTGGACCAATTTCGGACCGGGCGAATATTGAGTGCTGTTCCCTCTGCGCGGTTAACCTTAGGATATGACTTGCTAAGGGCGTTGCTAATCGGGAAAGAAAGTAGCTGCGCTCTTGTGGAGACCTTGACCACCGGGGTGACACATCTCCTAAAATAGGTGAAATATTCTGAAGTATCCCCTTCAGGCTTCTGGAGATCCGCAGGTATATGTCTCCATTCTTGGATCAACTTCCAACCAGGAACTTTGCCCCCCCAATCTGTTGTAAAGATTTGGAGTTCGGTGCGCTGCGCAGGCCCAGCATCGCCACCTGACGAGGTCTTTCTTGGAGGCAAGCTTTGGGGAATTCTCCGCATAGACTGAGTATGAAGTTGTTGTGGTTGTCTTGGTGCAGATGTTACCTGGTTTTGATGTGGTTGTTGTTGGATGTGGGAGGGCTGCTGGGTAGGTTTTGCATGTTGCATTAGCATTTGTGACAATGAAACGCTAATGGTTCTCTGCAAGGACGGCGAAAGGATCCCAGCAGACGCAATTAGACCTTGCGATGGGGACGAGAGCTTGTTGGAATCGCAATAGTTGTACAAAGTGTCGAATATTGGCCGAATATCCTGGAGCAGTTTGAGTGCCGCCATCATATCATCGTTGAATCCCTGAACCTTCATCCTTGCCGCGCCAAGATCCATTGGGACTTGAACAAAAATAGTCAAGGCTCGCCTCGAAAGGCTCGAGTTTGCAAACAAGAGCTGAGAGAGTAGCTCTAGACCAAGCTTATTGCGTGGGTCGTCCCAAATGAAAGGATATTTGTTTTTCAACATCGGGTGGTCCGCGTAACAAAATAGGAGGTGCAAAGCAACGAACAAGTCGTCACCCTGCTTGAGGGCACTTTCAAGCAAGCTCGCCCTGAGGCTATCATTGGGCTTCCATGGTTCGGTGCCTGGTTGTGCCATGAGGAAGTGAAGCTTTTGAACAAATGCGTAGCTCCACGGAGCTTTTTGATGAGAACTTGAAACAATAGTTGATTGCTGTTGGAGCTGTGACCCAATCTGTGGGGCGGTCTGTGCCACTGGACTTTGGAGTGGCGGGAATTGAGATGCAACCCGCTGTGTTTGGGGTGCAGGATGGTTGGTGGCGACAGGGGGTAAGCTGGGCCAAGACTGCGTGTGGGGTGAAGGGGCTGCAGGTGGGTTTTGTGCATAGAAATCTGCATCCTGAGAGGTTTGAGGTGATGGAGCACAGAAATAGCCCATGGAAGGTAATGATTGGTGTTGGTGGTGGGGCTGAGGCGGCGGAAGCATTGTGGTAGCTCCATGCTGTGATTGCACAGCATGTTGCCTTTCCGTTTGGGGGATTGACATACGATGGTGGATTGGTGAACACGGAGCCGTCGAGGAGACTGGGGACTGAGGGGGGGGATGATGTGAGTGGTTCGGCGCCGAAGGGGTGCGTCGGCGCAAGATATCAGAAACCAAGTCTTGAGTCGATTGTACAGAACTCTGGTTAATCTGGCGTCGGATAATATCTAAAGCACGGTTTAGCTTCGAGTACCGAACCACATGAATCTTGTCCGGAGTTGTCGAGTCTTTGATTTGCTGGCCGAGCCTCTGAAGATCACCCAAGAGGAGATTATGATCTTCAATGGTGGGCTTCCGTAGATCAACTGTGTGCATCTTGCAAGAACCATCAGGGAGATATTTCGGCACATCGATGGTGGTCATTTCTGGCATCTGAGGTGAGGCAATTGGAGACGGCATGGCCGCGCTTGGGTGTGCCGACCTTAGCCCGAGGTCGTTTACGCCATTAAGAACTGTGGCGCTGACAGGCGATGTTGACGGTGGGGGAGTGATATTCTGCATGTAGGAAGTAGCCATGGCTGTCTGCAGTGTCGGCCGCGTGCGCGGCGCCGATGCCGGCTGCTCTACACTTGAATCTCTTGACAAGAACGGTATTCTGACAATGCCTCCAGCTGGCGTTCTGACAAGGGCTCCGGTCGATGTTATTGCCTCAATTGCTGGGCTTGTTCTTGTCGCAATTGTGGGACTTGCTCTACTATCAGGTGTATTACTTATGGGGTTTGTGAAAACTCGTTGTCCAGTTGCTACTGGGGCAGGAGTAGGAGGAACATGACTAGTTGTCACTAGTGGCTTGGGTATTGAAGTGAGTGAGGGAGTGTTTTCTGGGGTGGAACGGGTGGTTGTCACTGGACTTGATATTGATATAGAATTCGAGGGCGGATTAATAAGTGGCTGCTCAACCTCCACAGCTGAAGTTTGTGGCGTGGCATCCTGATCATCGGGCTGAGTATCTGGAATAGTTATAACCACCGGTTCAGCTGTAGGTTGTTTCGGCGTAGGAGATGGCCGTGGAATGGGGGGCGAGGCAGGAACTTGCTGTGCCTCTGGCTGAGGTTTTCGCTCTGAAGTCGGTGTTTTCGAAGGTGTCGTCTTGACTCTCTTCGGTGGAGGGACCCGCGGTGCGTATGAAGAGTTTCCCCCAGTACCTTGTTGCATCCATGAATGTCGCCTGCCTCCCATGAACATGGAAACAGTATTGTTCACGTTTGCAAGGCTAGCAGTTGAAGTTATACGTCAGCACAAAAAGAACATTGGAAAGACATGCAAACTCATTCCAAGGGATCACCACGTACTCGATATCCGCTTTCGAGCTCGATATCGAGCTTTTGCGTTTTAGCGAAGGGGAGGTAAGGGAAGGACGCCCGGGGCCTGCTGATACGGATGTATCAACCCGTATTCCCTGACCAGTGTTTGAAGGCTCATCGTCTTTACCCGCAGCACGATGCGGCCGGTCTGATTCAATCGTCGCCATCAATTCTTCATGCATGGCCTTGCGAGGGCCCTATTCCAGCGAAGAATATGGCGATTGCAATAATATATATATTCCCTGTCTTGACGATAGATATTTGCTGTTCGTCTGCATTGAAGTCGCAGGAAAATAGGACTTCTTCCAACGGAGAAAAAAATCAGATCGATGGAGAAGAAGCTCTCTTCAGGCGGGGGAATGGCTGTGAGTCTTGATATACGCTAGATGGTATCTCCAGCTGCCCTCCATCAATCCACAAATATTATCCACAAAGAGAGGTTTGAGATTGGCTAGGGGGGCCTTAGGTCCGTAACCTGGGGGTGCCTGGAAGGAAAAAACTGTCAGCACGGGTCTCCGATTCGGTACATTTCAGTACATTGCATTTTCAACCCTCAAATAATGTAGGAGAATATTAATATCGTCTCGATCGCCACCAAGAACTTCACCGGCGGAAAGAAAGTCGTTTGGCTGTCAAAGCAGCTTGTGGGCCTCGGATTTTCTTCGCTTCGAGAAAAACGGTTAAGTCGTGTTTTATAGGGCTTAAAACACGCCGTTATAGTCCGGAGACGACAGGCTCCTCGCATGCACACCAAAGACAACCAATTGCGAGACGGTAAAGCGTACTGGCATGCATGATGTTATGACGTGCACGTGTGGATAGCACTAACTGAGGCTGGCAAGCAAAACAGCTATCACATATATAAATAGTGTGGGAGTACTTGCGAAGTACATATGTACGGTGCCAGGAGCACCCTTGAGATGGCCGTGGGAATGCTTCCCCAGATCCTTCGCAGGGTATCAGACTAGACTGTACGTAGTATTGCACACGAGAAACACAAAAACACAGAAGACGCTGCTTTGAGTGTTACAAGCGAACGGATCGATCGATCAAGATCCAGTCAAGACAAGACACGACAGAGCCTTATGCATGGCGGAGGAAATAAATTGCTTGATACCATCCGAATACCGGCGATTGTGAAAAGCCACAAAAGCTTGCAGCTAAACAGTAATGCTATAGGTATGAATCCGACGATATATATACCGAACAACGACGCTCCAGAGCAGAAAGTAGAAGGACTTACAGTTGCACAATTCGCCTTTGGCAGTTTCTTCAGAAAGTCTCCGCCAGGTTTCGGGGTAGATGGCTTCTAGGAATATGTACCTAGTGGAGATGTAGTATCTCGTACCGAGGCTGATATCTAGGATAATACCAAAAAATAAGAGCTGACTGTAAGAAACGGGAATTAGCAATTCGAGGTAATAAAGGATCAGAATGCGATGTTATAGCATGAAGCGCCGGAATCGACCGTATAGCATTGTGGGGTTAAGGAATCCATACGGAAAGTCCAATATACGATGAGCCCAGCGGTTGGAGAGGCTAGTCGCCTAATTGCCTAGCCCGCGGCTCGAATGTTGCAAGGGAGGATGTGCCGTTTTGAGGCTTTCCGAATATCACTTGACGGGAGATCAGATTCTCGCGATAGGGATATTATATCCTCGTAATATATTTAAGTTTCAGAAGAGGTACCGTGCTATAGAAATATCGGAATGACTGCCAAATCCCGCATTAACCCCGGAAGGGTACTGATTTTGCTGCGCAGTTTGTCAATATAGCAAAGTTCTGATATAGAACAAATATGACATGGAAGAAGCGTTATCGATGAAATTAAAAGGTCCAGGGAATAACAGCTCTTGGCTTTTATAGCTTAAGGAGTTCTGTGCAGACGAGCAGGAGGAGTCCTTGATGGGAAAGAAAGGGATGGCGGGGCTAGGAAGAGTTTTCGTTAATCGTGCCGGATCCAAGGCTGAGCTCCCAGCGCAGCGTCTACCAGGCCCGAAGTTTGTTGACCGTGTTGGATCTCGCAGAGTTTTCGAATTGGATTTTGATTTTGAGTAAATTGATTTTTGAGCCTCACTCGACTTGCTTAAGCGAGCAAGCTTGTGTCTCGCAAGCAGCAAGCAAACGACGGAGCACTAATTATAAGGTCGTGTACGCATTAAACATGGCCAAACCAGTGGTGACGACGGTGATGTTAGTGACAGGCAAACTGCATGAACTCGAAACCCTGGTTAACGTTAGTTTCCTTATTGAAGATGTATAGCAGTGGCGGTTGACTACTTTAAATATTTTCAGGTGCTTTTCATCTTTCCTTTTTCCACTCTTCGTTACCTTTGATGCCTCGTACTCTCTCCAGCATCCAGCTGTGTCACACACACTTAGACAAGTGAAATAAACAAAAAAAAAAAACCAACTTTTCCAACGCTCATTTTATTACTACGCTTGAAAGCAGTTAGCTGTTGTTCTTGCTTCCAAAGCTAGTCGTTGGATCGGGCATAATTCTGGCCAGGACAAGTCAAGCTGCACCAACGTCGCCAACCCTCAATCGTGGATGCGACTAATGGCAAATACCTCCTTTGCTTGAATCCTTGCCAGCCAACATTCAATCCACCGCCCACAGACGCTTCTTTGTCTATGTCTTTCTGTCACTCGACCAAATCCAAAAAAACAGAAGTTATTAATGGATCGGTACAGATCCCATCCATGCTGGCTCCCTTCCCGCCCCCTGCCAACAGTTGCTTGCTTTTGTGGCAAAAATCCCTCATACAAACTTTTGGGCTTTCTTTGTCTGGGCTCTCTCGTCGAGACGTTCACATGACGGACCCACTAGCTGCATGAATGTCGCGAGCAGTAATTCCGGGAAACCTTTAAAAGGCCCAAATCCCCCACTATTTCCCCTTAGCATGCAACAGCGATAAAAGGAAAGCTGCACAACAAACCAAATCCAACCTATCAGGGCTCGCATTGTGCAAGAGTTCCCGAACCTCTCAAGCCCGCCGAGACCATACCTCATTCCCACAAAAAAGTACCTGTATTCGTGTTAGCAGAACCGTCGTCAGCAACCTGTAATTTTTGTAATTTATAGATGGTCCCAATATCACAGTCGGTAAGAAGGCGCTCGGGGAGACGGGCTAGCTTGCAAAACGCCCCATAGATCTGCATTCTGCATTCCCTTCATGCGTCGCGACATCTTTCATCCCATTTTGAAAAACCCATTAGGTCCTTTTCCTTCCCCCGAATCTGGAAATATCAGACCACTTTGCTGGCTTCGAATATCTACACCGAGCATGTAGATTGAGAGGCATTGGAAAGTGAAGTGGATATATTCGTCACGGGATTGGCTGCATGTCTGCCGTGGCGTTCGCAAAAAATATTCCTATTCGGCAACAGATCTCGAAGGAGCTCTGTAGATGTTTCCGCGCCACCGCCGCTAGCCATGCAAATCCTGTAGATTCGGGTAAGTACCAGGGTCATGATAAGATAGTCTTGCTATCCCACGTTCAGTCAAAGCTTCCAGAATAAACGGCTGCGTTCAGAAGGTGCCGCCACCAAGACCAATCTGCCCGCATGTCGCAACAGGAGGGGTAGATTGTATCGATAATAGGAATGCGGAACCATATATTGCAGTGTTGGAAGATGTGCTCCCTCGAATCGGATGGATACGAATTCGTCGAGAATCTTTAGGATCAAGAGGTATCTCACACGGGATCAAGTATTTGGCGCTGGACGACGAAAAGCTAGCCTGTAGCCACCAATCTGGGGTGAGGCCAGTGCATAGCTCGTCCCCAGCTTTGGGGTTGCTCGCAAAATGAGGGCGGCTGGCTTCAAAAGAAGCTTCATTGTGGACCCTCAGAGAATGCTTCGACGTAGTTTCGATGATCGATTGTACCCACAGCTGTCCAGGAGTAGCCTAACCTTTAGTCTAGAAGCGTTCAAAATTTTGAGATGGTCCAGGACCGCTTCAGTTAGCAAGGAAAGCCACAGTGAAAGCTTCCGCGAGAATAAGGTTTGCGGCGATGTCCTAATCGAAGGCTGAAGTCGTCGATATGCTCGCCGCTGCCGTCGTACCGAAGCATGGACTCGACAGATCTAAATTGACGTTTTCAATCAACAATCTTGATGTTAATATCACATGTCCGAGCCTGAGGCTTTTACCACTTTAGCCTCTTAGCTTAGTGAGGGGCCTAGTTAGCCTGCCAACAACTGTGTTCTTTGTTCCACCATCGTAGCACCACCACGAATCCGTCTTCAATCGGATCTTTGAATCGAGAACCGTCGAATTCATGTCATGATCGAAGCTACAGCGACACTGTTTCCGAGATCAAAGGACCCTACTCAATTTTTTCCACCGAATCGCATCGGCATAGAAGCATTTCGTAACGGCGCCGTAGTCCCGCTTTACCCACCCAAGCGAGATTGGACTTGGTTGTTTCTATCAAACTCGCTTCGCATCCATAAGCCCAAAACAGCTGGCTCTCCGCTCCGCAATCCTTACAGATTAACAACATTGTATCGGGCGAAAACCAACAGTAACAGCTTTCCTCCTTGTATCGATACGCGCGCCTTTCGCCGCCTTCAGAGGTCCCGCTTCTCGCGTTTTGTCGACGGATAGGAATAGGACCGCCTAGCCCGTGGTCGCCTGCCGCCGCCGCCGTTGCCGGCAATTTGTGCGCGATCTGGATTGAACCCAGGAGACATCCCGGAAGGGCACCTCCCTCTCCCTTGCCAGATAATGGCCGACCATCAAGTCATCGACTATCTCCGGGTCCTGCACGATTTCGATGCTCGGTCGCCGGATGAGCTAACACTTAAGAAGAATTCCAAGGTCGAATTGTTGGAGCGGGATGAGGAGTACAACGATGGTTGGTATTTGGTATGTCGCCTCCGTATATCAAAATGTTCCCCCGAATTAGGACATCCCACCAACAATGTTGCCCATTGCGGCCATTCTCGTTGGTTCGCTGCAACCGCCGTTGGACTACGAGTTCCCTAGAACGTCGCCGAAACATTCAGCTGGGTATCCTGAGTGAAAGATTAGATTTGCTGATCACTGTTAATAACAGGGGCGTGATCCGGAGAGTGGAAAAGTTGGACTTTTCCCACAAGGTGTGTTCCTTCGAGATTTCCTCTGAATACTCAAGCGACGAGCAGACATCATGGCGAGAAGATCATCGATAGATTTTGAAGCCCTGCGGGTGAAAATTCGACAGAATATTTTGTTTGGTACTAACGGTAGGCGTTCGTCTGCAGTCTACACGACTCAATGGCCGCCAGAATCGGCGTTTTCGCAGCCAACGGCAATAGGTGCGCAGATGTCTCACGCCTTGCCCTAGAATTAATATATCTGACAACAAGGGCTAACCATCCTAGCAGAGAACCAGGTAGCGCCTGATAGTGATGTCGCTCCCCCACCAGCATACTCGTCGGCGCCCTCAGAACCGAAGCAGGAGATCCCAAAGAGGCTTTCGGTTACACCAAGCGAACTGACTTTGGATGAAGCGGGAAAGTTTGGTGGATCTGCAAAAGATGTCACAGCCGAAACCCCACCGTTAGCCTTGGAGAACAATTCGGACAAACGTCGTATTTCGGATGACTTCAAGAAAGAACATCCGCAGATACAAAAGCTGAGTCGCAGCCCAGTAGTGGAAGACACTTTGAGCGACATCGAGGAGGCACTATCAGAGATTCGGACGGCGCCTCGTTCTGTGGGGACACACGCTCAGAAGAACAAGCAACCGCCTCCGATCATGGAGTCCCCGGAAGCTCACCAAAGTGTGGAGCAGGATTTCGACGACTCCGCGTCGGATTATTCGAGAAGCGCCTTTGATAACGAGAGCTCCTTGTCTCTTGCGATTGCAAATCAACCGTCTGTTAGTGGCTATCTTGAACCCACAAGGCCGACTTATGCCGGGCGATCTCGGGAGTCGATACAGCGGCAAAGCGATCACCCACTGCAATATTCACAACAATTCTCAGCGGAATCGTCATCAGATGAAGATGGCGATATAATAAACCCAATCTATTCAGCTGAGGAAATCCGGTTATGGACACCTGCCCAAGTTTCTGCATATTTTCAGGAACAGCACTTGCCGCTGAGTATCTGTGATAAGTTTGAGGAGCAAGAAATCAGCGGAGCCATTGTCCTTCAGCTGGAGATGCCTCACCTTAAGGAGCTTGAGCTTGGGAGCTTTGGGAAGCGGTTTGAAGTTTGGAAGGAGATCGAGAAGCTGCAGTCGGTAGTTAAGAACGCTGGAGGAGCATCTGGTGATGCTGCTAAAGATAAGAAGGCCCGCCATAGGAGTAGTAGTACGCCAGCTGGGGTCCTTCCCAGGCTGCCAAGTCTTCACAATAGACCGCCTGCTCGAGGAGGCTCGTTGGCGGTGCCCTCGACGCATATAGAAGAGGCCATGTTTGATCCGATGAATCCGATAAGAGGTGAGATTCTGTTGTTCTTTCTCCCTTTCCTCGTCAAACTCCTATCGACCTCATTATCACCATCATCCCAGCCGGCCTCGTCGCCTAGACGGGCCGCTTGAGGGAGAATATAAAAAGGATCAGGATGCTGACCATCCTACAGAGAGCCCCACATCAATGAGCCCTACGGCAATGAGCCCGTCGAGCCCTGGGCCAGTACCCCCGCCGAAATCTGACGTTGGATCCGGTAAGTTAGCAACGTGCCCGCGAAGTCGTGAAGATGGTAGACAATGTATACTAACATTGATATAGCCGTCCACAGCGACGGACGGTCCATCTCGACGGCCTCGATGGAACGGGCCTCGAGCAGCGGAGGACAACAGCCTCAACGGGTGCCCGGAGTCCACGGACGAGACCCATCGTTCGACCGAGCCTGGACGCTGAAGGGCCACAAGGCCAACGAGAGCTCTGCCAGCGGCAGGAGCAGATATACAGGTGATAGTGGCTTCGCATCGCAATCGTCGTCGAGTGTATTTGCCAACGAGAGTCGTTCTTATCATCCCGCAGGTGCCAGTGAAGATGGAGGCAAACGAGACCGCAATGTGCTGCACAAGAGAGCCGGCAGCTCCGGCAGCCACGGCCATCACGTCGTCGCCCACAGCCATGGCAAGAAGTCCAGCTACACCGAGGAGCAGCGCAGCCGCTCAGGTAACAACACTCCAACTCCAAGCATGAAGTCTTCAACGTCCACTCCGTCCTCACCTCTGCCGTATCCTCCTAATCCACCTCCACCTCATCCACCATCACCATCACAATCACCATCACCGTCTCCGCGAGGTGTCGTCTCCAAGCAGACCTTCCCTGTGTCCGAGAGGTCCTACGAGACGGTGCATCTCGCGAATGCTTATCCATACGCCCAAGCACCTAGACCATTTTCCCGAGAAAGCGTTAACCCGTCCTTCGTTCCTTCAGGATATTCTTCGCCATCGCCGGCTTCAATTGCCTACCATAATACCGTCAAGGGCCGGAAACGGAGCACCAGTGAAGCTCAGATTGCTTCGCTAGACAGCCGGGCCAGAGAAAGTCTTGCAGCGTCTGTTATGCCAGGTGGGAAACCCCTCACTGTCGAACGGCCTCCACCTGTCGAGGAGAAGCACATCCCTCCAAACATCCAAACCAAAGCCGGATATCCCCACAGATCCATCTCTGACGGGGCAGAGAAAGCGATGTCCATGTCTCCGATGTCCCAAGATACGAATTCAACCTTGATGTCGCCGAATGGTAGCGAACATTCAGCCTCTATCAAGATCACCATCGATGCTCCTGAAAGGAAGTCAGACGAATCGAAGCAACGAAACGGCAGCAGCAAGGACAAGGACAAGAAGCTTCGAAGCGTTGCTTCCGCTTCCGGAATTAGACAGAAGTCTAAGAAGCAACTAACGAGTGCCTATCTCGAAGGACTCAAGGAAGTCAAACCCCTTGATGCCGCCCAGGACGCGGACTTCAGCGGCTGGATGAAGAAGCGCGGCAGTAGCGCTGTTGTTGCCTCTTGGAAGACCAGATTTTTTGTCCTCAAAGGTCGACGCCTATCATACTTCTACTCGATGGATGATACGAAAGAACGAGGTCTCATAGACATTACCTCACACCGAGTCCTTCCCGCTGCAGATGACAGATTCGTCTCCCTCCATGCCTCGGTTGCAGCCATTACCTCGTCGCCTTCCCACGCCTCCTCAGCGAATCCCGGTAACGGTCAATCCGGCTCTAACCTTCCACCAACTCCACCATCGAAGGGCGGCGGCTGGTTCACCTTCAAGCTAGTTCCTCCACAGCCAGGGGCAGCCAAGGGAGTCATGTTCACACCTCCAAAGCTTCACTATTTCGCTACCGATACCAAACAAATCGGGCGAGAATGGATGGCCGCTTTCATGAAGGCGACAATCGACAGAGACGAAACCGCACCAGTCATCAGCACCTTCTCCGCCAACACTATCAGCTTGGCAAAGGCACGGGCCATGCGTGCTCGACCACCCGGTTTCGGAGACAACAGCACGGAAGCAGCACCTGCCCCCGGCCTTGGCCTTCCGATTATGAGCTCCCAAGGTAGCTTTAATGATTCTATCGAGTCTGCTCTCGCGGAACGACATCTTATTGATGACGATGCGGCGAATGCTGCTGATGATGAGCGATAGCGATATTGCAATTTGGACACTTGGGACACTTTCCTTCCTTTATTATTCCAGCCCTAACTTACTTTCTTTTTTTCACTTCATGGTCCATACTTCAGTCTCTACTATGACCTTTAATGTTTTTCATATCATTCAGCCTTTTCAGCCTAGTACTTTCCTCACCTACCTTGTTTCATCGTCTTTAAACCCTTATCACCAGGCATCTCTTGCGTAGCAATTGTCCTGATTCTCTACATTACATTTTGATTGTTTCCACGAACACTGTTACCGCAATTCATTTTGCACTCTTCAAACCCTTCTCCCCTACCACCTTTTTTACTCTCTTTCCTTTTCTCGGCCCCCTTTCGGCTGCGATTTGAAGCCGCCCAAGGAACATATCAGCCTTTTTCTTTGTGGAGGAATATTGAGCCTTGTTTTGTTTTTAATTAAAATAAATTACGGAAGATGTACGATAGCTTGCCACGAACGAGGAGGGGGTGATATTCACACGGATACACAATCCATGAATATGAATCCCAAATTTTCATTTTGGTTTGAGTAGAGGTTGGACTTGATAAGTACATAAGGATTGAATCGAAGACAAGGCAACCCAGTAACCATTCAATTTTACCAAAGCCCATATGCGAAGGGTTCTCCATGACTAGAGACAAACGTGCCCTCAAGTCCATTAACATACTTCATCTTCTCCGGCTTCGTAATATCCTTCAAGTCCTTCCCCAAACCCTTCAAATCCAGAGCCAAAAAATTAATACTCGCGATCTCACCGATGTTATGGTGTGGAATATCCCCGATGATGAAGAGATTGATGCTGCACGTCTTGCAGAAGAAGTGACGGCCTGGCTCTTTGCCCAATTCGCAATCACCGCGATGATAGGCTGGAGAGTAGTAGGTCAATTCTGGGGGGAAGAGGGAAGTATCGGTGGAGTTTGCGTAGCGGATGACAACTGGTTCACCGGAGGGAGTGTTGGTGATTGTGATGTCGCCGGGTTTGACCAATGTACCGAGTCTAGCAGTGTTAGAAGAGTATGGTCGCCATCGTAGAAAAGTAATAAGATACCTACTTTCCAGTACTGGTGCAGATTGTGCCTATGTTAAACGTGGTTAGAAGTGTACTATGGCTCTAGAGGTTTGAGTTTAGCGGGGCAAGAACTTCACTTACAATTACACCTGGAAACATTGTTCAA
Organism: Arthrobotrys sinensis; assembly: GCA_036971225.1. Lineage (NCBI taxonomy): Eukaryota > Fungi > Ascomycota > Orbiliomycetes > Orbiliales > Orbiliaceae > Arthrobotrys > Arthrobotrys sinensis. The sequence continues at coordinate 235,413 of JAJTTV010000009.1, read as the reverse complement.
ATCAACATTATGGACCTTGTACTTGATGGCCCCGCAATGGCAGGAGCCGTTGATATCGTGCTTTTCAGCTGGGGTTTCAGGGGTAGAAGACATCTTGTAAACGATTCTCTTGATAAAAGGCCGGTAGGTGTTAAATGGTTATGAGATTGGGCGCGGAACCAGTTTTACGGTGTCAGGACGCGGTTGTTGTATATTGTGCGTTGTGTGGGGAAAGACAAAGGACCTCCAAGATGTTTGGGCGTCCTTGCTTATATACCTGAGTCATCATTGAAGAAAAAGGAATCTATGGAATGGATACGACGGTGTTAAATGCAATGATTACAGGGAATCAAGGCCGACCAAGAGCCGGTCTCCGTATGGACCACTGAGCTTGGGGCTGAGCGAATGGGACTCCGACCTTGGAGCAGGCGGACAGAATATAATGTTATACCGAACCCGCGGACCCCATCTTATCCCAACAGATAGACCGACGCTATATATGGTTTGGAGAGGCTTGCAGCTTTTCTAGCGCCGTTTCCATCTAAGGTTTTCTGCTGATACGTAGGTACATACCCTGCTATCCCCATCGTACGAGTCAATGCTCGAGATGCCGCGTGCGGGAAACACGAAGTCAAGTGACTTAGGCCCACTACCCCACTTAGTAAGGTTGCTCTCACAGGCCCGAGTGGATGGCCTTAATTGTTGGGGTCTTTGTTGGTTCCAGCAACTTCTCAGGGGGTTGAGTACAAATGGATGTACGACGTCCCACAGATGGATTCCCGTCTGGTCCCAGTTCCTCAGAGTTCCGAGACCTGATATCGCGGGTGCGAGCTGCCTTTTTTTGGTCGAATGTGACTAATTTGGCGGAATACTGCAGACGGCAAAGCCTTCCATGGGTACGGCCTGTTGTAATCTTTCCCCCCAACACGGTTTTCTATCCAACCGTCTGTTTCACGTCCGTAAAGGGCAGAGTTTTCGGTTCAGGGCATCAGTCCCCCATCGAACTCGCAGTCGCACCGCCGTCAGAGCTCTGGTCAGCATCCAAGACCTTTCGTCACGAGCGCTGTGTTTGCCTTAGTCGTTCTGCGAAAGCTGGTTGTTTGTCTGGCAAGGCTCGAGGTTGGCCTTTCGCGTTCTTTGTTCCTTAATTAGCGCTCCAAGCGCGAATTGGATCCTCCTGCATAGCTCCGGCTGGCCGTTGATCTGGATCTCGCTGAACCTCGCCGCATCTTTGCAGAAGCCTGGCCAATCGAATCGTGGCCTTAACCAGTCCGACATCATCCTCGGCGGGCTGCAGCTGAAGGTGCCTCGAGTCGTCTTCGTTTGCCTTCCGAGTCCACTCCCATATCCTTCCCTCCCGAACCGAGCAGCAACAGCCGACATTTAAATTTCCGTCTAATTGGCTGGATCCTCTGCCTAAGTTCGAGCTAGGTTTCTATAGGCTGACTGGCTAGCGGCGTGGATTTGCAGTTTCGAGGCTTCCGTGTAACCATCATCCTTTAAAAACGGAAGCCCCTCCCAGGCAAGATGAGCCAGGCACGAAGGTTTGAGATACCGGGGCGGTATCCAGGAGCATCACCAGACAATAGCGACGGCGAGATCTTTCACAGTGGAGAAAGCGACAGCAGTCCCCCACGTCGAACGCTAGACGAAGTCAGGTCGGAACTAAGGTAAGAGCTCAATCGTATCAGCCTTGTCTTTCTGGGTTGATGGGTACTACAGGTTGCTGAGAGGGAGAGACGGGGGTAGGAGGATGATTAAGGGAAGATATAACTACGAAGAGGAGTTCTGGGACGATGGAGGTTGTGAGGCGGAACTGGGAGAAGGTAACATGAGGTTGGCGTCACAGCAGCACGTCTCAGCTCATTCCTCATAACCCCTCCGGCTGCCCCACACGACCTAGAAGAATCCACTTCCCACTCCCGTCTTCACCATTCCACCCTCATCAACTCCACCCGAACAACCAGTTGTATCCAACCTCAACCGCATTCAACCAGGTCATCACTGACAGCTTCCTGTTATCTAGTCAAAAGAAGGCATTGCTCCAGTGCTTGCCACCAGAAGATACACACCCTCTAGACATCGAAACCCTCCAAGCTGAGATCCTGAGTCTGCAGGTAGAGTTCGATAAACTCACCATGGAACAGGGTGGTCTCGTGCAAGGCGAGATGACTCAGGACCAAATTGACCTTATTCGGGCATACAATTCTACACATGGAGTAGCCTTAGGACTAGATGCTGCCCACGGAGTAGGCATGCCTGAATTCAATCCAGTCCTACCTCGACAGGACAGTATGAGGAAGCGAACATATTCTCAAGTCGACCAGTCGCCTCAGGATGGTCAGGCTGAGAGCTTTAGACGCATCATAGGGCCATCCTACAATGTCCCTCCGCCTCTCTCGTATATGCCACCAGCCCCATTTATACCGATGGCCTCAACTGGGTTAGACGATGTTCAAAGCGTCGACGCTGTCAATAACGACATGTATATGCCGATAACCCAAGTTGCTGGTCCTAGCAATCCTAGACAACTATCACAACAGCAGCAGATATCTCAGTACGACCCCTTTCGCCTTGCTGAACTATCCGTTTCATCTCGGTGTTCTTGCTAACCTGGGTCATACAGCGATGAGGAATACGCACGCCTTCTTCAAAACCAGGAGGTTATTGACCTTACTGGAGATGATGATGGCTACGACCCCGCGGCCTTATCAGCAGCTTATCAGCAATACGCTTCTCCTAACCACTTCGTGGGAGCGGGCACAAGTTCGTATAGTAACCCAATGGTTCACAACAAACAGTTCAGCAATCCTCGTCCGAGAGTCAAGATTGAGTCGCGAACTCCTAACTCCAGGGGGTTTGGCGACTGGTCAGTTTTCAAAGAAGATCCTGATATTTTAATCCAAGATCAATTCATTCCACCTCCTAACCTACCCCATTACACAGGATTAGGGGTATCTGATAACCCTGTGGTCCTCGATGACGATGACGACGACGATGAATACGATGATGGGGGGCTTGATGGGTTTATGGGCCTGCCTCATGGATTCCCATTTCAACAGTTCGGCCAAGGATTTTCTCAGAATAATCTTGCCCACTTCCAATTTCCCAATAACGCTTCCCAAAATTTTGGCCCGTACCCGCTCTACAATGAACTGAGGCACCGCACGAGAGACGAGCAAGAGGACGTAAAAAAACTCCTTGAGCACTTGTCGGAAGATACTGAGAGCAAGAGCCCTAGCGATCGAATCCAAACCCCTCCAGAACTAAGCATAAAATTGATGGAACATCAAAAGATTGGTCTAACGTGGCTCGTTAAACAAGAAGAAAGCGGCAACAAGGGCGGTATTCTCGCGGATGATATGGGTCTTGGGAAAACAATCCAAGCAATCGCGCTAATTGTTCATCGAAGGAGCAGTCGCCCACATCACAAAACAACTCTGATTGTTTGTCCTGTCGCTCTGATGGCTCAATGGCAGCGAGAAATACAGGTAAAAGTCAAGGCTCAGCATTCCCTAGCCACATATATATATCATGGTACACAGCCAAAACGATATAAAAACTTTAATGCCCTAAAGGAATTCGACGGTAAGTGACATAGAATCTCTGGCGTCTGTAGGGGCTACTAGCTAATTAAGTATGTATAAAATAGTCGTTTTGACCTCCTATGGAACCCTTGCCGGGGAATTCAAGAAGAAGCAGGCCTGGATTGCCCAAAAACGGACCAAATTTCCGCCTGACGAATTTCCTTTCCTATCAAGCGAAAGCACCTGGTATCGGTAAGTACTTGTGTCATGCATTTTAGAAAGCGAGGTTTATGCTGACTTAAAACTTCCATAGTGTGATACTCGATGAGAGCCAACGTAAGCATAGCATATCATCCTCTGAGGTACCCAAGAGCTAACTAAGATATCCCAGATGTCAAAAACCATAGGACCCAAGCTAGTCGGGCATGTGCTGATCTTATGGCGACATATCGATTATGTCTCAGCGGAACACCCATGCAGAATAATATTGACGACCTCTTCGGCGCAGTTCGATTTCTCCACCTTGCCAGGTATCGTGAATATCGAGATTGGAATAGAGATTTCGGGTCGAAGATTAAACTCGGGAGAAGTTTCGCAGCGGACGCTATGCAACGCTTACAGGCACTTATCAAGGCAATCATGTTGAGACGAAAGAAGGACTCCTTGATCGACGGGAAACCTTTACTCGTCCTTCCGCCAAAGAATATCGAGCTGATCCACCCTGTCTTCAGCGGCGACGAACAAGAAATATATAACGCCGTCGAGCAGAAGGTACAGCTTCGTTTTAACAAATACATCGAGAACGGGTCGGTTCTTCGAAACTACACCTATGTACTCTTGCTATTACTTCGGCTTCGTCAAGTCTGCTGTCATCCAAAGATGATCAAGGACCTCTCAGTAAAGATCACGGACGAGGAGAAAGAGCGTCAAACCAATTTGGTACATCAACTCCACCCCGCCGTTGTCGAAAGGGTAAAGGCGGACCCAGTGTCCAGCTGCCCAATCTGTTTCGACACTCCCGAAAAAATAACGATAGTATTCCCCTGTGGGCACGGGTTTTGCGAAGATTGTTTGACGGGTTACATTAACAACCAGTTCGCACAAATGGCAGATGGGGAGGAAGGAAATCGTCCAACCTGTCCATCTTGTCGTGGTCCTTTCGATCCATCTAACACGATAAGTTGGCAAGTCTTTAGAGAAATTCATATGCCAGAGGATGGTAGTGAACTGCAACAGGAGCTTGACGGCCTAGGAAACCAGCTCGATAATGTCCTCGGAGGCCAAATTTTGAGCGACGATTCAGATTCGGACTCAGATTCGGACTCGGAAACTGATTCTGATGATGAGGATTCTGATCTTGGTGGGTTCATCGTTGCAGACGATGAGATTGAGTCCGACGTGAATGGCAACTCTTCAGAAGATGAAATCAAAGGTCTAAATGAAACTAGATCACGCTTTAGCCCAGTACCTCCAGCAAGAGTCAAGCGGGAACCCGGGTCATCCCGCCAAAATGGTATCAAAAAGGAAGAGGAATACTTTGACGGCTTCCCCGCGACCCAACACTCATTTCAATCTACCAGCTCAGGGCTCAAATCCGAAGAGGACCTTCCCCAAGATATTTGGGAAGAGTTTAGAGCCAAAAGCGAAGTGAAAAGTGAAGTGAAAAGTGAAGTGAAGAGTGAAGTGAAGAGTGAAAACAGTGAAAACGGTAAAAACTTATTCCAATTCGTCGAATACGAGGCCGAGGATATTAAACCGAAGGTTAAGAAAGAACGGAACGAAAAGAAGGAAAAGAGGTCTTCTGCCAAGGGGAAAGGGAAGGGGAAGAAACCTGTTCAAAAGAAGTCTAAAAGGTCTAAAAAGGCGAAAGAAAAGAAAAAGAAGGCGCCAAAGCGAGTGCTGAACCTCAGCGATAAACGAGCATTGGCGGTGCGAAACAAGAAGGCTCGTAAAAAGTACTTCCGCGAACTCGCGAAAGACTGGCATTCGAGCGCCAAAATCGAGAAGGTTAGAGAAATCCTCAGAAGTATTCGACAGTAAGTTCAATTAGTGTATCTACTTTTTGGATTTGCGCAGTACTAATCTGCTTGGCAGGAACGACCCGACGGAGAAAACCATTATCTTCTCATCCTTTACCTCCTTCCTCGATCTGCTTTCCATTCCGCTAGACCGAGAGGACAAGTTCGATTTCGAGAGATACGATGGATCCATGAGTGCTAAGGATCGGAACGATGCCGTTCTCAACTTCACAGAGAATCCCGATGTCACGGTAATGCTTGTTTCACTAAAGGCCGGAAACTCCGGTCTTAACCTGACTGTCGCTTCTCATGTCATCATCATCGAGTGAGTTATTCTAGATTCCCTACTTCTATATAAAGGTACATAATGACTTACCCGCTCTTTAGTCCATGGTGGAATCCCTACGTCGAAGAGCAAGCAATCGACCGTGCCCACCGCATCGGCCAAACCCGTCCTGTGTTTGTACACCGTCTCATCATTCAAGAAACTGTAGAAGACAGAATCCTCACGTTGCAAGACCAAAAACGAGAAATAATCTCTGCGGCGATGGACGAAGAGGCAATCAAAGGGCTCAATAGACTTAGTGTGCGCGATCTCATGTATCTGTTTACTGGAACTCGGTAGGTTTCTGAGGGCCGGTGTCAGTCCATGGTTCGATATTCCTCCATTCACTGAGCGAAACACTTATATATTGGGGGAGTTACACTTCGTTTCCGTGGCCTTGTCCACGCTGGGTGCCTTTGTCTCGATTTTCCTTCCTAGCTATTCCTTTATCTCCTACACACCACTCCCTGCCCCCGAAACCGGATTCCGGTATCATTTCCGCTATTCTCCCCTTACTGCCTTTTATTGATCGCCAAAACCTTCCTCCGGAATTACTTATCCTCTTAGCATATTCGATGGCGTTGGTAAATATATATTCTTTGATTTCTTAACCCTTAAGTCGACAACCTATATCCATGCATTCGGGGTTTATGGAGGCGTTGAAGGTGGTACAGGACACGTGTTTTCCCGTCTGTTTCCGTTGTTTTTGGATCGCTGCTTTGAAAAAATCTGATATTCTTGCGTTTAATGGATTGGGGTTATTCTTTCGGATATAATTTTTAAACTTTTATTCGTTATAGCTAAAGCTTAGAGCCGCTAGAACAAAAGAAAAATGCAATGGGGTTCTACAGAACGGATTAGCGGGCTATGATGTCGGTATCGTGGAATCCTATCGATGCTTTGAGGTTGACTCGTCTTCTTAAGGTACATTATACTCTAGATTCGTCACGTAAATCGGCCTCAACTAAGTAGACCACTTGTGCGACACCAGATTCTCTACTCAAATCGCCCGCTCAAGCCGGGATGTAATTACGGAGCTAGTCCCATACACATAAAGGATTGTTCGGTCATAAACTTCATCGACACTTCCGTATGTCTCGGGTCGAGTATTGTTGGATTTGTACGGACGCCTGTATGGGATCCTAGACGTCTAGTGAGACGTGATGTTCTAGAGGAGATAAATTCCAACACTAGGCAGCTATGTCATCAATGTATGCAAATATCTTTTAAGATGAAACAAATTAGCGCTCTTATCGCCAACAGTCTCTGTCAGTTGGTACCGAGGTTTTTCTTTGTACCTTGAATCGAGCACTGCAATGGCTCGTGCTTGATATAAATTGATGATATCTGGCCTGAGTTTTTCAGACAGTTTGATTAACATGTATCTAAGTCTAGATTTCAAAATTCTAGTAGACACCTGGCATTAATATTGGGTAATTATAACTTACATCGAATCCACATAACCTGGACTGCATTTGGTAAAACCCAAGGTTAAATAATATCATAATCATAAACCCACGAGAGTCTGCGAACGATTTGAAATCAGTAAGTTTCTAAGCCGTTTGTATTCTGAGGGTTCGTGGCATCAAACTTAAGTGGCCCTGAAATATGTTAGAACAACTATTTATTGGGAATGTTGAATATGAAACAGTTGCTGTCAGGTCCTCTTCGAAGCTGTTTTGGATACTGCTACCATCTTCAGATCTTCCGAGTTGCTCCCTTGAAATCGGCGACCGAAAAGCCTAGCAAGAACTCTTACCTATGCGCATAAATCCAGGCCCACTTCTTTGCTCCCTGGTGTGCATGTGGCTTCATACTATCCTTAGTCCGCGAGGAAGCGTTTTAAATTCAACTAGTCAATGCCCTAACAAAGTCTCGCGAGTAGTATGAAACTAACAACGAAGTTGGTCGCGAAACAAAAAGCCTAAGGCCCTAGATCAACAGTCTAGTACTATATCGACTTAGTTGCTACTAGTTTAAGCTGTTCACTGATTAACCACCTTAATAGAAACTCCCTGGCCGAGTCAACTGAACAATATCTTCCCGGCCGACGCTGCATTTTAACTTTACCTTACATATGGACATAGTTATGGAAATGGAGGATCGCATTTGATGTAAGAGGGCTTATTCTGCCCGGAGTGAACGTAAATGTTGGTGGTTTTAACATCAATCGCATGACGCTCCATATGCCAATGCCCCAACGAAGTGAATGCCCTAAAGCCAGAGCCAAGTTTACATGAACTTGAGAGGATCGTACATACCTTAGCTAATCGTTGGTTGGGAGGGAGGGAGGTAGAGTTGGTAGTATAACCTAGGTACCGGGTCGAAATAAGGCTGCAATGAATGAAACGTTTGATCTCCGTGAGGACATATTCACACCCACAAAGGTATAGTTGGAAATAACTCCCATACCGTGAAGTTGCCCGATTCCGTTACAGTTAGTACAATATGTTGGATTTTGCACCGCGATTTGTGTTGTCTGCAGCCAAAATCACATTGTTGTCCCGACCGTTGTCCGGAACGGTAATACGGATTCCTGCACAACATTGCGTGTAGACCCTTTAATTTACTGGGTCCTCCATTCCATCCCTTTCCTCCGACTTGTTCGCTTTTCTTCCTTGAAAGGTGTTAGGCCAACAACTTAACCAACGTGCGCAGCTAACCTTAATCCCCACTTTTCATGCACTCTGCAGCGAACAACTTGCATTTCACCTCGTTCGATGTTCGCTGTGTGTATTTCTAATATATTGGTATCATTCGACAATGGACTTATACGGGTGAACTTCGGCTTTGTGCTACCGTCTTGGCTGGAAGCGAGGGACTTTTCCTATTGGTCCATTGCTCTTTATCTAACATGTGCTGCCGCACGAGGGAGAAGTGACAGCTGCATGGTAACCGCCTGTTGTGGGTCGGACTTGAGTTACACAGAGCTCTTATGATAATAGAGAAGTTTACTGGGGTGAAACGGGGGTTGTTGCTCAGTGGGGAAGGTCCGCACTCGAAGTTGTTCTAGGGCCTCTTTTTTATATTTTGATACAGCAGATGCTTGTGTTATATGAGATAATATATACTGAATTTGTAGTTTTTATCACCAGTTTATTGTTTTCTTCTGATACGCAAAACTGGTCAGACCTCTCTCACACACCCAACGTTGATTAAATACATGGCGCTTCTAATATAGTGGGGGGGGGGAATCCAAAGCAGGGTATAGTAAAAAGGAAAAAGAGGAGAAAACCTGGGAAATGGCTCCCCATCACCACCAAACGTGAACCTAGGCAAATTTGTCCGCCGTGAGGATGAGTAGAAAAAGTTATAGCAAAAGAAATAACAAAGCCCAAGATATATAGCAAGTAGAGGAATTTCGCTTATAACACCGTGATATGATCGAAGATATAGACATGACCGTGAACAGCAAATAATGAACACAAAGACCGCGAAACAAATATCAAAGGGAAGACGTTACAAAAATCCCAAGGATTCTTAGAAATGTTCTTTCCAGAAGGAGAACTGGACGGTCTCGGTGGAGACAGATCTGCAAGCCAACTTGACAGATCGGGCCGCCACGTTGGGACCGCAGAAGTAGACTCCGACCTTGGTCTTGAGGCTGTGGTCTAGACCGCTGATATAGCTTTGGTCGAGGATTCCGTCTCTCATAGCACCGAATAGGCGCTTGAAGTCCGGACGGCCAAAGTTTGTCCGGGAGCGGAGTTCAGTCAATGGATCGAGTTCAGCTCCGACGGAGTTGAGAACGATGTTCTGGGCAGTGTCAATGTCGAGCTTAGCGGTGAGGTAGATGTGGATGCGCAAGAAGTCGGCATCGGCAGAGAAACCTGGGGTTTGCGATTGACGTTCAAGGGAAGAAAGGAGAGTGTGGAACCACTCGAAAGAGGAAACTTCCTTGCAGACCCAGATGAATTCGACACGGCGAAGACGGGTTGGTGGGTTTGGACCTTGACGCTTATGCCAGATGCTCTTGAGGATAGAAGCCCATGGAGTGACACCGATACCAGTACCAATGAGAACAGCGATTTCGTTTTCAAAGACGTCTTCGGCTGGTGCTCCGTATGGTCCGTCAATGCGGAGAGCTGGCATTTGAGCACCGTTTCTAAGGGCAATTTCGAACATTGCGGTAGGATCCATATTTGCGAGTTCCATAGCCTTGGAGTTCTTGCCAGCACCGAGAGCCTCGCCGAGATCAGTAGTGAAGTCACCAACTTGACGAACGTGAACCGAAATATATGGATCAGACGGGCAGGAAGTGATGGTGAATGGATGCCATTGGAAGCGAGAAATGGATGGAACGTTGAGGAAGAGCCATTGGCCAGCCTTGTACTTCATGGATGGCTTCTTGAACTGGATTTCGATGGCATTGTATGGATGTCTGATAACCTTGGTGATCTGAGTCTCCCTACGAGCTCTGATCATGCGGTAGACACGTTCAATGAAGTAGATGACACCAGGGGCCAATGTGAACCTCCAGGATTGGTAACCGATGCAGTGATCCCAGAATCGCTTGCCAGCGAATGGAGAGATTGGCAGTTTAGTCTCAGTATCTCGCACGAAGCATCCAGTGGCGTGGGTGTACAATCCAAGGAAGAAGATGAGGGCCAAATGATGAGTATACCAGAAGACCTCGAAAGACTGGTTGCGGATCTTGTGGTGGGCAGTGGTGTACATCAAGAGCATGCACAACAGCATGATATGGCCAGTGATACCACCAGCATCACCATAGTGGATTTGCAAAGCGGTGAGCGGTCTGGCTTGAAGTTTCTCGACATTGAAGAAGCTATGAAAACGTTAGCAAATGTTTGAATCCCTTACAGAACAACTAATTTTGAACTCACTTGACGTAATGGGCAGTGGTATGGACGATGGTGAAAAAGAGCAAGCTGTATGCACACTGTCTATGGAACCATTGCGACTCGTCCAACGGTAGCCATCTGATCTTGGGTCTCACAACACGCAAGATAGTCCTGCACATAGGAAGCAATATCAGGCCGCAATCATAGGCGAGAACCAAACCAGCACCACGAGAAATCCAGACAGAGTACTTGAGGCCGTTGAGCAGGGACAGACGAGGGTCCTGGGCTTGCTTGATCCTGCAAATTCATATGGGGTTAGCATTTCCCTTTTTTTGAGGGGTATTCTGGTGTATCAGAAGATTGGAATTTGGACCGCTTACCATCCGTATGCGAAGAGACCCCAGTGCGACCCGTACCAGAATATCCAGAAGAACAACCTTCTACTCAGGAATTCCCGATGGAATCTCGACTCTTGTTTGTCTGCTGCCATCTTGGCGGTATATATCGACGTATATCCTGGATGGCGGTGGTGTATAAAATATTAAGAGGTGCCTGAGGATGTCGATTCCGTTGACCAGCAACAGACGTTATACACTCTCGAGAATTGCTAGAAAGAAAGGAGCGGGGATTCGAGAGATTCAGGCAAAGGAAAATAAAAGGGATTGCAAGATCTCCAGCTCCTCGAGTGTATAGTGGTTTCTGGATATAATAAATCCAAACAGAACACGACGTACACAAACAGAAGACGTCCGCAAACTTCGTTAACTAATGCTCTGGAAAAGAAAGGACAAAAAACCGACGAGCCAGGGGAGTGGGTGCTTGTTAAAGCTAAAAAGGTTGGCTGGATGGGGGAGGGAAAAAGCAGATTTCGGAAATCGTGACCTCGACGGTACAAGTGGATAGCTGCCCTGGTCGGCTCAAAATAACGCTAAGAAAAGAATGTATTAGACAAGAAGACGTTGGGATATTTGCTCCGAAGGCAAGAGGCCCAGAGAGAGAATTGAATGGAAAGGAACGTGGAAGGCACAGCCCGGGCCCTTGTAAGCTAACTAACAGCAGAGCGTATGCAAGTCGTCGAATCGAAAGTTGGCCTGTGTGGAAGGGAAAAGAGAGAGAAAAAGAGCCACAAGCTCGGCTTCTCTTGTGGAGACCACCTGGAAGATAAGTGAATTGGAGCCAGCCAGCAGCCGGCCAGCGCTAAACGGCGGGATACCATTTGGTGTGTTTGGTTGGCCCCAAGTCGCAGACCCACTGGGGCGGTTCGAAACCTTGGCCAGACGCTCTGTGCATGAGGACTACCCCCGGCGAGACACTGAATCTTCAGCACAGAGGCTTCTTTGGCCCGATATGGTAAGTCCGTCCATGATTCTGCGCTGCTTTCGGCATGATGATGGCATTTTGATCTCGTTCTGTTAACCATATTAACCCTCTGATAAGTATGTAGGGGTCGCTCAGCCCTTTCGACGATGTTCGCTTAGGCCAGGGACCCAACTTCGAAGCTTCAAAGTTTGGCATCGGAAACATGTTTGGCATAAATTTGTTTCCTGTCTCTCGACCTCCAAACGAAACGCTGCCTGACAGGACTCTCTCGAGCTCTCGTATGCTGAATCGAGTCCTGCCAACTGGTGTTCGGCTTCATCCGTTCTGCATATCTGTCAGCGGGCTGTCAGCCGTAGCTTGTTTGATACCAAGCTCCCTTGAGAAACGAAACGTTTTCTGATGGAGAAAGCACATCGCGATCGATCGACCCTGGATTCTGGAATCCTAGCCGCTGCCTGGTCTCCCGCTTGTGAAAGATTGATTGCATTTCGATGCTTCTAGTAAGCGCTCGAGTTGCACAGGCACATGCTTGACAGTTATCGATTCAAATGTCCGTGTGAACGTAGTCGAAAATTAGGAACCTCGTATTCCTTTCCTTTGGGCTGCCAGATGTCTAAACTCAGGGAATGTGATTTGTTGAAGCCATCGATGCACGGCACAAGGTAGCAAATGGGCGTTCACCGGATGGGTCCTTCAAGGAAGCACCATCACGGGATGCCAACGTGATCCCGCTCGACGTGACTCGACCTGCATATTCCGGATGGATGGGATGAAGTATGTAATAATAGCAGTTTGCTAATTTTTCACGATTCCATCTCAACTTTGATTCGATCAAATTTTCGACAAAGATGCTTGATTGAATTCAACTGGCTGACTGTGCCGGATTGCAAACAGTCTTTAGCGAGTTCCCCTGTGGATCCCCATGCACGAGGAATCACAGTCTGGTTCCCCGGGATCGAATATGGGTTGGGCAAGCAAGGTGTGGCAATCGAGAGAATCGAAGACAAAGAAAGTTCTATTTTAGGCGCTGAGGCTTGCAGATATCTCGCAGCCATCCAATCAAAGTCCATAGAGCCTGTCCATCGACGGCCTTTGACCCAGGAACCAAGATCCATCCACAGGAACGTCTCCATTTTTCAACAAATAACGTTGCCAGCAAAGCCGAGTGGGTTAGCAAGTTTATACATTGAAATTTGTAATTTGCACGATCGAATTGGTCCTATAAGGCTCTTGCAGGGCGAACAAACTCCTACGCCAACCGAGCTCCTTTGATCTAGATCATTTTCACGGCGACAAGGGCGCCGGTAACTTTCGAATGGCGATTGCAAGGTGGCGCCCTAGCCATATCTTGGGAGAATCTCGATCTTTATTCTCCTATATGGCAAATAAAGTGCGAACCAGTGCGAACCAAGCCTTTTGAGAGGACGCATCAATTACGCATATCACCGTCCTTGCATTTGCAGCATTTTACATGCTAACATATTTTGCTTCTTTTCCCCAAAGCTGGGCGCGAAAGACGAAGGAGAAATATTAAATATCAAAGGAAAAAGGGGAGAATATCAATTCATGCAAACGCAACAAGCAGATTGGCCGAAAATAACATCGAGACATTGTCATTTTCATCGACCGCTGGCGAATGCAGCAGGTGTCTCGTCGGCACCATAGAGCAATCTGACGAGAGTCATGCTGATATCAAGTGATTCTGGGATCGAAATACAATGATTGTCAGCCCACCATGCCTCTGGCGGGCGGGATAGACGCCCACGAAGATGAAGGCTGTTAATATTTCCGACTGATATAGGTTATATCTGGCTCGTTTAGACGGCTGAATGCTCCCCTGGCCGACATCTGCGCATACTCTGTGGGTCTCGAGGTCTTAGATCTCGCCGCTATGCAAACTTTTCATAAAAACTTCCTTATCAATTTATCACGGCACAGTTCGACGAGATCTGGGCGTCGATAGCCACTGTTCTTGGATGGATTGGCATTCTTGAAGGTGATTTTGTTTTGCGCGATATCTTGAAATGGATATCTTCGACCGTCTCCGTTTCTGATAGAAAGAAGCCACCCCGGTTAATTATGGAGTTGCCCTTGAGCGTATTACTAACAATACTATTGCTCGATAGCGGGATCAGCAAGGGGAAAGTTAATGATGTCAAGCGGATTCAGCGTGAGGAGGCGAGTACATATTTATGTGGAACAGTGGGTTCAGTGTGATATTTTTTGTTCTCACCATAAACTGGAGTGGGCTGTGAATGTTTCCCGCCCCGTGAAACGATGTACCTGCTCCAAACAATTCTTGCACCAGATCACGTTTCGCCAAAGCACAAAAGGACGAAAGAAGAATAACGGCCGCAAGAGCGAAAAAAAATAACAAGACAAAAGTTTCGAGGACCCGACGAAGAGTACCGAACACATGGCAATGCATGATGGCAGCAATTGGCGAGAAGAAACAAAACTGATGCTGCTGGTGTAGATGCTTGGCAGGGTCAGGACTCGTATGCGCAATCAAAGAGCTTACTCTCCGCACGAGTAATGACATGCAGCGATATTTACGGCACGATTGCAAATTCGTTCTCGGCAGCGTCAAAGCCGAAGAGGTGTCCGGACCGGTCTGTCCTCCACAATTCCTTTGCCATGGCCATCGGCATTATCACCGTGCAGGCTGCAATACCACCAGATGGATGTGGAGCCCATCCGTCGAGGCCCATCAAGCCTTAACGAGAGGTAGCCTTCGATAAAACACCAATGGAAACAGCAGGAAACTCAAGCTGTCTCTAAGCAAAGGGTGAACCCTTGCAGGCACACCGATCTCTGTTCAGGGAATGGCTGGATGGTAGCCCCTCCCCGCGATCCATGTCTTAACCCCTGCTCCAGCCAATGAGACCGGGCTAATGCCCCCAAGAGGATGTCGCAGGCCTGTCAAGCGCTTAAACGTGCACTACCACTGGCAGAAGCATTCTGCAAGCCATCGTGAAAATATAACTAATATCGCATTTCTCCACCTTTTGTCCGTCTGTCTGTTTTTCTCTCTGCTCACCACAGCGCTGCGCTACGAGACAGACCGGTTCTTTCTTTCTTTTAGCCAATTCCTTTCGTAGTCTTGTCTGGCACGGACAGATCGGGTCGAAGAGCTTGCTCTCCCTGATATTCTTTCGTTCTTTTTCGACGCCGTTTTTATCACACCTTCTTTTTCTCTTTCTTTGCCTTCGTTCCCACGACCTGCATTTCATATCCACTCGTGTGCTTGCTTCCCAAGACCTTGGTGGCGCAAAAGTCTCTCATCGTTTGTTCAACAGGTTAGTGTCTACCACCTTTTAGTTTACCAGTTCTTCACAAGAAATGTATCCCCACCAAGCGCCGGGTGGTTGGAAACTGGCGGACATCGAGATTGGCCAACTCTCGTGGCCCGGGTGGCTCCCCCACCCAAAGCGGACTAACGTCGGCGGCTGCTCGACGGTCACGATTGAAGCCCAGGCTCCACTCCAGCGCGCCATCGGTCCAATTTCTCAAAGCTGTGTCTTTCACCACTCGCTTGGTATCTGCACTGTGCAAATTCCCGGCGACTAGGATAGATGCTTTTTTCCCCCCTCCCCTTCCCTTCACTCTTTTATTTTTGGGAGCACTTACATATAACCGTCCAACCTGCCTGCGAGTTGATCATTCTTATGTTGCTTCTTGTTCCTTGTGACATGCTACCCTCTCCGCAGCCCTGTTGAAGTTGAACATCTGTTAAAAGTTACATGTTGTTCAACCTCACACATACATCTTCTATCCAACAATTATAACCGGACCCAACTGTCATTTAAAGTTGTTTGGGTTTTCGATCATCGTTCTAAATCGTTTTCTATTCTGTTGGAACAGGTACTTTTCTATATTTCGTCCGGAACGATATAGAGAGCTACGACCACCGTTCGAGTCAGTCTCAACTAGTCAACACCTCACGACTATCTCGACCCGGGAAGCATATTTCCACGACCAAGTGCAGTCACCGCACGTACAATAAATCCCTCCAAATCCGAAGAAGAATCCAATTTTTATCCTTCCAAAGAATATCAAAAATAATTCAACATGGGCAAGCTCATTAAGAACCATCTCGCTCGATTGATCGTTATGACCGCTGCGGCCTGTAAGTAGCACAAGCTTCTCAATTGGTCAACAAAGAGAAGGACATAGCTAACAATTGCGGATTATAGACCAAATCGCAGCTGGTGTTCACGGTTACTTTTGGCCCAAGATCTTTTGGGACATGTGGACAACGACATTGAACCCGCTGGTTACACCCGCACCGATATTGCAGACTCTCAACGTTCTCGCGGGTCTATTCATGCTGGCATGGGAATATCCATTCCCATTGCTCATCCCGGGAACCGCCTTCCACCGTAGCATTATTGCTCGTCTCGTCGCCTTGCCAATTGTTACCCTGATCGCTGTGCTATTGTATCAGGGAACCAATCCAGCGCTATACTATATCGTTGGCACTGGTGTCTACCTATGGGCGTTGAATGAGGGAGAGGTGAGCTACAATATATTTTTCAGGCTATATTTTCGAGTATAATGCTAATAGGTGTATCTATAGATTGTCTGCATGCCATGGAAAGTACCCACAAGAGGGAAGAGCCAAGGAGGTAGCAGAGCATAAGCTTCTCACCTCGCACAATTTTTCGACACAAGTTCGCTTCTTCACTTTCATTCAAAACTCTCTATAATCTTTGGGACTTTGCTTTAAACCAACGGCGTACCTGGAGACCGGGCGGCTTCTATAAACATTGGGCAGCGATATATTACATTTTGTTTTCCAACTATATCACGATTCTTCTTTTTCGATACTTCTTTCGCAACATTTCTACTACAGTTATGGGTGCGGCATTCATTTCGAAGCGGCTGGAGAGAAAGAGAGGATTCCTATTTTACTCTCCGTCTTGGATTGCGGACGAACTCCACTATTGCGCATTTGGTGGCGTAATTTTTGATCTTCCTCGCATTTCAGACCAGATCATTCGGATTGGGTTTATTTCTTGTATAGGGCTTTTTTTATTGCATGATACCACATCTTCCTTTTACAAAGGAGAGTCCGAGGAGCTTTCGGGTCTGCCGGCTCTTCGGACTTTTTCTTACGTGTTCTATTTTTCCTATCTACTCTTTTGATGTTTAGCGGTTAATGCTTTTCCCTGCATCTACTGGTTATTTTTTGTCTCCTTATCCCTACGGGGCCATGTTTGGTCTGGCCCTTTTTCCTTTTCCCCTCCAACCATCACTACTCACTTTATGTGTATAATCCTCCTTCCCCGCTGCTTGCCGGATATACTCCTACCGGGAAGCAGAAAAATAAAGAATGACAAAGTATCTGGTTTGGCTACCGACGGGCGTATCCCGGAGGCAAGTCACAGACTTGAACAAGAAAAACTCAAATTTCAAATCTTATCGTAGTTTCCTATCATAAGCTGTAACATCTCCAGTGACAAGTATAGTAAATTACAGAGCTTAGACATCCTATCGAATAATAGTATTTCTTTCTTTGTGGTAATAAAAGCAGGTACATATAGCGGTACCTGCGCCTTCGGAAGTCTTGCACCGTAACAGGGACGGTTTCAAAGTCACTCACGAAGAGTTTGAATAGAACGAAAAACTTGGCGGGCAAGGCTACGCTATCGATGAGCGAGTTGGAGACAGTGCCTGTGTGATAGTGAAACTGCCGTTTCGAAACTTTGAGGATCCAATATTTCGAGTCTGTAGTACTGGTATGCATATGATTTGATTCTGGTCTGAGTTAACGTTGGGTGGAGGTTCGAGTTAGTTCTTGTCTCTGCTGTGCCGCGCCACTCCACTCCACCTAACTGCTTCGCCACAGCCAGCGCCAAAACGCCCAGGCAAGTTGGTTGGTAACAATACAGGCGGCTTCCACAGGCATCGATTGCCTTCGATTGCATTGCATCTCTTTCATCATCATCGAACCTCACCATCAAAGCTGCCTGATTCTTCTGGCGCCGGGTATGATTTCTGATACTCCTCCTTGCTGGTCGTCTATAGGGAGTAGTATACTAACCTCTTCACTGTTCTATTTCCAGCTACCACGTTCCGACCATACCCATACCGTCATTGCCAATCATGTCCTCCTCAGAAACTCCAAAGGATGCCCCTCCTCCCGAGCAAGCACCGGCAGCTGGATCCTCCACCGCCGCGGCTGGCGCCGACGAGTCCAAAGATGAAGACTCTATCTCGTTCACCGTCAAATCCATTGCTGACAACAAAATCCCCATAACTGTAAACCGGTTTATTTCTATCGCCGATCTGAAACAACAGCTTGCAGAACCATCCTCCATCCCCGCCGACCGTCAGAGACTAATCTACTCCGGCCGTGTTCTGAAAGACGAACAAACTGTCGATAGCTATAAGATCCAAAATGGCCATACCGTTCACCTTGTCAAAGGTGCTCCTTCCAATGCCTCGGCAGCTAGAGGGGCTATAGGTGGTAGCAGTGCATCTACCAGCGGCACCGGGGCAGCAGGAGGAAGTAGTGGGTCTACAAACCCTCCCCAGCAGCTTCCTAGTATGGCTGCGGGAACGGGAACGAACCCGCTCTCCAGACTTACAAATCATATACCGCTACCTCCTGCTGAGCTATTTGGACCCGATGGTGGGGTGAGTGGGGTTTCCTATCATATTACTGCCGAGATCTAATCCATACTGCTGGCATCTGCACGCATGCATGCATGATATATATCTCATTGTTTATAGAAATTTCGATGCTAACTTTATCTCTTTTCGTCTACAGATGGGTCCACCACCAAACCCTGAAGTATGTACCTATTCCTGTCGCATTGGCGCGTCTCGGTGGCACAGCGGCGCCTTTCTCTCTCACCAGAATTGGAACTCTACCCCAGCTAACCAAGAAATTCCTAAAATATAGCAAATGCTCAATCTAATGGAACAACCCGAAGTCCGCGCCTCGATGAATGCTCTCCTCCAAAATCCAGCCCTCCTCGAATCCCTAATACAATCAAATCCAATGCTACAGGCGATGGGTCCCGAAGCAAGGCGCATGATGCAGTCAGAGGAATTCAGACGCATGATGACTGATCCTACAATCTTTAGGCAGATGACGCAGATGCAGCGTACGCTTGGGATCGGTCCCTTTGGAGGAAGAGGATTTGGAGGCCCTATTGGCGCTGCGGGCGGATTTCCAGCACCCGGGGTTACGGATCAAACGCCGGCTGACCAGGCTCAACAGCAACAGCAGGCGGGTAATGGGGCTGCAGGTGCAGGTGCAGGTGCGACACCTACTCCACCGGTTAATCCCTTCGCCGCGCTCTTTGGTAACCCTCCACAGACGCCTCCAGCTCCGTCAGGAGCCGGATCACCGGGGGGCCTCCCACCGAATCCATTCATGCTTTTCAATCCTGCACTGTTTGGAGCCGCTCAACAGCCGCCAGCTGGTCAGACACAAACACCGGGCGGTGATCAGACTGGAGCGGCAGGGCAACAGCAACCACAGAATCCATTTAATCCCTTCATGCCTCCCGGTGGAGGTATGGACCTGAACCAGCTACAGAATATGATGCAGATCCTGGGTATGGGTCCCGGAGGTGCCGGCGGCCTTGGAGGCTTTGGAGCTCCACCCGCGCCTGCTGATAATAGGCCGCCAGAGGAGAGGTATGCGGATCAATTGAGACAGGTACGTTTGGTTTCCTCCTCCGAAATCATATAGTAAACTTGTGAGGGGAAGGGTAATGCTGATATGTCTGTGGTATATATAGTTAAACGACATGGGATTCTTCGACTTTGACAGAAACGTCGCAGCACTCAGGAGGAGTGGTGGTAGCGTTCAAGGTGCCGTTGAGTACTTGCTATCGAATCCGTAGTCGGTGATGGTTGTATTGGCGCCTCTTTTTTTTTGTTACCACTATTTACTCTGGATGGGCTGTATGCGGAGCTTTACTTGTCTACTACTTGGTTAGGGGTCATCACATTCCTTTTTTAGTCTCATTCATATCCTTCTTCTTTTATCATAAGGGTTTTGTGGAATTTGTTCTGTATGGGGATTATGGGAATAGTGGGAAAGAAAACACCTATGTGTATTATCATTGCTATCCTTAATTAATGGCATCTCTTTGATATCACTCTTTGTTCCTTTTCTTTCCAATTTTGATCAGCTGAGCGCACGTATTCTGGGGTTTGATAGAACTAAGGTGGTCTAGAATTTGGGACTTGAGCACGCTACTGCTAGTACCATGAGAGAACTAAAGCTGAAGTACCTGCGGTATTAGGTTCAGCGAACATGGATGAAACACCTGGATTGTGTCAATGACGTACCCAAGTATATCGTATTCCAGATGACATCAAAGTCAAATATCGGTTGGATTCTAGAAGACGATATGCAGGGCCTTGCTTGGTCGTGCACGTGGGATATCGATACATCCAACCCACATGGTGGATCACTTGATCTCAAGTTAACTAGTTGACTTCGTAGATGCCTATTCTTAACAGACAAAAAATCAAGACCTCTAACTAGAATTTATCGGCTTTATTAGGCCCGAAGACTACGCTACGGGCGCAAAATTAAAAGATACATTCGAAATTTGTACTTGTACTTTATCTACTAAATAGCTAAAATTCTATTTTGCAAAAGAAAAAGGACCCCGCTCGAGTGACTCCCCAATTCGGTTAAGAGAAACCATCATAAGCTACCTCATTACATATTATATCTTAACTAACTCCTTCTCTATAGCGCCTTCAAAGTATACAAATACAGAATAATAGTAAAAAGGAAAGGCCCCATTTCAGGATATCGAATCTAAAGATAAACGCTCTTAAGGCTGTTAAAGGAAAAAAGGAAGATGATAAGTGAAAAAAAGATATAGAAAGAAAGGGGAAAAAAATTCCAGTCTATGGGGGATATCTTGGTTTTTCGACAAAGGGAAGGGGTATGTATGTAGTGTAGGTGAGCTAGTGTAGATGAGCTAGCATAGCTACCTCACTGCTTAGGTGGGGAGCTAGAGCTTCAGAGCTATAGCTGCATGTGAAATCATAGCTTAGATCGAGACGAGTTTTAGCTCCGAAGTTAGAAAAAAGAAGAAGAAAAAGATGCCCTAAGATCGAAAAGGAAGAAGAAAAGAAAGAGGGAAAGAAGGATGAAGAGGACAGATAAGATGTACAAACGAATCGAGTCGAAGCGTGAAGAGTACTAGTAGGAATAATAGCGGGGGAAAAAAGAGATATGGGGTATTATCCGTCTTTGACCGGTTCAAGCCAGTGAAAAAGTTTTTATGAAAATAATCCGAACCTAGAGATCCACAGATACAAACGCCTGCTGAACGCCACAAAAAGGAAGGACTTGGACAATACGTAAGCTTAAACCCCACCGCACCGATTGAAACGACAAAGAGAGAGACAAACAAGGAAACGTTAATGGAAAGCTGGGGAATATTGTATAATGGTGGTACAAAGAAAAATGATGGAAGTATCCACATGTCTAGTGTCCAGGGAAAAGGTAATGAAATAGAGATATACTTTGTCTAAGTATAGGCGTGAAGAAGTTGTATGGTAGTCTAGGAAACGGGAAGGAGAGGAAGAACCGTGACGCTAATGCAGTCGAGTCGGCCGTAAGTCGTAGAAGTTCAGAAAACCACTTGTGCGCGCTGTCTGCTGAGGAGTAGGATTGCCAGGAGTGGACGGTTGCCGTCGATGTTCGACTCGTCGTCCGCGAGAGAAGTTAAGGGGACGAAAACTAGTAGCCATAAGGCGTGTAGGATCGAGAATAGCAGGAGCCTCCAAGGAGCGCCATTTAGCAGCGGATTTCGAGGGCGTAGAGACGACACTAGCCAATGATCCGAAGAACGAAGAATCACCCTCGTCGTCCGATAATGCTTCAGTTAGAGACTCATGATCGATTGGACTCTCCAATACGATCCTCGGCGGCTGTTTCGCCATCACAAGGCTATTCCTTGAGTTCCGACCCTTTGCTGGGAAGAGAATGCTGGTTCGACTCCTCCTCTTCGACTTTTTGCGTGATTCTGTCAGAGATATTGGCGAATTCTACTCAGCCAACACTTCTGCCAATGATTCTTCATCGACGGGAGTTGCAAGGACGATGGGCGCTGACTTTCTCGGCATCAAGCTGGTTGGTGGTTTGAGGAGCTTCTTGGATGGTGATGCGGAAACGCCTTTGATGGAGCTAGCAGCGGATTTGGTAGATCCTTCCGCGCCATTGTCGCTAACAGTGGTTATGCTGCTATCGTCTGTAACCTCAACATGACGAGCCAAGCTCGACGATGCAGATTCTGGGGTCTTAGATGCGGATCCGAATTTGTTCCAGAACCAAGATCCGACTCCACGCTGTGGTTTTGGTGGTGGGGTTTTGGGCGTATTTGAAGAAAGGAGAAGGCGAGTATAAGTTTGTGAGCTGTATCTTGCCGGTGAATTCTGAGCCGTAGCAGGAGTTATAACTGCTTGCAGTGCATTGAATGCATTGGAAGATGAGGTAATGGAAATTGGGGCCTTTTCACCTTTCGGTGTACCAAATATGTCGATAGGCGCTGTCTCAGGAACGAGAAGAGATTCGTGTGAGGCTGAGCGGACGAGCCTCCTGCCAGGGATAGTGGTAGCAAGGAACGGAGAAGGTGTGCTAAGTTCGAAGGCATCAGGGATATCTTCTTCCTCTCCGTCCTCTCCGTCCTCTTCCTCTTCGTTTTGTGGGGTAGAGTCAGCGTGAAACTGGGGCGAGTCTCCCGATTCTGGCAAAGTAGGTTCACTCTCTTCAGCTGGAGAAATCTCGTCTACCGACTCAACAGATGGATGGGTGTCCGGGAACTCTTCTTCGTTGAGGGCGGAGAATACTGGGGCGTTGAAACTTGAATGATTTCTTCCATGGCCTCGTCGCTTCTCAACATTGATTGGGCTGATTGGCATTCCCGGTCCCATAGACCCAGCGCTAGTGGGTCTCGACTCGTCAATGGTAGAGCTACGATCGAAAATTGAGGAGTCCCGATATGTCGACGGGGCGGTCTCCGAGATGACTGTATTCGGAACCGACGAGTTTCGAGTATGTCCACCAAAAGCACTCGACTGAACAGATGAGCGTTTCGATGGAGTGGTTTGCTCAAAGGCAGCCCAAGCAGGAGGCAGAGGGCTCGAGGAAGGTGGGTTCTTCGCTTGTGGAGCCTTAACCCGCCTCTTGACCTTACGTATGCTTCCCTTCTCTTTCGGCGTCAATACGTGATGGTGATGATGAACGTGTAGTTCCTGTGAAAGCTTCCTATAGCCATCAAACTCATATGAGAGCGGCGACCGTCCAAGTTCGCTTGGTTCCGGCCTTTGCGTAAGCAGGACTTGTTCCCTTAAAGCACCAATCTCGTCCTGAGCGACCATCAACATTTGTCGTAATTCCGCTGTCCCGGCTTGTAATTGCTGATTATCCTGAAGAATCTCTTTCATAAAATTCGATATAGCCGCACCCTCCATCTTGTTCGCCGGGAAGTGAAGGTCCCTTATCGATTTCCGGGACGCTATCTTGTTGGCCAGCTTCTGCGTCTTAACTTTCTCCTGCATATACTCGGCTTGCAGTTTATTATATTCATCCTGTAGGTCCTCGACCTGTCGCTCGGCCTTCTGCCACCGCACAGCAGCATTTCGTTCATCTTCTAGAGTTATGGAGAGGTTCCTCCTAAGGTCGTCCTGCTCGGTCTCAAGAACGGTGAGTTGTGCTTCGAGGATTTCGGCACGAGCGGCCCTTGCGCTAACACGGTCGAGTTCTGCCCTGGTATCGTCAAGGTCGGCTGTAAGTTCCCTAAGCCTGGAGTCGGCCTGCGTGACGGATTCGTTCAAAGTCTCTAGTGTCTGTTGGGTTTATAGGACAACACATTCCGAGGGGTCAGCCCTTTTCTGCACGACAATATCACACAACGGCTGTCGAGGAATGTAATTACAACAAGCGCCATCGAGGCCGGTGAAAGTGAAAGAGAGATAACACTTACATTTAAAAGATCCCGGTTCTTGTCTATGCTCAAAGTATTCTGGACTTCCAACTGCTTGTTCAATTCTTCGAGTCTGGTGATTTTCGAAGCCATGTCGGACCGAATCTTTTCGGCGTCATCAGCTTGGCGTAGGAGAGCCTGGAAAATAGGTGAAGGCATGGTTAGTGCCGCCGTTCTTCTTAAGTTTGCATCTCGCAGTCGCATCCCGACGAGCTCATCGCGATGTCATAATCATAACGAAAGACTCTGTTTTTGCGCTCTCCTTCTGAATTCGACAACAGCATGAAAGGGTAAAGAATTTTTTTTTACAGATAAGAAGATGCTAATGAATATACCCCGCGGCCCACGGCCAATCCATGGTAGGTGTTAATTTCAGAGCGCGGACTGAAAAAAACGGCGTCAAGTTTAGCCTGGGATGGTGAAGTAAACAAGGAGGGACCACGGCAAATTAGTCTGCCAAAATAATGGGAAGGTGGGCTGAATAGCGGAGTAAGCGGGTTTGATGGCCCAAAAAATGATATTAAAAGGCCAATTGCGACCGCGCACCGTTGGAATATTTCTGACGGTCAATTGGAAAGGAGGGAGAAGTTCGACGTCAGAGGAAATTTGCATTTGCCAGCTTGACAGATTGTCACCGTGAAATTGGTGGGAGGTTTTGGCAGAAGCTGTGCGAGATATTCAGGAACCAAGGCTGCATGCGGCCTAGCGACAAGCTTGGAGCTGGCCAAGGTGGTGCAGAAAATATGTGATGGGACGAGGCGACATGCATTTGCAGAAGCTCTCAGACATGCATGGTCCTATGCTTTCCTCTCAACCCAGATCGATATCCCCGTCGATAGCCATGGCTATTGGCAGAGCGGTGCAGGCATCGTCTAATCGAACCCCCTTAAGGCTGCTTCGAATCTTCTGCCGTCGTCGACTTTGGCTAGTCCGGCCGAACAAACCAAAACCCCAACAAACACCATCGGAGTCGGTTGATTGAGCTCGCCATTGCTACGACAATGCACAGGAAATTAAACAAAGTCTTGGGCCTGCCACAAATAGGGCAGGACATTCGCACAGCAATTTTTCTTCTCCTGTCAAGGGGACGAGCTCAAAGGAAAAATTTCAAACCGGGACAAAAGCCAAGTACGAGGTAAAAATAAAACAATAGAAATCATCAATGGGAAACCTCCAACAAAACATAGGTAGATAATGCGGGAGGATATGCAGGTCCATGTCGAGCACCAAGCGGTCGACTGGAATGCTGTTTGTCCAAGTTCATGCAAACTCACCTGTCCAAGCTGTGCAGCGGTCTGCAAGTTCTCTTCCAATTCGGATAGCACCGAGATATTCTTCACCCTGGCTTCGCAAGTCTTCTGGCCGCAGCAACAGTGAACTTCGTGCGCCGGACTATGACTCCTTTCGCCGTGGTCTGCTGTTGAGGCGGGACCGCTACCCCGGCCGTCGAATGATGAAGCCGCTGTCGATGTATTGTATGTCGACGAGTATTGCCTTTCACGGTCCAAGAGCTTGTTTCTAGTGTACTCAGTAATGGCGTCGAGACTTGTTCGGTCGTTGAAGGTGCGAGAGTGTAAGATTCTCCGTGGACCGATGGGTGATGACATGACGATTCCAGATTCCTTTACTATTATGTTCGTTGGTGCAGTGAATTCGGGCGATCGCCTCCTGTACAACAGTTCGGTCGTCCGTCCGTGGGGACAAGATTTCCTTGACGTTGAACAAGAGGGCGTTATAGTTCCTTCTGGGTGGACTCCGATGGGTAAGGCCGGTATCACTTCAGATCTGTTGGGTGGTAGCTACGAGTTTATATGGACCCGATCCCCGAATGTGTAGCGTGAGCAGTTATAGTTTAAGTGCGGAGCTATAGCTATAGCTTGACTTTGTATCGACAGTTACTAGTCAAGGTCTAAGGTACAGTCCCAGCGATGTGGTCTTGCGACGGTGTCGTGAGCTAAGTAAGTACCTAGCTACCTAGCCAGTGGTTTTCCGAAGTCAGGGCGGCTTCCCAGGAAATTGGAGATGTCGTAATCTCGCAGGAAGATCCGCGCGTGTTCGTCGACGGCTTAGGATCGAGTGACTGCAAACGCCAAACGGCTTTGGAATGCAAATTTTGTGAAGCTGAGGAAATTTTAAAAGGATGGATTGTGATTCTAAGTTTTTTTTTCCTCGTGTGAAGCTCAAGCTCCGTGAAAGTAACCCCGGAGCTTCAGATGTTTTTCCAGAATGGCTGGCGGACCAGGCTGGCTAAGATGAAGCGGGAATAGCCCCAACGGAAGGGGAGAGTGATGATTTGGCGCGTTCGGTAACAGGAAGCTAAAACCGGCCGGTACTTTACAAGTACTCTATCTCGGACATTTAAACAGCGAGACATTTAATTACTCCTTCGTACTGCTTATAAGTCAGTCATTATGTAAGGGAGTAAGTATCTTGATTGTAAATATAAATGGGGAGGCGAAGAGCGATGGGATTCACGATGGTTCCAGTACAGTACATGCACACTGCGGGCTGCGTCATCCAACCATCGCTGAATGCTATTGGACGGGGTACGGAACTGTCTGTCGATGTGATGGTTCACATGCACAGCGTCTGAACCCAAAGCGGGCGACTTGCAGACGACCGTTCGAACCAATGCACGATTGAATTCAGACGAAACATCCTACTGGCTGGTGGCGATGGAATCTGACTGGCTGGTTGACCGACGGTTGTCTTGCTCTGTGTTGCCTGGTTGAGGTGCATGATATCACATGTGCTGGTCTCGTAACCTAACTTAACCGTCGACAGGCAACATTAAACTCGAACTCGAACGAACTAAAGGCTCCCTTAACCTCGTCCGATTAAATTCAATTCAATTCAGGGTCCAGTGTACATACTTCGGTACCTCCTTAAAAGGTACCTATTCCAAGCTAAGAGAACCGGGGAACAACGAACCCGTGATTTGCTGCACATATCAAACTACTGTAAACCCTTTATTTTGAGTTTTTTCCATCAAAACCTTCACTATCACTTCCAGTAGCTCCTGAAACCAGATCACAGGTCGCCGTGCAGGGCACCCTATTTTTCCCACCTTCGCTCTCATCACATTCGCGGTTATATTAATGCTTAAAGTCCCAGATTTTGATTGCAATCACAGCACCCGAACAATGGCCCGAACGGTTAAAAGTTGCACTTTGTGAAGCCAAATTCGGCTTTGTGGCTGCTGTGAAACGAAAAAATTGGTCAACAATGAGCTAAAAAAGATTGCGGGATTCCCCGATCCCAAGAATTGCGTCGGGATTGAAGGCGAGAGAGAAGGAGGCCCATGCAGTGCCTGAGGCGTCGGTCATCCTGCGAACTCCGTGTCATCATACATACTAGTATGTATCATGTCACAGCTAGCTGCTGTTTTGTTTTTCAGCCCTACTGCGAGCAATTCTCCGAATATTTCCATTTTGTCCAGGCGCAGATACTGATTCAATCAACTTCCAACAAGAACAACAACAATGCTCTGGTTCGGTGGCCATACCAAGCCGTTTAGTGAAGGCTTGTACGGATTCGCGAGTCATAGTTATAGTTTAGTTATTCTGGAATGAGAATCTGATAATGCAAATCCAAACAGATGGAGGGCGGTGTTACACACAAATCAGCCTCCGCTATTAAGCTTAAACGTGCGCCCTGGACTAGGCTAGACCTAGCCAACAGCGAGAGATATCGACAATCTCTGTAATATAATGCTTGTACATATGTACCACTAGGTATAGTATAGTGCGGAATTGTGGGCCAAAGCCGCAAAAATGCCTTCCCAGTCGCCTTCCCTTAATTTCGCTTGAT
Organism: Arthrobotrys sinensis; assembly: GCA_036971225.1. Lineage (NCBI taxonomy): Eukaryota > Fungi > Ascomycota > Orbiliomycetes > Orbiliales > Orbiliaceae > Arthrobotrys > Arthrobotrys sinensis. The sequence goes on along the minus strand of JAJTTV010000009.1, from coordinate 207,660 downwards.
GAAGACCTCCCAGTCCCCTTTAGACTTCGCGATCGATGGCCGGATGTCTGAGGCTTATTGGCTGGAGCCCGCCCATGCTTGATCCTTCGATAACGTGATTCCCAGGAAAGTTCTTAAGGTTGCTGCTTCGCCTCCCTGCGAGAATCAAGGAATTCGAAGGCCATCCATCACACAGCACGGCGCTGACTGTAAGCCGACCGACATTCGTTAATTCTGCCACTTCATCATCGACAAGATACTTCCTGGTACTCCACTGAAGAGTAAGCAGCAGGTAGTATCCATTGTTCTTCTGTTCTCCACCTTCCTTCGAATCCATTGCCTTCGACTCGATCCACGTCTCAGACGCAGACTTTCCCTTTAAATTCCCTTCGCTCTTTTCGCCAATCCGTCCAGTTCCTTTCAGCCCTCGTTAGCGACATTCTTGGAATTTCCTTGGTAGACGATTACAATTAGAAATAAAATCCCTTGAAAAAAATAAAACATTCCCGAAGAGTCGCAACTTTTCCTCTTCCATAACGCCGACATCACCTCGTGAGCGTTTGCTCCTCCTTGTTAGCGTAAGTAGTAGACGACGGTATTTCTTTTCAAAATCAGCCCTGCGGGACCACCTCGTACGGTTCTGAGCAGGGTTCGCTGTTCGCTGTTCCCTCCCCGATGCATCGCCACTGTACACCCCTTCACCTGTTTTGCCCCTTTGAGAGCTCATGAGTTCATCGGTGACTTAATCACCGTTATGTGCGTTGCTCTGCCTCGATTGCATCTTGCATGTCGTTGATACATAAGTACAAGGCTGCAGCTGTCTTTCCTTTATTCCTTCGTTCTTCCATTTCCCTCAGCCTTCTCTGCTATCCCCGTTTCGATAGGTTGAAAGAATCGCCCATCGGAATAGCCAGATAAATAAATCCAACTTCATTTCAACACATCGCATTAACGCTTATTCGTTCACTCACATAGTATCAACAATCAACATCTACAACCAAAAGCGTTCACCGTATTAAGCTCGGCTGTCATCAGCAGCTTTCAGTAATTCACCATGAAGTACAGTATAATCCAAGCCGCAGCGACAACACTGCTCCTCGCAGCCGGCGCTTCCGCCATCAACCCTATCAACGCTAGGGCAATCGCTCACATCCAGCCTCTCGAAAACGCTGAAGATGTCGCCAACAGGATACACTTCAAGGAGAAGAGGGCGATAAAACACGTCCAACCACTTGATGACGCCGAAGATGTCGCGAAGAGGATTACTTTCGACAAGCGATCCAGCCAGGAGAACGCTATTAAACATATCCAGCCTCTTGCTGATGCTGAGGAGGTCGCACAAAGGGTAACATTCGACAAGAGGGATGAGGGCGTCTCGAGGCCGATCGAAGCCTTCAAGCACTTGGAGAAGAGGAAAGGCGGTGGTGGTGGTGGAAGGGGAGGTGGTGGCGGTGGCGGTGGAAAGTCTTCTTCTGGAGGTAAGAGCTCTTCCGGAGGAAAATCTACATCATCGGGTGGTAAATCGTCTTCCGGCGGTAAGTCGTCGAGTGGCGGTTCGAAGTATAAGTCAAAGTCATCATCTTCAGGATATAGTAGTAAGACTTCCAAAGGTAGTAAATCTAGTCCGTCTGGAAGCAAAAGCAGCAACAGCAAGGGCTACAAGACCTACGGTGGCCGATATGGTGGTGGCTCCTCTACCGGGTAGGTTCTTTGTCTACAGTCACTGCAACGTTGTAACGATGCTAACGACCAATTGTAGATACCGTGCTGGTGGTAGATCCCCACTAGGAATAACTCCATTCCTCCTCCCGCTCGCTGCAATTGCATTGATCTTCCCAGGACTCTGGCTTTACGCTGTTTACAGCTATCACTACAACACTCTCTACCAGTACTATAACAACACCTTGAACGCCATTCAGTCCGTCCCCGTCCAGTGCCTGTGTATGCAGTACTCCGACTGTGCTTGCGATGACAATGGAAACACCACGTTCCTCGACGAGCTCGTTGCACTCAACCAATCGAACACCACGAGATTTGCTGTCGTCGACGGTGTCTGGACTCTACTCATCAACGGTACTGTTGAAAATGGAACTGGTCCCGCAGCTGGAGAAGAAATCAACGCCGCCTCCAGCCTCAATGTCCTGGGATACATCTGGGTAGTCGCCCTTGCCTTTTACATGGTCTACACCATGTAATCGGTCCCGGTTGGAGCTTTCTGGTCTCTTTGGGATACTATAAAACTACTATCACCCCTTCCAGGGTGTTGATAGGTTGGTGCGAAATTTTCTTTATTCTTCGTTTTCAGCGCCTCGATTTCGATACCCTTTGCTTCAGGGTATTGTCGTTGCCTTTTTACTTCAATTCTCTCAGCATTCCTTTTTTTCACCTTACACTTTTTATTATTCGGTGGACCATTCTTCTTGAGTACCTCGCTTCTTTCTTGATAGCGTGTATGATATTATTTGGTTTGGACGTCTTCTTTCCTTTTTTCACGAATTATAAAAAACTTCTGAGTCGATGGGCGTTTTGGGTTATCTTTTTTTTTATTATATAAACATCTTCAAGCACACATATGATGTTATATCACCACTTATTTAGACTTACTCTATCTTCACTTCTATCCATTTATCAAGGATCGAGCAGAATATAAAGAAAAATTTTATTTTGTAATTACAAAATCTTCTGATGTCCCTGCTTTTTATTTCAATTATCTTTTGTGTCCAAAGCGCGAAACGACCCTGAATCAAAAAAAAAAAAATCAAGGAGACGAACGCCAGACTTTAAAGACCGAAAAAATGATCCTCAACTACCTTTGTTTAGCTTCTTGGTGGCTTTTGTTACAAGTTAGTCCCTGCACACGATGTGTCGCAAAATTAAGCTTAAATCTATAGAACGCAGCCCTGTGGGGGAAACATCGTGGTGCCCCCTGTAAGTGATGTCGCCAAGGTTAGGCGATGACGACGACTTTTTTGTGCCTCTCTGTGCATGAAAGGTGGTCTGTGTTACCGCCATTGGAATAAGGAAATATGTCCGATGGTGCTTCCTTTTTGTAACATTATTTATTTTGGGGGGGATGCAAGGGCTGTTTATGAGGCTGTAGGTTTTCGTTTTCATTGGAGCCTTGTTTTTATTTTGGCATGGTGTTTCTTGAGTACGCTATTTTTCCGTGAAGCTGTTGTATTTCTGGATGGTCAACGCATGTAGACGTGTGGAGTCGACTCGGTCTGGATGGATAACGATGATGAGGTTAAGAAGGGCTTGATGGAATGCTCCTATAATCAATCCTGTAGTATCATTTATTGTTATCTATTCAATAAAGGGAGACCGATGTCGTCTTGAGAGGGAGAAAACGGTATTTTGTAAAAGTCTCCAAATGTAGAAAGAAAGGGGTGTGGCTTCCAGAGCCACTGGGGCAGAGAGGGGTATTCGTGAGCACCGTGATTGCAAAAGTTCCATGCAAATACTCTGGTCCGTGGTGAATATTGGTTCTGACATTACATTTCCAAAAATACGGGTTCAGCGAGGCTGGTTTACAAGACTAGGTTCAGCGGTCGGTGGGATGGTCGAAAGCTGGGTTGTATGGTAGCAATGCCTCTGAAAGTAGGTCAGAGTACTTTACAACCAGGTACCACCTGGTCTCGTGGCCAAGGTGGTACGAGGACCTCTTCTGTTTCCATTAAATGCGGGGGAGATGTAGGAAGAGACCTACATAGTCGCCAACGAAATAAGGGAAGCTGTCGACGTCGAGGTGGTCCATACCTTCCCGAGAATCTGCATAAATCGTGTAAGGCCCAAGGAATAACGAACGACGGTAAATTTTGATTATCTGTAGACGGAGAACAGCGAAGGCGATGGAAGGCCATTGTAGAATGTCAACTGTTGCCGCACGAAGTCGGTTACCGGAGTTGGTTATCGAATACGCTAAAGCCACCGCGAGCCGTAAATCCAGTCTCGAAGTTTAGAAAAAAACGGAGGTTATCTGGTGCATTGTCTAGGAGAGGAGATTAGAAGAGTGCGAAGGGAAGAATAGGATGTGTATACTCATCGTGTTCTGGCATGCCATAACTTTTCCAGGGAGTATGATGTTTTGTTGTTCACAATGTTAGTCGGGAGCAAAACCCGAAGTTTCTAAACGGGAAAAGAAAGTATGGGATATGCAAGAGCGGCAGAGACCGTAAGAGATGTAAAGCCACGGAAGCAGAAAATGGCAGTTGAGTGCAGTTCGAGTGGGGTTTCGGATTAAAATACGTCTCTCCACTATTGTTTTTCCCCTTCCACTGGATGGTGACAAATGGTCGAGAATGTAGGTATGGATAGAACTGGAAGTAATTGCGCTCCAGTTTTGAGATTGGTTCATTTACAGAAGATAGGAATAATCACGTTGGAACCTGTAGCTCTCTTATAGACTCTCATGGGGATTGATTCCTACAGCGCTGCTACCACCGATGGAATGATAGGAATCAGCACCGACCCTCTTTCAATGTTACATTGAGTGTATGAAAATCCAACCTTAATTTTGTTTTAGCGAAGGTCAAGTCCAAGTCCGCCTTCTAGACAGAATGCCATCATTTTCTTAGGTTAGCAGCATGCAAGCCTCCAGAACATCTACCAGGTCCCAGCATCTGCCTCTAAACGATACTAACTTGATCAAGGCTTCAATGCGGTAGTTCCTTTTTAAAATTATCATTCTATCCGTTCGATTACCTAATGGGAGGATTATAGGAGTTAAGAATCGAGTGTGGAGTTTTTTTTTTTTTTTATCAGTATATCTCGTCTACTATAGTTTGATAACTTTAGGTGGTTTGTGCCGTGGGTTTCCAACAAGGCGCCTAGGCCTGGACAGAATGAATGGAAGAATTATGGCTAACCCATATGTTACACAACTGAAATTATGCTTGTATAATATAATGTCTCGGCCGGTATAGGCGACTTGAGGCACACTCCATCTTCGTTCTCTAAAATATAATTCATGGAGCTTCCCGAAGAGTGCCTTCGTTTCGAGGGCAGGCATGTTAACATGCTAACAGGGGCACTAGGTCCTGAAAAGCGGGGACGATATATTATCCAGCAAGAGCGAAAGAGAGAGGGGAGGGATAGAAATAAAAAGATGGATCAGGCCCGGTTTGAAATGCCATATTCAAGTATGAGTGGGGTGCCGTAATCCAGGTGTGACCATGCACGCCAGAAAGTCAAAAGCCTAAAAGGCTGCTCGAAGGGCGTTCTTGTTATATTTTAACTAACAACAACACGAAGAGGTCCACTTGGCATCGTGTTTCCACCAACTGCCGGATGCTAAGTATACTAGTATCATTATTAAGTCTGTTAGTAATCAATAATATTTTGTAGTATTGCGACCTTGGTTGCTTGCCTCGCCTTGTACTCCAACCAAGAAATTGGCACTATGGAAAGAGTAAATCTTGTCTTTTTTGGAAGATGCAGATGGGGAGCATTGATCAATTGATACGCAGATATCGATATCGGAGCTTCGAAGGGCTTGGCTAATTCGACCAATTGATAACACTCGGAAGGGATACCGGAAGCCCAGCAATTTGACATTGCTGGGAATTCCGGTTCTAAAACCCGAACCGGATTTCAAATATACATTGCGGCTATTCTCTTCTTTTCGGCTCGCTTATGGCGTGCAGACGCAAGTTCTCGAGGATTAGCTGATGCATATCTGTAAGCGGAAATGCTCAATCGCAGTCGCAATCGAAATTCCAGTACATTGGCTTTCTAGAGATAACAGGGATATGCAGAGCCGTAATATAGTAGTTTGATATAGGCCTCGAATACGAACTACTTGGCGACCAGGTTCCCGAATTTGATCGATAGAGGGTCTGGATTCCTCTTGTAGTAAAGGCTTGACAGTTACACAAACCGGACAACCCTATATCAATAGCGATATATTTTTAGGAGACCATGAGCTTTCCTAGCCTACGATTTCCAAAAGATGGAAAACAGATCTCTACAATGCCTCAAGATACTGAATTGAGGAACACGACTACTGTCGCCTGTTCTTTCACGAAGACGATCATTCGGCTCTGTTACCGAGCCAGTTCAACTGCAATCATCATCCGGTCAGTGGGACTAATCGATATCATCGACTTTACGATGCTAGAAAAGATGTCCCTGAAAAAGTCTATATAAGGACGATGAATCCTTCGGATGATCTTCCTTTTTATCTTCACCATCACCATCGCCTCCAAGGTCTTGAGTAGTTCCTCAGAACTGCAGCCTCTCCTTTACTTCACTGGTTCTACACCGTAGTCTCTCCTTTATCAGTGCGAACTTTAAGTTTGCCTTCCAGGCAGCTTACGACCTTCCTTTGCTCTAACAATCATTGATTCAATCAATTGATCGATAACACTCTTTTTCAAAATGTACTTCGTCATCAACACCCCGATCCTCTTGGCTCTGTTCCAAGCGGTCCTAGCCCTTCCCGGTGCTGCCGCCGCCGGAACCTGCAATCTCAAATCTGCAGCTTCCGGGGATATTCCAAAAGGTAGCGAAGGCGGCAGCCTTACCCTCGAAGTCCGCGCCAGCAACGGCCAGTATAAATGTTCGCTCGATGAAACCGGTACCGGGAACAAATGGACTAAACAGTTGACCGCTGCCCGTATCAACGGTAGCTTGACTGTTAGCCTCCCCAACGATCTCGAGTGCGACGGAAGCTTCAAGGATTCCGATGATCTTTGTATCATCCGATGTGTCAACGACAAGAACCCTAAGGACACTATCTGCAGCATCTTTGAGCAAGTGGATCTTGATGATGAAGACGACGACGAGGGTGACGACGATGAGGTGGAGAAGAAAATCAAAAAACGTGAGCCAGAGCCAGAGCCAAAGAAGAAAAAGAAGAAGAAGGCGGGAAGGAAGAATGGTAACAACAGGAACAACAATGAGATGAATTTCTCAATGGATAGCTTGAACCTTTCTGAAGATAAGGGGAATGGCGCATCTGTTCCAAAGGGTGGCCGCAGGAATGGAAACAACAGGAATAACAACGGCTTGAACTTCGCGATGGACGATATGAAAATCGGGGAAGCGGAGGACGACTTCAAGAAACTTGCCAAGCGCGATGACGGGGAGGGCGATACCGATGACGCGGAAGAATCCTCTGGACTCGAAAAGCGTGACCCCAAGAAAAAGGCGAAGGCAAAGAAGGCAGGTAAAAAGAGCAAGAAGAGCAAGAAGAAGAGTAAGAAGAGTGGTGGAGGAGGAGCAAAATCAGCAGGACGCAGAAACGGCAACAACAGGAACAATAACGGATTAAACTTCGCCATGGATAGTCTGAACGTGGAGAATGCGGACGGTGGAGATGATGAGGAGGATGATGTCGACGACGAAGAAGATGCCGGTGATGATGAAGAACTTAAGAGACTCGCAAAGCGCTCCCCATGGGAGTCCGAAGATTCTGAGGATCTCGAAAAGCGGGGTCTTGAGGCACGCGACCCAAAGAAGAAGAAGAAGAAGGCAAGAAGGCCTAGGGGCCGCAAGATCAATAAGAAGAAGAATACTGCGAATGGTGCGAAAACGGGAAGCCAGAACATCAAGTTGAGCATTACCCCAGCTGCCCAGCCCGCTGCCGCCGAGGAGGAGGAGGAAGCCGCGCCTGAAGAAGTCGAAGAACCAGAAGAAGAAGAAGAATTGGAAAAGCGTTCCATGAACCTCGAACCTAGGGATCCAAGGAGAAGGAGACGCAGGGTTCGCAAGAATAAGAAAGTGAACACCGCAAACGGCGCAAAGACTGGAAGCCAGAATATCTCTTTGAGTGTTGGTTCCGCTGATACTGCACCGGTTGGTGATGACAGCATGGAAAAGCGTTCCATTGACCTCGAGCCCAGAGATCCAAAGAGGAGACGCAGGGTTCGCAAGAATAAGAAGATAAACACCGCAAATGGGGCAAAGACAGGAAGCCAGACGATCAGTTTGGACATTGGACCCAGCGTTGAAAAGCGTTCTATCATCGAAGAGCGCTCTACTATCGAGGCACGGGACCCTTCTAAGAAGAAGAAGAAGAAGGGCGGAGCTAGAGTCCGTAAGAATAAGAAGGTGAACAAGGTAAACGCAGCGAAGACCGGAAGCCAGACTATCGATATCAAGGTGACCCAACCCGCACCCTTACCTGCAGCCAAAAAGGCACCTGCCAAGGCTACGACAAAGAAACCCTCCTATACTCCTTCCAAACCAACCACTTCAACCCCGAAAGCTGCAGAGCCCGAGGAGGAAGAAGAAGAGGAGGGTGATGAAGAAGAGGAAGAGGAAGAGCAGCCAAAGACTCAGCCAAAGACCGAGCCAAAGACCCCAAAGAAAGAGACTCCTAAGCAAGAACCTAAGCAAGAACCTCCAAAAGAAGAGCCCCAGGAGGAGGAGCCCCAAGAGGAGGAGCCCCAGGAGGAACCTAAAGAAGAGCCCCCAGCCCAAGAGGCTCCCGCATACAGACTCCGGTTCCACAGGCACTAGGCAAACAGACGTACACGATAGCCCTTCACTTCTACCTCTCCTTTCCTGACAAGCATTTTCATCAAGTCCACCAAGTTAGACACGGCTGCACGAGCTAGCGAACATGACTTTTTACGAATTTCCTACCCTGATTGATGTGTTGTTGATATAGACTGTTGTTGGAAAGTCGATTCCATGAGTTTTCTGAGTATATAGACGAGTACATGAGAATTCCTTCCCTAGGATAGATGACAAATGTCCATGTACTTAGCATCAAATTGAAGAAAGTTTGACAGGAAATTTATTCTGGTATTAGCTATTTCCGTGAAGTATCTGCTTCAATACATTGACTTCACTACTGTCTAATCAATTGAGGAAACGTTGTGGGCATATTAGCATTAAGGGCTTCTGTTCGGTATTGAGCTTCGAGTTAAGGTACTAGATAAGGTGAATCGGAGAGGACGCCTTAAGCCGAACTAGTCCTAGTTGTACATACCTCCCTCCGCGGCCGAGGCAGTTAAGTTATCGGGGACTTTATATGGGCCTCTGTCGTGTAACCATGGCAGGGCTCGTTCTCGAGGATCCCTGCAATGTCGCACAGCAGGGCTCATGCCATCTCCCAACGCAACCCACATTGCATTGTCTACGCGTTACGTTGTTACTTAGGATGGCGATGCTCGTTAACGTTCTGGCCGTAGTTAGGAAATATCGAGGGTTGAATATGATATATTTCTGTAGTATACAGTCAACTAGATTACCTCATACACATAACTTAATCTTCTAGGACCAAAATGCCGTGCAGTTCGTCGGTTGATGTATACGTATGACTGGCTAATATATCGTACTCAGACTATTAGGAATAAGGAATGGGATTATTCCGAATATGAACCGCTCTACTCAATTACAGGAGAATGAAGTCATCTCCCATAACGTACAGGTATATTTTCTCCCACTTGTGCCTCAAACGTTCGTAAACGCGAAGATGCTTGAGACATTCCAAACCACCATAACTTTGGCTGGCTCCCGGTTCAACGTAGTCCTAATAAAGTTTCAGCATTTGCTCACAATATTAACGCCCCAGCGGGAAATATGTAGCTACTACCTTGAATGCATTGAGTGTCTCCCAGTCATCGACGCCGACCTTACCACCCGTTGCCCTCCACACCGCAATACGCCTAATACCCGAAAACCACTTGGCAATTTCAGCCGTAGTCGCGGACTCCGGACACATACCCTCTCTAATCATTTTGCTATTCTCCGACTCGGTCTCTGCTGGTGGAACTCCCATGCAATGATGGTAATTATTTTCAATATCCTGTCTTAACATTCGAATAGCGGTGGCGTGAAGATCTGCTATGTATATTTTTGATACTTCGTCTCTGGACACGTACTCGTAGGTTGGGGAAACACTGCCATCGTAATTTACTGGAGCCCAGTCGTTGTAGCTATCTATATCTTCTCTCTTTGGAATTCTGTTCCAATCTGGTTCCCCACGGTTTAAGTCTAACTCTTGCATTGCTTGTTCGAGTGTTTTTTCTGTCGGAGGTTGAGTTTCCGGTGGGTTCTGAGGCCCTAAAGTTCTCCTGGGTGGTTTGCCGAAAAACTTGTCGTATGATTCCCGAGTGCTGAGGTATGGTATTGTTGGTAGCGACATCGCGGTGATATTACCGATATATCAGTGGCCAGGTACCTAGGCCTATAGGTGCTGTTGGCTGTTATTGTATACAATTGGATTAGAGAGAGCGGGGGAGGTGCATAGACGAAGGTTTTAGTGAAGGAGTTTCAAGTGCTATGCTAACATGTTTTAAAATATAAAATAAAATAAAACCTAGAAAATGATTCTACGATCGACGCTGATAGGTGTTTGATACTCGCATAATTACGATCTTGATGTCACGCTCTTTCGATGTTGCCGTGGTGGTGGTCAAAATACAACGTGGTTTATGTGTTGAGACCGTTCACATGAGCGTTTCCCCAGGTCTTGGCATCAACGCCTGTGTGTCGGACGACCCAAAATACCTGTAGCAGCTAACTGCCTAGGCTTGAATGCAATGCATGCAATGCTCCTCAAAATCACTATGAATCATAAGCATGATATGATACTTAATTACCCAGTTCTTTCATAACTGGGTAATGGTGATATCTGATACCGATAGAAAACCTGTGGTAGCACCCTGTTCGAATCTAAATACCACGCGATGGTTACATATTATTATCCAAAGCATGCCTGCAGTGACGTCAGTGTCGACGTTCCGAGGTTTGGTCTAGCCATTTCCAGGAACAGGTCCCGATCGACGCGGCAGAAATGGGCAGACGACATCATCCAGCTAGAATCAGAGTACGGTGGGGACCCTTTAAATACACTCTCAGCTCCCCTCCTTCTTCCCTCTCTACTCTTCCCCACTGAACACACAAGTACCCCCCTCTAACAACCTCATCTTACATCTTCCATACTACTACTTTCAAATAAAACTACCACTACTACCACTACTACCACTACTTCCAAAATGCGCGGAACTGATAAAGTTAGCAAGGTCTACCTCCAAAAGGACGGCGAAGACTTTGTCGTTCTCGTCGAAGACAAAGAAGCCCTCTCCAAGTGGAAGAAAGATACCACCGTCCCATTGACCGACGTCGTCGATGGCTTCAAGGTCTTCACCACTCACAGGTAAATCCGCTAGCCTCTTCTTTTTTTCTTCTCTATTTACGGATCTAAACGGGGGTTTGTTTTAAACATGGTACAAATGGGTATGACGTCGGTGCATAATAATACATATACTAATCATGATTATCTTTCATGCAACTATTTAGACAAGGAGCTCAGGGTGTCCTAGACTCCGCTTCAAATGCCATCCTTGACTCTTCGTTCGGAACACACAAGGTCGACGAAATCATTCCTGTCATCCTAAGAGAAGGACAATTGCAGGTCACGGGTGGTGTATGATACCCCCCATTGCTCTCTTTCTCACACATTATTACATCATCGAATCATCTAAGAAAAAGCTAATATTATTCTCTTAATACGCTTACAGGGTCAGGACCGTTTCTCCTCCACAAACGATTCGAAGGGCGCCATGGCGAATCACAGATAAATACACCCCATCTGTTGCCGGTTGTTTTTGGTCGTCGAGCAAGGGAGATATCTCTTTTTCTTTTTCTTTTTTGGGGTTTTTCTTAATCAGACAAAGAAACTTATTGGGAAAATAAGAAAGGAGCGTTTGCTGTCTTCATAGTCTCTTCTGAACCTTTCGAGGGTTCTGAACTACCACTACAAATAATGACACAATAAGCTCGCTTGCTATACTATTATTATGGAATAGCAGCAACCACAATATAAAACGGAAGGCCTAACCACCTTTCTCTCAAGACCAATCTACTACCAAAATACCACTAGTATCAAACGTGCATCGATCGATCGTGACGATATACCTCCTCATATTTTTACCTATCCTACCTAGTGTACATGCATAAAAAGGTCCCTCGCATTCACGCCTCCACTTGAAAATCGATAACTAAAAGAGAAACGACAGAGCTCGCATATGACCATAGAATATTATAGCATCCAACTTCTCTATCTAGCACACGGAAGAAGTAAAAAAGGAAGTCATGATGATGATTATCAATATAAATCTCGACCTGAACCAAACCACTCTACCTCCCGCCTCTGAAAGCTTGCGAGGCGAAGAAGTCGTTCATGTCCTGCCCCCCGAGACCATTGTTGGCGTCTCGCGTGGTCCGTGCCGAGTCTATCTTGCCTTGCTACAGAACTGTTAGCGCCATCTACTAACCATCTGTATGGGAGGGGAAAAAAGCTTACCAAAGTATTTGAACGGACGTCGATCTCCTGTAGAGCTCCGAGATGATTGTTCAGAATCTTAACAATGGTGGCAAGCTAAAGACATATATATTAGCACATTCAGTTCAACCCAGATCCAAAAAGAAAAACCATCTACTCACCGGATCCTCAGCACTGCTAGTCTTGTTTATTGTGCTCGTTGCATTGTTAATATCTGTAATAATATTTCCCAAATTCTTGCTCATGATATCAAGCTGCTTGTCCAACTTCTCCGCCAACAAGTACGACTTCTCCCTCTCCTGATCAGCGGGCTGCATTCCTTCAGGTCCACCGATTTGCGTCTGGAAGATATCGTCGACTTGCTTCTCGTACAGCTCAAGCGCAGCAGCGAGTTCCTCTTGTTGTCCGACAACATAGTCGAGTGCTTTGTTGATGTCCTCTTGCTTCTTGGTAGCCTTGAGAGTCTCGGTATGTAATTCCACGAGCTTGTCGCCATTTACTACGAGCATGCGATCCCAACCGGCAATCTCAGCGGCTTGTTTGTTGAACTCTGTAGTGTATTTGTCGAGATCGGAGGTCCAACGGGTGATTAGTTCGTCCAGGGACTTGTTCTTCAAACGGGAAGCTGGCTGAACTGAGGTTGAGCCAACAGGTGCGGTTGAAGGAGCCGCAGTTGTGGTAGTGGTGGCAGTTTTGCTTGCATCCGCAGCTGGGGTGGTTGTGGTAGCTGCACCTGGCTTTGTCCCGAACAACCCAGATGAAGGAGCCGTAGCAGATGTAGCAGATACGGGGGTAGCAGTTGTAGCAGATGTAGGGGCAGTTGAAGCTGTTGTAGCTGATGGTGCTGCCCCAAATAGACTACCACCGGCCGCTGGGGTGGCGGTTGAAGGCGTGGCTGGCTTGTCAGTGGGTTTGGAGCCAAACAGTGAAGGGGCCGGGGCCGTCGTAGTTGATGGTGTGGTGGCAGAACCAGTTGCAGCTGTTGTGGTTGCTGGTGCTGTAGTTCCAAACAATGAGCTGGGCTGAGCGGATGTCGAGGCCGTAGTCGCAGCACCAGCCCCACCGAATAAGCTTGAGTTCTTTAGGGCAGTCGTAGTTGGTCCGCCGAATAGGCTACTTCCGCCTATAAAGATGTTAGTTAAATAATCAATACAACCAAGGGGAACTTGTGCCTACCTTGTCCAGTTGTTTTAGTAGTTCCGGTGCCGAAGCAGGGACCCGCAATTTGATTAGATGGTTGTTGACCGAACAAATTGCTGGTAGTGCTAGTTGGCTTTTGGGCATCACTAGTTGCCGCTGCGGGGGTGGCAGCTGCTTGTGTAGTAGTAGTGCTAGTTGTTGTTGCGGGGCCGAAAAGGCTGGTCTTTGGTGCTTCTGTCGTTGTAGCAGCAGCTCCAAACATTCCACCAGGTTTCGTCTCAGTGGTAGGTGTACTAGCGGCAGGAGTAAGAGCAGTCTTAGCTGGCTCTAAACCAAACAATCCGCCGCTGGTGCCTGGCTTCGTAGTCTCGGTTGGTTTGGAGCCAAAAAGCGTGTTAGGAGTAGCAGTTCCCGACGCAGCGGGCTGCGATCCGAACAAACCACTGGCCGAGTTATTACCGAAGAGATTCGAAGTTGCTGGGGTAGCAGTACCAGAAGGAGCTGGAGTGGTAGGTTTCGCGCTACCGAACGTTGTTGAAGCTGCACCACCGAATATGGATGGTTTCGAAGCATCGGTAGTGGAGGCGGCGGCTGGCTGCGACCCGAACAATGAGCTACCACCTGGCGTAACAGTTCCAGACGACCCAGTGCTGAAGAGACTGTTGGAGGATGTAGCCGAATTTTGTTTTGGCCCTGCACCGAAAAGGTTTGTGTTCGACGTATTTCCGAATAGACTTGGTGCCGCCGATGGCTTGCTCGAGTCGGTAGGAGCAGCCCCAGTAGAGGCTCCGAACATACTTCCAGACAAAGTCGGCGGTGGGGCGGCAGGAGTAGTCGATGCTCCAAACATATTGCCTGACGTTGCTGCTCCTCCAAACAATTTATTCGGGGCTGGAGTCGTAGATCCAAAGATATTCGAAGGAGCTGTGCTCGACTGTGTCGGTGTAGCAGAGCCTGGAGGCGTAGCGACTTGCGTAGATCCGAAACTGAAGTTCGAAGTCGCAGTGGACTTTGGTGCAGTGCTAGACGCGCCGCCAAATAGTGAGGATCCAGTCCCGGTTGGAGTATTGGTACCTGGAGTACTAGTCGATGCACCGAAGAGGGTACTTGTAGATTTTCCAAAGATGCTGCTTCCAGAGGGAGCAGCCGTTCCACCTCCAAAGAGACCAGCACCTCCGCTTGTTGTAGTACTCTGTGATGGAGTATTTTGGCCGAAAAGACTACCGCCTGACTGGCCGCTGCTCGCAGGTGTGCCTCCGAAGAGATTTCCTCCAGACGAGGTTCCTGTGGTATTGCTGCCAAAGATACCCCCTGAACCAGCACCACCGAATATGCTACCGGAACCTTGGTTGCCAGACATTCTGTTGGAATGGGGAAACGCGTGGATCAACCGTACAAAGGAATTTGAATTGCGGCGGGCTGGGCAGCTCGAGGTGCTGCGCGTATCCGAGACAGCAGCGGTGTTGTAGGTTGTAGGTTGGAGTTCTTGGTTGGCTGTTGGATGTCCTAGATTCAAGCAACAGCGGCGCAATTGGTGAAAGGATGGTGGGAATGGAGAGGAAGGCGTCGGCGGTCGGTGTGCGATGAGGTTGAGGTTGAAGTTGAGGTTGACCAGGATTCCCAGCGCCTGAACGCGACTGCAAAATGTCACACGCCAACACCGCGGTAGCGTAGACGATATGCATACTTAAGTAGCTACTGCTTCTTAGTATCTACACCCTCAACGGCCAAGGTCCGAACCCTGATATGGGAAGTACTATTTCTCTTAATGGCGTTTGCAATATTACTCTTTTATTCTTCTACTTAAACACTAGATTGTACGCTATAGCTGCGGCTGTAATATGAATCCTGATACCTTAAAACTCCGAATCCGAGTTGGAACCTTTACAACAGATTTTATTTCGAACCGACAGGTCTATCTTTCCTTCTCTTTTCTAATACTCTCCCAATAGCGTCTCTCATCTCGGGTTCAGATTCTATTCTTCGTTCCACCAACCAGTCCGCCATTTGCATCTTCAAATCCCGATCTATACTTCCATCCTGCCTCACAAAAGGTGCAACCTCCATATCAGCCGCTGCCTTGGCCTCACTCCTTATGGCCGCCGCCTGTGCCATCAGTCTATCTAAATGATCCGAGTACATAGTCTCTGACCGCTTAGACTTCCTCTCTTGGAACAAGGGAGCTAATTGGGAAATTCCGATGATCGTCGACAACAAAATCTGCTGTCCGAGTGCAACCTGTTCAAAAGGTAGAAGCGTGCGTCGAGTGAAGAAATAAATGATTCGAGTCGACACTAGAAAGTAAGGGCGTGTTACGGAGGCATAGTCGAAGAAAAACATGCATGCCAAAGACAAAAATCTCCACTATAACACGTAAAAGTCGTTAGTTTTCGCCGTCGTATAGTATTTGTATTGTTTCCTTGGTGTCCATACGTATTTCCCAAACTCAAGCACCCCTAAAGTCCCGAGAACCACCAAGACAATAAGACTACCGGTGTAGTTCGGTAGCTTGACCCATGCAGCATGGGCAACAAAATCATACCGAGTCTTGCACAAAATCCACTCTGGTAATGTCATCGCAGGGCCCAACCTCTCGTACGCGAATCTTTTCACCGGGTCCAGCAGGACATCATACGCGATCTTGTACTGTAAAAATATTTGTTCTGCACCAGGTCCGGCCTTGTCTGGGTGATATTTAACCGTCCTAAGAACACCGTTAGCTATCCCGTATTCTAGAAAGGGATGTCATGGATTCTAGTCCAACATACGCCTTTCTGAATCCCCGCTTAATCAATTTCTCATCGGCGTCCACCGGCACACCCAACATTTGGTAGAATGTCGGGTGCTGTGTTATTCCCAGCCAGCATTCATAGATGGTGAACGCCAAGTACGCTGCAATGACAAAGCAGTAGACGTATTTGCGATCCCGCATGAAGCGCGGGCTGCCAGGTGGCGGCATAGGATCACCGGCGCGGGTGAAGAGGCGGTAGAGGAAGGACTGGATCCAGCCAGTGACCAACTACTTTGGAGGCATATATGTCAGATATTGAATCTGCTTTGAACATTAATATGATTTGGGGGAATACGCACATTGGGAAGGAAAATCCATCCTAAGAAAGAGCCGATGGGCCCGATGTTATACAACGACGCTCCTGTCGCGGCAGCCATCGTTGAGGAATCAAATGCTGTCGAGCGCGAATGCAAATGCCATGAAAGTGGATACAGTAAGCCTGTTGGCTTGACATCGCATATGCTATGCCAGGTCCGACCGAGATGTGTGTTGTTCATCTCAACACCTGTTTGATCCCATCAAACTTTCTCGATTTGAGGTGCATCTTATCTCTACCCTTATCAGTCACATGACCTTCGATTGCTATTCCAAACTGGAAAAGCAGTCCTTTTACGTGCGGGTTGGCTGCTGATTCGAGGATTCTTGGCGCTGTGAAGCCGCCCCAGCAAATTTGTCGAACCAGATACGCAAAGAGCAATATTGGTCATTCGACATCCAACCTTCAGCAAACCCCATCGACAACCTACCTCCTCCCTTTCCGACAAATCCACGACGAGCATCCCTCTCATCGTCCTCTTAATCCAACATGGCTGATTCCGTGACAGTATGTCGTTTTCCTGTTCCCACGGGCTTTTTTCGACCGCGCGAGGTGGAGATGGTGGTGTCAAAGCTAGATTCTGACGATGGATGAACGATTAGGTCCGAACCCGCAAGTTCTTGCGAAACCCTCTCCTCCAGAGGAAGCAGATGGTCGTGTAGGTTACTCTCATTGTTTTCGCTCGGTATTTTTGGATGGATCTCTTCGGGAAATCTGGGCATACGGCTGGTCGACATGAAGCTTGGGGGAAATGGGTAGGAGGAACAAAGTTACGGAACCGACACGACAGGAAGCACTATGAAGCTTTTGGAGGAAAATCCGACACGACTTAGCCGTTATGCTGCCAGAAATCCCATGAAGAATCGATATCCGATAAATACGATATAAAAAATCTCGAGAAACACCGACGGCTAACATTCTCATCACCTCTTTTCAGTGACATCCTGCACCCTGGTCTCCCAAACATCTCCAAGTCCGACCTCCGTGAAAAGCTCGGCAAGATCTACAAGGCTGACGCCGGTACCGTCTCCGTCTTCGGCTTGCGAACACAGTATGGTGGTGGCAAGACCACTGGCTTCGCCCTCATCTACGACTCGCTAGATGCCTTGAAGAAGTTCGAGCCCCACTACAGACTGGTCCGATACGAGTACGCCACCAAGATCGAGAAGGCCAGCAGACAGCAACGTAAGTCCAGCTTTCAGATGTACATTTTCGACATGGAGACTGTCGATATTGACAATTTCGATAGGCAAACAACGAAAGAACAGAATGAAGGAGGTCCGAGGAACAGCAAAGACCAAGGCCGCCTCCAAGGACAAGAAGAAGAAATAAATTATTTATCTCTTCTCTTGTTCTTTCGTTCGCATTATTGTTGCTTTCCGCTTTTTTATATACACCTTTTTATTACGGCGAATCTGATCTAGGGTCTTTTTTCTCCTCATTTCGGGGTTCCTTTTTATCAACGGGAGGGATAAAAAAAACGTCGGGTTTCTCGAACTGTGTTATATACTAGTCCACGATACGTCCCTCTCATAATTACGATGAAGCAGAGTTTCCTTTGTTTCTCCGTTATTTCCCTCATCGGTTACCAACCTTATCCTCATTCGCATTCATCCTCCAGGGGACGGATTCCTTCATCCCATCACTCAATGCTTCATCTATGACTACCCTCATCCTTAACGTCTTGTGTATATCACCTCATGATCAAAAACCTCTTACAAATGAGGAACTCTTAAAAAAATAACCCGATACTCCTGGGAGGAGTGCCCGTACCTCGGTCTTGTGCAGAGGCCGCGTAGATTCCTATATACCTTTTTCTTCCTTTTATATATAATATTACTGGTTTGGGTCTATCCTGAACCAATAGTGTATATCCGTATCGGGGTATCACTCCCATAATACCATAGCCGCCTACCCGACTCGTTCACCTCTTGGACCTCGAAGTTGAGTCCTGCGGCAGATAGACTCGTATCAAACTCGTGAAGGGTGACCTCATTCCGCACTGTAGCCGATATGATGGCCTTAGCACCGGCTCTCTTGTTCGTCTCGAGCAGCTTCTTCAGCGTGTACACCAGATCCGACAGATCTCTGGTATCATATGTGATATCGCCGCCAATGATCAAATCCCAAGGCTCCGCGTATATGGGGCTGTCTTCTTGAGAAGAACCCCAAAGCAGTTGAGAGACGGAAATATTATTCGTATGGGTATTGAGACTGATATTCGTTCGAATAGTTTCACAGACCCTTTCGTCTCCATCTGTCGCCAGCACATGTTTTGCACCTAACTTGGAGAGCAGAATTGAAGCGAAGGCAGTACCCGCACCGAGCTCCAAGATCTTGCATTCTGAGATAGGCTTTAATATTGGTAGCGGGGTAAAAAGGAAGAACTCTCCGAGTGCCAGGGCGGCTTCCCATGTTCTTGAACCGGTATGGCCATCGGCTGAAAGCACTGACTTTCGCTCGGAGATAACGACTTGGGTGTCTTCTTCGGACAAAGATTGGATTGGAGGAAGGAGATATGTTATAAAAGTAGGCTTCGTAGCATCGGAAGCCGAGTCAGGTTTTGACATGAGGTCCGAGTAGAGGGTCAGAATGGAATTGTGAAGTTCCTTGGTTTTCGACGTCTATCAGCACCAAGTATAATTTACTTACCAGAGTCACCCATTGATTTAATTATCATGGGAGACGGTAGAATATACCACATACTTCATCCTCTGCCAGATTTCTTTCCAAACAGCTGATTAGAAACTTGAGGAACCGTCTGGTATATGCTTCGACTGGCTGGTATGCTGTTGCATCTTTGCTGAGAATTGTGTTGTAAAGGTGGTCTTGGAAGGCCCAGTCCACTCGACCAGCAGGCACAAGACTGTCGAATGCGATGCTCCCCGCAGGCACGGACTGGAGATACAGCCGTTTCAGCTTGACGAGGCTGTCGTAGTTTGGAGTACCCATTTCTTTAATTGTCTGTGTAGAATATAATAAATATATGCACTCGATGTTTCTCCAGCCGCCAGTGCAGTGCAGTGCAGGTCCGAGCATTTGATGCCTGAAGTTCCTGTTCCCCAGATCTGAGTTGCAAGGCTGTTTAAATTTTACATTTGTTTATATCAACTCAACTCAACTCAACCGACCAGCAGCTCCACAAACGCGACCTGCTTCGCGCCCACTCGACCAGGCCTTCCTTCCTCTTCTCTTTCTTCTTCACATCTCCCCTCAATTTTCTATCCAACTTCCTCCTCGTCTCCCTCACCAGACGCCCCCCCCGCTTCTATTTATCCGAAGGAATTCTCCTATCATTTCTTCCGCCCCGACCTTACCTTACTTGATCCCTCCTTGACTCACTCTCATCCATCAACCTCCCTTGCTCACCCCACCACCACTACTCCTCCGCAATGCGCCGGGCACGCCTGGTCATAAACCGGGAGGGCCTCGCCCCAGCTCGCATCATATGGCCCTTAGCACCTGCAATCGCTCAAAACCCACGATATTCCGTCTACGATCTTCTCAAGGATGTCAACGAAACCTTCCCACTGGATGAAGGTGCCTGTGGGCTCGAAGATTACACAGTTGAGATCGCAGGTTGCGATTTGGTTCATTACATGCCGATTGCACATTTAGTCGACGATAGGGATGAAATTACGTAGGTTACCTCCCCTTCGTTTTCCAATTTATATCGATAGAATAGCGAGGCTGTTTACTAACATTTACTTAGAATACGGCCGTTAACCCGTACCGAACTACGCGAACGTCGCAAAGGCGGTAGACGACAAATCAGCAAGATAGGAAGGGTACTGCTCGATGGTGTCGCACCTGGCAGGCTATTCGTAGCTCCTGCGCCAGACCGTCCACGAATCACAGAAAGCGATCGTCCTGTAAAGCGACGTAAAATTTCCAATGCCGTTATAGACGACGACAGTAGCGGGCAAGATGTCTGCACATGGAAACCTGTTGCTGGAGCTAGGAGACGAAGGGCACTGAGGTCGGCTTCTGGTTCTAAGAGTGTTCATTTCGAGGATGAAGACGAAGACCAGGAGGAAGAGGTTGACAACTCTTCAGCCATGGTCCTAGCGAATGAAGCCTACGCTGATGAAGATGACGACGACGAAGACGATGATGATTTCGATCCAGATGGAATAGAGGAAGAAGAGGCTGATGACGACAGCGATGATGATGAAAATGAACAAGACGATGAAGAGGATGAGGGCACAAGCGAAGAAGAAGAAGAAGCCGAAGAAGAGGAAGAGGAAGAAGAGGAATCGGCTGCAACTGCTGACCTAGATCAGGTGCTCAAGAGGCTATCAGGCACTGAGAAAGAATCGCCGGAGGAAAAGGCAGACTCCAGCGATGACAGCACTTCGGAGTCGTCGGACTCTTCTAGCGACGAAGATGAAGCTGAGGATTCCGATGAAGATGGGGAGGTCGAACCCATCAAGGCTAATAAAAAGCACAACTTGACGAATGGCGTTAAGGCAAAGGAACTTTCGGATAGTTCTTCAGAGAGTTCTTCAAGCGAATCTGAGGATTCTGATGATTCCGAAGACGAATCTTTTCAGGAATCGTCTGCTGAAAGTTCGTCAAGCTCCAGCTCTGACTCGAGTTCGGACGACGATGACGATGACGATGATACAGAGAAAGTGAAGAAGGAGATTGACTCTGATGAGCTGAAGAAAACCAAAGGGTCCACAGAAGCCGAAAAACCGGAAGAGGTTTCGTCGAAGATCCCCACCAGTCCTCCTAAGCCCCCTCGGGGCCTACCACCAATGATAACGACTACGAAAACTCCTCCAGCGGCCCCACTAGTAGCGACAACCACTAAGACCACACTACCACCCATGGTGACAACTACAAAACCATCGTCGAACTTACCACCCATGGTGACTACAACAAACCCTCCCTTTAAAGGAACATCTAGCACGAGGACCCGAAACCAGAGGAGAAAGGATAGTAAACGTTTGGAACGGCTCGTCAGAGAAGGTGCCTTGCCCGCTGGATCGACAAAGGAGGACTTACACAGGTATCTGGAACAGCAACAAAGGGATACCGGGGAAATATCGGATACCCCCAAGGATCGGAGCGATGCAGACACTACTCCTCAGGCTAATGGCGTAGCTAGTCACCCTAGTGGGCTTGCTGATGACGGGGATCAATCTCCGAAATATACACCAATGGAACCCCTAGAGGTCATTGTTGAAGAGATGGAAGTTTCGATTCAAGTTCCAACTACTTCACAGCAGCAGCCGGAGTCCTCGAAGCCCTCGCAGACCGATGAACATTCGCCATCGCCAGTTGGTGCCAACAGACGCCGTCCAGGCGTATCTGACGCTACCAAAAGAATATTGTTGGGTAGTCTCGGCCTACGACTGCCACGTAACCAGGCTGAAGATGAAAAGCAGAGGGAAGATTGGAAAAAGAAAAACTCTAAGCTTGTTGGAAACAAGAGCAAGGGTTTTCTCGAGGCAATGGCGGGCAAAGAAGGCGTCCACTCACGATTCGATGAGACCGGTGAGGTTGCTACGGAAGTTCCAGTTCCGCAACCACCCCAGGATCCGGAGGCGTGGAAGCAAAAGATTCAACTCTCTGCAGTTGAATGTGACGAAGAGTACTACGACGACGCGGGGGACAAAATGCCCGTGCCATCATTTCCCTTTGACCAGAACCAGCTGTGGAAGGTGGAGGTGAACCACAGCAAGAAGTCGAAGAAGAAGAAGAAAAAGAACAAGCGCAAGCAGGATGAGGAAAGGGCGTACGAACAGCAGGAATGGAATCCCGATATCTACGATGATTCTTCTTTACAAGTCGACTCCGCACAACGCCCGGGACAAGTCGAGCGAAGCACGCAAGGTGTTGATGAGGAAGTCGATGATTTGCCACCTATTCCAGCCAACCTCTCCGAATATCCTATGCTTAAGGCACCGGTTTTGCCGGAGTCCATCGTGGTCTTTCAGAGGCTTGCGCTAGACGCCAGATATAGTCCTACATACGTGCAAACTACCGTCAAAGTCCTATCGGTCGAAGGCTCCAAGGTCGAAGCTCAGCTCGCGAAACGAGATCGTCCGAAAGCAGTCTACGACGAGGAAACGGGGGAGAGAGTATACGGTCGGTTCCATATGCCGGGAACGGAGAACGACGATGCGGGTATTGAGGTATTCGAGTTTAATGAAATGTTTGAACCAAGGGTCATCAAAGCCGGCGTTGCGACTGAGAGTAATGGGGAGTTACCGGCGCAGGAGGAAAACGAAATCGACAGGGTCCCAGAAACGGTTTTAGAAGGGGTGAATATGGTCAAGGTATGATTTCAATGAGTCTCGCTCCCGATCTCTATGAGAGAAACATGTACTTTTCCTATTATTACCTTCCATGACACCTGTTTTTGTTCTGATCAAATGAAAAATTTCCTCTTTCCTGTACCCAGGATAATATCAAGGTCGAACCTGTTTCCCAAATTGAAAACGAGGATGTCCCTATGCTGGAAGCCGAGGACACCCCAGTCCTAGAGGTCCCAAACGATTCGATCCAATCTTCTAGTTTTGTTGAACCACCCTTCCAAACGAATGGTTCCGATGGCCATGTCGACACCGATGATGATATGGATGATATCCAGGTGGCTGAAAGCCCCCAGGGAGACGACCGCCTTGATGATGGTTATGATATTACGTCCGACCGCGCCTCGCAATCTCCTTCCATTACGCCCATTGCCAACACTGAGGCCGAGCATCTGGATTCCAGCGCAGAAGCCCACAGATACGACGACGCCCCATCCCAGGACTTAATATCCCAGGACGATCTCGCACGGATTCTGAGAAAAGTCCCCCCTCCAGCTGCACCAGAATCAGAAGTCCCCAAACCGATAGAGGAATCCGAGGAACCGGTTGTTCAAGTGCCAGGTACACCGAGTTCAGATATCCCAGAATCACCCGTGCATGACACAAGCATCCAAAATTGGGATCTATCCGTTGACATCTCAGCGTTGGACCCAGCTGACGCTGAGATCGTTGAGAAGATGGTAAAGGTGAAGCAAGAGTGCCCTGAGGATTCCGACCTGCTTCGAGAAGCACTGAAACCTTTCCACCATCCCGAAACCCAGGACGAAGTCAACATCAGCGTTGACATTTCACCACCCGTATCGCCTATTATCAAAAAGGAACGCCTAAGCACGCAAGAAGCCTTAGACTCCCCAATCACCCCTCTCAAGGATATTACTGGACGTTCGACAAGCGGCGACAACGTTGAACACAGCGATGAACCCCTGGACGAAGGCGATAATAGCAGAGATCAGACTACTCTCGGATCGGGAACTGGATACCTTGGTAACGAAACATCACCTCCCATTGCCAGCGACTTTGCTCCATTGAAGTCTGACAATGCCTTTAAGCGAGCGCCAAAAGTCGGTGTTCTATATCGTAGGAAGAGACCGAGTCTGGAACGCAAGGAGGCCAAGGAAATCACGATAAAACCAGAACCGGACGACGATTTCACAATCCCATCTACCATGCCGGAGAAGTCCCTCACCAGCGGTCGAACCGCCTTTAGCGGAAGAGCCAGCAATTCCCAAGCCACATCCAAAGAACCTCCAAAAAAGAAGGAACCAGAATATATCACGTTTTTAAGTGATGACGAGGAGAACCCGCCTCCGCCTTCGTCAAGCTTAGAAGTCGTCAGCGGAGCGGTTTCGACGAGGCGTGGAAAAGTCAACCTTAAAAAGGCATTGATAAAGAGAAGGGATACCAGTGTCGGTCCGCAAGGACTTAGCTCTCAAGGATTTGGTTCTCAAGGATTTAGCTCCCAACGCTCAGCTTCGTCACAGTTTTGAGGTCGCCCGTTTATCCACCTCTGACTTCTTCTACTTCCCCTCCTTTTCGTCTTATTGTATTATTTTAATATCTCCTGTGTTATATTTTTCCCTTATATTTTTCTCCTCTATGTGTTACTATTGCCTGCCTCTTTTACCTCTCTATTATTGCAAGCTTGACTTTTCTTGCTGGTTGATATTGGTATGGTCGGCGTTCCGGTGTTTTATCTTTTTTTTGAAGCGTTGAACGGTTGGTATCGAGGCATGCTTGGTCTATGATACAATTCTGTGTATTCTATGTATGAACAGCGGGGTATATAGCGTGGTAATAATATACAGATGGGATATAGGTCAATCCCAATCATGTTTATATACAAGTTAACGTCCAAACCATCTTGGTTCCGTAGATGCCGATTCTTAAGTCCCCATATGGACACTCCCACTAATTGACACCGACAAAAAGGCTTCTCCAAGCCCCTCCTCCCTCCCTCCCTCCGTCACTATCTCTTAGGTTTATCCTCACTATTACTAACCGGCTGCACCTTCTCGTACTCCTCCCTCAGTTTCGCCGACATCTCAAAATCCAATGCTCGCTCGCGTTTTAGACGTTGGCGTTCTTCGTCGCGGACGACACCCTGGTGCATTGCCTCCCGTTCGGTGACTTGTGTGTTATGAACTGCGACTACGATGAGGCCTGTGATTGCGGTGACGAGACCGAGGGTTACTTTTGAGGCTCGAGACATCGTTCTTTAATTCTAGTTGCTTCTTGCGAGGAGATGTGGTTTTTGTTGTCTCCCTATGAAGATTTTTATGTCGGGGAAGTTTATGGAAGGGAGGAGTTATATCTAGAATTCATGGCCGTGTTAGTTATACCTATGAAGAGAAAAAGAGAGGTGAACAATCCAATTGACCGACCATAAACTCATCTTGTCGCCTGATCTGTTTGAAGGTTTAATAGAAATTTCGCTGGTTTGTCTGCCAGCCGACCAAAAGCAAGGATAACGTTTTGGTTCGTTCGGGATTCCTTAGCGTGGGGATTTAAATGGCCTGCCGCATGACGACGAGGGGCAGCTCCAACTCGGCAGCCCCCCAAACCAAAACCAAACCTCCATCCCATAGCTCCCCGAAACCGCCGGCCGATACCACACACACAAGCTCGACCTCCGTCTCCCTTGATCTCCTCCTTCATAAGCAAAAGATGGTAGGATAACTCCACTCTAAATCGCACTGCTTGATTGAATGAATCGCTAACACGAGTGAGTGACGAAATACAGTCGGCGCAGAACTCCCAGGGCAAGTCTCAAAACGTCCACGTTTGATGACGTCGAAAGAAACACACGAGTCCGGTTTTTCTAACAAAGATACTCGCACTTCGCTGTATAGGGATCCAAACCCTCCTAAACGCCGAGCAGGAAGCCCAGAAGATTGTGCAGAAGGGTGAGTTTCGGCCTCGGTGTTCCTCTTGGAGTGTATGTGTGTAGTTAAACTGTTGCTAACAACCACATTTTGTGACATATAGCTCGAGCTTGTGCGTATTTTTACTCAGATATCTTAGACTACGGCCTCTAGTCCCTAACTTTCCTATCTCATGCGTTCCCCATAGACCGAGTCCAACGCGTCAAAGATGCCCGCGCAGAGGCCCAGAAGGAGATAGAAGAGTACCGTCAAAAGAAGGAGGATGAATTCAAGAAGTTTGAGGCGGAGGTATGCAAATAGCTCCTTAGCTCCAGTTAACATCTCGAAAAAAAAGAAGTTCAAATCCTAACCTGGCCGATGTTCTACACCTCAGCACACCGGAATAAACGCCCAAGCCGAAAAGGACGCCGAAAAGGAAATTGAAGGCAAGCTAAAAGAGATTGAGGAGGCAGGGAAGAAGAGCAGAGACCAGGTTATACAAGATTTGATCAAGGCAGTTACAACGGTAGAACCCAAACCACATATCAACAGCAAGCACAAATAAATAAGCAAACGTGGGCTGGATTTCAAAGATCTCGCTATCTGGACTGGAGGCCGTCATCCTTCCCTGAGTTGGACCTAAGTTTGGGCTCTCTTTTGTGACTTCGGTATCTGTTTTAGCGGAATGCATTCGATCATTTCTTTCTTCCGAAGAATCATACTATCTATCTAGAGATTTGGGAACGATTGAAGGGTTCTTGATCTAGCATACTTGTGAACATAACACGCCAAAGAACGAACTGAGATATTAAAGAAATATTAGATGGAAGGTAAGTCTCAATATATACGTAGAAGAGGAGTAGCTATCGAAAAACACTCCCCCACAGTCTGTGTACTGCAGAATTCAAATTATGCATGGATATATAAACCTCATGGCTTTAGTACCGTTCATATATACCACTTGAGATACGACTGCCATATAATCCAGATTAAGTCGTCTTCGGGTCAATAGCTTTAACAATAGAATCGGCCTCTACGGGCCCCGGCGATGAGGCTTCTGCGATTGGCTCCAATGGGGTAGACTCGACATTGTCACCCGCCTTCGAGGTAGATGTCTTCTCCTCACCGGAGCTAGAATCAGGGAGGGCATCCAAAGCAACCCCTTCGGCATTAGCCCGCTCCGAAGGTATCACATAACTCCACGGCAAGTCGTCCTTCGTAATCTTCCCACCCGTGTACCAAATCTATGATGAATAGTCAGCACCCCACTATCACTTCTAACCTAGGGGGAGGTAGAATAATACTCACCGTCACAAACGACGTCAAAAGACACAAAAACCCAAACAACAGCACCATATTATTCCACCCGATAGCTTTATTCAAAAACCCACCCAACAACGGCCCAACAACAGACCCAACCGACCATGCAATATTAAACAGCGCGTAAGCCTGTGCAAAGGCACCTTTATCCCCAAATATCCCGGGAGACTTCTTCTCAAACTCCACAACGCTGATACTAATCTCACTCATAGCACCGGGCATGGACGCCGAAATAACAAAGCCGATGCAAAAGAGGAGGACGCAGAGTAAAGCTATGTGTCCGGCTACAGGTTTTTGCGGCAAACGTAGGAGGATGAATAGCGGAAGACAGACGAAGAATGCGGTGACAACGAACCATCGGGGTCCATACTTGTCAGATAGTTTACCGCATAAGGGGGCAACCAATGATGGGATGATGATTGCAAGGAAGATTAAACCGGCAGCGGTGGAGTTGAAGTGAAATACGTATTTGACCCGAAGAGGTAGGACTGCATCGAAAGCCGTGAAGATCGAACCAAGCATAACGGTGATGAAAAGGGAGTTAAGGGTACGAGGCACCTTGAGGAGTATGATAACAGCGGGAACACGGGATTTCTTGCGAAGAACGGTGTTGGCATCTCTATTGTTCAGCATCACATCGCGGATGTTTTCTTCCCTCCTGGCATTTGTAGCTTCGGGTTTCTGGTCTTCAAGGCCGTTGGCACCGTCTGCATCAGGCGTCGCAGATTCAGTTATCCACTGCTTTGCAGCAGCCTTCTCGATGACTAGAAGTCGCATGATAATGTCCACTCCAATCTAAATCAACTCGTTAGAACATATTTACTGCTTCATGCATGCATGGGTGAATAAATACGCTAGCTGTGAAGTGAACATACCACAGAGAAAGCTAGAATAAAGACAGCAGTATATCCAGCTTTATCGTAAATAATACCACCCAGAAGTGGGCCCAAACTAGATCCCGCCGTCATACCAATGGATACAAAGCCCATGGATTGGGCTTGCTCTTTGGCAGGAACGGTATCAATTACCAGGGCAAGACCAACAACCCAAATGCATCCTCCTGACATTCCCCTATATGGATAGATAAATGTATCAGTATAGTCATTATCTATTCCGGGGAAGAATATAATACACACTGTATCAATCGGGCGACGACTAAGACCGGGATACTATTTCCGACGAGAAACATCGCCGTCGAGGCGGCGAGGAGGATCAGGCCCCATAACTATATATAATTCCGCTTTTCAGCACGACCATTCATGATATTGTGAGAATGTATACGTTTAAAAGGAAACACTTACGAACGGCGACCTACGATATTTCGTATGATCTGTATTTCAAAAACCTCTTAGCATCCAAACCGTGAATATAGTATTTGCGTTGGTACTGTTGTCGACTGGTCACCAACCTGCAATATACCCAAATATCGCTGCACAAAATTAACCCATATTAGCCTCAGACCTCGAATTATACACAATTCAATGATACTAGGCATAAAAAAAATGATAACTCACGGGAAGCAACCAACAACCCAGCACCATAAACCGCCAGCATGATCGAAATCCATCCTTGCACCGAATCTTCTGTAACCTTCGCTCGTGAAACTAGTGCGAACGGTCTGACATCAGGAACACATTGGTTAGCCTCAAAAACGAATCCATGTTCGCTGAAACGGCGTACAAAAAGGACCCTGCGCTGCGCTACCCCAAAAAATTCCAAAGGGAATTGGACTTTTAAAAAAAAGGTTCTTGCGAGAAACTTACAGCACCGGCACAACAATCGAGTAAAGAAGAATATCAACAAAAATACCAAAAGCGACTGTCGCGATTATAAACTCTTTGCTTGACCGCCAGCCCAGCCATATCGGCCGACTTTTGCTCTTTCCGGTAAAAAAGCCAACGATCTTTGACATTTTGACTTGGCCCTAAGAAGAAAAGGGGATTCCAATTGTCTTAAAAAATGGAATTTTGAAGTATGGGTAAAGATATCCTATAAAAAGTCTGAATCCATGACCGGAAAACCGTGAAAACTTATATACTTCTACTGCAGAAAGGAAAAAAAGATAGTAATAAGTAAGGAGTAAGAGAAAAGAGAAGGAAAAAAAAACTAAAGAGCCTCTCAAAGCTTGTGAAGCTTAAACCCAACGTTTCGAACCGGGGGCCAAGGTTTTGCCGGTGCATCGGCGGGTGCGCAGTAAGTTCTAAGAGCCAAGTTCTGCTCAATAATCACATTATTCATAACGAAAACCCCAGACCCATACGGTGGGTCCAGTGCATGGCCAGATCTCGATATCGTTTTTGGAGGCGATTTCGTAATACACACATTTTTGGCGAGTCAGTCACACTCGGGTAGGTGCGAGGGTAGCGAGCTCTACGGCCCAATGCACGGCTCAGCGCCTTGCAGAGAGATAGCTGTATATTACCTAATACTGCTGGGAGATATTCCGATGGGTTCGGCACCGAGAAAAACAGCGTGCAGCCCGCGGACTCGGGCCCGATCGCTAGCACGCGATTTTTCACTTATTAAGCCGCCAACTCGAAGATCCTCATTCGCACTCAAGGCACATAAAAACTCTCATCAGCGTCCTGGACCTGTGCAATTCGAGTTGTCATAATCACCTCCATGACGCCCCCGGCCTCCTTATATTACATAATTTAATATTTCAGCATCGTCAAATGCAGCCTGCTGACACCTGTCATTCGCAGATATATCCATACATTCAACCTCATAACGACATCCACGCAAGCTGGGTAAAAACCATTAATTCGCAACGCCTTCCTCACTCACGCCGCAATGCAGATATATGAAATGTAAGCAACCTGCATAACCAACATGTGTGCCCAAACGTGTATACTCTTCAATAAGGCCCGCCCCCCTTCATCGGGGCCTTATAACCTCAAAAACGGGCCCGAATTCTCGCCCTGAAGAAGCTGCCACTCCCTTCCACCTTCTGGAATCTGGATAATCTTGATCCCCCTGTCTCCTGCAAACTTGACGAGGTCACCGGAAACCCTGTCGACGCCGTTCATGACGACTTCCTTGAGGCTTTCACGGCTCTTGCCGTTCGATATCAGCTGGTAGACGCCGGATCCATTCACAGAGGTTGATGAAAAGTTCAGCCTCTTTAGGCAAGTTAGATCGTATAACGCCGGCATAGACCTGTTCGTGTATTCGTAATCTCCTTCGACGGAGAGTTCTTCCAGGCCCTCCAGTGATTTATGATTCAAATAGTTTTCAACTACATCCTCAAATCTAATATTATTTGCCCAGCCGATTCGGAGACGGGTCAATTGGTTTTCGTATGGCGGAACGAGGTCGAGCAATGTCTGTTTTGGCAAGTTCGACCTGGTCACATTGAGCATCTTCAAGCTTGGCAGAGTCTCTTGGTTTTCTGCCGTATTTGGATTTATGGGTGCAAATGTCGTGCTCGCTAGGTCTAGGACGATGAGTGACGGCGGATAATAGATATCTTCCGACTCAACACTCGAATTCCGGCAGACGAACGTCTCCAGCTTCTCCAGGGACCTCAAATCTAGCACTTTCTCGCCGTATCTCATTTTGTTCAATTGAAGCTCTTGTATGTTCGGCAAAAGCTCCACGAGGCTCGACTGCCAGAGAAAATTAGCACGCAATCTCCCTACCAAGACGTCGTATCCGTCCGAATCCTTTTAGAACATAGAACTCACCAAATCGATCGACCTCCTTAATGGTGCAGACTCTAAATCTGCAAAGTTAACCAACAGCCTCTTCAAAGACGTGCACGCCTCTTTCTTCCCAAAAACCAACCCTTGTCCCCTTTTCGTCGGTCCCAGATTCAAACACTCCAAATGCTCCAACGGAATCTCAGGATTAATCATCCCTTCCAACGTCGTAAACGGAATCTGACAATTCAATATCAACGTCTTCAGGCTCTTCGTCAACTGCATCGCCCTGGTCAACGAGCTCCCCATAAACCCATCCATAACCTTCATATACTCCAAATCCTTACAAATGCTAACCATATCGATCAACGTTGTATCATTGTAGTTGTGTATTCGATTCAAAACAGCCTTCGTAAGCGTATACTTCGACTTGCTGATGCAACTCTTAAGCGCAGCTTTGCTGATGGGTTTTCGCGCACGGGAGAAATCTAACGTGGTCCAGAATCGAGCATTACTCGATATAACTCTTTGCCAGGTCTTCGATACTCTCTGCATTGCGACAATGTTTTGGAAAGGTAGGTAGTTGAGGACCATTTCGAGAAGTTCAAGCGGTAGAACCAGCATAGGATCATAGATCTTCTTAGCAGCAGCTTTCATAGCCTTATTTTGCTTTTCGAGAGCCCTTTCCAGGATCTCTTTTAGACGGGGGAGTTGTGGGTCGGATGGTTCGGCGTGCTTGATACCGAGTTTGTAGATGTCGATAGCAAGGTCGGCTTTGTCGAGACGGTGAAGGACTTTGCCGGCTCGAAGGTAACCCTATGTTTCGACAGCGTTCCTTAGTTTCTATTGAAACCATAGCCAACCAATAAACTGAATTGTTGTTTACCTTTGGATTCGCCTTTTCATGCCCCATCATAGTCTTCGCATCCTTCAGTGCCAGCTTCAACTTCTCAGTCTTATCGTAAAGAGCCGCTCGTGTATCCAGTAGCCCCATAAGTATCGGCGGCTGCATATTGATAGCCTATAACAGCACAAATTATTAGTATAATGCCTCCGCTACGATCCTAACTCAATGAAAGGTATGTAAGGCACCTCCGTCAACTTCTCAATCGCAGCGTTATAGTTCCCCTTCCGGATAGCTGCCGTAGCTTCCGCATGCAGCTTTTCAGCTGCAGCGAGCTGAACGTTGGATGATTCGAATCGCATAGTGAAAGGATAGGGAGCTTGTACGGTCTTGGCCGAAAGATTGGTACGGAGGACGGGTGATGTTTTTGCCCGTTTACGGCATTTCGCGGTGTTGATGTTGGGGTTGGAGAGAGGGGATATGGCCTGTGTTTCGGTTGAAGTCAGGAAGACGTGACGGAATGGCCATCGCGCGACGCATTCAAAATACCACAACTAGCACACCCTTGGCAGCCATCCCACACATATCCCAACCGTCTGGTAACGAGACTGTTTCTCGACAAGGTCGCCACTTTTATATTAGATCAGGGTTTATTTCTGAAAGCGGGAAGCCATAGTTCCATTCAATCGCAAAAAGCTACTAATTACTATTTTAACAAGGTAAGGTTTCAGAAAACAAGTCTCTTAATCCAATTTTACTCCTCCAAAGTTCGAAAACTTCCTCAGCAATTGGCAACAGCAAACATGCTACAAAAACACATCCATCCTTTACAACGCCCCGGAATGTTCATTCTGGTAAAGGTAAGGTAAGATCATAAACTAGAAGAAAGGGGGAGCATAATAATCAGATACCTTGGAAACAAATTCATCGTAGCGACAGTCATTACTCATGAGGAAATAAATCATAACAACTTCAAAAAGAAGCGCTAGGGCAAACCGGCAAGCTTTTCAGAGCATGAACTAGAAAACTTAGAAAGATAGCTGCATTCTATCAAATATATGATAGAGAAGCTAGATGTATGTAATGGAGAGGGAGCCGTGTACAATCTGGATGATAGAAGCGGACTCTTTTCATATAAAAGGACTATTAAGGTTATATAGGAAAGGGAAAACGACATCTTCATGACGACGTGTGTGTATGGTGTACGGTGTAACCGCCGTAGAGGATGAAGGAAGAAAGAAAAAACTGAGCAGAGAGGGGGAAATGAAGGGTAGTTAAGAAAAGTAAATCATGACTTGACGTCCCTCCCATGCAGTGAAACAAGGAATGTTAACAGGAAAGACTAACGGTAATAACAAGTCCTAAAATCATGCATCGGTAGAAATCCACTTATGAGTCAAGCAAGTACTGAAAAAAAACAGACCAGTTGGAGAGGAGAAACCACAGTGAACTCCGGGAGCAGTTATAACAGTAACCCATACATGAAACCATAAACGTCATACGGTAAAAGTCTCAAAAAATTGCAGTGTGCATAAGCGGGAGGGACGAAAGGAAAGAACCAAGGACGCATCTACTGAGCGTAGACACTCAAGTATGGACGTCCGTCGGCCTCCATTCGGTCAGCAACAGAGGCGTCGTTGGCGGCAGACATCTGGTTCAGCTTGTCCACTCCAAGGATTTCATTTGGTGGGATGGGATTCTGGATGGCACCAGGCATTCCAGGTGGGGCGGCGGTAACATCGGCACCCTCAGCGCCTTCGGGCTTATCGGTATGGACGGGGTATGCGTTGGGACTACATTATTATAAGGATTTCCGTGGTTAGCTTTCCATGTCCAATGTCCAGATAGTTCAAATGGATGTAAGGGGAAGGGTATTCCGGCTACGTGGGTTTCCGAGTTCAACGGTGTGTAGAGACATAGATATACATCAAATCGCGCAGTTTGTCACAAAGCCCTTCATATGGATCCAGTGGGGTTTAAGAAAAGAATACGGTTAAATAGTGAAAATAGAGATAGAGAGCGAAGAAGTTTCCATTCTGATATACCTTTTCATGTAACAGGTGGATATCTTTGATATATGCCATGATTGGGGGAAAAAGAAAGGGAAAGTTATGAAAAGGTTGGAGACAAGAAAGATAGGACAAAATAAAAGGGAAAGGCAGCAGAAATCCCGGAAAAACTAGCAAAGGGGCAAAATTGGAACAGAGGAAACAGTATCATAAGCACCCATAAATTTTTGTAGAGCACCCCGTTTATAAAAAACGAATCAGACAAGAAGCGGTCGTCTTGGTATGGAAACGGCATGCATCGACCACCCAAATCCCAGAGCCCAGTAACGGAAAAGCAGAAAGCTTTTGGTCGCAGAGACAAAATAACAGAAAGAGACTCGAACCACCAGTGGATATTAGGAGTGTATCAGCAGCAGCGCCCTGTCTGCGGGTTCTCTTTCAAAGAAAGAACTGAGTTGTCCGTGGAAACAGTAAGTGACTTTTGGGAACTTGTTCCCGGTTGCATCATAATCGAAGGATTTCATAATCGACCCGTAAAAAGATAAAAAGTGAATTTTGTGGTGCCATAACATTTGAACTCCGTTGGTTTTCCATAAAACAGTGCACAAGGAAAGGAGCAAAATCAACATCCACAGCGAAGAAAGAATAAAGTGAGGGGGAAAAACGTTGAAGCGCGAAAAGGAAGTTGAAAAAAAGTTCCATCAGGGCATAAGGGAAGAAGGATAAAGCGCGAGGTGAACAAAGGAAATACGATAAAACAAGAGCAACACCGTGAACGAAGAAAACAAATTTAGAAACCCACGTAGCCTGTAGTAGGGATGTTTTGCGAACGAAACGAGTCGGAGAGGGCGTTTACTTTAGTGGAGCATATGGTCCGAATGGGTGTTGAGGAGCCATTCCCATGGATGGGTAGACTGGTGGTGGGGGTGCTGGGCGGTATGGAGTGCCGGCGGGTCCAGAGTTGTTTTGGCTGCGGCCCCAGGAGAGTCTGACACGAGAGTTGCCGATTGGGTATCCCTGCATTTGGTTGATGGCCATTTCCGCCGCATGTCGCTGAACGAACTGAACGAAGCCGCATCCCTTGCCTGGTGGAATCTTGACGTAGGTGATCTCGCCGAATCCCTGGAAGAATGAGCGGAGCTCATCCTCGGTGACGTAGCCGGAAAGTCCACCGACGAAGACAGTAGTGTTGTTGGGATCTGTGAATTGGTTCATTGGCTGAGGAGCGCCGTAGTACCCCATGGTTGGGGCACCCATGGTGTACATTCCCATTTGGGGAGCCATACCTCCCATGCCCTGCTGCATCATGCCCTGATTTCCACCCTTGTTCTTCGGGGTCGCGGTAGAGATACGCATAGGTCGGTTGCCGCAGTAGACGCCTTGCATCTCAGTGAGAGCGCGCTGCTGGTCCATCTCATCGGCGAATCGGACGAATCCGTAACCGCGGGACATGCCGCTGATAGGATCGGTCATAATCTTGGCAGATTTGCAAGATTGGAATCGGCCCTGGAAGAGAGAAACGAGAACAAACTCGTTAACCTCTGGGCCGAGATCGCCGACGAAGATTGAGTATTCAGGACCACGGTCATCTCTGTATACGGATCCGTTAGAATATTTACCACGTGTGCTATTAGAGGAGGGGGGAGGAGATAGAGGGAAAGGAGGAGGAGAAAGACCATACCTCCTGTCAGCGAGGCCGCCGCCAGAAGCCCAGTTGAGCTTGAATGGGCGGTTGCTGTTGGGAATCTGAGTGCCGTGCAAACCCAAAGCCTTAGCAGCAGCCTGAGGGCTGGTGAAATCAACGAAACAGTACCCGGCGCTACTATACGAAATTGGTTAGGTCCGGAGGGAAAAAAAAAAAAAAAATCATACTGTCGAACATATGGGAATCTCACCCGTTGAACTTGTCGCGAATCATCTTGACATTAACTTGCTCACCGAGGCTGTACCAGACACTTCGGATGAAGTTCTCATCAATCCATGGTTCGAGTTCACCCATCCTATATACCGAAGAGGCAAAAAAAGGTAGACGTCCATTTAGCATGTGTTTTCCGATATAGATGTTGATAGATTTTTAGCGATTTATACGCACCAGAGGGTCGTCTTAGCCTCATTGCCGTTGGCACCATTGGCGGATCCGTTGCCGTTGAACGGAGCGGGGGATTGGCTTTGGGGCTGACCGGGGTTGGCGGCCTGATTTTGGCCCTGTTGGTTGGTGCCTCCGGGAGAGGTGGAACCTCCTTGTTGTTCGTATCCTGGGTATTGGAAAGACATAATGGCGGTTGCTGAAAGGCTACTTTTCTACGAAAACGAAAAGAGTGGTCGGAAATTCCGTTTTAAAACGTTGTAAGAGAGTATGACTAAATTCGGGAGAGAGAGAGAAAGAAAGAAAGAGGTAAAAGTGTCAGGATCCTCGAAGAAAAAAAAAATTCCATTGTGGGAGGAGGGTTGAAAATTCTTTTTCTGTCATGCCGGAGGACAGACGAAGAAGAAAAACATGCGAAGGGGAAGGGAAAAAAATAAAAGCAGCGAGACTCGGCGGGACTTACAGTTTGATACTGGAAAACGGAAAGAGATGGGAATCCGAAGAACAGCAAGATAACTCCGTGTAAATGATGTCGAGAGAGCAAGAGAGAATTCTTTGAGTAACAGACGAAATTCAATCCCAAGGACTCGACGCCAAGTTGCAGCAGAAACAACAAGAGACGGAAGGATGAACTTTTGTCTATTATCGGGGTTCCTACGACGGACTGACGACGACGATGGCGAAAAAGCTGACGACGATGGTTAGAAAACCGAAGAAGCCGATCGGAAGAAAGACGTGCGAACAGAAATGCGACGAACGGTGAACGACGAAGCAAGAAAGCAGAACGGAAGGAAGCAAAGAAGGAGAAAAAGTGTGAATGGCGGACGGGAGAGTCTATTAAGAGTCGGTGGCGGGGAAGAAGGAAGAGGGAGGAAGGTGGGATGTGGGTGGAGGAGAATTTAAAGGTGGGTGGGTTTTTTGGTGGGAGCGAGCGAGCGATAAGCCCGCGGCGGGCGAGGGAAGGGAAGAGGGAGGGAAGGGCATGGAAAAAAATAAACCAAAAATTTTCTTTCGCTGCACAATAATAGGTAGGGCCTTNCGCAAATGCAGCAGCATATATATAAAGAATGAAAATGCGATCACCCGTCCACGAGACACAGAAAAGAAGGTGTTTCAAAGAATGTAAAGACAATAAGACCCCAGAGGAATGGAGACAGGCATGATGAATGAATGGGATGGGATAGATTGAGATGGGGGAGAAGAAAGATGTACGTACGGTGGCGGACAGACAGCAGCGATGAGGCTGATGATGGATGGATGAGAAGGGAAGGGAAGGGAAGGGGAGAGAGACAGTGACAGAGACGACGACGACGACGACGACGATGATGATGAGAAAAACGAGAACGAGAAAAAGACGAAGGAAGAGAAGGCTCAACTAACAGCAGTCAACGTCAAACCGGACGAGAGGAATACGTAGGAAGTCGTATGTAAGTTAAGTACCAAGGAAGCACCTGCACCCAGAATTCAAGGAAGGAATAAACTGGAAGACGGAAAAAGAGAAGAGGGAAAAAAAGGAATCAATTCGTGATGCTACCCAGTAAAAAAAAGCAGTAGGACGTCGAAGCGAACTCGTCTTTTCTTTCTTGGAAATCAGCAGGAGAGAGAAAGAAGAAAGAAGAGAGAAGAGAGAAAAGAGAAGGAGGAAGGAAGAGAGAAAGAAGGGAAAGAAAAGAAAGAAGGAAAGAAAAGTCAGGAAAGGGAAACGCCTGTCGGTCTCCCGTCGACGCTGCTGCTGCTCTGCTGCTGCTCTGCTGGTACTGCTACTGCGACGACTTGCAATACTGCTGCTCCGGCTCTGCTACTCTGCTACTCTTGCTGCTCTCTACTCCTCCTTCACACCCCTAAAATAAAATAAAATTAAAAAAATAAAATAAAAATGGAAAATAAGAAAAATAAAAAATAATAAAAATCTACAAAAAAGGCATTTCCCTACTAATTTAGTCGACCGAGATCATGCCAGTTCCTCTTTGCATCTGCGGCCTGACCAGCCTGATCAACGGAAAGTCTACCGCGACGGCTCCTCCAAAAGCCGGTATCTCCCCCGCAAATCCCACCTGGCCGAGTACATTACATCGATCCATCCATCTATTCTTGTGTCTAAGCCTGTCCCATCCCCGCGTGGACATCGGCATCGTACTGCTGTTTTACTAATATTTTCAATTACATACGAATCAAATGTATATGCATCCTGCAACTTCACGCAGATGGGTCCCAAGAACCTCCCCTGCTCTCTTCTCTGCCCTACCGGAAGGACCTGTTCTTCTCGTCAATCCTCCCGCTCAACAGCCTATATACCATGCCTAATTTTGTTCAAATCTTTGCCCCCCCCTCTTCATATGATTACATTTCTGATTTCCCTATCTTTTTGTTAACGAAAAGAAATACTTATCGATAGGCGTCATGGACCCAAAGAATAATAGCGGGGATATATTTCTAGGGAATTATTAAGCCCTACGAGCACCCACCATAAAAAAACCTTTTTTTTTTCCAATCCATTTTTTTGCCGCTGACGAGCTCGACTTCACTAGCGTCCCTGCTAGCTACATAGTAAACCTTGAGCCAAGCAAGCTAACAACTGCCCCTTCCCACTCGTTAACTGACAGCGGTGGGGCTTTTTAAGGTGGGTGTGATGACTTCGCAGATGCCTCAAGCCGTGGAAACCTCGACCTCTTTTTCGGTGCCGGCTTGCTGCTAATTAACATCGGGATCTCTTGCGTGTGCAGCATGCCATGCCGGTCCCGTCGCCATCAATCACAATCACAATATCAAGCTTTTTAATATTGAAACATGCCCAATGCGCTTCGGCCAAAATCATTTTGAGCCTCCAAAGCCCCCGTGAAATCTGGGGCTCTTCCATATGAGGGGCCCTGATTACGAAAAAAAAAAAATCCGCTCATGACAATCACCCGCACCCTTCCGCGAAAAGGCCACTAGGTCCTTTTTTTTTTGGCGGGAGAGGCAGAGCAAAAAACGTGGGAGTAAAAATAAGGTTGAGAAGTTTTTTTTTTTTTTTTTTGCCTTTCGAAATTCACATGAGGAACCAGATCGAAGATGAAGAAAAAGAAAAAAAAAATACTTCACCTTCAATATCTATCTCGAAACGCGAAACGCGAGATAAAAAATGAGATACGATACCGAAAATATGATGATGATAACGAGAAAAGGGAACCAACCGGCAGTGGGAACAATATTAGGACCGACATTTTAGGACGCTATTGTATTTTTCCTGAAAGCAGGCCATGAATCGGTCGTTCCGGACAGGGAACCAGGCTGTCAGCAAATCCACCATGCGCACACACCTCACCTACCGGGCTTCCGGTGTAACTCTCTGTACCTTGACCTTCGGACTATTACAGCCGATGACCAGAATAGTAAGCCCCATTCAAAACGGAGCTTTCTCGAGACTAGGAGTCTTTTTTTTTTTTTTTTTTTAAATTAATTTTATTTTGTGACGATAATAATCCTGAAACTTTCCCGAGATGGCCCAGCTTTTCATATATAAAAACTTAGTGGGAAGAAAAAACGCATTCCCGAAATATTAAGAACGCATTCCTGAAGATAATCTCGACGTTATTGGTGAGGATCTACCTGTTGGAATTCCTGAGAGGACATTTTGTAAATTTGATTTTCTTTGCTATAGCATGCACATGCTAGCTCTATAAAATTTCACTGACCTATGACAATGCAACACCGGGAGCTACCGACGGGCTCTCCGAACAATCGTCGTCGTCGTCCCGAGGATCCTTGGCTAGTATAATGAGAAAGAGAAATATGATATTGTAAAGAAATATCCCTATGGCGCGATAGAGAAGCTCAAACGAAAAGCCTTACGAGGAATTCGAAGAATGAACAGACCTAACGCTGCTTCGCAACTCCCTAGTGATAGGAAGCGCCGGGCTCTGGGGCACCTCGATCGTGCCGCTTCGTAATTCCCTAGTCTTAGGATTGACTATAAAACTTATAATCAGTACACCCACTTCCAAGCTCCCTATCTGCCCGGAACCAAACACTTACCAACAAGATACTGAATACGACACAAATCCTGATAAGGGATGAATTCACGGTAGTATTCCCTCATAGTCTTGTACGGGAACGCTCCAAAAGTAACATTGAACAATGAAGGCTGTTGAGGATCACCCTTACGGACCGCAGTGGCCAGAACAACCCCTTTCGCAGAACGGTGGAAAGACGAATTTGAGCCAGGTGATTGCGTCTTTGAAGTGGAGGGCGGAGGTGTGGGCTGCTGACTGGAGGGATGTTGTTTCTTGTTGGTTGGTGGGGATGAATGCGGCGAGCTGGAGCTGACGGCTGACAACCAAATTAATATTCAGGTTTGAAAATTTTAGTAGTATCGAGATGGTTCGAGACCAGCTTGAGTATGGGTACTTACCGGAGATGTTGGAGACATCGCTTCTTCGAGCTCGTCGGAAAGAGTACGGACTAGCTTCCGTCATGGCTACCTAAACACGCCGTTATTAGTGCATACTTTTTGCAATAATAATGGCGCCGTGGTTAATCCTACATCTTCCGAAAACGTCGATGGAGGAGCCGTAACGGAAATACTGATCTCGTCGTGAATATGCTTCAACCTTTTGCTCGGAGGAAGTGGAAATTCCTCGTCCATAGTCTCAACGGAAGTGTCACCGGCCGCCTGAACCTGGGCGGCATATGCCTCCCTTTCCGCCTCCCTCTCAAGCTCCTCCCACTCTCTCTTACAGCTTTCATAAGCCTGGTGTTGTAACCTCA
Organism: Arthrobotrys sinensis; assembly: GCA_036971225.1. Lineage (NCBI taxonomy): Eukaryota > Fungi > Ascomycota > Orbiliomycetes > Orbiliales > Orbiliaceae > Arthrobotrys > Arthrobotrys sinensis. The sequence continues at coordinate 167,366 of JAJTTV010000009.1, read as the reverse complement.
ACCTATAAACATCGTTCTCCTCCCATTTCCTCTTCCAAGCATATAGCTTCGTCCTCGGATTAATACCCCTATCGGGCCTGATCAAGTTCTGATGCTCCTTCCTCCAAACATACCCAGTAAACTCCTTCCCATCCAATGTGCTACTCTCGTATTTTCCATGATAAGGACCCACCCTGACCATCTTAGACATAACCTTCGTGTGGTCGTAGTAAGTATACCCTCCAATTCTCCCTACAGTAACCAGAATATTCAACGTAGACTCCTTCAACGCTTCAGCCGTGTTCGGTGGAACCGTAAAGAACAAGGGAGTCTCCCTGGCATCACCGCATCTTTGACCCATAAACTCGATGCCGACGGGGATGCCGTTTGGTTTGATGTTCATGTGGTAGATGTAGCCTACATTGACGATTTGGCCGTTACACGAGAGTTCGACGCGAAGATCCAGAAATTCGTCTTCGCGGGGTGGAAGGTCCATGTCGTGGAGTACCTGTTGGCACCAGACCATAAAGTGGATCTGTAATGGTTCACCTGGCTTTGCGACGACTTTCGAGTATTTGATCTGGACATGGTTGGCATCGTAGGAAGGTAACATCAGACCATCTTCCATATATTCGTGCATTTCCCGTCTTATTTCTTCGGGTAGGGCGATAGAAGGTGCTTCTCGAGGGTTCTGGTCGGAGTCGCCATCGTCGAATTCAGGGAGGGCCGGTAGGGGGTAGGAGGTGATATAGGTTCGCAAACTTTCTCCGTAGAATTCTGGCATTTTGGAGATTCGACTTTTGAAAGAATGCGAGCGTTCAAGCAAGTAGGTAGGTAGCTAGATTAGCTGAAAAGCGGATGGCGATGTTTTCTTGGTTATAATCGAGAGATCGATGTCGAAGGAAGCTATATGTAGCAAAAGCTGTGGGGGAATTGAAAAGAATAGTTCGTGTCAGGCAGTCAATAAAAATATTAAAGGAGTTGAAGCATTTGCATGACGGTATTGAGGTCGCGATGAAGGATAAAAGGATGTTGATGATATTAAGATGAAGACCATGAAATCGAGGCCCATACCAACCTCAATACATCGTCTACACCACTGAGTGTTGTTTTTGTGGTAATCTGACACCCCAAACGACGACACCAACACAATCCAGCTGCACGGTATTCTACGGGGCCTAAAACTTATCCTAAGTCCCATTTTACACCTCTATTCCCCCAATATCCTTACCCAATTCACCTTTGTGCCCCTCCACCTTTATAATAATGGCCCAGCAAGGTGGCTTCATCCCGCCATCAACCTACCTTCCCTCTCCCGCCCCCTCCAACTACTCTTCAACTGCATCCCGCAGTTCCGGCGTGCTCCCGAACCAACGCTCCACGCCTTTAAGATCAGGCTCAAAACGTGAATCTGCATTTATAAACTACGTTGATAATGCACTGTTAGAAATATCTCGGAAGTTTACCAAAAAATTCCCAACCGAGGAAGAAAAATCTGAGGCGGCGAGGGTGAATAATGGGAGTGGTAGTGCGACGGCGACGGGAGGTGGCACCGGCGGCGGGGTTATCGTGGGTTATAGCGATGTAGAACCTCTTATTGAGGATTTAGAAAAGTTAATAGGGTTGGTATGGGTTAGCGGAACAGGTAGGATACTCTCTTTTCATATGCATCCTCGATATTTTCAAGATTTCTTGTTTCCCTCGCATTGATGTCGAAATCCTTAAATGCATAAATTGTAACTTACCATTCCTAAAAAAGCATCACTTCAAATCCCCTACCTATTACAAATTGCCTCCAGTCTATTACAATACCTCCCACCCTTCCAACCACGCCCCACCCCGACATTCCGTCTCTTCAACAAGCTCGACTTGGCCTTTCACACCCTATTATCGGATTATCGCATGACAGTCACAGAAAAGGTACGACTGAACAGCATCGTTAAATTATCAAGAGCAATGGTAGTGCGGTTGATGGAAGGGCGCGATTTCTTGGATGTGCCGGAGGAAATGGATAGAATCCAAGAAGAACCAGATGACGACCAGGATGACGATGATGACGACTCCGATTTGGATTTAGACAAAGAACACCACGACTCCGACGGGAATATGGAAGTCGATGAAGAAACAGAGGGTGAAGCTTCAAGGTTACAAAGGAGTTATGGCCGGCCAACAAAGAAGGAAGTCGACCGGACGGAGAGAGTCCTAGAAGAAGAGAAAGAAGATGAGGAATGGGAAATCGAAGTGGCGAGAGTATATAGCAGAGTCTTAGAAGACATTGGGGAAGAAATAGGAGGCGATCCGATAGGAATAGTCGTTGATGATTGAGTTTATACAATCTACACCTACGAGCATTAGATATACACATAAAAAACATGGATTCAGGATATTCGACTTTTTTCTATTTATATCCTAGGACTAGAGGCCTGAATCACTCCACCCCCAGCAGTTCTACCTAAACGACGAGATGCTATGTACATATCAAATTGCGAAAATCTCAAAAACGGGGGGTATACCGGTATTTTTTTGATATGGACTTCTTTTAACGCCTGCTATGACTTTATGAAGTACGGAAACTGAAACAAGAAGGAACTTTGGGAACAGAAAACGAAGAGGAAACATGTTATATTGTACACCGGGACGGAAAGCGATGGGTATTCCATCAAGACTTGAAAGGGAAAAGATAATTAGTGTAAGGTCTCGACGGTTAATCCAAAATCACCTAGAACGCCGCCCTGTTGCTAAAGTAAAACACGTTCACTCCACTAGCAAAGAAGCAATGAAGGCGATTTTCGTACTGTACAATATATCGCGAATACAGAAGTATGGTGTCAAGGTGTCGATCAGTCGTGTAATTCGAACTCGATCTTACCGATGATCTCCACCTTGACACCATAATTCGTATCCGCGATATATTGTACAGTACGAAAGGTCGCCCTCATTGCTTCTTTGCTAGCATTTTTCTGACCAAAGATGTTCTTGAGGGGCCCGATTTTGGTTTTATATTCACCGTGCTCAAGAGTCACAAAGACGTTGTACAACCCGGTTTGGTCTCCGATGGGTACCAATTCTCTCTGAGGTGCCTTAAATCCCAGAAGAGCGCACGCTTCTATATATACAAAAGGAGATCTGTTAGCAATCGAGCTGGATTGTCGACATCGGAACTAGTGACTTGGGTACTACTCACCGGTAGCGACCTCCCCGATAGTTTTCCCGGTTGCATCAATTTGAATCAAGGAGCCAGGCGCCAGGACACGACCGGCCTTCCCAGCCTTTCCTTTTATTTTGATAATCCTCGGATTTTCCTTCATGATCCAATCTAAGGCAAGTTGGGCCGCCGCATTACGAGCAGCCGTCTTGTTCGGGTGGTTCGGATGAGGGTCACCGAATTTACGTTCGCCACTGATATCAATGGTAATCTCACAGCCAAAGAAATACGGCGGTTTGCTGTTACTCGTGTCAAGTACGTGTGGTCTTGGGAGTGCGTTTTGGGAGCAGTACCCTGCCAAGCCGGACGGAGTCAGCCAATGACACATAACAGGGAACAAGGCGGGGAAGTGAGCATGTCATACTATTAAGTTCGCCCATAGGACTCTCCGCTTTCATTTTGCCTGGTCCAACGATGATATGTTCGGGCTGGGCAGTAATCTTCTTGAGCTCTTCCAGTGCAAGTTGCGCAACAAACTCCTTCGCGGCTTTTTTGGATGGGAACAGTTTTTCGGTCTCTTCTATGTCGTCTCCCTTTCGATCCTTCGGTGGTTTAATAAGAGGTAACCCTTGTAGCTGGAGAGCAACCTCGAACTGCTGTTGGTGTGGTTCGTTAAACTTGAAGCCTTGAACGGAGTATTTAGGACAATTTCCCTGTATGTATTCATACAGTTCTGAGACATAGCTCGTTGTCGTCCGTTCCCCAACGACTCTTGTCGGATCCTTTGGATCTTGGACGACAGAAGCGGGTAGGCTGCTAAACGTCGGCGGAGGAATAGGTCTAGCCGGAGGTTTTGCATTCTTGGGAGGCAGGATGGGACCGTCTTCTAGATATTGGCTGACAGGCTTCAGATGCATTGTGAAAGGAATCCCTGGAAGACCCGCGAAAAAGTCCATCTTTGACGACGACGACGACTGCCCCGCCATCATGTGCTGCGGCTTCAATTGCTCTTGCAAGGACATGTGCGAATAAGCTGGAGGAGAATCGAGGGCCATGTCGAAGTCCTCATCCTTTATCCTGGGTTCCATTATGATTCCTGTGTATGTAGTAGTAGTATTATATTGCTGATTGGATCAGCAAACCCTCTTGGTGGTGTGCCCCTTGCCGGGGGCCTTTTATGGATCCCTTGGTGTATGTGTTAAGTTGCCTGGCAGATAAATGGGCTGCAGATGGTTAGGGTGAAATGGCGTATGCTGCTCGAGAGGGTTGAAGTTCGGAATAATACTCTTGATACCGGTCTTCGCAGGTAAGGTTAAAAGAGTAAGAGGGACGGATCAATCTGGGAGCTGGTTTGAGCAGGACTGTGTTAGTAGATGTTGCATTTTCAATGAGAAGGCAAGATTTGGAGAGCCCCCACCACAAAGCCAACCAACAAACTATGCATGAAAGAGAGCAAACCAAAGGATGGGAAAGAGGGAACCGAAAAACAGAGATTCCTGTTGGATCTTTAAATCCTGGCTTACTTTCGCAACCGATGATTCTTTGAAGTGACGACTAAGCTCCGGTCCTCGAGCAGCTAACCATAAGCGACAAGGGGCGGTTATCGACCGATCTTAGCTCCAGTCGACGGGTTGAGGATGGTTGGTCACAGGGCAGCCCAAGGGAAAGAGGCACAGCTGATATGAGGGAGGTGCGAGGCGGGTAGATTTCGAGATTTGGGTGTTCTCTGGAAGGATATGGAAGGCCGCGGATCTGATATATAAAAGGTGAAGCTGTGCCGTGCGATTAGGTTCCTTCCAGCGCCGTTTTTGTTGTCTGGTCGGGATTCTAATCGTGCCTGATGATGTGTGTTCCCGTGCTGTCAAACCTCCCTCGACGGCTGCCCGCCCCAATTTATGCACCTTTTGCGCTGACCGGGGACAAGCGAGAAGGATTCCCAGCTGGTGGCAATTTGCAACTGTGAGACACCTTGATGACTACGAACTGCGGTTCTGCACCCTGAATGGCTGCCGCAGGTTATATTATAAGAAATAATAGCTTTTGATTCTGTCTCTTTCACCACACCCTCCCACTGCATGTGCCGGGTTTTTATTCTGTCCTGAAGAATGTCGGGTGGCACAAAGCTAAGTCCGGATCCAAGGCATGCCTGTGCCTGCAGGTTTTGGGTCCCCAGCAGGCTATCCACTGTTCGACAGACATAAACCACCTAGTTAACCAATAGAGAGCATAGACCGTTACGGGCCCAGCTACAAAAATGCCCAATAGTAACGATATAATAACGCAACATAAAAAAGAACGTCGATGCCCCCAAAAAACTTCAAGATCCTTCGGGATCAGCGATTCCTCCGTTGCTGATGATGTAAGTCGCCTCACGTTCCGGACAGTCGGGGCTGTCCTGAATCTGTCCAAAAAATATCCTGATTAGTAAAAAGTCTAGTATAATGGAAGCATTCATCCCAGCACTTCGTCTATGCCTACCTTAGCGACTCGCTCTTCTCCACGGCCTTTACGCTGTAGTTAAGTAAAAGTTCCAAGATCAGTAATCCTATCACCTTGCCTGCAATATGCCTAACACTTGGGGGCATATTGTCATTGTTAACGTACCAGCAAAATTCGTGTAGCACTGGCGTGAGCGAGGACGTGTCCACCTAATTGTTCTAGTTAGTAGTCATATTTTAACCTATTGTCAAAGAGCATACAGGGTTGTACTTGCCAACTAGTATCCCGGGGCGGTTTTTCGAGAATCAGTTCCTCATCCCGTTGCCGAGTAATGTTGCCTGAAAACGCTGGATCAACTTACCTGGCTTGCGTCTGCACGTTGAAGACTTAGTATCACCCACTCATATTGGTATTAGTGTAATATGAACTTACCCGTCTGCACCTGCAAACAATGCACTAGCCCCGGGGTCACTCTGGACTTGATTGGTCTATCAAGAATTTATTATTGCCTGAAGTTCAACTAGCCATGTTGTCTCTCTAATTTACCATATAAACCGCAATGTTGAACTCCTCTGCCATCGTAGTCAAACGAGCTAGCATCTGTCCGAGCTTTTGTTGACGCTCAGAGAGCTCGCCACGTCCGCTATAATCGACACGGAAACATGCCATAATCGAATCGATGACCAAGAGACGGTATTCACCCGAGGCGAAGGGCTCTGCGAGTTTTTGGATGAGCTCCATTTGAACCTCGCTATTGACTGCCCGGGCGTAAAGGATGTTCTCAAGACAAGCGTCACCATCAACACCGAAGCGTTCAGCAATTGCTCGAATTCTATATCCTCGATTGATCGGGTTAGGATATTCCGGAAGGGAACATATGTTTGCTTTAGGAGCATATCCTACCTCTCAGGACGGAACGTTCCCTCGGTGTCCACGTATGCCGCCTAGAACCCAATTAGCCTCACACAAGGAAGCCACATATACCAACCATGTGGCAAGTGTTACCTTCCCAGCGGCCCCGCCCATGTCCTAATGTCACCTCGTTAATGCAATTGTACCCTACTGCATCACATGGAAGAACATCTCACCTTTGGTAGCTGGCAGGTAACACAGAGTGTATGTCCCATTTGGGTCTTGCCGCAGCGGAACTCCCCAAATACCTATGGTATCGATTATATTAGATACATACTTTGCAGGTGGGATATCTTGGTATTACAAAGTCCGGACCTCAGAGATACTCATGGTAGTAAACCCACCCCCAAGGATGCCATCGAGATTCTTGCTACCCGTGGAAATACGAATGACCCGCTTGCGCTGCTGGCCATACTCGGAGGCGGTGACGAAGGTGGATCCGGAAGGATTGATTTTGGCAACGGCGTCCTTGATCTTGTCGACTTTAATCTATATTTTTAAACATTAGTATAGAGGTCTAAGGTCCCTCGTCTAGTTGAGAGAACGATGGTACCTCGCTGAGACCTTTGATCTTTCCAAGAGTCTTTCTCATGGCAGAGTGAACGGACTAATCGAGCTTTAGCCTCTCATCATTGTAAATTGGATAGCTGGGCACAAAGTGATACAGCAACAGTCCAATAGCCAGCAGCCCTGAGTTTTGCGATATCTGCAGCTCCAATTCCTGTAAAACAAATTTTAGCACAGGCTTCCGGCCTACTAGACCCCAAGAATCAAAAGAGAGTTCGTACGAACCATGATTTTGAAGTTGGTCTATGTCAATGATCATAGACTCCTGCTCATGCACTCGTTAATAACCTTGGATCAAATGACTTTAACACCCAGATCGTACCTCGTCAGAATCGAAACCATCGTCTCCGTGAGTCGATGCTGGCATATTGAAATTCTTCGCCGTAAATTAGCTCCATGCTCATGGTATCAAATGGGCCAACAGACCCATGCTGGTTCCTATCATTTCAATATAGCTATAGGTCCCTAGAGAACACAACGTAGACTTACGAGGATTAGGAAACAATTGTTTAGATAGAAGGACGATTTATCAGGAAGTAGCACACGAAGGCACAATTATATAAAGGTGTAGGAATGATTGGGAATAATAGGCACTGGCACGAGGAGTGTGATGAAGGTTGTAGTAGGTCGATAAATTGAACCTCACACCAAAAAGAGGTCTTGATCCTATTTCACAACATAGTTTTGTGTTGTTTCCACACTATCACTCCTAAGTTCGACTAGTCTCACAATGGGTTGGTCCATCAGGAGCATAAAGTTTTCGTTCATTCGCTCGTCTATAAAAAGGAATAATCATCATAAGGGGATCCATCTCGTTCTTATTCTAAATCCACTATCATTCTTTGTGATTCATTTGGGGTATATCCTGCCCTGTGTTACCAATTTGATCTAAGGAGCAAAAAAAAGAAGACATGATTTGGGCTTGGGTGGAGGCTTAAAAAAGTCCTCGGAATAAGTGCTAAGGAGGAAAGAAGCAGTATTATAGAAAGAAAAAAGCCTTTTCATCCTCGAACCGGGCATACTTTTGAGAGAGACCATGTATTCTTGGAAAAGAAACTTACCAAAGGGGAATTTGGTTTTGAACGTCGGGACGGAAAAGAGAGAAGGAGTTCGTTAAACTAAGGAAATAAAAGAATTGGTATGAACAATGGATTTCTGGAGGTTGAGGGTGTGTGTGTAAAGTTGTATCTAAGTAAGGTAGTAAGGAAACGAGCCATGGAAAAAAGTCGTTAAGCTAATGGCGTTTATTCGTATAGAGGTAATTGATAATGAATTGTCGTGGACTGGATTAAAAGGCCATCCGCAACCAGGGTAGTTTGCACCAGGCGAAGTCCAGTCGACGAGGACTATAAGAACAAGACTATCGACACCTAACCAAACCACAAATCTATCTCGGTTGTCTCTAACCTGCTACCTAGCCACTCTAGGCAGTTTGAGCGGGAGCTGCGGGGGTTGCAGTTGCATCGGTCGTGGTGGTCGTGGTAGCGGCCGGGGTAGTGCCGGCATTGTCATTGCTGGCAGCCGCATTTTGAGGGCAGTCTCGGCTCTACACAAGTCTAATGTAAGGATACTGTTGATTTTAGGCTTATCATCGGCGATGTTACTTACGATATGTCCAGCCTCTCCGCAACGGTAACAAGTCTTGCCAGCAGTGTTCAATGGACCGCCATTAGGAGCTGTGCAATCGCGGCTGATATGGCCTAACTTTCCACAGGCGTAGCACTTCATGGCCTGGGCTTGGCAATCTCGAGCGTAGTGGTTTGGTCCACCGCACTTGTAGCAAGTGGCTGGCCTTGGTGCAGATGCATATCCTCGCATGTTGTTGCGTCCATTGAATCCACCGCTTTGGAACCTCTGGTTTCCAGGGCAGTTACGGGCAAGATGGCCTGGTTGACCACATGAGTAGCATCGACCGCTAGTAGCTCCACCATTGATACGGAGGGTTGGGCAGTCTGCTTGAACGTGGCCAAGCCCCTGGCAATGGTAGCACTGCTTCGCTGTGAGGGAAAAAGAGTTAGTATCCGATGCTCGGTGCTTGCTGACCTGCTGACAACGTTGACTCTGCCGATGGGAAACTGGGGCCATACTCTCAGTGGTTCTTGGGTGTGGACAAGCGTTAGACTCGTGTCCTGAATGATCAAGTTAGCTCAGGGCTGTGAATCGGTTGGCTAGATATCTAAGTACCCGGTTGCTTGCCTTCAAGAGGGTAAAATGGTCAGCAATCTGATGTAAGAGGCTAGGATTTCTCGAGAACTGTACTCACAGTTATAGCAAAGTCTCTCTGCAGAAGAGCAGACCTGTATAGATCCACCGTTAGTAAGATGTTTTCTTGCCAATTTAACCTCCAGGAAACTCCTGTAGAGGCTGTAGGATGCATCCAGAAACCCACCTCAGCGAAATGCCCAATGGACCCGCATCTACGACACGACACTCAACATCAGAATTCAACTACCCCCTCACACTTTTTTTTGGCGTAATTTGATCTGACCAGATTGCGCATGGGCAAAGAGACGCATGGCAATCGAGGAATAGATCGAACGAGAAAGACGGATGGTCCTAGGCTCACTTATAGCATGCTTTTCGCGATAGGGACGTCATGTCGTCGTCGTAGTATTGCGATAAGGAACTGTTGGTAAAGAATTCTCTACTTGGGAGAACCGGAGAAGGGCGTCTTTGAGAGACTAGAGGAGGTGTTAGATCTTGAAACCAAAAATTGTTCGACATTTCCATTCGATGAGGCTTGAAGCCGACAGTCGTAATGGATATCTAGGGGGGGAAACAGCTGCGAGTTTCCCGAACAAGGACATGGAATGGGAGTTCCAAGCTGGTCGTGATGCAAGCTGGTGGACTGGAGTCGATGGTGTTTGACACTCACCAAATGGCCTGATCAGCGAGGAAAAGGATAGACCTAAAATTACCAAGATGAGGCTGTTAGCAACGTGGCTTCCATCCCTCAAGCAAAGAAGCAAAGAGCCGAGATGAGGGGGGTTGGAGTGGAGGAGGAGGAGGGGTACCAACAGGATGGTATGTAGGGAATGTATATACTGCTACGGACAGTATATCTGGAAGCCTGGGATGGGTAGATTGTGATAAGGCCCTATAGCATGGAGGGGTTAGGGAAGACGGAATGGAAGGTAGAGAAGAAGTTGTTTGGGATGACAAGTGGATATAAAGTTCTCTCAACGAAGCCAGCGATACAACATGAAGAAAGAAGAAGAAAAGACACAACTGGCCGACTTCAAACGGACAGGTTGAACAAGACCTTCTAGCAGAACGGCGATGGATGTATTTGATAGATAGAACGAGGTTCCATCTTAGCAGCTTGGCTAGCTCTTCGACCTGCTGAAGATTATTCAGCAGTCCGGCGCACAAGGACCACAGGTTATGAAGAATTATAAAGCAGGCCAAATCGAAAGTGACCAGGCCTTCCTCCATCTTCTATACTCTCTGACAGTCTGTCTGCCTTATCAATAGCAAATCGACATCCCACCCGGTCTTATAGAGCCGCTGTTCGTTCTGCAGGAACCGATTTTATACGAGATGGATCTGGTACAACATGACCGTTGAAACAACCCAAAGGGAGCAGGACCTCTGTTGTGGAATGGCGGGACCCAGCCGCGAGCCGGAATGTCTCGAAACGTACCTCGAAGCGATGCAATTCTGGTCCCGACTGCGACGACGACGTTGCAATTGGTCATGTAAAGATGACCACGGTAAACCTCAGTAAACCTATTCCCTTCCAAGACTTCTGGTGTTTCTCTTTCGAGCTTCGACTTTTCCCCAACTGATGACTTTTGACAACACTGCGACTGCTTCTTCTTTCGACTTCGGCTTCGACGACTTCGACGACTTCAACAGCTCAGCTTCAACTACCAACCCGCTCCCGAACACTCGAAAGGAAGGGAAGAGAGAAAAGAAAAAGAGAACAAGGAAAGAAACCCGTGCCTATTCGATCGGATACCCAACGGAATAAAAAGAAGAGAAAGGGAAGAAAAGAGAGTTCAACCCGGGTGCGACAGACAACCCTTTTAGCACCTTTTTTTCTGTCCCCTAGCCACTAGGCCGATTTTTTATTCGAACGAACCAACTTCCCGAAAAATTTTGGAGCACGTTGATTTAAAGAAAAAAGCTAAAATTCCCAAGAGGCAAAAAGGAAAGAAAAAAAAAAAAAAAATTTACTTAAAAAACGTGGACCAGAGAAAGAGAAGAAAAAAAAAGAAGTCTGGTGGACACGCTATTATGAACCTCGTTCGATACTATACATATCACCCATCTTCCTTCAAAAACGGTACGTTCGAAGTGTCCCGCTTTTCCTTGTCTGGACGTCTTGCTCTTAAACCTGCCTGGGGACGACCCGGGTGATGGGGCCCTCCCAAATACGACATACCAAAAGTAACAAGTCTCTTGTCGAAAATATGATCTGTATGGTCTATACCTACATGCGTACATACGCACATACGGTGCATACATGACATACTTCGCACCCACGAGTATGCAAGCTGGTACTGGCATATCTTGTTATTCCGTTCGTGCAGCAATTGCTTGCTTACATCGTGGCCGTTTCCCACTCACTCCCTTGCTCAAGAGAGGGGCCATGCCTACGATAGGTTGCCCAGCCATGAGGCAATGGGGGCCAGTCAGAAATCCCGTAACTGTTCAGATATGTAAGGGAAACCATTGTCGTATCGGGGTGGTGCCCCCCATTCTCTCTGGGTCTTGAACAGCAGGACAGAGAGCTGCTGGCAAAGAAGGACGAGGGGACAGGACACGAACATACAGCCAAAGTAGGTGCTTGCATGGGCCATGGTAATAGCGCCCCCCGCTCCTCATCGACATTATGCTTAACCTGGCCTGCAAAATCATCATGTGCCTTTAATATAACCTGGCCGTGATATTTGGGCTAGCGACAATTGGCAAGGTCCAAGAAGGAAAAAGAAGCAAGGTCTCGAAAGAAGAAGAACCCATCATGATCGGATCTATTCGTCAGTTTCGAACCTCGAGTATAAGATCGTCATCCCTCTTCCAATCTCTCCCCGATTGATAATTTTTATATATAAAAATTAGAAGGCGATTGAGGTTGACCCATCTTCGCAATTGATGTGAGATATATAGCAGAAACCGCTTATATTTGTGTCTTACTATTGAACAAACCCCAGCCCTTTTCCAGCGTATGCAACGCGCTGGGCCATGGGAAAGGATAAGGTGTTTAGCCATGAGGCTGTAGCGGCAACATCCAAAATAAAAAAGAAGGATAGAAGAACGAAGAAGAAAAAGCTGTCGGTTCAATCCCGACCTATCTTGTCATTCCCTTCTCGGTTAAAACGTTTTGGAAGAGATTGGGAAGAAAAGAAAATATCCCTCGACCAAGGGAGGGGAAAGAACCCACTGGAGGACTTCGTTCGCGAAGATGCCCCATGCGAGCTCTTCCTGTCGAAAACGGTTTCTGCTATAATGGGTCTCCAGCTATGTGGGCATCTCGGATCAACTCGAATCTCATCCTGTAAAAAGCGGGTCGTGGTAAGAGTAGTCGTGCAGCTGCATATGAACAAGCGCCTGAGCAGAACGAGACATACAAGGGCCAAGGACCGGAGCCAGGACACGACATGCCCGAACGTTTAACCTCAGCCCTCTCGAGTTAAGTCTGCAATCCCGAAGACCCCTTCTGCTTGCTCGAAATTCTGCATATAGCTACGTTCGTTATGTGTCCGTTCATACGCAAGATTTCAAATTGCAATCCGGCCTGCAGACTTGAGCTCGCTCGCACCAGGCCGGCCGTAGGCCAGTGCTGGCCAGCATGCACAAGCGCCAGAGGGAAAGAGCACATGATTATTCTTCAAATCCAATCTCCAATGAAGAATCAAAATGCACCCCTTGAGACCGGCATGTCATACTTCGTAATGATATCTCAATCTCTCGTCAACCCAAAAAAACAGGAAAGGAAAAGAAAATATCATAGACCAAGTATCCACCAAGAGGCACAGAAAGTGTGCAATGTGCATTAGTAGATGCATACCATCGGCACCTTTCGTCTGAACTTGAACAGCTAATAATGATGAGGGAAACTTACTATTCTTTTTTACCCCTCGTCTGCCCGTTTCTTTTTTTCTATCGATATCAAAAAACACATCTTGCAGTCGCTTACCCTGGTTCCACCTGTCCAATTCCCAACCAACGACAATTCTGAACTCCAGGTTACCATTCCCTTTCGCCTCCGACTGTAAAGATGCAGGAAAGACATGATTCGGATTATGAGCCTTATGACTTCAGTGGGAATCACTTGCATTTCTCGTTTGACGCAAACTGCCATAGGGTGTGGGAAAAGTGTGGGGTGGTGGTAGGCATTCTAGATTCCGCGACTACCCAACCAATGGTTCAACCACGAATTGTCGTTTGGCTGAACTACGAAGAAAAAANAAAAGGGACAGCGAGACCATGTCGAAAACTGCATGCAGCTGGTAGGTTTAAGGTTAAATATCAAAAACAGGCGAGTTGTGCCGAACTTCACCGCAATGGTCCGACTTGAATCGGGCTGGGGAGGGCTAAAGGGAGGGGATCTGAGCGGGCTCGCGATCGTGAAGGGTAAAGCCCTGGCTATACCGCCCATAGATCTCTGAGATAGTCGAATAGCTAACTACACAAGTCGTCCGACTTCCTTGTGAAGTTTGAATTGGATCTATTCGCTGGCAGTTTAGTGTGTACAGGTGGGGCAGCTGTTAACGTTCCTCGAACCACTACGACCAGACTATGAGCTGGTGCTGCGCGCATAAGTAAGAATCTTGAAGGCGGGGTCTTTGAGTTTGAGGTTACATGTAGACCTGTTGTCTATATTTTAGGCGCATGAAAGCAACCTTATCTACGAGCTCCTGGGTAAACTGGGGCCGGCGCCGGCGTTGTCAGCCCGAACAATCACCTGCAAATTTACATCGGGAATGCCTGGACAATTATAATAAAGGAAGACTGTTATAAAGAATTCTTATGCATACATTATTCTTGCGCCAACCAACATGGTCCTCGTGGGTTAATTGAGAGCCTCTTCAGGACAAAGGCGGACCATTACTATAAATACAAGACTACAGACGCTGACCCCGCTACCAGTTGCTACCTAGGAAGACGATGCAGCACAGATTCGCGAAGGTCTTTGGGTACCTCGTACTTGGTACTTACCTAAGCAACTAAGAATACAACCAGATCAACGTGTCAACAGTCTCATCTGATTACCAGTCGTTACGAAGACTAATTTCCTTTACGCAGAGCTAGAAGGTGGAGAGGCTTTGCTTGTATAAATCAAGGGCTGCGGGCCCGCTGCTTTTTTCTTTATTTTTGGGGGGGATATCTGTATAGCCAGTATAGATCGAAGATTGATTTCTCACTTTACGATCCGGATTGTGTAAAGTGATATAAAAGCAGGTCGGGGAAGTCGGATGGGGTCGGGGAGTAAAGCGAAACCACTACTATATAAGGGAGAAGGAAAAAACGTTCAGGAAACAAGTATCAATTCCAGGGGCTAGGGGAGCTATAAAATCGAGTGGAGACAAAGGGAAAAGAAGCTGTTCGACAGGAAGAATATACGATAAAAGCACTTCCATAGCTCTCAAGTTCTTGCTTGTGAATTTCGGTTCCCGTTTGAAGACTAGTAGAAAATTTCATTTTTTGGTCTTTTTTTTTCCGTATTTCATTGTTCGGTAAACCAACGTGAACAAGCCAGGTCGATGAACTTTACGCTATCGAAGTGTCTTTCTATGACCAAACAAAAAAAGTATTATATCGTCCTTCTAATCCTTAGCGGTCTCCGTCTCAGCCGGAGGGGCATCAGCCATCGTTGTCTCCTTTCCATCGGCGGGGGCCTGGTCGGCTTCTGCTTCAGAGGAGGTCCAGAGGGTCTATTTTAGGCGGTGAATTAGCTTTTGAGAACGCGAAGTAGTCAGGTTTATCGATCGAAAAGAGGATATCTTACCAAGTTGTCACGGAGAAGCTGCATGATCAATGTGGAATCCTTGTAGCTTTCCTCACTAAGGGTGTCAAGTTCTGTCGTCGACATGTTACGTTAGTTGCTGACTCAAACAGCTGAACTGCGAGATGAGGGAAGGACGTACCCGCAATAGCATCATCAAAGGCCTGCTTTGCAAGGTGGCAAGCTTGATCCGGGGAGTTCAGGATCTCGTAGTAGAAGACAGAGAAGTTCAGGGCAAGACCGAGTCGGATTGGGTGGGTTGGGGCCAAGTCGCTTTGGGCGACCTCAGTGGCACTCTTGTAAGCCAGAAGAGACTTATCGGCAGACTCCTTGCGCTTGTCACCAAGAGCAAACTCGGCGAGGTAACGGTGGTAGTCACCCTTCCTGTAGGTCCGCGTGGTTAGAGGAATCGGCCCATATAAACTGCCAAGCGTTTTTCAAGGAGAACATACATCTTGTGATAGAAGACCTTGCTCTCACCACTCTGGGCACTGGGAATGAGGTGCTTATCGAGAACCTCCAAGATGTCCTCGCAAATCTTGGCGAGTTCGGCCTCGATCTTGACACGGTACTCTTTGATGAGTTTGACCTGGGCCTCATTGCCCTTCGAGTCCTCCTTTTGTTCGATGGAGGTGACGATTCTCCACGAGGCTCGGCGGGCGCCAATGACGTTCTTGTAAGCGACGGAGAGAAGGTTTCGCTCTTCGACAGTCAACTCGGTATTGGAGGAGGCGACAGTCTTCATGTTCTCAACCATCTCTAAACGCCAGGGTCAGCGGCTGAAGCCGAGATTTCTCCGGTGATACACCATTTCCGTGCTCGGGGTGCTATCACAAACACGGGTTGGAATGGAAGCAGATAAGGGGGAATGAATACCTTCGTAGCGCTCAGCTTGTTCGGCAAGCTTGGCCAAATAGACAGCATCTTCGTGACCCATTTTGGATTATTTGATATGGAAAGGTGGCTTCTATATGGATATCGGGTTCTGTATTAGCCATGTTCCCGTAAATTGTACAATATATCGCCTCAAGCGTATGTGTTGATGCAGTGAATCAAGGATGCACGAGTCCGGTCGTCTCCAACCAGCTGCCCGGGGGAGCCGTAGGGGGTCTCAGAGGACGATAAATGGGCGTTTTCGCGGCCTTGGAGCTTCCCTAGGCTCCAAGCCGGCAAAAGACACCGCCGGAGCACAGAAAAAACGGTTGCCAGGAGGTTGGAGAGATGGCAAAATGGCTAAACGAGCATCGGTATCGATAGAAGCTTAAGCTACCCCGTGTCGCGAGCCTTGGTAGATAGGACCAACAAATCCTCCGAAGAGACAAACGACTCGATATTCAGCCGTGAAATACCTGATTTCGATGAGAGAAACCGAGATCTGCTCGTATCTGATGTTGATTCTGGTGTTTTTTTGGATGGAGGAGCGAGGAGACGAGCAGAAAGGAGGGGTAGCAGCGGAGCAGGGAAAAACTCGACGACCCTCGCTTGAGTTGCTCGCTCGTGTAAAATGATGTAACCAGGCAGTTGGACTCTCACCTTTAAATGGATTTGATGGAGGCTTGTTCGTCGAGACGAAAGGTAGTTGAGATGGTCGGGGTTGTTTACTGGATGATGTTTGAAGGAGAATGAATGCGGTTAGCGATGGCGATGGTTGGGAAGAGAGGTGGAAGTTAAGAGAGGATGGGGATTTAGATTGGGATTTTGGCTTTGCTTTCTTTGCTGGGGCGGCCGGACTAACAAGAAAGGGCGATTTCCAGCAACAAAAAAGCGGAGCAGCGCTTGGAGACTATGGATTCTTCAAAAGGAAAGGAAAGGAAGAAAAGGATGAAGAACGAGGGTGTATAGTTTAGTTTAGTTACCTGAGAGGGAGTTATTCGATATCAGAAGGAGACAGTTGAAATGAAATGGGGAGGGAGAAATCGAAAGGGAGGAGGAGTGATGTGAAGTGATAGTGAAGGAAGGGGTTTCGGCCAATTCAATCTGCTGGCATGGCACGGGAAGGGAGAGAGAAAGAAAGAAAGAAAGAGAGAAAGAAAGAGAGAGCTAACAACACTCAGGGCAGGGCCAGGCGGGGCGGCACAAAGTGGGGGATTCGATATGAATATGATGCTATGCTATGCTATGTAACTTACTAACTACGATATGTACCTGTATTGTATGGTTGCCTTCGCTGCAAATGCTATCATGATTACACAACGACTCTACTTCCTATAGTGTAGTATAGTATGGTGTAGTATAGTACTTGGACATATCGTGTAACCGACGTCTGCTCGAGATAATCTTCCTAACCGCTGCTGCAATGCACACAAGACGGACAGACAGACAGACGAGTCCATTCAGTAGCTGGTCAATCAGGGATCTCGCAGCCAATATATCGTAGACACTCTTGTCTCCTTCTTGGATGTCCTACCTACACACTCAAGTAGTATCCTAATATCCTAGAAGACCCTGGATAGACACATCGATCCATCCATCCTAATATTATATCCTCATTCTGCGTTCGTGCATATATCCGCGACGCCGGAAGCCTCACCGCACTGCACTTGCGCTGCCTTCGAATATCCTCTCCCTTGCCCTTGCCCCTGCCCCTTGTCGAAGCTTATGTTCTATACTTGGTAGAATCATTCAAGATCTTCTACCTGGCAGATATGATGAACCGCCTGCCAGGGAGGACAGACTCCAACATTCGTCATCGTACGTTGCGAAGATGTTAGATCCTGTGATCCCTGGCCTCTGATTGGCCTTCTTCTAGCTTTCTCATCAATAGGACAGCCTAGACAAGGACAAAAAGTCAGCTACCCTCTCAATGACGATATCCTGATTTCTCCTATCAATCAACCAAGCAAATATTTTCCGTGGGCGGTTCCCGGCCGGCCACGTGAGCCCGTAGTGTTCCCTCTTTTGCTGCAAGGCCGGACACCGACGGTGAGCGGATGACTGTGCGAGAAGGCACATGAGAAAAGTGGCGTTATCATCCCACCATACACAGGCTGAATTGTGTTGCCCCACTTTGGGTGGCTGAACAAACGGACATGCAAAAACCGTCTGACGTCGAGTCCTCCAGCTTTCTTCTTCGGACGTCCGGTACAAATCCACCACCACCCACATAATAGCTTTTAGTACACACCTTGTATATAAAATCCCCGAATATCTCTCCAATCACCGTTCAATCAATTCAACCCCGCAACAATCATCCAAAATGTCCCTACGAACTGCCCTCACCAGGACTGTCGCTAGACTCCCACAAGTTACCGCTTTCCGCCCCTCGGCTTCTCTCATCATGAACAGAGGATACAGCGAGGGAGATACCGGTGGCATCCGATACGGAGGTACGTACTTTTTTTGTTCCGGATTGCTATGCATCCACTTATACTCGGGCGCTAACTAACATTTTCTTCAATTGATAGGCGATCAAGCTGGGTAAGCCTTTCTTCATCTTCCGGAAAAAGATCTATATCCAACCTCCGGTTCACATTCCTAACGAATTATCATATCACCGTAGAGACTCTTTCACACGCCGTGAGAAGGCCCAAGAGGACTACTATATCAAGCAGCGTGAAAAGGAACGTCTGGCCAAGCTCAGGGAAAAATTGGCCGCCCAGAGGAAGCACTTGGACGACCTTGAGGAGGATATGTGAGTTTTCTTCCCCGACTCCAAAATTCCCCGATTGTCACATGTCAGTCACCCCATTGGAACGAGTTACTAATTTGATCAAATTCGGGAAATTTAGCAAGGAATTGGAGAAGCACGCTGGTGGCGAGCACAACTAGACTCTTCTTCTGAAATCCTAAATCACGTGGATTCAGTTGCATTTTCAATTCTTTCAAGAAAGATGCAGGCGGTAACGTTTTTGCTAGCGTGACTGTGCATTCTTTTGTGTATTAAAACGAAAATCGGAAGTGTCGAATTGGCTGATTGTTGTGCATATTCAAAAGATATTTCAACGGAAGGAAAGAAAGAAGGACAAATAATCTCCGCTTATAGGATACAATTTGAATCCACAAATATTTTTTTTCCATTTATTTACATCTAAATTGATCTCATTCCTAAGATATACACACCTTGGCTCATCGCATTCTCTGTATCTCGAAGGATACTGCGCTTCGCCTGGGAACAAAAATATAACTGGAAATTAAATCATCGCTAGTATATACATCGACTTAGTAGCTACCCTCCGGTCTCGCCTGTTTTTCCAGCATATCAGTATATAGATCGGGGAGAATGAGAGAGGTAAAGACCTACCAGAAGAGCACCTTTTCCTCCTAGTGCTTTCTCTAACCCGTTATCTGGGAATTCTCTAGGGACCGCTGGTTTGTCTGGATAGAATGAGTAGACTGCACCGCAGAGTCCGAAGGCTGCTAGTACGAAGCAGGAGAATGATATGGCAGCCTGCTTCGGTGTGGCGGCGGTGTATTCGTAAAGTGTGAAGATACCAAGAGCGTCCTCATCCTCATTGACCTATTTCATATAAAAGAACATGAGCCTCCGGCGTCTGCTATTTCCGGTGCACGTAGATCATACCGGCTCGCCAAAGTTCCTCCTCTCCTGCGGATCCCACCACTTTTCGTATGGGTCTCTGAACTGACGTTTCTGTGCAGGTGGCTGAGTGAGAGTGTAACCGTCGTTCTGTTGGATTCACCCGTCCCAATTAGCAATGGTTCGTAGACACACATAGACATATATATGTCACCGGACATCGGGAGATATAACGTCGGAAGGGAGGTTCGAGAGGGGTGTCGGTACCATTCCCGGGTCGTCGATTTCAGGATTGCCGGTTAGAAGTCGCGGAACTGGCTCCGGCTGAGGTGTGGCGGCAGAGGCATAGCATCTCTGGCGGGGGATTTGAGAGAGGATTGGTCGGGCGAGCCGCTGTCGCGAGGAGCGGGCGGCAATGGATCTGACGGGAAGCATGGTGATTGGTGACACTGGAGGACGTAGTATTAGCATCGTGATTGAGTAGAAGTGAAGTGAATGAGTGAGTGAATGAAGGGATTGTGAACATACCGACCTACTTCCCGGGGTGAATGAATGAATGGGATGTCGATGGTTGATATATAGTATGTATATATATCTGGAGTGGTGTTGGGGTGAGGTCAGTACAGTCCGGCCAAGGCTTCCTCCGCCGCCGCCGAGAAGCGCTGCGTTGCTGTCCTGTTCGTTCTTCTGCTGCTAAATTTTATATCATTTTATTCCCTCTCGGCAAACCCCCCCAAAACACTAAACTCTAACCTCAACCGTTGGACCCAAATCACAGCGTCTCCCATCTTCAACAGCCGATATCTCAACATCTACGCGGTTCTAGCAGACGCGAATAAGCTAGCCTGGAAGCTCAGGACCCCAGCTTCGATCTGACCAACTTTCAGAAGGTTCTCGGATAATTTGGGTGGTCTGGGACGGGTGAACCGCAGAGACCACCCCAGCATCCTGCCTGCTGTTATGACGCCTGACGACTCCAATCCCGATCCCGAAACCCCTCAAAATGACCGTATGTCTTCCAACCGGTCCGGAGCGACTTGCCGTATCCCCCTTGATCAATTGGTGCCATGCTGAGCAGTATTCTTTCCAGGAAACGGCCACTTACCCGCTACCAGAAGTAGCTCCAGAACGACCAAGTCCCTGCAGGTCGATACCGAGGCCGCCCAGAATCTTAATTCGAACTCTACCTTGAGCAATGAAGTCCTTCAGCTCCTGAACCCGTCTAAGAAGCGAAAGTTGAACGGTCCTCCTTCGCCACCATGGAAGTCGGCCGCCGCCCAGACACCCTCCAGTTTCATCGACGACACCGGCAGGAAGAGGTCAATGAGAACCATGCCGCCACCGCCTTCCCCTGTCACTCCGGCAAAAGGAGGTCGACTTACAAGGTCCGCTGCAGCACAAATCACACCAGACACTTCTACGAGCAGTCGCACTAAAACTAAAGAATACAGACCTGGGACCCGGACGTCACCTAGGTCGAAGCAACAGCAAACACCCACCACTGCTCCGAAACCTTCAAACCCGAAATCCCTGACTCGCAGTACCGGTAAATTCGCTACCACCGTCGCCTCTTCGTCTCGCAGCCCGGCAGTCACAAAATCCAATCAAAGTCGATCAACTATCCATGTCCGACCCCTTCCTAAACAATCCCCTCAGACCTCGTCCAGTCCGAAAAAATCTCGAAATTCCATTACCCTTGCGACGGTTCCAAGAAGACGGAGTGGGAGACTTGCACTGGCCGAGGAGCATGCCGAAGATGAAGACGAAGATGTTCAAATGGAGGATGAACCCCAAGACTTTGCTGAGGAGGCCTTCGATGATTCTAAGAGAATATCATGGCGACTCAAGTTCAGTCGTAAGGTTAAACCACCTCTCTTCTGCAACATTGCCAACATGCCCCACCCTCGCAAGTTCCCATCTCTGAGAGAATACCTTGATGCCGAAGACAACGATCCGGAATACCTAAAGCAGATGCAGGATGCAGCCATCGCCGAGGCAACTAAGCGCGCCAAGCTCGAAGAGGCCTATGAGAACGATACGCTTCGTCCAGAGAATCTCCAGTCCGCTTTGCCTCAACCAGTACCTGCGCCGGAGCGTTTGAGACCACAGTGGGGTCACCAAGATCACTTCGTCAACCACGCAATTCGCTTCAGCAAGCTCCTGAAGAGGGAACGCCAGCAGCACATTAAGGATGCCAAAGCTATCGCTAGGGATGCTGCTGAAGCCGCACGAAAGCGCCGTCCAAAGACCCGTGAAGAAGTCGAACGTGAGCAGTTGGACCTTAGTATCAAGAGATATAAGGAAGTTATCGCTGCTTTCAAAGTCAAGCTGAAGCTGACGGAAAAGGTAGGTATCCGGCTGGTACGCTATTAGTGATAGAGACACTAATATTTTTTTTGCGCGTAGGCTGCCCAGGATATCAGACGTGAACAGTACCTCGAGGCATCCCGTCTTGCCGGGAGGGAGACTCTGAAGAAGATGTTACAACACTCGAGTAAACTCCTAGATGCCCGTATCAAAACCCGTGACGGTATTGCCGAAGAGCTTGACGAAGTCGACGGCGAACAGAATGCAAATGAGACAGAAGACTTAGGACCTAGCGACGACAACGACGAGACCGCAAGCGAGAATGAGAGCGAGGCCTCGGAGGACGCTTCTAATATGTCTGACTCGGAACCATCGGACGAAGGAGGTGATGTGGATGACGATGGCGACGATAAGCTTAGCCCAGAAGAGTTGCGACGAAAATATGCCGGATTAGCTGAAATTGAGAGCGAAAACATCTCTGGGGAGGAGAATACAGACGCATCGATGTCTATGGACGACATGGGGGGAGATGAAGACCTTCCTGATACGAATGGATTCGAGGACGACGGTATGAATTGGCCGGAGGACGAATCTAGAGAAATAACCATTGGGGAAGTGGACGAAAGCGATGAGGATGTCCCGATGGATAGTGAGGAAGAAATTTCTGACAGCGATGAAGAGAGCGATCGAGATGAAGAAGACTATGATGGTGAAGATGACGACGATGACGATGACGATGACGCTGATGACGGTCTCTTCGGCTTCTTTTCAAAGGATGAGGTTGGCCGAATGCGACAGGGTGTTGCCACCGCTCCAAAACGCTCTCAGGGGCTTGACGGTGCCTATGATGATGATGAAGATCTTGAAGAAGTCGATATGGTGCCGGTTAACGCGGAGGGAGACGAAGAAATGAATGAACTCTCTGAGGCAGAGCCGACCGTCAATGGCGTCCACTCAATCGAAGCCGAACATTTGGCCAGCAAGCACCACCCCCATTCCAGCGATGATTCAAGCGTCGCCAAAACTGGTGTATCTGAAGTTAGCAGCGTCACTACACCGGCATCCATTGGCAATATCGGGGATCACAAGGAACCTAAGACCCCGATTTCAAGTTTACTCAGGGGTACCTTGCGTGAATATCAACATTTCGGCTTGGACTGGCTTGTCAACCTTTACAATAACGGCACAAATGGAATTCTGGCCGACGAGATGGGTCTTGGTAAAACGATCCAAACAATTGCTCTTCTCTCCCACTTGGCGACTGATCGCGGGGTGTGGGGGCCACATCTTGTGGTCGTGCCAACCAGCGTAATCCTCAACTGGGAAATGGAGTTCAAGAAATGGGCACCGGGATTTAAGATCATGACTTACTATGGCAGTCGTGAGGAGCGACAGGAAAAGCGTAAAGGGTGGATGGATCTCAACGCTTGGGATGTCTGCATTACCTCCTATCAACTCGTCGTTCAGGACGTGCAAACTTTCAAGCGAAGGCCATGGCACTATCTCATCCTTGACGAAGCGCACAATATAAAAAACTTCCGATCGCAAAGGTGGCAGACTCTCCTCAACTTCAAAGCGCAAGCACGTCTCCTATTAACCGGCACTCCACTTCAGAACAACCTGATCGAGTTGTGGTCTCTTTTGTACTTCCTTATGCCCTCGGGCAGCAACATGTCTGCTGCTATGCCTGCCGGCTTCACGGATCTTAAGGAGTTCCAACAATGGTTTTCCCGTCCTGTCGACCAACTCATAGAAGGGGGAAGAGAAGGCATGGACGAGGAATCCAAGGATAGTATTAGAAAGCTGCACACGATCTTACGACCGTTTCTCTTGAGACGTTTGAAGAAGGATGTGGAGAAGCAAATGCCCGAAAAGCACGAACACATTATATGGTGCCGACTTTCCAAACGCCAAAGGTTCTTGTACGACGATTTCATGTCTCGGTCACAAACCCGGGAGACGCTCACGAATGGCAACTATCTCTCAATTATTAATTGTTTGATGCAATTGCGAAAGGTGTGCAATCATCCTGATTTGTTTGAGACCCGTCCCATTATCACATCGTTTGCGATGGGTCGTTCCGTTGTCGCCGACTTTGAAATCAACGAACTCTTCGTGCGTCGTAAGTTCTTCAGCGATGGTGCTTTCGACACAGTTAGCCTTGACACGCTCAACCTCAATCTCATCAATTCCGAATCGAAGTCGCGCATTTTCACAGACACCACTAGCAAGCTAATCGCACAAAAAATCATCAACGACCACATTCATGATCTCCAGCAGGAGATCGTTCCTGACCTCCAACCTGACTTCTCCTCTTCCAAGGCCCTCAATAATTACATTTCGAACTGCAAGAAAATCTACAAATTTGAGAAGGTGAAGCAGACGGCTTACCTCAACAAGCTGCGATGCCGCAGGAGGCCGGTTTACGGAACCGATCTACGTGAGGCTTGTAGTATCGGGGCACTGCCTCTCTTTACTTCCCGAATGCCGGAAAATCGCAAAAAAAGAGTGGATTGGTTCTCGAGCCGACTTGAGACTCTGACGGAAATTACGGCTACTGTGGGTCGTCGTGCGGATGAATTTGATACAATTATTCAGAAATTCGGCTGTGTCACTCCGGCTGTCGTTGCCGCTGACATGCCCTCGATCACGGTAACGCCTGCCGGCCAGGAAATCCTTCGACTTGTCAAGACTACGAAACTAGAAGATCCTTTCCACCGAGCTCGTAACCGCCTTTCCATTGCCTTCCCTGATAAGCGCCTTTTGCAGTATGACTGTGGCAAGCTCCAAAAGTTGGATGCTTTGCTCCGACATTTGCAAGAAGGAGGGCATCGAGCCTTGATTTTTACGCAGATGACAAAGGTTTTGGATATTCTCGAGGAGTTCTTGAACATTCACGGCCATAGATATCTCAGATTGGATGGTGCGACTAAAGTCGAGCAGCGCCAGATTCTTACGGAGAGGTTCAACAACGATAACCGCATCCTGGTCTTTATTCTATCATCTCGTTCCGGTGGATTGGGTCTCAACTTAACAGGGGCTGACTCGGTTATTTTCTACGACCTCGACTGGAATCCTGCCATGGATAAGCAATGCCAGGACCGATGCCACAGAATTGGACAAACTCGTGATGTTCATATCTATCGCTTCGTGTCCGAGTTTACGATCGAATCCAACATTTTACGAAAGTCGAACCAAAAGCAGATGCTTGATGACGTTGTTATCCAAGAGGGAGAATTCACGGTCGACAAGTTTAACCGTTTAACCGTTGCAGATTTGTTCGGTGACGATGCGAAGAAGTTTGGACTAGAGTCGATTGGCGGGAAGACGATTGGATCAACGACGGGCAATATGAACAAGGCCCTGGAAGAAGTTGAGGATGTGGACGACGTTGTAGCTGCTAAGGCAGCGTCAAAAGAAGCCGTTGAGAATCTTGATAGGGATGACTTTGGACGGGAAGATGCGCCAAAAGCGGGAGCGGGAACCGCCACAGACGATATGGCGAACAATGTTGGAACCCCCCGGAACTCGGAGCACGCCAGCACGCCAGCGGCCGCCCCGACCCCAGCAGGGAACGAGGACGCCGAAGAGGCCCAGAATGAAGAGGAAGACAACCCAAGCACGGTTGACGACTACCTTATTCGATTCTGGGTCTGGGATTTGCG
The DNA here is from genome assembly GCA_036971225.1 of Arthrobotrys sinensis. Taxonomy (NCBI): domain Eukaryota; kingdom Fungi; phylum Ascomycota; class Orbiliomycetes; order Orbiliales; family Orbiliaceae; genus Arthrobotrys; species Arthrobotrys sinensis. The sequence goes on along the minus strand of JAJTTV010000009.1, from coordinate 141,927 downwards.
TGATACACCCGTTCTCATTCCGGATAAGAACAAGAAGAGAAAGGCAAAGAAAGCGAAGCCGCCATAAGGCCGGCCTCTCGTCTGAAACCTTTGACCTATCACGTTGATATTTTTCCCTTATTATTTCTTGGTGTTACGGTGGTCCCATCAAAGCGCAACTTTCCGTTTTGTATATTGTTTCTTTTACATTCACTCCACTCACACTCTTGAATCGGTGCTACTGATGGCACGCATATTATACACACTTGTCTGGAGGGCCTTTATTTTGCTCACTTGACTCGACTCAGCTATGGAATGTCGCTTTTGTATTCTCATTTTTCTTTTTCTTTTCCTCACTCAAAACCTTCAGACAAATGTATTACTAGCAAATTACTTAGGTACTTTACTTTCGGTGTAGACAAAAATGGGACCAAAATGTTTTAATTTTTAAACTCTGTCTCGTCAACATTTAACTTAACGACTTTGCATGCAGGAGACTAGACAAAAAGGCGAGAGGGAAGGAATTAGCGATCGAATGCAGCGGCGCCTACCGTGTCCTTTGCGGGAAGGGTTGAAATTTGAGACCCGTCGACGGGTTTATTAATACCAGTGTGTCTGTCTGAGTTACAGGTTGCACTTGCAATTGCAATTGGGTTGAGTGAGTTGGAGGGGTCGCAGGTGATTGGGGTGCAGCACGATGACGTAGATGGCTCTTCCGGGCTGCGCTCTCGCTTCGGTGACAGCCCTTCGCATTGCACATTCCACCTCGATAAACCTTAGAGATCCAGACTCGAGGACATGCCCCCAAGTTGAAAGGAACTTGCCAGACCGTGAATGCCCTTTTTTTTTTTGTTCAACGGGATGATAATACACACCTGTATCTTTGAATATGAATCGGCACGGAAGGCTGAGACCATGTTTGAAGATTAGGAAGGGATCGAAGAAGAGAGAGAAAAAAAATAGCCTTGCTTTGGAGCGGCATCTTTTCCGGGCAGGTTTGCATGGCGATCCACATCAGCTGGCACACCATCAGAGCTCGAGGCTCGAAGGATGGCACAGTACTGGTACTCAAACGGGGACCCTGATTGACCGGCCTCAGTCTGCCCAATTGCCGCCGAATTTTGGTGTCAAGGGCAGTCGATTGTGAATCGATTGGGTCCGGTATTACCCCGAATCGAGAGAGATGTCTCTGCGGAGGGGGCAGGAGGATGACCACGTTTGAAGAAAAAAAAAGTCAGCCAATCGACCGGCGGGTGAAAAGCCTGCGCGGGGATGCATATCTTTGCTCATGCATGTGGCTTTTGGTGGTATTCCCTGTAGATTAGCAATCTCTAGAGACATCGTTGAGGTTGGGTTTCGTATCGAACGTTTTGATCCCGTCCATACATGAACGATCCCGTTGAGATCCTGGTATAGTAATTANCCTTCAACCCATAGAAAGAGTCCAAGAATGCCGCATCTTTTGACCGAGAAAGCGTTATGGTACACTTTGCTTTTAATTTTACGAAAACCGAAAAATTGCCGGCATCGTTTCATCCGATACTAGACTTTGAGTCTAGGCTTGCTGAGGATAAGTGGGTTAGCAGTTGGCCGGGCGCCACCAGATCTAATTCCAACGACCAAGGCCTTAGTGACTTAAGGGTTTAAAACTGTTATGTTTGAAAGCTCTATTATTGCACGCACCAACGTTCGACACTTGGACTTACTTGGAGTTAGTTAGAGACAGGTATAATGCATACACACATAAGTCCATGTATCCGAGTCACTGGCAGAAGGCGTGGTAAAGGTGTGTGGTTGCAGCTACGTTCCGCTAAGCTTATACCCCTGGACTTCTTTTCTGATAGCAGGCCTCCCCGCCCCCCCTCCTCTACCTCCTGCTACTCCTCCTCCTCCCTCTTCTTCAACCTATGTTCTCCTTTCTCTTTTATATAGATCTTTCTTTGCTGTTATACTTATAACTGCTTTCTCTGCTGCTGCTTCAGCGATATACATACACGTCCTTCGATCTTATATTTGATATCTATCCTTGCCAATTCTTCGAGTATACGTAGACCGTGGTATACTGTCCTTGGAATATATTATCGAGACAGCACAGCTGCAGCTGCATGACAGCAATCCGGTAGCACGAAAGAGCTTTACTTTCCCATATCTTTTGCTCAAAACAGGGCGGCGCACCTGACGATCAGGGAGTACTTCCACGGCGTCCAAGCCGAATCGACGAGATTTTATACCTCAGGCGATATCTATATATTATCCGAGGAAGTAGGATCGATATAGGAATCCTCCAGGGCTTCCAAAATACCATCATAAAAAAGGTAAAGAAAGCGATCCTTTTCACTAGCACATCTCGACTTTTCTCTCTTTTCGTTTTCTCTCCGCCTTGTGATATCAATTTCTAGCGTTAGTTGGATCCCAGCTGGCCCCTTGCTTTTGGGTCTAGAGCTCTAGTCTGGTTCTGCGGACCCTTCTTTTTGCTCGAATCCACAGAGCACATCACACATATCGTACATTACATATCGCCCAGACTAAAGCTGTTCTGGCCAATCCTCTTCGCCTTCTTCCTCCTCGTCTTTCCTCCTCTCCTCCTTCCGTGAAGCAAGCACTTAAAATACCCCGAAGGAGGCAAAATCGAAGACGAAGAAGCTGGGGGAACAGCTCATCACAATTCCCATCTTTTTTTTTTTTACCCTTCCCCTCCCCGGTCCCCTTCATCCTTCCCTCCCTTGAGCTCTTCTTACCTCAAGGCTGGTGATCTACTGTGCTCCCTTTCGCATCTGGAGTAAGTGGCACTTTTTATATTATTTCCCTGTTCACTAGGCGTGTTTGGAGTTCCGCTCTGGGAAGCAACTGGCAGCGCATCTGCCTCAGCTGGGCGGAGATCACGGGAACCAACTGGGAGTCGAAGGAGGTTGAATTGCGGAGGGGCCTCCTCGTCGGCATCTTCGCTGCTGCAGTTGCTGGTGCTAGCCCGCCTCATCCTTCCTTTTCACTTTCACTTTCTGCTCTCTCTCGACGTCATTCTGAAACTCGAGGAAAAAGGCTATTCCCTCGTTTCCACGTATTGACCCCATCCAGTACTCTGATCCGCATCGGAACTCTGCATGGCTCTGACCCAATTTGACGGAATCTTCCCTTTTGCTCGAACGAAACAAACGGCGCCCAACAGTGGGTTAGTCGTTAATCAAATTAAATATTAATGGTTGCAGTTGTGGGTTTTTTCTAAATAAATTTCCTTCTTCCATTCGTTTTGTTCGCTTGATAAACGGAGGGGCGAATTTGACCTTGCCTGCAAGACGGATCGTTCGTTTCATGATAGCACATGAACCCACTCTTTGTCGCCTTATCCGATAGCCTTGTTCGTATTTTGTCTTCCATCTTCACAAAAAAATCGGTCATCTCATCGACTTTATTTCATCCTTCATTCAATTTCCTGCCTCGACGGCAGCTGCCTTCTTTTTCTCTCTATCCGCCATACCTTCGATCGCCGTGCTCTGCGTCAAGGCTATTAACCAGCTGTTTTACTAACAGTTTGCAACACCAGATTCGGGTTCGACGTCCAACCTCCATTTGAGTACCTTTTTGATCCTCCTCCTCCTTCCATACCTCCTTCCGTTCCACTCGGACTTCCAAAACTCCTCTTATACCCCGGAAGGGTTTTTCTATATCTACGGGCCTTCCGAGTAAACTATATTCACCATTGCACAAATAAGAGAGTCACAGGAAGTAACAAAGGCCTCCTCCACCTCCTCCCCCCACCCGGCACCCGCCCTGGAGGAACCGCCCACCAAAAAACTCAAGAAGATGTCGGTTTCTCCGGATACCGTCGCCGCGACCACTAGGCTGCTGGCATCTCTCGCTGCGGGAGGTTCCCTAGCACCTTTGGCCAAGGCAAAGCTCCCGGGCGAGGATACCGAAGAGAAAAGAGCTCTTGAGAAGGAAATATTCGCCCTGGCAAATCGGATACGGCTGCTCGAGCTGAAGGCTGCAGCCGTGAACCCGAAACTTTTCCCGGAAACACCAAATGATGGTCCACCGCCTGTGCTGGCCCCGACGGAGTGTAGTAATGTCACTGAAACAGCAACTGCCAACTCGATCAACGATGGGATACTATCTAACGCTTCCTTACCGCCCAACGGTAATGCCCAACCTATCGATATCGAGCCGGATTTAGAGGTGCTTAAGAAACACATCAAAGCTCAGGAAGGCGAAATTCAGAGCCATGGGAAGAATGTGGAGGTTTTGGTGGAAGAGATCAACCAGCATCAACATGCTTTGCAGAACGTGAACCAGGAGTATAGTAGGGTTGAAATGTTAGAGAAGGAGCTTAGGAAGAGCCAGAGAGCAAACTTGGCCTTCCAGAAGGCATTGAGGGAAATTGGTGAAATCGTAACAGCTGGTAAGATCTATTCAGCCTCTATCTTCATTGTGGCATATGGCTGATATGAGCATACATGAATAGTCGCCAGAGGTGACCTTACAAAGAAGGTTACCGTGCACGATGTGGAGATGGACAAGGAAATTGAGATCTTCAAAGGCACTATCAACAACATGACAGACCAGCTGCAGACATTCGCCAGCGAAGTGTCTCGTGTCGCTAGAGAAGTCGGAACAGAGGGTCGATTGGGAGGTCAAGCTAGTGTCAATGGCGTCGAAGGCACCTGGCGTGAATTAACTGATAACGGTTCGTTCCCCCCAATAACTCCAGCTATCCCACGACTATAGATGACTGATATCCGTATAGTCAACGTTATGGCTTCCAACCTTACCTCACAGGTGCGAGAAATCGCCGAGGTCACCTCTGCCGTCGCCAACGGTGATTTGTCAAGGAAGATCCATGTTGAAGCTCAGGGTGAAATCTTGATGCTCCAGCAAACAATAAATACCATGGTGGAGCAACTTGGAAGATTCGCGCTGGAAGTCACAAGAGTGTCGAGAGAAGTCGGTATCGAAGGAAGATTGGGTGGTCAAGCAGAAATCGAAGGGGTTAAGGGTACATGGAGAGAGTTGACGGATAACGTCAATGCTATGGCCGCAAATCTTACTGAACAAGTCCGAAATATTGGTAAGACTAACACTAAAAGGGCTCTATAAGTATGCGGGAACTAATTTAATCTAGCTACTGTCACAACTGCCGTCGCAAAGGGAGATCTTAGCCGAAAGGTCAGCGCCAGCTGCAGAGGTGAAATCTTGCAACTCAAGGAGACCATCAACAAAATGGTGGATCGACTCCAGAACTTCGCTAGCGAAGTCACGAAGGTCGCCCGCGAGGTCGGAACGGAAGGTCAACTCGGTGGCCAGGCAAACGTGGACGACGTTGAGGGAACCTGGAAGTCTCTCACTGAAAGCGTCAACGGCATGGCTACCAACCTTACACTCCAAGTCAGAAACATTGCATCCGTTACAACTGCTGTCGCCGAAGGTAACCTCAGTCTCAAGATTGATGTGCCTGCTGAGGGTGAAATCCTACAGCTTAAGAATACTATCAACAAGATGGTGGAGAGACTGCAAAACTTTGCAACTCAGGTCACGAAGGTGGCCCGTGAAGTCGGAACCGACGGTATTCTTGGTGGCCAGGCTAGGGTTCAAGACGTGGAGGGTGTTTGGAAAGATCTCACTGACAATGTGAACGTCATGGCTAATAACCTTACGACCCAAGTGAGAAGTATCGCGGATGTTACAACTGCTGTCGCCCAGGGTGACCTTAGCAGGAAGATTACAGTCCACGCACAGGGTGAAGTGCTGGCTCTCAAATCTACTATCAACAAGATGGTGGATCGTCTCGAGGTGTTCTCCCGAGAAGTGAAGCGAGTTGCTCGTGATGTGAGTTACCTACAAGCTATACACCTGATCCCCTAACGTACTAACGAACCCGTTTAGGTCGGTATCGATGGCAAGCTTGGTGTGCAAGCCGAGGTCAATGATGTCGATGGATTGTGGAAGGAAATTACTACTAACGTCAACATCATGGCGACCAATTTAACTTCCCAAGTGCGAGCCTTCGCTCAGATTACTGCGGCTGCTACAGACGGAGACTTTACAAGATTCATCACGGTCGAAGCCTCTGGAGAAATGGATGCTCTCAAGACCAAGATCAACCAGATGGTGTTCAATCTCAGAGATAGTATCCAGAAAAACACCGCCGCCAGGGAAGCTGCCGAGTTGGCGAACAGAACCAAGTCCGAATTCCTTGCAAATATGTCGCACGAAATCCGAACACCCATGAATGGTATCATCGGCATGACCCAACTTACCCTTGACACCGACCTTACCCAATTCCAGCGAGAAATGTTGAACATTGTCCATAACCTTGCCAACAGTTTATTGACCATCATTGACGACATTCTGGATATCTCGAAGATCGAAGCCAACCGTATGGTTATGGAAGAGATTCCATTCTCTCTCCGAGGAACCGTCTTCAATGCGCTCAAGACCTTGGCTGTGAAGGCTAATGAACGATTCCTGGATCTTGTGTACAATGTCGACAATGTAGTTCCTGATCACGTCGTTGGTGACTCCTTCCGTCTTCGTCAAGTTATCCTCAATCTCGTCGGAAACGCCATCAAGTTCACCGAGAGCGGAGAAATTACTCTGAGCATTAAACCCGCCGATCAAGGTCGCTGCAAGGAAAACGAGTACTGCTTCGAGTTCTCCGTGGCAGATACCGGCATTGGTATTCAGGCTGACAAGCTGGATCTTATCTTCGATACATTCTGCCAGGCTGATGGATCCACAACAAGGAAGTTCGGTGGTACCGGTCTCGGTCTTTCGATCTCTAAGCGTCTTGTCAATCTCATGGGCGGAGACGTGTGGGTTAAGAGCCAGTACGGTGTTGGAAGCACATTCTATTTCACCGTGGTCGTCAAATTGGCTGAGACCGATCTCACCCTCATTCGACCGCAGTTGGCACCTTACAAGGGACATCAAGTCCTCTTCATTGATGACTTGGGTGACCAGTCCGGCGTCGCTATTGCCGATATGCTTAGACAACTCGAGCTCGTTCCTATTGTCGTTAAGAGCGCTGAGGAAGCCCCAAGGGCAGACCATCCGCTGTATCCTGCCAAGAATGGCATCGCATACGATGTCATCATTGTGGACTCGATGTCGATGGCCCTCAAGCTTCGAACCTTCGACCACTTCAAATATATTCCGTTGGTTCTGTTATCTCCTGTGATACACGTTAGTCTGAAATCGACACTCGATCTCGGCATAACGTCTTACATGACCGTTCCATGCCTACCAATCGACTTGGGTAACGGAATGATCCCAGCCCTAGAAGGACGAGCTGCACCTTCGATATCCGAGAACTCCAAGTCGTTGAACTTGCTGTTGGCTGAGGATAATGTGGTGAACCAGAAGCTCGCTGTCAAGATTCTTGAGAAGTACCACCATTACCGTCGAGGTTGTCGAGAACGGTCTGCAAGCCGTGGATGCGGTCCAGAAGAAACGATATGACTGCGTGTTGATGGACGTGCAGATGCCGGTTATGGGTGGATTCGAAGCGACGGCTAAGATCCGTGAATATGAACGGGACTTTGGCCTTCCCCGAACTCCAATCGTGGCCCTCACTGCACACGCCATGTTGGGAGATAGGGAGAAGTGCATCCAAGCGCAGATGGACGAGTATCTGTCGAAACCACTCAAGCAGAACCAACTCATCCAAACAATCTCAAAGTGTGCGGCTTTGGGCGGTACCCTGCTAGAACGTGGTGTTTCCAAGTCGGATGATAGAAGAGTAGTCGCCAGCCTCCCTCGGCCGCCGTACGACAGCAGGTCGATGACTTCGAGTGCGTCCGTTATGAGGCCAGAGGCGAGTGCTAGCTCTAGTGCCATGTCGCCGACAACGCTGACACCCGAAGAAGCGATGGAGAGCAGAGTAAGTCGACTTCCGGCCACGAGGAAGACCGGGTTAAATCATCTATCGAGGCGCTAACATCTAGGTGAACCGACAAACTAGCCCATATTTAGATCTAACAGCTCTTGAAAACAGAAAGCAAAAGTCAGAAGAAAAAGCGAAAAGATAAAAGATTAAAAAAAAAAAAGAATAATTTGTAATTCTTAGATCTTGTCTTTTTTTCATGGTTTTGGTTTTGCGCAAGGCGAATAATTGCGTACACTGCCTGCATTCTTTCTACTGCGGATGAGGACGAGGAGGTAAAGCGAAGGGTTGGGGCTCGACGGGTTAACATTGACGGGTCTTCCGGTCGCTTGCGTATCAGGATGACAAGAGGTATATTTCGATTCATGAGAAAGCATGTTTTAGAAAACCATTTTGTACACTTCACTTCTTAAGGAGTCTACTTGTTCTTTTCTTGCTGTTGGGTTCTGGGTTTTCAGACGGGTTTGAATGGGGAGAGCTGGGTGATATACAAATACTGGCACGACTACTATATTCTCCTCCTTTGCTTCCTTTTGTGGCCGTTGTTTATTTTGTGTACCATGGACCATACTACTACTACCACTACTACTCTTTTCCTTTTTCTTTGAATGTTTCTTCTTGGGGAGATAAGACTGCTATGTAGGGGTTGGCTTTCCATTTCTTATATCTTTGTCTTTCCGGCAGTGCGCGCGTTCTTTTCTCTATTTCCTTACGACTTTACGGATTTTGGTTATCGATTGAGACTTCAAACTACTATCATTATCGTTACTTACTCTATTCTTCCCACGCGCAAGAAAGAACAAAAGACAAGAGAGCCTCCATGCAAAAGACCACAGTCGATAAAAAGTGCTATCCTACAGCTTTCGTTCTCCGGTGTATTTAGGACAAATGACTTCAATACCAAAAAGCTACAACGTCTAGAACTGCCGCTTTGGGGGTGACAGCGATCAAGGGCCGAATGCATCGACCAAAACCCTCTCTGCTTTCCAAGCTCTTGTCAGGAATGCAAATGCAACATCTGCAAGCCCCCCAAAAGGAGGCAGACCAATCCCTTTTGGTGGCAGACACACGCCTCTGCCGCTAGCTGGCTTCTAGCTTCTAAGCTGAGTAGCCCACTTACGAAACGGTCTCGGGGAGCTGAAGTACCATAGGTCGTAAGCAATATAAAGCTTGGGAACCCCGCAGAAGGGCGAGAACTCTTTCTTTGATTCCTTTGATTCCATCTACCAAGCAAGAAGTAGTATATAAACATCGAAGACACCATCGAGCTCCCGTTCGAGAACTCCAGCTTCCATTGTTGAGGTAAACGGTTTGTAACCAACCCCCCGCGAACTACGTCATACTATCACGGACTTCTCATTCTAACACGTCCATTCACAGAAGCCTCATCGAGTATCAACTGTATCAGTACCTATATAACAAGTAGATATCTACTTTCATACCTTTCTTTCACACTTTCCACACCTTCTTTTCACACAATGGCTGGAATCATCGACTCGACTCTCAAAGCCCTCCACCTCAAAGACTCCACCACCCCACCCTCCGACGAGGCCGTTTCAGACCTTAAGGCCAAATACGCCGACGCCGGCCAATCCCACGTCTTTAATTTCTACGATTCTCTCACTGCCTCCGAGAAACTCGCGTTATTCACCCAATTGTCCGACATAAACCCAGCACGCACTTCCGAACTCGCGGAAACGGCCCTAAACCCAGTCAAGACCTCTTCGGACGATGCAAAGCCCGAGATCGAACCTCTACCATCGAAAGCTCGTGCTTCGACGTTGGATTCTTCGGAGGATGATCTGAAGAAATGGTATAATGAGGGTCTTGAGCTGATTGCCAGCAACAAGGTCGGCGTGATCTTGATGGCTGGAGGACAGGGTACCCGCTTGGGCTCTAGTGATCCCAAGGGCTGCTACGATATCGGCCTCCCATCCAAGAAGAGTCTTTTCCAAATCCAAGCTGAAAGAATTTCAAAAGTCCAAAGCCTGGCAGAAGAATACAAGGGCGTGAAGAAGGGTGTCAATGTTGCACAGATTCCATGGTACATCATGACATCTGGACCTACCAGGAAACCGACGGAAGATTACTTTGAGAAGCATAATTACTTCGGATTGGATAAGAGCCAAGTTGTATTCTTCGAACAGGGCGTGCTTCCTTGCATTTCTAATGACGGGAAGATTATTTTGGAGTCGAAGTCAAAGGTTGCAGTTGCGCCCGACGGGAATGGGGGCATCTATGCAGCACTGGATAAGTCCGGTGTCCTCGCAGACCTTAAGACCCGAGGCATCGAACACGTACACGCGTACTGTGTCGACAACTGCCTTGTTAAGGTCGCCGATCCACTGTTCATTGGCTTCAGCGCCCTCGGCGGCGTTTCGATCGCTACCAAGGTCGTAAGAAAACGCAATGCGAAGGAGTCGGTCGGTCTTATTATTCTCAAGAATGGCAAGCCAGATGTGGTTGAATATTCCGAAATCGACAAGGAGATGACCGAGGAGATGGACCCAGAAAATAAGGAGCTTCTTAAGTTCAGAGCCGCCAACATCGTGAACCACTACTACTCCACTGAGTTCCTCAACACGATCCCAGAGTGGTGCAACAACCTACCGCATCACATCGCCCGCAAAAAGATTCCATACTTGGATACCGAGACCGGCGAGCAGGTTAAGCCCGAGAAGCCAAACGGGATTAAACTTGAGCAGTTCGTGTTCGATGTTTTCCCCTTGCTTCCTTTGGAAAAGTTCTCCTGCTTGGAAGTGGCTAGGGAAGATGAATTCTCGCCGTTGAAGAATGCAAGGGGCACCGGCGAAGATGACCCAGATACCAGCAGGAGGGATATTATGGCCCAAGGACACAAGTGGGTCCAGGCTGCGGGCGCACAGGTTTTGAGTGAAGATATTGATAAGGATGGGATTGAGGTTTCCCCATTGTTGAGCTACGTAAGTTGATCTCGCCTTTTCCTCGTCTCAGTTACCGTCCGAATGCTAACACATATTTTATCACAGGGCGGAGAGGGACTCGAGTTTTTGAAGGGCGCAACCATCAAGGGACCCGCGTTGATCCTCAAGCCTGGCGAGCCCGAGGTTTAAAGGCCAGTGCGCTACTTGCAGAGTATTATTGTTGTAATTATCGCGAGAGTACTAGTTTAAGTAGTTTTTGCGGAACAAACTGGGCCTTTTGGTATATTCTCAAGGAAAAACTTCGCTGTGAAATCTATAAAGCTATATTACAATATAAAGTAGACATCCCCCTCCAAAAAAAACCCGCCATCCTGTATCGTTCAAGATATCATTGAAAATAGTAGAGATGCCGGTGAGATATCACTCGGCGTTTCCTTCTCGTTTCCGCTTCTTCTTCTCTTTCTTCTCCTTTCGCCTTCTTTTCGACTCTTCATCATCCGAATCCTTTCCATGAAGCTGCGTAACCTGCTTTTCGGGAGCTTCCGTAGCGGCCACCGCTCTTTCGGGCTTGTCTTCAATAATCTCTGGAAGGTCTTCGTCCTTAAAGCTGCCTTCTAACGACAGCATCCCTCCATCAGCTTTCACAGCCGTAACCACGAATTTCTGAAGTCCTTCCACTTCATTCCCATCCAAATCAATCCACCTCCCCATGGCTTTAGTCAGCCCTTCAATTGGGTCCGCCCCACCAACCACCTTTTGCTTTTCTCTCCTCTTCCTCCCATCACTCGGGTGAGCCTCACCCTCTACCTCCCCGACTACACTCGCCTCATCATCCTTCGCCGCCACAAAACTCCACCCTTCTGGAATCCCCGCCTGCGTCACGGAAACGCTGAAGACGTTCCCATACAACATGCCTAAATGACTAGGCGACACATTGTTCACGTACCCCTCGAGCACCATCCCCACCGTCGGTTTCCACAACATGAATTCCACAAGACACCACACAAAGGCAAACGGCGATTCGCCAAGGATTCTAGCAGCGGGGGATTGGAATCGTAGGTTTTGGTGGAGAAGAACAACGCCGTCGAGGGTGCTGTCGTATTTGAATACTAGAGGGTCGAGGTGGTCGCGTTGGATGCCGATTTGTGGGGTCGCAGAGTATGCTGGTGAGATGGAGAGGTAACGAGAGGCAGTGGTAAGTGTGTATGGTGATGATATTTCAGCAGATTTAAGGGTCCGTGATGAAGTAGATTTAGTCGTCGATTTCGAAGACGGCATGGTGACGTCTTTATTAGCGGTTTGAGAAGACTGTTCTTCTGCGGGAGGAGCTTCAGGTAGGTCCCCGAGCTTGCGCTTTTTCTTCGTTCGCTCAGATTTACTTGTAGAGTCGGCGTCTTTTATCTTGTGCTTCTTGTGCGATTTTTCAGTCGATGGAGGAGCGACTTCAGCCATTGTTCTTCCTCAACGGCTGGGATATTTTCTCTTTTTCCGTTTAAGACGATATAGTCGGTGTCTACAGTTCAATTAGGTGATAACGGTGGTATATGCGATTAGAAATGTGCTGATCTTTGCGGTTCAAGCAGCGTCTTGTGTAATGAGTGACGGAGGGAACAGTGAGGTTGAAGTTGAAAGTTGAAATCGCCTGGAGATGCCGCTGCGAAAAAAAATTAAGCGAACGGTTCCCAGTAGGGTCCCTCTCAGACCCAAAACAACGCAGTATGCTCCCCAATCTCCAACAGGTTCCTCCAGGTCCCGTGACCTTTTTGGAGATCATAATTCTGCGGAGTCCACGAGACCCCACCGCAAATGTGCGGTAGCGTTTGAGCATCCAATTGAGCCTAAAACCGGGTCGTTTGGTTGAAAATTAAGCGTGGGGTGGCCATTTTAATGGAATGCCATGATATCGTGATGCGTAGTGTTGCACACACTCATAGAGCTTCGATACTAAAACAGACCCTCCGACATGCCGACGAAAAACGCAACAGCCTCGGAGATTATATTATTGCTATTGCAAATGACAGTGTCCCCAAATTACTTATAGCCAGCGGGAGAACAGGAGAAGAAGGAGAAGGAGAAGGAGAAGAGAAATACTACATCAACAGGCTGACCATGATATGAATATGCGAAATGCAAAGCCGAACGAGCGCGAACGTTAAAATGTTAACTTGATTTCATCAGAAGAGAAGAAGAAACCCGATGGCAAAATAAAGCTCCCGTAGCCCTCCCAAACGCCGCCAGTAAGTAGCTCGAGTATCCTTTCATTCCTCAGAGTCAGGCCGTTCCGGAGCAATCTTCGTCAATGTATGAGNAAAAAAAAAAAAAAAAAAGTGTAGACATGCATGCCGCGCAAGACCTATCGTGTGGCGAGGTAGTAACGAAACAACCAAAACTGAAACCCACATGAAATAAAAGAGAATACAATAAAAATAAAAATCGTATCTTAGCATGAGGGTGGTTTCCCTTTCTATCTTCTCCCAAGGCCGCCCATTCCACCGGCCGTCATTCTCCCAGCGCCAGCATTGATACTTTGGGCTACAATGGCTTCCGCCGCTCGTTGTGCTGCAATTCTCTCCTTCTGTTGGGATCTTGCTCGCAAGTACCCCGCAGCATCGGGTCGCATTCGTAATATTCTCAGGATCATATCGTCGCTGGCTTCCGCCTGGGCCTCCTTTCTCTTCTCCTCCTTCGCTTTCCGCATTGTCCCCAAGTTTCGATTCATCAGTACTGACTTTGAGCGTTTCGCCATCGGAACGCCGAGGAGCAAAGCACCTGACCCCGGAGGTCCCAGATTTAGACTCTTCTGCTTCTCGGCGGCCCTGGCGGCATTTTGTGCAGCGATACGTTCAGATGTTCGGATCAGATTCTCAGAAGAATCGAAGTAGAAGAAACCAAGGGACTGCAGGTCGTGATATTTTGGTGATTTCAAAATGTCCACAGGGACACCAGTTGATTGACCTTGTTCGTCGGGGGCGTTGAAAAATTCGAACAAGAACTATAAACACATTAGCTTACTCCGTTGTTTCGTGATAAATAGGATTATCGCGTACCTTCAGCCATTTGAACACAACGTCGAGCTCCTGGTTAGAGAGCGGCTTCTGGTTTGACGGCTTGTCAGACAATGGGGGCACCATCAGCACCTCAATCGTAGCAAGAACTTCTTTCCAAAGTTTAGCCATAACATTAATCAAGGCTGCGTGGGTCAGCGTCTTGTCTAGGATTTCGAAGTTTTCGTTAAAATATGTGAACAGTGGCGTCAGCGCATTGGCGACATCGTCGTCGGTCGGTCCCGTTTTGACGACTGACTGCGGCCGATTCGACCCAAACCCGGTCCTACTGAAATAGCTCGACACTGAGGCTATTGATATACCCGGGTTTAGAATCGATTTGAGGGCTTGTTTCGACAAGCAGTGCTTGATGAATGGGGCGCACTGCACATTATTAGCAAATGTAATCTACTAGTAGTAAAGTATTCAAGCGATAGGCATACCTTGTCGGTGATTTGTCTAGCCATATCTCGTTCTGTGCGCTTCAGTGTTCTAAAGGTTCGACCGAAATAGAATTGGATGTCGTCCCGTTCTCCTTCCATACTAATCTTGAGCAACAGGCGGCCTTGCGTATCAAGGTCTAGCCAGTATTCCTAAAAAAAAAAAAAAAAATACTTGTTAGACTTAAGCCAACCGATATTTGTGGTCCGAATATTTACCCTTGGCTCATAGTCTCCAAAGAATGAAGGGTCTAGCTTAATAGGAGCTCTTCCGACATAGTCGTGTTCCCCGACAGTATCATAATCCCAAATAGTCGCCGTAAGAAGTACCGGCCCACTTGTAGTAATTTCGACTGTTTCATCGAACCTAGGGTTAAGAGTAGAGTACATAACCCTCGTCTTGGCCAATCGCTTGTGGTACTCGTCTCCTAGAACAACATATGGATCACTGAATCCGTTGATATCGCATGCCTTAAGGTCTTCAGCTTCCACGATTTTGATGGTGAAGAGGTACTTGTTTGATGACTGTTTCTTCGGTTGGTAGACAGGCGTATTTTTGGCGATAATTGCCGCGCATCGATCGACATTTATAGACTTTTCGATTCCATCGAGCTGGAGGATTGCGTATTCGATATTGTTGAATTTTACGCAGGTCTAAATATTTCGTCAGTATTCGCAACATGAACCATAGACACGGACAAATATTACCTCAGGCAAGAAGTTAAACGGCTCAACTTTCTCCTTGCTGTTAAAGTAGGCAAGCAGCTTTTCCTTTTGGGTTTTATTCCTAGCTGCCTCTTGCTCTGGCGTCACGCGATCCATCTCCTGTGTGAACAAATTCTCGACTTTCTCACAGTAATACATCAACCCTGTCCCTATTGATTTCGAAAGCGCGGTGAAGAACTTGGCCTCCTGATACTCGTCGGCCCAGTTTAGATCCTTGAGTGCTTTGATGTTTTGTATAAATGACCTGAAAACGTCCTCAATCGATATTGAATGGCGGTCATTTGCCATTGTCCCATTCTCCGACTTGACCTTGAATTCTTCTCCCTTCAAAGCATTGTCGACCCATTCAACAATCTTAACATCGATATTGCTCAGCCACCGCCATACGAAATCCTGGATCATTTGCTCAATGTCGAATGGGAAGGGAACCCTGAAAAAATTTTGTCAGCTTAGCGAACAGCTGTACCCGGCGATTTTGGGTAGCACGGAGGGTGGCTCACTTGATAACCTGATCATAAATATCCCTAACCTCGATCAGACCTTGATACATGTCAAAAGCGTCCTGGATATCGAGTTCTTCCCCTTTCTCTTGGGATGAGCGGAATATTCCCTTGATAATATTCTCGGCATCTTCCGCAAACGCTGGGAAGATAGCCTCGATTGTAAGAAAATCGATTTTCACTTTCCTAAATAAATTAAACGAATATATCAGCAGTTGCAAACATAACCAAACTCCTCGGGATATTCTTACCCAAGAATAGGCTCTGGGAACTTCTTAGAAAGCCGTTTTATCAAACCGATAAGCTTTTTCCCAAGTTCGACGATATGGTACATGTCCCATTCCTCTCTGTTCTCGGGGATATCCTTCGTGAATCCTGAGTACACCTCCTCTGCACGAACTTTGAGGCCATCTTTGACAGAACCGATGAAGGTATCCAGGTCTTTGCCTGCTGAAAATAGTGGATTCGGATAGAGGTGATTCGTCAGGATGTACATGTATTCGTCGAGAGAAGGCGGCTTGAGATCGAAGCACTGCATAACAGCGTGGTAAAGTTCCCTCAAGATATTATCGTAGAAGGAAGACAAGTTTTTCCGTTGAAGTGTTTGCTGCGGCCATTGTTAACATGTGCAACCAACCGTTGACTGGGCGAAGACTTACATCCGGGATCGTCCATTGCTCCCAGGGAGTCGGAACGGCTCCTTTAACATATTCGAAGGCTTTGTCGACGGTATCGAGGTCTGCCCTTGACTCCGCATACATTTCTCGAACGAGCCCGAGAATCATAATTCCCTTCGTGAAGGCAGGTATCCGCCAACGGACGGAGCAGGCATCTATCAATGAAATCTCTTCGAAGGATAGCACCGGTGGTAAAAGTTCATCGCTCTCGCTCTCTGCAGCCGGACCCGCGTGATTATCAAAGCACTGCTTTAGGAGAACCTGGAAGTACTCCTTGGGGTTCGGCGGAATGAACGTGAATATTCCTTCAGCGCCATCTGTATGTGATTGGAACCCATTCACCTGGTCTCCATTGATATCGATGCTAGCTAGGCCAGGGTTGGCTGTTACCATGGCCTCCTGCATTAAAGGAATATACTCCAGCTCTCCCGCTTTCCAGGCTTCATAACCCTCGTCAGTATCGAAGTCATCAGCCGTCAGCGTAGCTTTGGCGCCAGCATGAATTCTTGCTCCATAGAGTTTGAGCTCCTTCATAGCAATAGTATCACTCCAAGCCTGACGGTTCCTATTGATGTCATTTTGGGCTTGGGTTAAGGAAATGCGGAAGATTCTCGCAACGGTTTGCACGTAGGGCATTTCTCGAACATCGTATGATAGAGGTACTTCTTCGGTAATCTGGGCTGGCTGTTGGGCGGAGGTTTGCGCGTCCACCAGGTTTTTGTCATGCGCAAGCATTCTCGACTCGAGCGTCGATAGTTTATTTACGAGTTCAGAGTGCCCGGATGCCCATCCGTTATCCTTTAGACACAATACTATCAACCGAATGAACAGTGCAACATGACGGTCGACTAGCAGGCCGACATTTTCTTTTGTTACGCCCACCAGCCCACCGGCATGTACAGCTAGTTGAAGCTCATTAGTGGCACGAGAGATGAAGAGCAAAATCATATCCTCTGCTCTCCGACTCTTATGCAAGACCTTTCTCCTTTCGGGGTCAATAAGTTGGTTCAGGAATACAGCAAAAGTTCGCTTGACCAGCGGATCCTTGTATTCCTTCCCCGGTTCTCTACCAATAATCGTTCCTTCAAGTCTTCGCTGGAAGACTGAGACGAAATCAACCTTTGGTAACTTTGCAGACTTGGTCCCACTCGAAAATTCCGCCAGGAGGGCGCCTGCGGAACTAGAGTAAGATGAGGCAGGCTTGGGAGACGGCTGTGTGACAGCCACTCGCTTGCGCGGTTGGAGGAGATAATTCAGAAAGCCGATCCGCAGAGCATGGCTATAAACGTGTTCGGGAGTGGCCTGGTGGCCGGCTACACGACGAGCACTCACGATGGAGGCGTGGCTGTTCTGCCGGTTTTGGGGGTAATAAGCGGCATTTTCGGGTTGGGCGTAGTACCCCGCAGCATCTTGGGTCGACCATCGCTGCTGCGCCATGGTGACCGAGATCGCCTTATGGCAGGCCGATGGTGGACGGTAAGGAGTGTTCGAATCTAGAGAGGAATATGTCGTCGTTGGTCAGTATTCTAGCGATATCAAAAAACGGAGTGATCCTTTATGACGGGTTGATGATATCAATGGTGTATCTGCATGGACAATCTTACATCGCTAAACGAGCTGGTCCGTACCAGAGACGAAAACACGGAAATCAAATATTAATAGGCGAGATGGTAAAGAAGAATCTGTGGAAACGTCGACGGAAGAGCAGAGGGAGGAACAGCGGATGCCAATATCAAGTTGGGCCACAGAGGTCGGCTGTGGTGTCGGGGAAGCCAGCAAGCCAGAAAGGAATGTTGTTTGTTGTTCAGCTGCCAAATTGGAAGCAGATGCCAATTCCCACGCCACAAGTTCTCCTTTGGATGGTAACCATTCAACTGCCAGCTTAATGGCGGACACTGCAGGTATTATTGCTACAAGCGACGGGCATTACAAACAGCAGGACGGCCTCTAATTCCTTTGTGATGTGATTGAATTGGGAAGAGGAAGAAGAAGCAGAAGAAGCGGCGTCACATCCGAGATATTGAATTGAATTGATTAACGAGGAGAACTAGACGAGCTGACGGGGGCTACTCCACAGGATGTATGTATGTACGATGTAAGTATCCCTTTCCTCTTAGGTGAGCTGGGGGGGAGTCGGCTAGCCCTGTCAGGATATTGTTTTCAAGCTCCTTAAACTAGTATACTAGCTCCTTACAAACCCTTTGTTACGATGCTGACACGGACGTCGTTCACGAGATAGGAACTCGAGGAGTCATAGATGCGAGGTTTGTGTGGATGTGGATATCAAGACGGTACTATTAATAATATAAGATAAGACCAATATCCGGCATCTACATATAGTAGAGCTTACCACAGGAGTCGACCTTCCATGCATTACTAAAATTTAAACCTCGATGCAGCAGCCAGCGGTATCTCGATCATATCCGTACCCCTAACTATAGTACATATTAGGGCATGCTGAAGTGGGTAAGTGCACGTACGGGCCTTAAACTCAAAGGCGCCTTCCCAGATCCAGCTCCGCCGGATCTCAGGAGGTGATTATGTATAATCATGAATATTACCTTACCGACTCGGTTCAGGTGCAGATAGGCGGGATAACGTCCTCTAGCCGGCTTAATTGTCTTAGCCCTGCATACTGCTTAAATATCGATGCCAGCGGTCAGCATGCTTCTGCATATTTCTGACCCTGAAGGCCTTGTCGGCATCGAGCTGTGCATATTACCGAGCATATCGAGTAGGTATGCTGTGAAGCCCACTCTGCAGCTTTTGAGGGGGTTATATTACGTTACAAGGGATAGCTCTTCGTGGAGGCTGGTTTACGAGACCAGGATAGCTCGATATCTCCAATGCAAGGAGGGGTTCTATTATCGATACTGAGATGCTTATGGCTTGAGGCCGAAACCTATTATAAACTCGCAATATCAAACGTATGATTGCGAACCTATCCGCCCATAGACAAGCGGGTCCAATTCAGCCAAAACAGTTGACCGGAAATACACTTGGTTGTGATACCATCCAATCATATTACGACCCCACACATAACCACCTCAAGATATCCCGTCGAGACTTGAACCGACAGTTATAACATCAACACCCTCGCAGACAGATTAGACTCAAAACCTTGAGANAAAAAAAAAAAAAAAAAAAAATTTTATGGTGTCTGCCTATCTAATGTCGCACAAAAGTCTGTTGCTATCAGTGGCTCGAGGCGGGGTCGATGGGGCAAAGAAGCTTTCAGTTTTTTCATCTGATGTTGAGCATCAACCATGATCAAAAGGCATCGGGACCAGAAACCCGGCGTCGCGCTGCTACCATGTGAACCCTGCATGAAGGGATCTAAAGGAAACATGATCCACTACATGCTTCAATGTCGAGTTACATACATATATATCCGAATATTACACCAGCCAGCAAGCGGATATCGAGCGGGGTTCGCTGGAAAATGCCGAATTGCGACAGCCTTAGGATCAGAGATCATCATGTCGACGCGAAAGAAAGAAAGAAAAACCTGCCTAGAAGGTGGGGAGCTCTGCCTGATGCTCAGCTCCTATTCTCCTTGAATGGGATATGCTCGACGCGGCAGACGACATTATACTTAGATGCTTCCAAATTGACATACCGGAGCGGCTAGTAGTTTGGCGTTCGCCACCGTCGAAAACCAACCAACGGCTCATTAATTTGTGAATTGTGTCGGTCGGATGGTACCATGTGGTTAGCCTAAAGGGTTTTTAGGACGTCTTCATAATCATCCGTCGATGGGGGGTCGTTTTCTTTCTCGGGTTGACAGTGGCTCAGCTGAGTCGATCGGAGTTTGAATAGAGAGTTGACAGGTTTTTTTGTGTTTTCCCTAAAAGTCTGGAGAATTCCCGTCCTTGACAGCGAGTCAGGATTCGGGAATTGCAATATCCTGAACGGTATGTAGACTCGAATTTTCTCTCGCCTTTTGCACACCGTTGCGCCCGGGGAACATCGCCTTTTGCATTCGGTTGACGTCATGGCGCCGCATTTTCAGGGACTTGCTGAGTGCATCAGCTCGCTGCTGTGTCACTCGAGACAAACTCTTCTCTCCCCCAACCAGCCGCATCCTCTTGCTAGTTTGTCATGTCGCCTTAAGCTTATTTGTCCCATGCTGATAATTCCATGGGTCGGAGAATGCCCCTTATTCGTTACGTGAGGCGACCACGGAGGTCTGCGAATGACGTCGTTGATGTTTGGCGATTAAATTAAAAACAGACTGCAGTTTTAAAAAGGACGATGATGACGGCTGAGGCGTCAATGCGTCGCATCGCCCGATCATGTCCTTGCCTTTGTGGTCATCGCCGGCGCCCTCATAATTGCGAGAAAACACAGGAGATAATCGGTTGACCGAAGACGGTGGGAAGTCCAATTGCCTGTTAATTAATCAGGTCGCTGCACCCGGACGGTACTCCGTGCCCGCTGATCAAGAGGGATAAAGACTGTTTTAAGTTTGATGGGACGCCAAATTACCCGCCGCTGGTATATTTGGTGTACCTTTCCCCAGTGCCTCCAGGTCCCCGAAAGTATACGTATTCTATTGGGTTCTGGGAGAGACAGCTGTGGATGTACAGATACTTCGCCCTCAGCGGCCTATTTTGGTCACAAAGCTAGTACCAAGTGTGCCATCATTCGAATGTTCCACGTGTGTATGCCGACATATGGGACTAACCTAAGTCTGGCGCGGGAAAACTACACTAGTCATATATCTTCGTCTCTGCCGACGCCTATGCCCGACCAGAAACATGAGCACATATCACCATATCCATCGATCTGTCAAAGGGCAGAATACCTGACAGGAAAATTTTTTCGGAACCAGGTCCCCGTTTGATGAGCGGGTGCGTGTGAGCATAACGAGTAACGGTGTGGAGCCTTTCTTTCTGATAGTCCACCACTCCTTCGAGGCCATAAATGATCACAGGCCAGGTTGTCTGTGTAGATCCTTTCAAGCCTTCACCAAGCTGTTCGTCCCCGCCCACACCGGACCCTTAATTCGGTGGTATGGTAGCCTCTTGATCTTGCGAACGGAAGCTGGAAGGAGATATATCAACCTTTCTGGTTCTAAAAACCTTGGGTCGACCGAACCAGAATTAGGAAGCTGTCACCGTCGACGCCATTTTATCGAGGGACATCGTTTTTGGAGAATTGTTGGATCTCCGGCTCCGAACCCGATGGACCACTGGCACCTACACACAGGAATGCTGGCAGAGGGGGAATGCCAGATTGTGAGCGCCGGGATTCGGGTGGACAAACCTGCATAATTTTTACCTCGCCAACTGCATGTCGTGCGAAGGACGCGGTCCGATTCGTGCATTTTGGGGAGCTATGAAATCATAGCTGTCTGGGCACGAGACTAGCAAAACCCAAAGCCCCATCTGCGAGAAGAAAAAAAAAAAAAACCGTTTTCAATGCATAAGTTGAGGTGCTATATATCCTTCTGGGGACTTCCTGTTCGGAACGTAGGTACGCCTAGCATCAGGCTACTTGATAAAGCCTCGTGACCCTTGGGTACCATGATTCTGGTAGTCGGATGAAAACTTAGCTTGTATATGTCTTGCAATTTCATGTACTCATTCATGTTACAACGTATACCGCTTCCATATCATCGGGGGGAGAAAGATGGAAAACCTTTGGGGATGCAAGAAAAGAAAGAAATTGGCCATCGACATCCGATATGACAATTCGAAACGTTAGAAAGCCCCTAGTGCGAGAAGAACCAACAGTCACGCTTCATCTTCAGTGTTTAGTAGCATAGATCACTCCCAAAAACAGAATCGATCAAAGGGATAAGAGCGAAGATCCTGCTTGTGGGCTGGAGTAGCGCTGCTGGTTGTTCGTTTCTGCCCCAGAGCATGGAGCCTGTCTGGTACGAGGTGTTGTACATGTACCTTGACCTGTTGCACATGTATCGAATGATGATTCGTGAATGAGATTTGATTAACTGATTGACCGAGGATTGGCGCATCATTCGGGCTTCTCGAAGCCGAATCCAGTAAGTAAGAAAGAAACGGGCTTTTGGGGGCATGTTGGGGGAGCAGTCGGGGGGCATGGCATGTCTTTCGCTGACTGGCGCTGGCTTTGAGGTGTGGGGTCTTGTGAACAGGCGGGCTCTTAAAATGGACCAGCGGTGAAGTAATGATGGACTGAGCAAGCAAGAAAAAAAAGAAACTTGCCAGAAGAAAAGGTTTTAGTTGAGTTAAGGATGGTGTTTTAGTGCGCCTCTCCGGCCTCTGAGAATGCTGGCGGGTGCGGTCGAAATATTTCCAAGTCGTCACCCAACTGGATTGGATTCAATCTCCTCGTCAGCTAAAACCAAGTGACGACCCGGAGAAGTGGAGTTTCTCTCCTGCCATCCACCACACTTACATACATACTCACTATCGTCTTCTGGGTGTAGTTAATAATTAACTAAACTGCTGAAGAGACACTGACTGACTGACTGACTGACTGACAATTTAATCCCACCCTCTCCCATTTTAACCTTTTCCCCTGCCTGGCCTATTGTACTTCTTCGCTGTCTTTGACTAAAAAAGATTAAGCATACTTCATCTGTACTTTTTCACAACCACCTGCGCCTCGCTCCTGGATTTCATATCATCTATTCGACATTACTCCGAAGGGAAGGAAAGGGAATCACAGAACAAATCCGACACTCCTCTATCGCTGCTGTCTTGCTCTCGAACTCGGCTAGCCCAACTTTGAAGGAACTCGGGGCACCACAATGTCACTGTAATAGCTGGGAGGGAAGAAGGCATCCAACCGAAGGCAACGTCGTCAGTCACTGGAACGAACGTGGAGAAACATTATTCATCAGCAAGCCACTGCTGCTGTCTAATCATATTTTTCTGTCGCCGACCAACCATTGCATCAGATCTTATTATATATTGACGTCGACTGGTACCTATTATTCGCCATCACATTTTTGACTTCTTCCGACGCTTTTCTGGCTTATAAGAAAGGTACACCACAGTCGCAACACATACTCTCACAACTTCATCATATCCCTCTCGAATTAGCGTACAACAACGCCCGAAAACACTCGAGCCTGAAGGATCGTTTGGTATTCGACAACCACGTTATCCTTCTTGGTCAATAGTGCCATTTACTTCTCGAACCGTTCTTTATGCATAAGTTTTCTTTGCGTGGGATTTCAGCAATACCTGGTTCTGGGATGGACGCAGCTGAACGATCCCCTGACTCTGTTACCTCACCTGTCCATGCAGGCGATGATGTCAACGTCCTAGATCTGGAGGATGAGGAAGTTGATGCTAGGACGATGAGTCCGAGGAGGAATAGTGAAGAGATGGAAAGATTTGCCTCAGAGGCAAAGGAGAGACTCGAAAAGTATGCATATCACCTGCTCATTGCCTGATATCTTCACATACTAACACGTTATCTTTAACGCCAGGCAAGCCAAACTTCTACAGGAATCTCTCCTCGCTCTTTTGGACCGTGTCGACAAAGTCCGAGAAGAGCATGACAAACTAGAAGGAGAAAACAAGTTCCTACAGGACTACATCGGCCACCTGATGCAGACCAGCAAGATAACAGGTTCTGGTGGCCTGAAATCGTCGAGTAACAGAGGCAAATAGACCCGCCACCTCCTCCCATCCTCGCCACAGATTTTCACCACTCACTCATTTCG
Source organism: Arthrobotrys sinensis (assembly GCA_036971225.1). Taxonomy (NCBI): domain Eukaryota; kingdom Fungi; phylum Ascomycota; class Orbiliomycetes; order Orbiliales; family Orbiliaceae; genus Arthrobotrys; species Arthrobotrys sinensis. The sequence continues at coordinate 118,122 of JAJTTV010000009.1, read as the reverse complement.
GATTTCATCCACCTTCATCAAAGTCTACCTTCATCATCATCAAAACGGAGTTACAACGCAAAAGACATCTTTCTTGATTTACAGGCGTCATTTGAACCTTTTCGACCTTGGAGTGGTCGTTTCCTCCATTCTGCTTGTGTATTATTACTACGCCCCTCCTCTACCACCCACCTTGCCCCCAAAATTTAGACGAATATCTCCATTAGACACCACCGACACCCTTCTTAACCCCCAAAACAGATGAAGTTCTACGACGATATGTCACCGTGGGAACTCGTCAACGAAGTTACGACTGATCCAAAGGCTTTTCCTAATTGTTTTTGGCCGCCATAATCAGGAGTTTAATCGGCTTTTTGCTATCATCCTTTTATATTTGTTTGGTCCTGTTCACTTTGCCTCTGATTTGCTGTTTTGCGTCCTTCACAAACTGGCCTCTTCAATATCTGCTGTACAACAATTCCCCTTCGGTACTCTACCTTCTCATACCTACTACCTACCGCACCATCTAGGCTCTTTTCTTTTCTGGATTTCTGATAAAAATTAAATTTATCATGTATTTATCCTCTTCCCTTTCTTTCTTTCTTGTTTTCTTTCATCATGATTGGCGCTACCGTAGGCAATAGTAATTCAAGGGGAAACCACCTTTGCTATGTGTATATTTACAACCTTTACTATCTTTCTTTATTTTTTCGATACACCACTAGTCTCACCCTCAATGGGGACACATTGGATGGTCCGGCTGTCTAAAAAACCGGAATGATGTCCCTCGAAGCCTCCCAGTCTCTCTCACAAGTTACGGAACCTACCATCTTTTCGTAGTGCAAATTCCTCGGGAATGCCCATATCGACTTTCGATTTCGCCATTCTACTGAATATGCATAAAATAAAATTCACGCCAGCCTCGTCTCTGCATGCGGCACGAGTCCTTCACGAGAATGTAAAAATATGTAACAGGTTGTCTTTTTTAACCGTTACTGATATCATTGACTTTTTATAAGATCTCCCACCCAACTCATGTTAATGTTCATTAGCATCGCATTGCATTGTATCTTCTATCTTCCAAGAAAGACGCCACCGTCTTGGTCTTTTTTCCTTCTCCTGTGCATACCTAGCCCTTTGCATCTGTTCGGTCGAGTACCGCATTATAGTGCCCATTTTGCAACGGAGTACGGTCATTTGGCGAATGCAGGGTGCAAACTTGAGGAAGACTATCGTTGCACCGTATTTCAAAGGCTTTAATCACGGATTTCAAAGAATATACTTTCACAGAAAGGCTGAATACTCTGGAAGGACGTTCCAGGCACAACGAAATTCGCTAAAAACTTCTTAGGTAATCCTTAAAACCCTCCAGATGGTATCCGTAGCCACTATTTCCGCGATAGACCTCCGTCCAAGCCGCTACAACGTTACGCCGAGGTACATGTAAAGGAGAGAAAAGACCACCGGAGTTTAATATTGTGGCATTCCCATGACATCATATCGTGAAAACAAAAAATCAAAAGGGTCCAATCACATGGCTCCTTTGAATGCTACCGGTCCACCCGAGCCAATGTATTGCCCAAGTCAGCATTTCGCGTAACCTTAGTAATCGGTATTATACATGGAGCTAGCAAAAAGGCCAAATTTCGGATTTTCAAAAGAAAGTAAAAAAAACTTTCTTACCAAGATGCTAAGTTTGCATAAGTATCCAGAAATGCCGGAGGCCGTTCTTTGATATTAAGGGATACGCGGGCGGGATTTCCCTAGGTATCTAAGTATCAAGAGATGTTGAATACATGTTACTCCGGTTTAAACCGGCCGAGTGACGTCTATCATCAAGATGCATAGTCAAAAAATATCGATCCAGTTACTGAGAAGTATCACGCATTCGATTGTTTGGTAGTGAAGAATTTCAATGTTAAAATATCCTTTGGAATTCATCTACGCTTCCGCTTACGAAAAGTTGCAAGAGATATAGTACAATGGAAACAATGAAAGATCATTAATCCGGGATCTTTCAACAGCTTAACCATCCTTAGAAACAAAGTTCTTCGCCAATGCAAACGGCCGAGGAATACCAGCAGATAAAAAGGTTGGAATTGATGGAAAAGTAATCGGGTATCGGAATTGTATTCTGTTGAAGGTAATTGGTGTAATAAATCCTCGAGGATATTAAGTAATTATATCAACTGTATTCCGATCCACAGAATAGCAGTCTAGAAACGAAGTATAAGACAAATCGCAGCTGAGAACGTGCTCTAGCCCGTCACTTCGCCGAAAAAGATAGAGAAGATAGTCGCAGAGCTTTTTGGGTATCGTTGTTAATCGTAATTTGATGACAAAGGAGAAGTTCGACAGAATAGCTGGGTTCGATAGCTCAGCGCAATGGTAAGCGGGCTGTAAGTGGGGCAGCCGTTGATCGAGGCAGCTCAATTGGTTGATGCGGTTCTATTGATCGAGGCAGCTGTGCGATAGGGGATACTGGGGAATGAGACATCTGAATTGGCGAAGTGACTGTGAGCTGTGGGATCAGAACAGGTTGGTCCCCGAGAGGTCGTGATAGGCGGGCAGCCATAGAGGGCGGCCCCTGATGCGACATTCGTCCAGATGCGTAAGACGGCGGGCGTGTTCCCGTGCTCCCGACTGATGTTCTATTTGATGGGGCTTCGTTGTTTCCTTGCGAGTAAACCCCGCCTGCCTGGCTCCGTCGTACCCAATAGAATTGTGCGGGGTTTACTCTGACAGTCTGCCTCCAAATTCCATACGCGGGTGGGGGAGGAGGTAGTTCCTTCGGCGCCCCATCGTCGTCCACCGAGGCACCGCTTTGACCGGGCATGGCATACACTTGGATTGGTCTTTCTGGTTGCGCATATCCCCATGGACCCGGCCCTGCCGTCATGCCCCCGAACATCGGATTAACGTAACTTGATTGTGGTTGTTCTTCGTCTGGATACGAAAATGGACGAGCAACAGCCAAGCATACTCTGATAAGTGAATGGAAGAAGAAAAATGCAGCCATGAGGGTAACCAAGATAAGAGCGATTTGTAGGGGAGGCGCTGTTAGCTTGTTACTCATGAAGAGGCCGAGATCTATGGTTATTCCTGTTAGCAATCCGTGATTCTTATCAAGTCAGTCGCCTTATTTTACTCACAGATAGATAGAACGACAATAAACACGACAGACCAAACCAGCAGAATTGCAACTCTTGTTTTCAATTCCGGTTTTATCAGCCATGATTTTGCGAACTCTTTGAAAGACATCCCCGTGGCACTTGAAGCTGAATCCGAGTCCCTCCTGGGCACGGAATTCGCGGGTGGAGTAGTCGGGGGCGTATTTTGTGTCATTGCTGGCTGCGATGGATGTGTTTCTATCCTTGGGAGGTCATTGATTGCGGGCTGAGGAAGTTGATTGCTAGGGCCTTGCGCCGCTGATGTCGATGGATCTACAATCTCTGCAATAGATGGCATGGGTGGTGGCATATTGGGGGTTTTGGGGCTTGCCGGCGTGCTAGAACGGCTTGATGCCACCGACCCCGCCGATGGCCTTCTCGAATGCGATCCATGACTATCTTGATATGGCGTTGGCGGCGTTGGTACCTCATTCGGCCGCCATGAAAGCCGGAAAGACGGTATGTTTGGTAGTGTAAATGTCATTATTGGTTAATAATGCACAGCAATGTGCGTGTATATCCGATGACGCTGCAGTCAATGCTTTGTCAAAGGGTAATTATCATTCGAAGTCTAGTCAGCGGTCTAGATGAAGTTCCAAGTAGGTTGGATCCCAGTTTCAAAACTGAACGAACGGATGGGTTGAAGAGTCCGGTTGAAGGTAAGATATTGCAGAGTATAGGTTGTAAAGGACAGTGTCGATAATATTAGTGTCGAAGATGTACGTGTCTACACGCAGTGATGAACAGCCAAAATGTCGAAGATCGAATAAACCTTTGAAAGAGTGGACGTCTACGGGACCGGCTGCAGACGATAAAACTGGAAACTTGGTGTTTATTCGATATCTCAGGGCATCTAGTAATAGCTATCCTTCCTGTCGTCCAATAGGCAGCGTCGATTGAGTGGAAGAACCTTCAGGTCGAATCTCGAATCATCGAATTTCTGGGCTCTTCAATCTTGGATAGAACTTGGGAGTATTGAATTGATTGATGGGTTGGCGTTCAGGAATTGATAACATAAAAAGTCAATGTCGTTTAACGATAGGATTCCGGTAATGCGACGCGGGGCACTTAGGTGACTCGTAATAATAGTATCGAAGCCCCCAATGTCTGTGTCAGAACGAGCGACGGGGTAACAACTGAGGGACTGGGCTGCGACACCGAAACTGGAAAAGGGAAAGCATTCGAATATCACCAAATTCGAGAACCGGGGCTGGATAAAAGGATACACGACCAAGAGAAGCTACTTTCTGATGAAAACGAATGTGGTTGCCCAGCTGGCCCGATAGATTGAAACGAGAGATCGGAACAGAAGTTGTCGGCGAGGCGGTGAAAAGGAGTTGTCGAACGTCTGGACAAGTCTCGTTCTCGATTCCCTATCCCATCCTCTCTGTAACGGGATCTCCTCACTGTTGTGAGTGGATTTACTCCTTGCAGGTGCAGTGCGGAAGAAGGGGGGTGGAAAGACGAAAGGTCTCATATCGCTCAGCCCGTCCTGGCCTGTAATAACGGGGGGAACATTGCATGACTGTTTCACCTTGCTTGAGGCTGCCTGTGTGCGAGCAATTTGCGACCCCTGGAAACGTTGGGTGTTCATCAGAGTCCGTCAGGGTGCGGGTGTTGGATGGAGCCACAAGGCTTGTTCTTCTCAGGTACAGACCCGCCTTGGCATGGTCTAAAGCGATTGACTGGGCTTTGATTGGACAGTCGGCAATTTTGGGATCTTGCATATTGTCCAAGCAATTCTGACAGTCTGGTTTATACATATTTTACACGATGGTTTTGCTCTTTCGCGAATAAGGGTAGGGTATCTAATGCTCTTGAATATAGATAAGAGAGATAAGTAACGAGAAGTGGGGCAGTAGGCGGATAAATCATTCGTTGGATGTTTAAAAGGCGTTTTCCATTCTTAAATGAGAATACTGGAATGTGCCACGAAAGCTGAAGATTCGCCATGAAGCTATTTACCAAGCTCTCCAAGGAGAAGGTTTCGATCAGAGGAGGCGGAGACAACTAAAATACGCTTAGTCAGATACCAACTCCATGGTCCAAGAGCAAATGGAGACAGATTTTTACTTACTAATAGGTTCGCTTCCAGGCATAAATCGAACATCATTGACCGTTCCTTTATGCCCAGGAAGCTTGTATAGAAGCTTCTTGGAATCGGAATCCCAAACACTCTGCCAATCGAAAACGTCCCCATCAGTGTTGATTCCACAAGGGTATAGGGGCAAAGAGGTCACTTACAACAGTACGATCTCCACTTCCTGCGGCAATCTTATCACCCTTGGGTGACCAACTCGCCCGTACCAGATTCTTCTCCAATCCAAATGGAGCGCCTTCAAACACCTTCAAAAGGCGATCGGATGCTGCAAATGGTCGGATATCCCACGTCCTCACTGTAGAATCCATCGAGTTAGACAATAGCGATTGTCCATCTGGCGACACACTTAAAGATGTTATGGTGTCTGTGTGTCCCCGCAAATTATTTACAACAGCTTTCTTTCTCAAATCCCAGGCCTAATTTATTGTTAGTAACTGCATAACAACATCGGATTATTGGGTAGCTATCAGGCAGCGGATATACCTTGATGTCATTTTCAATTCCTCCACTATATATCTCCACTCCTGAATCACCGATAGCGACCGAGGTTATAGGGAAATTCGTTTCCAAGTAGTCAACAGCCTCCTTGACCCTGGGATCCCAGATTCCTATTGTGCCGTCATCGCTACCACTGAGTATAACCTCGAGGCCCTTCCGCGATATATCGATAGCGTTTACAATATCCTCATGACCGATATGCCTTCGTATCCTTTGACCCGTTTCAACATCCCAATCCGCCACTAGCGAGTCAGACGTTGCTGTATATATGCTCCTGCCGTCTCGGGACCATTGCAAATCGAGAATCGCGCCTTTGTGCCCGTTTATTTCGCCGTAGTTGATGCAATCGCCGTAAGTGTTCCATAAAACTGCATCAACCGATCAGTTGCAAAGTTCTCGAAGCAAGGATGGACGGCTCGCGCTATACATACGTACAGTCCGGTCGAATGACCCAGACGCTATATGCTCGCCCGTTGGATCGAATCTCACGGCAAAGACTTCACCCTAAACCGCACTTATTAGCCACATTTAGACCCTGGCCATATAACACAATTACCATACCGAGTGACCCGTAAGCTCCATTATCGGAGCCTGTAACGCGCTCGTTCGAGGGACCTAAGGTTCGAAGTTGTTAGCAAGTGTTCCAACATAGCCCCGAGCATAAGAACAATCGGAGAATTCTTCTTCTCCTTCGCATCCTTCTTACAGCTTTGATGAGAGCTCCACTCGACGACGTCGAGGAGGATATGGCGACAGCATTGCCTGCATCTCTAGGGACAGATTTCTGTCGCTTGACAAGTTGATTCGAACTGGAAAGATAGGCGTCGTCATTGGGCGCTTTCCTCTTATCTGTCGACATTGTATCGGAATGTGGATATAACTGGGGTTTGCCGTGGCTCCGTTGTGATCGGTCTTCGAGCTCTTGATGCTCGACGCAGGTTCGTGGGTGAAGATGTGGTGTCGTTGGAGGATTCACGCGTATGCGACGATGCTGTGGCGTGCATTATCTGAAAAGTTCCTGACGCCACACATGTGCGCCAGAGATATGCCAAGAACCCTACTCTAGCACCTGCCAACAGCTTAGCACCCCAGTCAGACCTACATAACCCAGATCTCATCCGACTGTAAAGCACGGTAGACATCGCGCAGTCCGACTCGGGGAAAGCTACTCGGCTGAAGTTACCACGTATCTCAGGGAAGGAACAGAATTGACACCGGATCTTTGGTGAACATCCTCAAACCCCGTTATACGACTAGCCAGATTCAAGGAATCTTGCATCGTGGACTGGCATGTCTTCAACAAGCCGAGCCCGGCTCGGTGAAGAGTAAGTGATGCTCCTCTGTAACCCCTTATAACACTGCTCAAGACTGCTAATGTTTGACGCAAATTTAGAGTCTGGAAGCTCAGGACAGACAAAATTGTTCGCGAGACCCCTCCCATTGTTGGATCTTACGTGCTTAGGAACGGCTATTAGGCTAACATGGCATGGATTGGCTTCTACTTAGAACGCTGAACTCGTCACTTTGACATACGGGTCAGTTGTCGCCCAGTTATGCAAGGACCTCGACGGGGACTATGCGGAGGTCAACAAACAGCTAGATAAAATGGGGTACAATATTGGGCTGCGTCTCATTGAAGACTTCTTAGCCAAGAGCAACATGCAGCAGAAGTGCGCAAACTTCAGAGATACAGCTGATGTGGTCTCAAAGGTCTATTTTCCCTTTAATATACGCATCTGAGACCGTACTAACGCGGCCTTTCATCAATAGGTTGGCTTCAAGATGTTCTTAAACATCACACCAACTATAGCGAACTGGAGCTCGGATAGCAAGCAATTCTCCTTACTGTTTGATGAGAATCCGCTGGCGGATTTCGTAGAACTGCCAGATGATGGGAAGGCCCAGAGCGAACTCTGGTATTCGAACATGCTATGTGGCGTCATCCGAGGTGCCCTCGAAATGGTCCGTAGATGAATCTTCTTTCAATTAGTGGCCGGGCTAACAATGTAATAGGTTCAAATGTCCGTCGATGCGCACTTCGTTAGCGATGTTCTTCGGGGCAACGATACCACTGAGATGCGAATAAGCTTGATCAGATATATAGAAGACGAGATGCCCCAAGATGACGAATAGCCCGGAATGTTGCACTAGACTTTGGTGGAATAGAGACAGCGTGTAGCCAGAAATGGTATTCTGGAGTCAGACGGAGAGCATAATTTCGACCAAAAGGCCTAAATTAGATGAAATTTTGATATCTGGAGTCAGGGCGTTTATTTTATTCTTTCAAGGCAAGGTGTTTTTGAATGCTAACTGCATCTGTGTGCAATAATATACAATACAGAAAATTGCACATGTGTCAAGAAGGATTTAAATTTCGAACTCCCCGCCGGGAGAAGTGCAAAATGTGAAATCGTCCAGCCCACGAAATCACAAGGATCTCACGAGCCTGTGAATAACAGTGAACCGTGGGCCTTCCACGTACATCTCGGACCACTGATTCTGAAGCGGGAAGTTTACTATTTCTAGCAAACCCGTGACTGCCCTGGATCCTGTTTGGTCACGTGATGGTGGTTTTTGCTCTTTTATGATTAGAGCTGCTGAGGGCTAGCTTTTGTGTCGAATTCGCGCCCTCGACCTGGTCCGGTATTTCCATCCCGTTGGATTTTGGCGCTGGTAAATGCGTTTAATCATAGGGCCTCGGTGAAGATGAACGATGTGATCGAATTCAATCGTAGCAATGTGGGTAACGCTAATTATTATTATTATAATAATAATAATTAGTAGGGTTTCCAACCCCCGTTCGCGACGTTGACACTGATATCCGGGTATTCATCAAATGGCCGCAAATTCTCATATCGATGGTATCAGGTCGGCAGAGGACTTGATATTATATGTTTACTCTGAGTTTTGGCATGTACATGTATCGACCCATCTGTCGGCACGACACCATAAATACACATCCCTTGCTGATGGTAGGCAATCTCAGGGTTGCAAATTGTGGTTTATTTATCACAGTACGTATCAGATTTTAGTCGTATTCATAGACTTGAGTATGGCGCTCGACGAAATGTACAATTTTGTGGGGTGTTTGCCCAAGGCAAGATCCACATCCAACGGTTTTCGAGTTTCACAGCCGTCATGATCCAAATTAGGGGCCTGGGCGCTGAGGTACCAGGCACCATTAGAGGAAGAAGAAGCATAGGCGGTGTCTACAATGATAGGGCAGAGATTCGTACCACCTTTAGTGTCAAGTGGAAGAGAGAGCACCATCTTCTATGAAGATTAGTCTGATTCATACTACATAGCGACCCGCTAATTCTCCGAGTGACTTTGAATTCATGAAAACAGAAAGCATGTTCATATTCAAGTACTTGCCGATGGAGGTACTTGAATACGTATTATTTGTTCGGTGGGCTGTTGGGTCCTCACGGTATAATCCCTGGACCCTGAGACCCTTCCTCCACCGACAAACGGCCAGCAGGTGATGCGTGATACTCGGAAGGATACTCCAAGTATTCTCTACCATGCATATTCCCCCAAGTATCAGGGTGTAGAATCCCCGAAGACTCTTTTCTCTCTCGAGGCTATTTCCTCAATGGAAGCCGTGATGTTTAGAGAGTTAAAAGGGAGGATTTCCGGTCTCCTTGCGTAGCTCTTATACTTATAGTTAAATTGTCTGGATCCTTACTGTCGATGGCCCGGATGGTTGTGTGTAAATAGTCGAATGTCCTGACTGACTGACTGACTGTACCGTTGAGGTTCGCCGCTGTTTAATTAAGTATAAAAGCAGCCCCATTTCCAGGACCCAGACCTCTTCCCTCCCACCCTCTGAATATCATGGTGACATCTTTCCTTTCTCCATTCCCCGGTCTATACCGGCCGACGATTCTTTAAATTTCAGAGCGATTTTTCTGCCAATATTTCTATTGAGATTCGGAATCACGTCCACGGCGAAGCTACAAGTTTGAAACACCTTGCAAGATCCAGAATCGGTTTGCAGGATATAACACACACCCTTGCCACGGAGAGGAAAGACTTCAACCACAAACAGTTATCCGGTGTCCAGAAAACTAGTTGCAAGTTGACAGTCGAGATATTTCTCTCGCTCCTCTCTCTCGACTCACCCTCTCCCTCGACGGATGTAAGTTGTTCGATTCTAACGGGTTAATTTAATTTAAATTTCTTTTTCTCTCTCTCTAAAAGGTCACCTCTCTATCGCAAGTTGAGAGCCGGGGTGGGTTTTTTTCTAAACTGCACGTCCCGAATACTGACCGTCGCCTTCTTACCATCGTGATATTGTCCGGTCCTTTCCCCACAGACGTAATCACATTTCCCATCGTCTGTTCGTTTTCCATCGAAGCAATTCCATAGCCATAGTCCGGCGGACCAGAACGTGTCTATCAAGAGGCCCGGGGACCACATGCATGCATCCACGCCTTGGATTTGCCTAGAGTTTATTAGTGCTATCTTTTATCTGCGCATTTCCCCTTGCAAGCAGAAGACCACAGCGATAGCTGTCGTCGTCGTCGCCAACCTCACGATAGAATATTAAGACTGAGGCTGGAGCAGACAGAACTTAGCACGGCGGCTGGCGGTGCTCGTGCTCGTGCTTTGGTTGATTGCTCTGTCCTGCTTTTACTTTGCTTTGGGGTTGTTTGCCCGTGCCATCGAACATAAATCTGATTCTCATTCTGATTCTCATTCTCGTTCAATCTTTCCCTCCATCCCTCTCTCTCGTTCTCTCTCTCGTTCTCTCTCTCGTTCTCTCTCTCACTCTCCCATCTCATTCCTACACGGCTACTTACTTGCTTAAAAGCATCTATTCCAAACACCTCCACTGACTGTAGCTAAGATCGAGGTGCTTACCTGATAAGTACTTGGCTGCTTAGCTGGTCGTTAAACTTCCTTTACCCGAGCATTGCATTGATGAATGCTTAAATCTCCCTGCACTTGCTTGCACCCACAAAACCACAATCTCTCTCTGCCATCCTCCGCCATCGCCGCCGAAGGAACACACCCAAACCCACAAGGGCCGGCATCCCATCCCAACAGTTAAACGTCCAAAGCGTGGCGTCTCCACCGAGAACCCACCTCCTCCATCCGTTTGACTTATCCTATTGTCTGTCAATCCCACATAAACTTTCTCTCGTCACCCATCTCCCGTCGGCACCTGCCTGAGTCGCCTGCATATCTTTGCGATCGATTTTATTTGTTACTTCGAGTATACGTAGGTAGCTGATCTGACCGTTCTTTCCATTACCACTATCATATTATTATCATCGTACCATCCGTATCTACTGCATTTTCGCTCTTTAAAATAGCTTTTTCCATCCACTTCCCCCGTGTCCCTTCGTTCTCTTTCTCTCTTGCTCTCCCGTTCTGTTCTCGACTTTCTTTCTGTCGCGCATTCATACCCGACTTCTGAAGCCCTGTATATCGCCACCGACGACTATATCCGTTTTGTCACCAGCGTCGGTCTCCCCTCCATCCATCCATCCGCCCGCCACCATATCCTNNNTTTTTTTTTTTTTTTTTTTCCCTTCCCTTTCTTTGCTTGTTTAATTGCTATTCTTTTGTTGCATTACCTTTCAAGGCGCTGGTAGGCGATGTTCCTGGCGACATAGCCTTGTTTCTATTTCGTCGTGACCTCCGCCTGCTCTCCAGGCCTCTTCATCCTCCCGCATATACACTCTCTCCCGCCCTCATCGCCCTCTCACGCTCTTAGCCTGACAACTGTGCTCGCCTGTTGGCCGGCTGTTGCCTCTTTCTGTTGTTTTGTGGTGCTTGGCCTGTTGGTGCGGTCCAAGTTGATCACGAACAACCACAAAGTCACAACACTAGCACAAAAAAGAATTTCTAATTTCCCGCGCCACCTGCTTTTCCTCCCAACTCCCCAAGATTTCCCCCGTTCGTCCCCATCTTCATACCCGTCTCTTAAATTCTGTTCGCGATTTTATAAATCTCATCAGTATGAAAAACTAAAACCTAACTCTGGTACAAAGAGGCTGACGTATCCGGCATTCGCTGCAGTCTATAGTCGTGCGCCCTTTGCGGCTATCCGTCAGTCTAACCCGGCCAATCCGATCGCGTTGGACAATTTCACCGGCGAAGAAGTAGCTCTCTAGAACGATTCGCTTCGTAATCTAGATAGAGAACCCTGGAATAACATCTTTGCCGAACTCAATATAAACCTCCGATTTGCGATTGTTCTTCCTCGCACATCCCCTCGTTCCGTTATTCAGAACTGCGATTCTCACGTATCGGACGCGCTTTTGGCCGTCCCCCTTCACACGTTTCGTCGCTCGAACTTAAAAATCTACTCGGAAAAAAAATCACTGTGCGGTCCTGATTGTTCCGGACTTGAGTACCTGTCGCTGATCGATAGATCATGAGCCAGGGCGAAGGTGGCACGCCCAATATCAATATGAATAATCTCAACCAGATGACAAACCTGGCGGTCGGCGGTGTGCAGGTACCTGGAGGAATGCCCAATATGGGACAGGCACAGCAGAATCCGAACATGAGCAATGGCTCTGGCTCGAAAGGCCTGGAAAGATCCCTCCTTAACACATATATATACGATTACTTTATTCGCCACGATATGTTCGATAGCGCTCGGGCCATTCTGCAGGAGGCCGAGGTCTCCACCGAGCCTGGGACCTCCATTAGACGAGGGTCTCCTTCGAGGCGGTCGCAAAAACACGACCCGGACGGCAACCTCATCAACGGGATCGATGATTCCATGGACTCTGACCGGAAGGACGACGAGGGCAGCGAGCGCGGCTCCGATTTGCCCTTACCCAAAGTTCCACAGGACTCATCTGGCGGGTCCTTCCTGTACGACTGGTGGTCGCTGTTTTGGGACATCTTCGGTGCTCGCACTGGCAAAGCTGTCTCCGGCCCCGCTATGACATACGTGGGCCAAGTTCAAGTCCAGGTAAGTTGCCATCTCTTTCTGTTGGCGTAAACACCCCCCATCCCTCTCCAATGAATGGAAAAAAAATGAAACATCATCACATACGTTCACATCTCCGGAAGCATTTGTATAAATTAACGATCCCATGTTGCAGGCAAAATCTAGGGAGCAACAACAGAGGCTCCTCCAGATAACGCAGGCTGGTGGTCTGATGGCTGGTCAAATACCCCAGCAATTTATGGCTGGGTATCCCGGAAATCAGATACTAAGGGTCCCCAACGGAGTCATCCACGCCGATGATGTTCTTCAAAAAAATAACCTCGCGCGACAGGCAATGGTGAACAATCAACGAAACAAGCCCCAGTTCCCTCAAAACCCGTAAGTTCTACCCTTGACCCTTTAGAGGTAACACTAAGTCTAGTGGCTGTGCGATGTCTTGCCTTCTGTCATGACACAGAATTACTGAAATCAGTTGATATCGCGCTCTGCAGAAACCAGCAACAGCTCCAGCAGCAGCTCAAAAATCAGCAGCAACAACAGCAACAAATGATACAACAGCAACAAATGCAGCGGGATCAATCAGTTGATGGCGAGCGACCACAGTCCCCGGCCCCCGGTCAGAACGGATCATCACCTTCAAAACGTGCGCGCCTGGAAGGAGAATTCCAGCCTGGAGCCGGACGAGGACAACTGCAAAATATGCCCACCGGCCAAGCCAACGCTCAGGCGATGCTCATGCACCATGGAATAAATCAGCTTACCCCCGGCCAGTTTGCGCAATTTAATAATGCGAATCCAGCAGTCCAAGCCAAATTGACAGCTGCCTACGCACAGAACCTCAGAATGGCGCAACAACAGCAACAAAACGCCGCCGTTAACGCCGCCGTTATGGGAAATCCGGCTCTCGCCAAAGGCGTAATGCCGAATGGCCAAATGGCCGGAGTTTCCGCCGCGCACGGGGCTCCCATGGTGCACCAGACTTCGGCTGATGGAGGACAGGGCATAAATGAATATTATAACGGAGGGATGGGTCGCGGAGGAATGAATGCAACCGGTAACCACGCCTTGCAGGATTATCAGATGCAGTTGATGCTGCTCGAACAGCAGAACAAGAAGCGATTGATGATGGCCCGTGCAGAACAAGACCAGATCCATATGCGTGGTAACGAGCCTCGACCCGATGGCTCCGTACCCTTCCAAAGCCAAAGCGTGTCGCCCTCCGGTACTCGAGCAGCACCTTCCCCACAGCCTTCAGCAGATATCAAGCGAGGTACACCAAAAATGGGCGCGCAACCCGGCCCCGGCTCGCCCCTTCCCAGCGACAGCAACATCCAAATCCAACGAGGATCTCCTGCTGCTTCGATAGCAGCTTTTAATGGCCAGGTCACTCAAGACCCCTCCTTATATGCTTTTGATATTCATCAAGCTGACCCTTTTATTGCTCTGTCATTTAGCCCACTATCCAGAATGCTGCTATGATGAGACCTCCAAGCTCACACCCTGGCTTCCCGGGCGTTGGGCCTCACATGGGCGAACAAGCTATGAACCCTGCTTTGAGGCAGCAAGCCCAGGCGGCGGGTAGAGGCCAGCCAATGTGGGCTGGCCCAATGGCGGGCGGCAACCAATCGGCACAGGCTGCGCAGGCTCAGATGGCTCAGCTAGCCCAAGCGCAGGCTCAAGGCCAACCTCAAGGACAGGCCCCACAAGTAGCACCATCCCCAGCACCGTCTGCTGGGCAGCCGCAGAATATCGGTACACCAGGGCAGGCTAGACCGGGAGGGCCACACCAAGCTATGCCACCGCCATCCGCGCCGGCCAATCAGAACGCCGGCCGTACGTCACCTCAAGTTAACGCCATGCCTCCCACACCTACTAATAAAGCTGGAGGTGCCGCGAGGAAAAAGGACACGAAGGGTGATCGTAAACAAAGCGTAAGTCCCAACCCCCCACACCTTGGGCATCTTTACGGATACTGACGATACATATGTTCCAGCGGCCGAATAAAAAGGCAGCGAATACAGCGGCGGCTAACGCCGGGGCGGCTGGAGCGCCTACCCCGTCGGACGCGGAGACTCCCGCGCCGGACACACCGATGACACCTCAGAATCCAAACTCGTTTAACGCACCAGGAAATGTTCCCAAGGTGCAGGGCGGCTTCCAAAACCCAGCGGTCCCAGTTGCTGGTGGCGCAGCTTCGGAAGCGGTTCCAAACCCCGCTGCTGCAGTAGCCCCGCCAATGACAGCAACCGAGTCCTCCGAAAATCCCAACTTCAACATGATTACCAACATGGAAGGGTTTGGATCTATGGGCAATGAGAACGAGCTTATGGAATTCGATTTCGAAAGCTTCCTAAACCCAGAAGCCACAACAGCTGCCGATCTGAATTTTGATTTCTCAGCCTTTGGATCCGGTATGGACGATGTTACCCTGGATGGTGGCCCTTGAGGCTCCCCAACAGGTTATTCGCCAATTTGAACTCCGAATACTCTGTCATAGACTTACTTTCCATTCACGTGGCCCCTTGTCCATGTTTGCGTTGGTGATGAACTTCTAATTCGGCTTTTACTCCGCTATTTTATGTTTCTTTCAATTTGTTCTTTTTGGAGTTCCAGGGCGTCGGGTTTATAGTTGGGCTTCTTATGCCTTTCCTTCACTTTCTCTCCAGCGGGATCTGTTATCATGGTTTCGATGTTGTCAAGAACTAGGACCAACCTATCTCGTTGAGCAACGCTCCGGCCCACTGCGGCGTGCCTCTGAAATTTCATAGCTTCTAGAGGCGTTGAAGTGTGGTTTGATCGTTTCTCTCACCCCTGCTTTCGCCCTCATTTATTGCTTCATCTAATACCCGTCGATCTTGGGTAGATATCAGGATTCTGCCGGACGAGAGCAAAAGCACTTTAGTCTCTTGGTTCATATTCCAAAATTTTCTGTTACAATCTGGATTTTACCTAGCTCTCTAATACCCAACCGTCTATCCACTTGGTGATGGAACTTCTTTAACGATTTTTCTTTAACTAGCTATATCGATCTTGGAGGTTCTGCTCTCTTTATTATTGAGTACCTTTCACTCTGCCTTCCCCCCGATGATTACGCGTGGAAATGCACTACACTTATGACTCGTCTTCTGTTTCTTCCCGGCCCGATGCCCTCCTTGCGACAAAAATATTCATTTTTCTATTTCTATTTTGAACCCTTCGCTTCCGTGTATATGATGTTACTTTCACTTCGGCTAGATGTCTTTTGGGGATGAGCTGAACGTAATCTTACTGGTTTGACATAAACTTTTGCTCAGGGTAAAAACTCGTAGGCTATGTGTAAGAACTGCCCACCTCCTATCTAGTTGCTGCAGCGGATGGAGATGGATATTTATTCAATGTTTTAGTCAAAAAAGAGTACTAGTATTTACAATAACCCAAAATATATACAAGATTGGAAGCCTCTGATTGGTCATCAGTAGCACCCTCCTCTAACGCCGTAATCATGATAAGAGTATCTTAGAGCTCTTATATCGAAACAAAGGCCTAGATAAGGCATCCGGACTATATTTAATCGCCCCCTGGCCCTATTCCACTGCAATGTGCACTTCAGGAATCGGGTGCAGTCGTTTGACCCCCAAGGGAGGCATGAGCAACGAACTCGGAAATATAGAGGTCGTATAGATTTCCGTCGTAGGGTAGTTTCGCGGATGGTATCGAACTAATTTATTCCATTAAGTTCCTTCCACTTATCGAGGTAGGCTTCTCCGCACATAGGGCCGCCCTTCCCGAATTTTCCTTTTGTGGGCTCGAGTTTCTTCGTGACGAATGGTGTTAACTAATAAAATCAACTTTAGCATATTCGTTATTTTGCGGTGTATGGGCCTTCGAACTCTACCTTAAAGTCCGTCATGTCGGGGACAACGTAGTTTCTCAGCTTCTTGGGATCGAGTACATAGCCACCATACTTTGTGTGCGAACCCATAGACCCGGTACCAGTTCCTTTGTAGTAACCTCCGTTGACCTGCTTGGTGGTGAGTTTGAGGCGCTTGATGCCGCCCTTCGTACCGCCTAGAAAGAGGGCGCGGGTTGGAGCTACCATTGTCGGTTGGTGGTGGAGATGGCGAAAATCCGGGTGCCGTGTAGGATTCTCTTGTTATTCGAGTTCGGGACTCCCTCCTCCTACGTTGTGCCGATGTCTGCCCTCGTGTGGTGATGATGAAAGAGGCTCCAAGTTTGAAGTTTCGTCGGAGAGAAGGCCTAAGATTTCCCAAATTGGAAAGTAAGAGATAATACAACGGGTCAACACAACCCAAGAAGCATAGATGGTTCTGGCTTCGATACCGCAGATGGTTTTTACGATTAAAATGCCCCTGGATTCGGGCATCATAGCTATACCCGACACAAAATGTAACTACGTGTGGTGTACATGTTATAATTAAATTAAATGAATGATAGAAAAGGATTCTTTATCTTATCCTTGAATCTCTGAATCTGAGAAGAATTAAGAAACCCCGTGAAAAGCACAATCCAACACGAACCCACAACCAAGTACCCACCGCATATACCCTTTACCATTTGGTATCAAGGATAATGAAAATAGAGAGTAATGCCCAAACACCACAATAAAAAGAAAGGAAATTTTCGAACGTTTTAATAACAGAAAAAGAAACGATAGCCCGAAACGACATCCATCATTGTATTTTATGTAAAGGCACCGAAACAGAGGAAAGGGTAAATAAACCCCAAAGGAAACGAATCCAGCAAACATACAAATACACTTCACAGAATACCGTGAATGATACCCAATTGCATCCAAGGCAAGCGAAAACACAAATTAAATGGGCTAGAGCAACAACAAATGATAATCACGCCGATTCCTTTGGGCTTGCACTGGCAACCTTGCAACCTTGCCTCATTAATGGCTTGCTTTCATCGAGCGTGCGAAGGTTGGATCCCCATAGTTAATCGCCTCGTAACTATACTTTGGGCTCCCCACGGACGATCCGCAGCCTGCAGAGCTCGGTCGGTTGGTCGAGGTCCGGATCATCGACGCCTGAACCGGCATTGGTCTTGAAACTGATAAGGCTGGTGGAGACATGAGGTCCTGCCTTTCGATTATATGCGTCGATGCCGTTCGGTGAGGAATATGTTCCTGTGGCGAACTTAGACTCGAACCACCCCGCATGGCCTTGGTCATGATAACCAAGTTTGAGTGTATTTTGTCTAATGAATTTGGAGTGTGCCTTGAGTCTCTCACCTCTGCCATGGGCTTTGGCGAAGATATAGCCTCTAAATCTGAATGAGATCTATATTTGATCCCGGACGACGAACCGGAGACACTGTAAGTGTCAACTGGTGATGAAATCTCACCACCAACTCTAGAGAAACGTGATGAATATGGAGCACCCTCGCTCTGGTCCGTAAAACCTATCGTGTAGGGGAGTGATGCGTGTGTCGTGGGGATTTCGCACTTTTCGCTCGGCAGACCTTGTGAAGTTGTGGGTGCTCTCTTTCCATTCGGAAGTCCTAAGGCCATGTGGCCGACACCACTAGCGATATTCGCTAAATGATTGTATCCATAACCACCTGAGAGACCACTAGCTCGGACGTTTGACGTTGGGATTAGCCCCATGCTCGAAGCGACTTGTGGGGTCGGGGCTGGAGCGTAGGTGGTATCAAAATACAACGGGGTGGAAAGACCGTTTGGCACGCTGTAGCCCTTAGAGGCTTCAAGGTCGTCGGATCTATTCTGGAGGTTGACGGAGTTACCATCCGCAGAGGGACGTAGACCCTCGGCTGCCGGGGGAGAGCTCCAATGCATGTATGAAGGGGCCGCGACAGCGGCCAAAGTCTCGATAGCGGCATTTGTAGCCAATGTATATGTTGTAACGGTTGGACAAGGGAGGCTGGACACTGCCTCTGCATTTCTGGCTAATAATGCCAAACCGCTTTCTTCGGGCGATTGTGGATGTGGTATATTTTGGTGTGAAGTTCGCCTCGTTATGTTAGGCATGCTCCGGCTCGGGTGAAGCGATGGGATAACAAATTGGGGTTCCGCCATGGCCCTTTGTATTTGTAGCTGGTTTTCGAAATTGGCGTCGCCATTCACCATGGCAGGTGCAGAGAGACAGGAATATTGGGTGGCCAAGGTTCCGAGATATATTGGCGCTCCGAACCGGTCGTAGTGTCCCGGTGGGCTTTGCTGGTCGCCTACCACCAGCTGCTCGCACTGCACTCGTAGAAACAGACATTGGCCTTGCGTCACACCCGCAGTCTTGCAGTTTTGACAACCGGTGTTATCACCGGGGTCACCGCTGCATCTTATCTTCCTTTTCCTGCATCTGGCGCACTATCGACTCGCGGAGCATGTTAATATAGATCATGATACTTGTATAAGTTGTGGAAGGGTTTAGACTTACTGCTACATTAACTCTCTTTCTTGGTGTTGAGGTGCCAAGTGAATTGCACTCCTCTCCCCTCATCTGTGGATTCCAATATGGAATCTTCCTCGTAGGATGATTCGCTGAGAAGACATTTTGTCTCGATGCGGAAGCGCTATACCCAGGCGGGTACGAGTGCCTGTTTGTATTCATACTTGCTTTGATCAAAGTCCGTCGTGGGCCACCCCAGGTAAACAACCGTAGAGATGTTAAAATGCTACTGAGGGAATGGTGCTGGTATATATGAAGGAAAATTGTAGCTGGAATAAGACTTCTATAACCGAGATGGAGTTTGCGAATATTTTCTTTGATTAAATCTGCTAGCAGGCCATATTTCTATAACTGTATTATCACTGCGTGGAGCGAGGTATTGACCAGGTCTATTTGTGCAAAAGATGATGGGTCTTGAACTGAGCAGTGAGGGTGAAGAAGAGGGGGAAGGAAGAAGGAAGAGGGGAAGTATCTAAAAGAAAGGAAGGAATTTGAGATAAAGAACCGGTTTAGTAAAGGACTGTTCGCAAACAAGCCAAGCGGACAATGAATTGTGAATAGATAGTCGTACGTGGGCAATCCAGATGCATTTGCAGAAATATATCGTACTGTTACAATGCAGTGCAGTGAATAACCATTGTCTTTTCTGGATGTACATATGTCAAACCTCGGTTCAAGAACGCTACTTGTTCGACACAAAATAATATCTCGATTCGAGGTATATATAAATGTTCGAGGCACCTTTGGGTGAAGGTGAAACCCTCTAAAATGTGATAGGAATTATTTTATGCATTCTGGACAGGCCCCGCAGGCTGTCAACTGCTGAGGGCCCGAACCTGGGCGGGGAACTTGGGGTCTATTCCAGGACCTAGCATTGTTGACAGGGGATTCTACCACTCCCATAGCCTTACATATACAGGTGTTTCATGGATCGACCTTCTAAAAGGCAATTTGACTGACCCGAATTTAATATTCCGTGGAGGTACTGAGAGTTCTGAGGGCACAGCGATTACATACTGTTTGCAGATGAATCACACATTCCAATCTTAGTGGGTTCTAGATTATCGCACCATATTCTGTAAATCAATATGAGATCACAGTCCCACTAGAGCCCTGTGGATGCATAAATAACATTCATACGCACGGGGCGGTCTAGTTGCCCGTGGAGGTACGAAGAAGTCCCCCCCCGGGCCAGGCCCATCACATTTGCATCATGCCAAACTTCGTCCAGCCTCATCCATGATATAGCTCCCTAGCGGAAGCGGGATTATGAGCCCGGGAACCAGGCTTCCCGTCAAAGGATGTCGTCTCAATCTAGGGTACGAACGGTGTATGGAGATGAAAGAAAGAAAGACAAAAACGTGAAACATGGGTGTGTGGGGGTTGATGTGATATGGACGAACGGTCGAATAGTAAAATAGATCGGTGAATATGTATGATTTGCGCTCGGGAAAGTACCTTTAGAGACAGGGGTCCATCAAACGGTCTACGAAAATGTAGGAATATCCTCGAACGTGCTTAGACCGTTGTTCGTTCTCAGATTGGAGCCGGCTTGTTAAAAACATAGTACATGTGTGTACTTAGCGGGCATGTGTGACAAGCATTGTCTACATTGATGTGTTCGCATTCTGGAAGGTTTCACTGGCATCATTGGCTTGATCAACTAAGTACCCTATTCTCGCACCCAACGGCCCTCGGAGAATAAGAAATATAATATCAGTCATGGTATCCCCGATCTATTTCTATTCTTTCATCGGGTAGAGGTATTCTGCGCAGTATCCGTAGGTACTAGAGCTAGATCGTACGTTTTATCGTTAATTGCTAATTCGTTCTAGATGTTGTCAATTTCCTTGTTTATGTTTGGACCCAGCCTTACATGCGCCTGTAGCGCAGGCTTGACGCACTAATATGCGATCAAGCAAGCAATACGGAATTTTGTAGCGAACTAGGGTGTTCTTCCGTGGTTGGTTGGACGGGATTTCTGCAGATCAATAATCCTCGGTAGTCCCGATGAATATTTTAATGGGAGGCTAGCTTGTTATGCTGTAGCAAAAGAAAGGAATATAGTAATGAGAAGCCCCTCAGCTGAGAATAAACCCCTGTAGATGTGTGTGCATGCGGGCTCTCGCTTTATATCCGGGGTGGTCTGCAGCGGTTTCTTCCGAACATGCTCCTGGCTATCGCAAACTACCTGTGGGCGATTTTTTGGTTTCAAAGCCTGGAATATGGCCTTACGGACGGGTATCGATTTCCTATCACAGACCACACTCCTGCAGGAACACGCAAGCGGATGGATATAACTAGCACAAACCTCATGAGTCGAGGCCGGACTCCAAGGGAATCTCGAGAGTTGTGTGCCAACGTTCGGCTTAGAAGACACCTAGGGTCCTCAAGACTAGCCTCGAAAGTGCCTACCTGGATCTCTTTTATGCATGTATATGATTGACTACCTATCTGGCTTTCGGCACACGGAACCTGCAATGGTAATGTTGGGCACCCTTGAAGGAATAAGGAAGCCTGCTAATCTTTAGCCTGTGATTTACGAAGCTAGGCAATCTTGACGCCATTTTCAAAGTTAAGAGTACGGATCACATCGCCAACTGTCAATGTGGGACAAAGAGAGGGGGCAACATAATTCGAGGAATCGGGCCTTCACGCAAAATAGCTGAGAACTGCCTCTCTGCACTATTTTTGCTTCTTTTTATCTGGAGGTAACCGGAATAACTCTAAGATTGCATGAAGGCCGAAATAACAAAGATAAATGCACAAGCAAAGTCTCACTGACCTGGTTAGGAAGTGGTACGAAAGTACCGACGGCCTTTACTTTTTTATACCCTGTGAGACAGAACAAACGTTCATCTACAAACGCCCTTGCCTCCCAATTTCTAGAAGAGTTGTGAAAAGATGTGGGCCAAAGAATTTGCCTGTGCCAGCTGGCTTGGTTGGACTGACCTTAGTGTATCATTCATGCGAGCAATATTAAAACCGTGGTCAAGTATAGTACAAGTTTATTCCCTGTTGTTAGAGTTTCCCGCATCCGGTGTCTGCATATGCCAGTCCCCGTAGACTGAAATAATGAAACAATGAACACAAGGTAGTATTTCTTTGATCTATCAGTTAGACCTTTTGCTTCTCAAGGACTGGCTGGGTTTGAGGGGGGGTATCCCGATTTGGATACGGGAAGCCGCATTTAGTGCCACCACTCGCCATCCAATACGGGGCCTTCATCCCGATCAGTAGACGGAGTCTTGCTAGAATGGGAAGTATTTTTTTCTTCGATTGTACTACCGCAATAGCGCTAGGATAACGGGGAAACATGGGTTGCTTTCAGATTACTGCAGGATCCCGTCGAGGGAAGCTACATAGGATGTTGGAACCCTAGGCAGACGGGAAGCAACAGGATCTCCACCATGACCAAGTGAAAATGGTTCAGATTATTGAATAGGCAGACCATTAATTTTTTTGTACGCTTTTAGGCTTAAAGGCTGACGCCTACACGGCTACTATTCTGTTTGGTAGAACTAACTACTGGACCAGATATAAGTTTTCCTAGAAACAAAGTTTACCTCTTTGAAATAATAATTATTGTGTTGTTCTGAAGTTATGATTGTGGCATTTTTAAGCAAGCATCTTGAGCCGCATCAATGCAGCTTCTAGAATTCCAGAACCCTTCTAGAACAATCATCTAATCCTTCCAGGCGCTTGAGCAGCTTCTCAGGCTAACCTTCCAACGACATTTAGCCCCCCCAGGAAAGGTGCCTAGGCTACAGCATGCTGTTACCAAACCGCGCCATTCAATCTCATCTTGACGTCCTCTAGACTCGAGGCACGCGTATACGGAAACTCTCAACCGCGTCCAAACCAGGGTTCGCACTAAACACGCCGTTATGTCCGTTCTTCTGGAAACCAGTGCCGGGGACATCGTCATTGATTTACTCGTCGATGACGCCCCCCGGACATGCCTCAACTTCTTGAAGTTATGCAAAATCAAGTATTACAACTTTTCGCCCGTTTATAATATCCAGAAAGATTTCAGTTTCCAAACTGGCGACCCAATAGGGCCTGGGCAGAATGGCAGTGATGGCGGTAGCTCCATCTGGGGCAACCTTCAAGGAACTTCTAAAAAATACTTTGAGAGCGAGTTTTCCGCCAAACTCAAGCATTCCGAGCGGGGAACTGTCAGTATGGCCACTGCCCCAGCCGGCGGCGACGATGATGGGAAGCGGATAAGTGGTTCCCAGTTTTTGATAACTCTCGGAGATAACCTTGACTATTTGGATGGTAAAGGTTCTATATTTGGTCGCGTCGTGGAAGGGTTCGATACTCTAGAAGCGATCAATGCTGCCTTCTGTGATGACAAGGGATGGCCACTGAAGGATATCAGAATTCGCCATACAATCGTCCTTGACGACCCATTTGACGACCCTGTTGGACTCGTAGAGCCACCCGAGAGCCCCGTCCCAACAAAAGAGCAGCTGGCTACCGTTCGAATCGGCGAAGATGAAGATATCGATGAAGAAGTTGATGAAGAAACGGCAGAAATGAATCGGCGAGAGCGCGAAGCACGGGCACAAGCATTAACTCTGGAGATGGTGGGAGATTTACCATTCGCAGACGTCAAACCGCCAGAAAATGTCTTGTTCGTTTGCAAGCTGAATCCTGTAACACAGGATGAAGACCTCGAACTGATATTCTCTCGGTTTGGGAAAATTCTATCTTGTGAAGTCATCCGGGATAAACGCACTCAGGATAGTCTGCAGTACGCTTTCATCGAATTCGAAAACCAGAAGGATTGCGAGCAGGCATACTTCAAAATGGATGGCGTCCTTATAGATGATCACAGAATTCATGTCGACTTTTCTCAGAGTGTGTCGAAGCTATCCGACACTTGGAGGACGGACACGAATGCTAAACGCAGAGCCCATGCTCATTCAAGAGGGTTCGGCGGGTCTTCTCAACTTCAGAGAAAGCAACAGTATAAAAGTGGAGATGGTGGAAGTTCTTCGGGAAAGAAGTACGATATGATATTTGACTCAAGGGAACAGAGTCGAGGCTCCAAAGACCAAGATGACTCGAGAAGGAGGAAGGGGGATGTGAGGGAACATAGAAGTCGCGATTCAGATGGATATCGCGATAGGGACAGAGATAGGGATAGGGATAGATACTCAAGTGGCCGAGGCCATAAACACAGGAGATCAAGATCTCGCAGTACTAGCCCAAGGAGGCGAGAGAGACGAGAGAGGCACCAAGATCGGGATAGGGACCGGGACTCGGGGAGGGATCGCAGAGACCGATACGACAGACGATAGTTCCAGAACGTTCCTTATGGAGACCGATATATGAGATCAGATGCACTCAAGTCTTACAATGGTCTGGGACAATTGGTCAGGACTCAATTGATCAGGCAATCGCCAATATGAAATAGAAATCCTTAAGTCCTGAGAGTAACTATCCCGGAGCTGAGCATGAATGGCACGAGTTAGGGCCGTGTGATATACCCAGCATCGTGCAACTTGATTGCCTTCCGAACATATATCCAAACTCGCTAGAACATTAGACTGTTTCAACCGTGGTTGCCCATTTATAGGTCTGCACGTGGAGTCCATGTGCCTGCCATGAACCCAGTTCCCAGGCAGACGTCTAGAAGTTCATTAACATTTGTGACACAAACACCGGCCAAACGTCCTGACGCTAGATACCGTCTAGGCAGATAGTCAGGGCGCTGGTTGGACAAGCAGCCCCCGAATGTTTGCAAATGGCTTCGAGAAGCCTACTGCTAATTGATGCAACCCTAGACGGGATTGCCATAAATAAAATGATAATAGTTTCAAGAGCCTAAATCTACACCCGCTTTTTCCCCAACGCCGATATTCCAACAAATATGAATTAGTCGAATGATTTACCGTCACCTCTTTAGTCGCCTACCCCTTCGTTCTCTTGAATTCACGAAGGGTTTGCCGAGCCATTGAAAATCAGTTTCTACCGCTTTTTCTTGGCAAACTCGACGAGGTTCTCAATCACCCTTTCGAATGCCTCTTTGTCTCCTAGGGCCGTTTCCCTTTTTCCGAGCCAGTATGTCAGAGTTTCACTAGCCTCTTTGGTAACCTCCTCAAGTTTCTTGACATGCTCTTCCAGCTCGTTCACCGTAAATGCCCGTAACTTGACATCACTTGTTGAGCAGAGTATCCTCGCGGATGGCATATCTACTAGTTTAGATTGCGCTTCCTTTTCTTTTCTCCTTCGTGAAGATGAGCGGTTAGACCTATCGCCGTCAGCACGCCCGACATCTGAAGATTTGCGGTTATGCGATGACGATGGTAACACCAGCTTCTTCTGTTTCGTATCTGCAGGTAGTATTTCATCGAGATCAACAGGAACCCCTAGAGATACTAGAAAAAGTCGACGGATTCGTGATAGCTTCCAGTTCGGCGGCTGTAAGGGCGGTGGCGTGCATAACTGTGTCCAGAGGGATTGGCTATGAGCAATTAATATCGTTCTTTGAAACCAAGCTTCATTGATACGGCTTTTGGGAGTATAAAGCAGCGGGTCGGATTACCTTCTCTCTGTAAGAAATGCGCTATTCGTAGACGGTATGGGGGTTAGAGCCCCAGGTGTCTTCGTATCATCCTGACTATAGAGTGAAGACATGATACTGTCTATCTGAATCTTCATTTCATCTGTTGACATTTTTGTAAAATCGAGTAGAGGCTATCATGCATCCTCAAAAGAACATTAGCGTGACCACTCGAGTTTGTGATTAGGAACAAAGTCAGTGCTCGGAGTTGAACAAGACGTTATATTTTCTTCAGTGAATCGTAGCCAACGCACTCTGGGGATTGGAATTGAAACATTTACGGAGAAGGAATGCGATAAATCAACGGCAACGAGTACTGAAAACACTATTATGTTCCACATACCGATCTTGGAGGTTCTTGGACACTCTCAATAGGATCACTCTCCACCTCGAGTGCCGGTGCTGCAGTATCGAAATCACCGAAATCATCAAAGTCGTCACCACCTTCGACTGTTTCTCCAAAGTCATCAAAGTCGTCATCGAAACCATTATCGTCGGCTCCGTCGATGGCACTCTCGTTGGTGGCTTCGGCGTCTCCACTACTTGTCTCTGGGACTGCAGCTGTCGATGAAATAGGTGGTATGCCAGTATCGCCTTCGGATGGGCCTGGAGCTGGTAAGCCGGACCAGCTTACGGGTGATGTGGGAAGGGTAGCATTGGGGTTTGGGTGGCCGTTCGTCAGTGTCGTGTCTTCGTACTCTTGCAAAATATCAGGTTGCGCATCCATTGACCGTTTTTCATAAGCCTCTGACCCCGGAACAGAGCCGTAGATTACATGGTCGTCCGAAGTCTTCTCTACAATCTAGTTGTTTAGTTAGCATATCGGAACTGCGTATGTGTCTTGCATATTTTATCCGTACCAGCAGGGGGACGTCGGTGGACTTTCGAGGCTCTGGAATGACCTGCACACGACTCTCTGGGCTCGTTATATCCACCGAGGGTGCCTCAACGGCCTGGTCAGCGTCTGAGGACATGCTGCAATTCTATCTGGCGGGGGCTCTCCACATGTGGAAGCACGCTTGCTTATCGTCCAAGCTGTCGATAGATAGATGGTGGTTGGTTTGGTCTGGGTGGCCGCAGTGTGCATGCATGGATGAATGGAGGCTAGCTTCGATAATGCTTGGCATTGAACCAAGGCCCAAGCAACATCGCCAAATTGCAACCACAAATTTTCTTCCCAGAATTCGACTCCCATTTTGGTCCACCACTTTTATCGCAATGGCGAAACCTTCGTCGCTCGACACTGTCGACTTGTCCGCATTTAAGAAGTTGGACGCGGCGACAATATCCTCCATCAATCTCCCACCATCGAATGTCGCAAAGTTTCACAAAGGCCTAACGGCCTTTCCCGTTCGCTCGAATTCTCTCACAGCATTGTCTTCAGAGCCAGTCTTCCACTATCTCTTCGTCAAACCTCACGATCCCCAGTACACGCCGATTATTAATGCAAACCCAAATATTAATGGCCGGTCGCTCTACATTTCTTCGATCCCTTTCGATTCTACAGTTCATCATTTCAGGGCGCTTTTTACTGCGATTGGTGGTGGGAGAGTCGAGTCAGTTATATTTAGTGACGAACCGCTCCCACCTCGCTCATCCACAGCGGACGAAAAGGGTTTAATCAAGAATAATAAGAGGAAGAGATCACAATCGGCGGCAACTAGTAAACAAACGGCTGAAACTGCGCCATGGCCATCTCTATGGAACCGAAAGCTACATGCTCCGGGCACCACAGCAGTAGCTGTTTTTGTTGACAAAGCAGCATGCGATTTGGCGATGAAGGCCGTAACCGACAATTCAACAGATAACCCGAACTTGAACTACTTCTGGGGTAGTGGGATAGGGAAGGGCAATATAATTCCGGAGCTTGGAAAGCCACGTTCGTCCCCTAGCTCCCCTCTCCCCATTTGATCGACTTGTCTCTAACATGAAGTACATCATAGGTTATGAGGATCATATGGAAAGGATGTTCCCCGACCCTGAATGGGCGCAGAAGTTCGTGGACGATTCGCTAGCGGCCTACGACAGCCGCCTCAAAGCCGAAGATGAGGAAAGACGCCGGAAAGCCAACGAGCCTGACGAAGACGGCTTCGTCACTGTTATTCGTTCTAGTAGGCCCCGCCCTCCGCCGTCTGCGGAGGAAATCGCGGAACGTCTCAAGAAAGAGGAGAAGAAAGCAAAAAAGGGATTCTATCCCGACTTCTACAGATTTCAGCAGCGCGAACTCAAAAAAGAACAGGCAAAACAGCTCTTATCTCAGTTTGAAGACGCAAAACGGCAGGTTCGAGAGCGGAAGGATAGTCGACATAAACCTTGAGACTATAATATATGCCGTGGCCTCGAACGACCTTTCAAGAACGGCCCAGGATGGAAATATACACAAACAAGCAGTGGTACTAAAAACAGTCCATACGCTAGCTTTACTAGAAGGATTTGGTCTCCAATATCGACAAATCTTATTAATGGCAATCTAGCCGAGCCAGGAAGAATTCCACAAGCCCGTTACGGATGGTTTTCGCAAGCACAGCTGCGTCAGAAGCATCGATTGTTTGTATAAGGGAGCAGATCTAAGGAAACCATTGGTTTACAGGCTCGAGCTCTGCATCAAATCAACCATATCATTCGCATTTCCGGCATCTGCGATATCCGGACCAAAACCGGACACAAAGTCCAACCTAAGCTCTAAATCGAGCTCGTCGAGAACCATCCTGGATAAACTTTGGTCCGAACAGCTCCATTTGGGGTAATGCTTGATGGGTAAATCCGCCGATATTTTGGCGCAGTCGTGTGTATGGTTTATAGCTAGCCGCTTCCTGTCCTCGTCCTTCAACCGTGCAACCCTTATGGCTTCGACGCTCATGTCAAGCGCATTGACTCGATAGGTGATATGGAAAATCTTCTTGGTCGACCATTCAACAAAAAGGAAAAGCACGTGCGACGTCGAGTACCAGTTTGCATGGTCTGTGGGGTTTCTGAATCTGAGAGCTTGTTGGCGATCTAGAACGCAAAGATCAATGGCTCTAATATCAATTGTGGTATCCTTGATGTACTTTTCCATCTCTTGCTTTGTCCGAGAGGACAAATCTAGATAAACGAATGGAGTGGAGCCTTTGTACTCGTTACGAATGTAACGGAAGTGTGGTGTAGTCTGCAACGTCTGGTTAGCGCCGACAAAAAATAGTATAATATCGAACTGTGCCAGTGTAAGTATACCTCCAAGATCGTCTTTTTATCGTAAGGGAACCAAAAGAGCATGCCACTTTTGAGGAATATCTTGACATGTGCATCATGCTTCACCCCTATTCCACAGCCGCAAAAGCACACATATGCCTCCAGATCCCTCAGGACCTCCAAACTTCCAACCTCATCTCCATAACGTAGTTCGAAAACTCGATTTTCGAGTCCGGTTGAATTGCACCACACCACCGTCTGTACAAGTTCATCTCTTTGTATGTCCCATGCACTATGGATACGCATAAGATCTAAATCAATGATAGGCCGGACAAAAGCTACTGGTTGCTGCGGCTCTGCTGGAAGCCGCGGTTTGAGAAGCTGTGCATCCGTATCTAAATCCCAATAGAGGATACTCGCGGGGTTCGTTGGGAAAGGCGGCTCGGGAAGGTCATATTGCCATGGGTCGAAGGGATTATACCGAACCTGGCGAAGAAATGTAATTAGGGCGAAAGGGTGGGTCGGGCGAGAGCCTAGGATCTGGCGTTTCGTTCATACCGCTGTTTAGTACAAATGCTCTTCAAAAGTGGTGTTTTACGAAAGGTCGGTTTCCCCGTACAATATAATTTCTTAGAGACCCAGCTGCCTTTACTTGGTCTTGTCTGTTGAAATTCAGGATAAACTGTTTAGGTGTTTTGTTCCATTTCGGCTGGACAAGCGGTTTGTCTAGCGGAATACCCATTGACCGCTGCAACAAAGACACGCATTGGCTTGGGTAGAAATGGTTGAGAGTCAAATGATATATCTCTTCGATCGGTTCATCCACGTCCATTGAGGAATCATGGTGGTTGGAGTCGGTATCGTCTTGTCCATCGCCGGCTGGCCTCTTGGATCGGAAGAGGTTTTTTGACGGCGAAATATCCATGAGGTTGCGGCATGCTATTCATCCACGAGAGCAAGTATGAAGTAGTACCGGTCTCATGGCATATGGGTCTTGCAATTTGAAGGGTTAAATGGATGCAATGCAGGTACGCGACAGATGCAGCGTCCAGGTTGTCCAGCTCTAACAAACACCACACAAACAACACAGGCACCAAGCTACTTGCAAGATCGATAATCAGAGCGATCAAATATCGAATTCGGGACAACATCCAGCAAAACTAAGCTAAGTCAAGGCTAGGGTACCACTTATTAAGCTCTTTGTCAACGAGAACGGGCACGGGCACCAATTGTTTTTGCCTGAAGAGCATCCGACTATTAGGCTGGTATCTCAATATCCATGACGTCTCGCCCGTTCTGAAGGTCCGTTTTGCTGTAAACCGAATTATGCTAGTTAGGAACCGAAAAATATACCAAGCCGATTCTGCTGTTCCAGTTTTAGAGGATGTAGAGCGACTGACCTTGGCATAGCATGCTTTCTCATGAGCTCCGAGCATTGCATAACCTAACGAATATTAACAACTGAGCTCTATCGAACCAGGCTGAAAACTTACGATTGGATCTCTTTGCATCGATGCGACAGCTACAACTGTCTCCCCTTGGGTGTAATAACTGTGTTCCTAATCGTTATTATGCGATCCAATGCTCAGAGGAGAGAGACTAATACTTACGCTACAAATTTGTTACTCTCAAGGTCACCGTCGATGACCACATCATCATAACCACCCACGGTGCTTCCACAGTATCGCAGTTGTAAACCAAGCGCACTCCAGAAGATAGGTGTAAGGAACTCTGCCGTTTTACCCGTCGCAATGTGTTCTAAAACCCGGACATACTTTTAGCTATTTGACGCAGCCGTAGAGCCATGAGAGCTACACATACTCGCCGCACTTCGACCAGAGTTCTGCGCTACATTCCAATGCTCAATGCGAACAACCGAGTCCGGAAGGCTGCCTGGGCCTTTGTATGGGAATGTGGCAATATCCCCAATTGCATAGGCATCGTTTACGGCGTTGATCTGGAAGCTTTCGTTTACACGGAGTGAACCGTCTTTCTCCAATGGAATATGTTTGATGTATTCTGTGGCTGGAGCGACGCCGACCCCAAGTATAACAGCATCTGCCTCCAAAGAGGTCCCGTCCTTCAAGCTGACAGACCCAACAAAAAAAGGATTTGAACCTAGATTTAGATGCTTGAGTCAGATGTTATCCCTAGAATGCTGATAGCGTAGCCCCGAGAGAGAAATTACCTGACGGTTCGGCGGCTTCAACGCTTGCTTTCATATAGAACTTCACCCCTTTCTTCTCAAGGATTGACTGAAAAGAGACACCAACAGCCTTACCCATGACCCGTTCCCTAAAAGCACCTAGTCAGTGTAGTTCTCGTTTTAATGCTATTCCTATGATAGATGTCGGCTTTTCTGCATACATCGGAGCCTCTTCCATGCCGATAACCTGTGGCACAAGTTTCAGTCAGGCTCACCGAGACTTTGCGTGTAAAATGTATACGTGTACCCACTGTAACTTCGTGCTTCTTCCCGATAAGGAAATTAGCGACCTCCATACCAATGAAGGAGCTTCCGATAATAACTATCTTCTTTCCACCTTCCAACCCAACGGCATCGACTATGGTTTTAGCGGTATCGATTGTTCGGATTGTAAAGATGTTGCCGAGATCCCTGAAGCCTTTCAATGGCAAATTTCTTGGATTTGCTCCAGTCGCCAGGATGACCTTCTTGTAGTGGAAAGTCTGCCCATCCTCAGTTTCTACCGAGTGCTTCTCAAAATCAATGTCTTTGACAACTGTCGAAGTATGCAAGTCTACATCCAGGTTCTTTAAGAAGTCGCTAGTGCGCCAAGCAATCTTGCTAGAATCAGTGATAAGGGCTTTGCTAAGTTTTGTTCTATCGATTGGAGGGTAGGATTCCTTCGAAAGAACGACGATCTTTCCTGGGTAACCATATTCGCGCAAGGCCTCGATGGCTCCGATAGCACCAGAACCCCCTCCAATTATCAGAACGTTGTCATCTGATACAGCATGTTTGCAGGCGTAAGTTGGGACCCGACTAAACTCCTTGATAGTAGATTCCTCTGCCTCAATCGTTAAGTCGTCCCCATTTACGACAACGGGAAAGCTATTAAGGGAGTCTAAAGCAGGAGCATCTTCTATATCGCCGGTGGTCGCATTAAAACAAGCACCATGCCTTTATGATGTATGTAATTACATTCAGCTTCAAGTTAGCCGTCTTGTTGTTGTCGTTAGAAATATGGGGAGCATGCGTGACATACCAAGGGCATTTGAGTCTTCCGGACGGTGACAGAGTCCCTTTAGCAAGCGGGGCCCCGTAGTGACTAGAATATTATGATTTCGTAAGAATTAGATATCTCGGTTCAGAAAACGATGCGGGGCATCTAGAAAACGACGTACGTGCATCGGGGACTAAGTGCAGTAACAGTCTGCCCCACTTGTACCAACAGGAGCTTCGTATCACCGAGGCCTTCGACAGTAACTTCCCGCTTGAAAGTTGGCTTTAGGTCCGACTTGTCGACACCGAGAAGTTTGAATTGGGGCATTTTAAGGGGGGTTACGGTATGAAAATCACGGCGAACGAGAGGTTTGTAAGCTTGAGAGCGGAGGACAGTGGTTTTAAGTGTGACCCTGGTTCTTCTGGGAAATCTGGGTTCGATAACTCTTAGTCTTGGTGAAGCAAATGCGAGAGTAATTGGCTTCATTAGTCAGGTGGGCAGGAAACCGACGGATGAAATGCCTTCGACATGCATTCGTTCAAGACCCACCCCGGTATTTAAAGGCAATTGCAGTTCTTCTAGGTTCAGAGCGTCTACTGCGAACCTAAAACTGCGCGCGAGACAGCCACTGGCAGGACGGGGTGGTCAAATACCATACGCTTGGGCACGGCAGAGTCTCTATACGCATCCCATACAGCTCTATGCATTGTACCATATTTCCCCGCGGTTTGTCATGTATTACTTAACAACTAACCCATCCATTCTAACAGCTGTGGGCTTTGTCTGACTTTAGATAACAAACGGCCTGGCCAAAGACGGCCGGCAGCATGTCGTCATAGTATCACAGTAATCCATGTTAACCACCAATTATCCCCAACCAATCGCTTCCAGCCCGAATGTCAGCTTTCGGCAGACCGAACCGGTTAAGTATCTGCTCTTATCAACGAACTTCCCGGCCGGGTTCGGCGGCCACTCGGGGGGCTACTCGGGATGGATTGCAGCCGAGAGAGGCTGACTGGGGTCCCATATCTAAAAATAACCAAATCTCCGACTGACATGTCCGTTGCCCATCGACATCGTCGGGAATGGCTGCCTGTGCATGTGCTCGATTTCTGGCTGCGTGCGTACGCGTACTCGTAGATTTATCTGATATCGCTAGCCTATCAGCGTTTTTTCCTCCGTCGTAGTCCCGGTGTCAGATTCAGAGGCGCCTCATCGCCATGTCGCAGAACTGTTGACAGAGGAAGGGCCGCGACAGCATTGCGGCGCGGTCATCCCCCATTAATTTCAGCTCCCCGCGCTCTCAGTCGAACCCCACATATACTGTATTCACGATGATACACCCAGGCTTCCGTAATCATGCTGTACCTCTCAAGCCTTGGTCTCCAAGTCCAACGGGGCGTTTTCCGCAGCCGGTTTCATCAGAGCGCCTTGCCAGTCGACGGCCCCTGGAAATCCGACAGCCTTACCCTGATTGCTGGAATGCTCAATTAATTAACAACCAGAGACAATAAAGCGGGCTTCTGTTTATAATCAATCGAAAGGACCAGGAAGAGAAGGAGAGGTCTCGCGATGTGGTCGTTAAATTTGGCGCTTGAGAAGTATTTGAATGGTGTTGGCTCCCTCCGCGGCGGTCTATCGTCATCATTCTTGCTCACCCTCCAAGCTTAAAGCCCAAGCTCGCCCTTCGTAACTTGGCGTCCGTCGCCTGCCGGGCCATCTGTCATCGGCCTCCATTCCGAACCACCATCTCCCATCATCGCATCCCTCGTAGCCCCCAGAATCCAGAGGTCATCCGCACTGGCACATAGTTGTCTTCGCTGCCACGACCGAGGCCGGCCTCATTCTTTGTATCGCTACCGATATCGCCAATCGAGTCAACTCTAGTGACGGGACGGACCATGTCGCTCTGCATTCATCTGGACAAGCCCGCGGGACATGCCTATACAAATCTTGATATTCTATCCGGCCACGTTTCCTTGGAGCTTCCTAGCGATGAGACCATCACGTCAATTGTTGTAAAACTGGAGGGGCTCGTGCGAACTAGGCTCAAGGAACCTAAGCGGCATGAGGAGGACAAGGAAAGTAAGAGATGGGAGACCGAACTACACAAGGTAGGTACGCAATAACAAGTGCTTTTCAGGTCTCTATTTCCCTTCATTTCATTTCAGTCATTTACAGGAAGTCATAAATGCAATCGTACTATTAATGATCATTTTGTTCCAATACTTTACAGGATGTTAATTGCATCTTATCACCCAGGTCCTATATCTCACAAAAACCGTCTTTCCTGCAGACGAAGTCCAAAAGCAGGCTACCTCAACCACCGGTTTCAAACTCAAGAAGGGGGAATACAACTATCCATTTGAATTCAGAATACCAATAAACAATGTCTGTATTCCGCAAACCGGTATCCTCAAAACGTTGAGCGACCTCGGCCAAGGATTCGACCCGGTCAAAGAAACCCAGAAGCAAGGGACTCATGTCAAGACGACCCTCCCACCTTCTCTCAGTGGGATACCCCACGATATGGCATGGTGCAGATATTTTGTTAAGGTCACCCTCAATCGTCCACAGTTTTACCGGACGAATACCCGAAAGCTAGAGCTCTTCGTCCTCCTTCCGATTGAACCACCAAGGCCGCCCCCAACTTCAAGGGAGACCTTTGCCAAACGAGAGCATCTCCAAAACTATCAGCAGGGCCCACCAAGGAAAAAGCGTGGTCTTTTCGATTCGTTTAGGGGTAGACCGGACGCTTTGCCTCCACCAATAAACCAATCTCGGTTTTTCGTCGAGGCTCGTCTACCCTCGCCTCCCATCATAACACCGAAAGAGCCGTAAGTTCAAATCCAATAGATAAATTCACCCTTGTCGCCTCATATGTCCTTTCATAAATACCTAACATTTGATTAGTATTCCATTACGGATTTTGTTCACAAAGCTTGCACCTTTCACAGCTCCTATTATTCTGCGTTCACTTCAAATCCGCCTTATAAGCACGACACATATTCGCGTTCATGACATTAAACATGATTTGATATCCTCGAGTCATGCTCATAGCAGTACTCAGCTCGCAATTCCAGTCGGCCACCCCAATTCTCCTGTCGGGGAAGAGTTGGAAGCAGAAAGTTCAGCATGGAGTCAGTGGTCATTTCCCAGCTCAGTTCAGCCAAGTTTCGTAACCTGCAACATCCGTCGCAAGTATGATCTTGAGATCTCTGTAGGCGTGAGCCTCGGCCTACAACCACAGTTCGAGGTACTGCTACTTCTCCCCATACGTTTAAAGAAATACCCAGTTAACACGTAGAATCCGCAGGTTGTCAATCTGATAATGCCTGTTGAAGTATTCTCCGGCATTCGTCCGCCACCCCAGCTTCAGCTCCTAACCTCCCAGCGCCGGAGACCGTCAAATACTCTAGCTCCGAAGGAGACGAAGAGGCCACAAACAGCAACCGCACCGTCACTCTCAACACCTCCGGCAGTGTCACCTGTATCCCCGGCGTCCTCATCTTCGCCTTCCACAAAACTTCCCCCTCTTCAAACAAATACAAATACTAATACGGCACCCCCCGTGGAGTATCCTTTCAGTCCTATCCAGGTCGCGGATGGTACGCCTCCCGGGACGTTTGTGGCAACAAGCTCACCCGTCAGTGCTGTGGACGATCTACCTCCAACGTACGATGAAGCCACTGCGATTAATGTGGGACCGGTTAGTGGGCCACGTCGGGAGTTTCAACTAGAGCCTGGTTACTTTACACGGCCTGCTGAAATGGAAATGCAGATGACTGGAAAGAGCTAGAAGCTTACCTGTCAACACTTGCTATGGTTGCTTTCTTCGTACACCCGATTCACCTTTACATTTTTCATGTTCATATCTTTTCCTTCAGGTTTTTCAAGTTCATTTCTCTCAAGGTTCCTTGCATGGCGTTTTGTGATTTCTCCCTTTGTGATATGCTTGACGTGGCGTCCTGGTTAACATCTACTGTTGTTTGGGGATTACATTTTCGATACCAACGGTAAAACGACAGAGTTTTCCCAAACCATGGGCATGCGCGGGTTAGTTTTGACGTTCAGGTTTTCCATTCCGTTACTTCTTGACAGCTTTTGTTCCAAAATAGATAACAGGTCTTGGCCCTGAATAATTCTTAATCAATCAAGGAGAATACAAACATATAGCCTAGGTTTTAATGTGAGGGCCACCGTATACGCTCAAGTACTTAATACAAAAGAGGGTATCACCAATAAACAGCCTAACGCCAGATGACTCAAACATACTAGCTAGTTAAAAGCTCACAAAGGAAATGTTTGATACTGCTGACAACTACCTTCGCCCCCTTCTCCTCGGGGGGGTATCAATAAACCGTGTGCGTTTGGCAAGCTGTGGACTTGGTGACATTGTCTCGAACAGTTGGCGTTTCTTTGACTAAGTCGTTAGTACTGAGGTAAATTATGGGCTTCATACAGACGAGGGTAAACTTACTTTGGTGTAAATCGAAGGCTTTATCGGCGACATGATTTCCATTGAGGTATCATCGTCATCGACGGTAAGGGGAACAAGCTCAACCGATTCCTCTGTCAGGTCGACTGGTTCCTCTTCTTCCTCCCCCTCTTCTTCCTCCCCCTCCCCTTCTCCCTCTTCCACCTCCTCCACTTCTTCCGCCTCCACCTCGTCCACAAGCTGTTCATCTAAGGTCTGATCTTCAGGCAGATATTCTTCCTCCACCTCCTCCACCATCTCGTCCTGCAAATATTCTTGCCCCTCCTCTAACATTTCTTCCTCTACATTATCCGCCTCCGCAACTTGAAAATTCAATCTCTTGGTTGGTTGATTCAGCTTCTCTTCGACCTCAGCTTGCCATATATCGACATCTTCGGCTTGGTCGACGGCAGGGTCAGGAGATATTTCTACCGGGGGAACAGTCTGAATATTGATATCCAACTCCTCCAAAACAGCACGTCTTTCTCTTTCCACGGCATCCTCCAACGCCTTGATTTGCTTCGAATTCGCTTTATCCGGCTTTTTGTTGACTAGATCCACCAGAGCAATAGCGTTTTTCCAGGCTTCAAGTGTTCCTTGCAATTGCAAAGTAAGCCTCTCGATCTCCCGATCCCGGGCATCTAGGTCCTCTAGCGGTACGTAGTTCGGTTGGTTCAGCATATCCTTGAGATGTTCCAGTACTTCATCCACCTCGTTCGAGAGTGATGTGTAGGATATATCGTTCGCGATAACATTCCGCTCCCCTTCTTCAAGCTCCGCTTCCTGGTCCACCTCAGTATCCATCCCGGATATCGCTTTTAGCGTAGTCACAGTAGACTTGATCATAGATACCAAAGTGTCGTTTTCGTCGGCCAGATTTTGCGACAGCGTCGTAAGTATCGCTGTTGTGTCGTCTGTTAAAACCATATCCGTGCCTCCTGGCACTAAACCCTCACTCCCTACAGACCCTCCAAGGTGTGTAGTCGATGAAGTCCCAGACAGTGTAACGCCAGGAAAGGAAATCGGTTGCTTGTTGCCCCTTCCACCTCGGGATTTCTCAAGTAGCCTTTCTTTCATCTTGGATATCTGATGGTCCCGCTTCCGGATTTCGTTGGCATGTTGCGTCCGCACTTGTTGTACCATGGTCTTCAGGCGCGCTGTCTCATCTTTAAGAGCTTTAGCTGTGATCTCAGCGGAGCGAACGTTCGCATTGAGAACTCTTTCTTGGCCTTGGAGGGTTGCGCAACGTCGTTCGAGTTCTTCGCATCGGGATTTGTAACGTTCCTTTGACAAGTAAGCCATTTGTTCTTTGTCGTACGTATGAAATATAGTTGATTCCGAAGGCATACCGCAGAGGCGTTTGCTTTGCTCTCACTCTCTTTGAGAGTCTTCATCCCCATTGCCAGTGTCTCCTTTTGTTCGCCATCTCTCTAGTCGCAGATATCATGTTAAATTGTAAGGCTAAGAATGGCGATATCGCTCAATTGTGTGAGGAGGGGTATGGGCTTACATCTCGTCGCCTTACTAGGTCATGAACAAGGTTTATTATGCGGGTCGGGGTGGTCTCGTCTTCGGCTGGATTGTCGAAGGCGATCTTATGGCCGCCTTTTAGCAGTCCTCTGGCGGCAAGAAGGTTATTTAAATACTTAGACGCGGTAGCAATGTCTTTGTCCATGTTGCTTGCTTGGACCAAATTAGCCCTTTCGAAGAAGATAGTATTGAAGAAGAGGTTGAAAGAAACAGGGGTCAAGCCGAAAGGGTTGTTTTGCGCGTGTTGATATTGTGTAAACAAACCAGCAGCGGGCGACCCCGTGCTACCGTGCAGATTTCCTTGGCCCCGGGTTCCGGCTAGCAGAAACCATGAAATATCACACCACGTAACGCACTTTTATAAATTTACACATTAGCCTTCAGTATGAGAACTTGACGTCGGCTCCCAGGATAAGATGCGAGCTCAACGGCTAAGAGAGTATTGCTCTCTTTCCCGCGGATTTTTACGGTTCCGCCACTTTCACACCAGCAAACAAAGATCCCAAGGTTACGACCCGAGAATTGCGGATCTAGGAAGAATCATTGAAGATGATTTTATGGGACTAAAGGAACATTATAGTGAGCAATAAATGTAATGGTTCTCCTTGACAAGTGACATAACAGACTAACCCTATATTCCCCACTCAGGGACACCTAAGAATCCTATTGTCCTGAGTCATGGCCTATTTGGTAAGCATTTATTCGATATCCCTCTCATTGTTCCTTCTCTTCCCTTCCTTTTTTTTGACAATATCTAATCTCCCCTCCAGGATTCGATACATTGCAGCTTCTGCCATGGTCATTTGTACCGCCTCTTCAGTATTGGAGAGGTATCAATGAAGCCTTGCAGTCTAACGGTTGCAAGGTTATTGTTACTGCTGGTACAATATTACCTCTATGAAATAAATATGACGTCAACTCTAAAGCATTCCTATCTAGTACCACCATCTGCATCTATCGAGAAGAGGGCGGAGGCTCTCGCACACAGTATAGAACAGCGGGCCAGCGGCCAGTCAGTAAATATTGTAGGGTGAGTCAGCTGTATGCGGACTTTGGGGATAGCGGCTAAATTTCGGCTCCCTTTAGACATAGTATGGTACGTCTGAACCAAATTGTCATCGATATTGGTTCCAAGGGATTTTATTGAGTCAGGGAAATTTATAATCTACAGGGGTGAGACAAACACGATTCCAACACTCCGGGATATTTACAAGATTTAATGAAGGTACTAAATATGCCAAAGTGGAATTGATGCAAGATATATGATTTCTCGATTGAGACCTACAGGGTTCAAGGTCTTGAGCTTGACCACTGTAAGCTCTCCGCACAAAGGTAGTACGAAGCTGTTTGAGTTGGCTCAATGTTTGATATATTCTTGCAATTGTGCTGATAAAATGGGGTTACCGTAGGATCTCCTTTCGCCGACTATGTAATTCGATTTGTGGGAGGTGGGTTGACGATGGTAGATGCATTTCTTTGGATCGAAGCCTGACTCGTCTATTCAACCTCTAAACCACAGAGAAACGACTACCAAAGCTCTACCATATCCTCGAAAGAATGGGATTAGAAACCGGGTAAGGTTACTTTTAAGACCACTAGGCTACCGCGAGTTACTTATCGTCACGATTGAACAATCCCAGTGCATTTCAGCAATTAACAACAGAGTTCATGCGAAACAATTTTAACCCAAACACCCCTGACGTTGAGGGGGTCAGGTACTTTAGCTATGGTGCTTCAGCACTTCCTGGTCTTCTATCCCCGTTCCGCGCATCACATCGGATAATCCGGCGGGTGGATGGTGACAACGATGGACTGGTTTCTATTAATTCAGCATCACACGGTAGGGCTCCCGCATCCTATAGATGTGGATGCCTCGAAGTCATACGTATATCCATCAAATTTATATCTGACTGGCAAAAAAAGGTGTTTACAAAGGGACTCTTATTGGGCCTTCGCATCTCGACATCATCAATTGGACAAATAGATTAAAATGGATTATCAAAGGCGTCCTCGGACAGCAAAACAAGTAAGTCAAAGGGAATTTATTCCTGTCTTGAGAAACGAGCTAAGTGGATGTCTATCACAAGGTTCAATGCAATCGCATTTTATTTGGCTTTATCAGGTAATTATTTCTCCAATAGGGTCCATCGCGGGGTAGTTGCACCTTTGCGGGGAATAGGAAGGAGCTAATGCATCGACTTTAAGACATGCTCGCTGAAGAAGGATTATAGAATTACAATTTTGACGAAAGAGGGCTTAACTCTATGGGGTGTGGGGAAAGGAAAAGAAAAATTGATAAATCTAGACAGAATACTTTTTACGCAAAACTGCAAGCACGCGTATATACTAGGAAAGTTGTTCTAGATGAAGTCATATCTCCAAAAGTTGGTGAACGGACAGGAAGGAGGAAGAAAAGTAGAAGAACTGATTTGACCCTTTGGCGAAGCATTCGTAATATAATTTTCACTCAAAAACGGCGATTCTTTGCATAAACACCGGAAGAAATGAAGAAAGAGAAGAAGAAGAAGAAGAAGTAGAAGGTATGAGAGCTATAGTCTGGATGGTTTCATCCAAGACCAAAAGAATGGGTATCAAGCAGCTAATAATGAGAAACTCCATGAACGCCCTAACATGCCAGGTTCCAAACAACTACAAGACAAGGGTTTGTTAGCTTGTGAAATTAATAAAATGCGTTTTCCTTGTTAATTCTTACCAGAAAAGATGCCATTGTATTTCAAATGGTGTAACACAGAATATCCAAGACAATTCGAGAATGCGGGATAATTACGAGGGAAAAAACAGAAAGCATTTCGCTCGCCAAAGGGCCAAATATCGTCAGGTGGGGTGGCACCCATTGCCTCATCTGCAGAGGTGGACTGAGAAGCTCGCAGGGTATGTTCAGGTCGTGTTGCGCGTTGGTGTTCCCCAGATGCATCTGGCATCAGCAATGGTTTAGACCGGGCTTGGAGTTTGTGAGAGAGAGAGAGAGAGAGAGAGATATTCCCGTCCGAAAGGATGCGATAGAGGTAATTTGGTTACAAGAGCACTTATGTGTTCTGTGTGCTCAGAGGTAGGGCATGGCGCCACTGGTTATGTCCATAAAAAGTCAGATGCGGTATTCTCTTTTGCATCGGCTAGGATGATAGGGAATCATACCCTCCAGTCAAGGTCTGAGGCTCGTCGCCGTCCCACTCCGGGATATAAGGCTTAGGCGCTTGGCGGCCATCGCCAGCTGGAAGCATCTCATAGATGGAAAGCATAGTGGAGTTTGTGAGAGAAGAGGCGTTAAGTCTAAAGTTACTCGGTATCGTGTTTGGCTTAGGAGACTAATATATTGCAATATTTGGATGATGGTATCGGGAGGTCCCAGGTTAAGGAAAGCTTAGAGGTTTAAATCTTGGAGAAGAGAAGACCTTCAGAAGAGCGAGGAAGAGCGGGATCCT
The DNA here is from genome assembly GCA_036971225.1 of Arthrobotrys sinensis. Taxonomy (NCBI): domain Eukaryota; kingdom Fungi; phylum Ascomycota; class Orbiliomycetes; order Orbiliales; family Orbiliaceae; genus Arthrobotrys; species Arthrobotrys sinensis. Next base: position 76,668 of record JAJTTV010000009.1, on the reverse strand, counting down.
TATAGTCTCGGCCAGAAGGCTCTTGTGAATCATATCAATAAGCGGGACACGTCCTGGTATGCGTCAACATGCAGCAAGCACACCGTTTTGTGACACACCGCCCAAAGTGCGCCCGACGGGTGTGCGGTTTGGAGTATGTATTTTACGAGAGCATTTATCTTCAATATCCTTCACTAGTCCGTTTTCCGAGTGTGGGGGACAGTCTTACTCAGATCCGACGAATAGGAAGCCCGGTTGGGTGTGACTCCCGCTACTAGCCTGCTAAAAGATGCAGGATCTAATTCCCGGATCGCTTGGGAAGCCCACCGTTTGATCAAATCCCAAGCCAACACGTCCTCGACGCTCCGCCTGCAGAAAATAACTAAAGAAACTTATGAAGATTGAATTCTGATGTTTCCCTTCCCATTAAGTCGAGACTGATGGGTTACAATACAATGGTATTTTGACTTTTTAGCGTCCTATGTACCTAGTCGGTTTTGACAGCTCTATTATATTCGAGATATTCATCGTTGCGTTAACCAGGTACTCCCAGAACAGTCGGGAATACATTTGGGAAAGGTACTTACCCGTATATCCTTCTGACGAACATATAGGCGGATAAAAACCCGACAGTGCCCCCCAAGACGCCATACACAGCTGAGCCAAGCAACGAATAGCCGAAGAACAAGAGACTGTTGATCGGTCCCTGAATGTGCAGCTTTGTAAAATAGTACCAGATCGAGTAGAGGAAAATATACACGGACGAAGCAGCCCCGACTCTGAAAGAATGCCACCACCAATGGTAATTCTATTGAGGAAACGGAGTTAGCACCTGTCATCCCACTCTCTATGGTGATATCTCGAGTCTTTACCTCTGCGCAAAGCTGAAAGTACGTCATTACGACGGTGATTTCCACAATGGTGACCAAGAGTATTGTGATTATCAAGGCCAAAAACCCAAACATATAGTAATACCCGCTCTTATCCTGCCATATGCTTTTAAAGACAAAGAGAAGCTCTATGAATATAACAGCAAATGGCACGATCCCCCCCAGCAGTATGCTCGGCACGACTTGTACATACCAAGGCTGTAGTGGGATCTGTCGCGCGATCTGTGTGGTTTTAGTAGGTTGCTCGTATGCTGGCTTTTTGAATCCGAACCAGGCCCCGAGGAGAACCAACGGGACAGATATGAGGAGCCACATTGAAACCAGTGCCACCAATGTGAAAAATGGAATGGCGCTGGAAGAAGCTTGTGCCCATACAAAAAGATTCAGTATAAGCACCGCCGAAAAAATAAGTCCTGGAACAAGGAGTGCCGTCTTAGACGACGGGTTAACAACTACTCTCGATAAGTTCTACGGCAACGACGACTCACCAGAACAGCATTTTTGACCCAGTTCTCCCCCCCGAATGCCTTATAGACTCTGCTCGAGAAGTAACCCGAGAACAGCCCGGCGAATACAAAAAGGAAAAGCCCAAAGCTAACGAAGCCTCCTCGATAGCTCGGATTTAGGACACCGATTAAGGAAAACACGAGCAACGAGAACACTGTGACAAGCAGCTGAGCGCCGCTGCCCACCAGAGGGGAAAATAGGCCGCCAAAAGCCGGTGGGCGGAATACATCACCGTGTACGAGTTTCCAGCCCGTTGTATCATCAAGCAAATCATCGTCGTCATCACCGGCAGCGGAGCTTGCTTGTGCTAAGCCGTCAACTGATGCAATGGAAAGCCGTTTAAGTCTCTTTCCATCTTCGCCGCTGAATTTAGCATTATAGCTTTGAATATCTCTATTCAGAGTCCGCAGCAAAACAACGCCGACCATACCACTCAAGAGGAACGAGATAACGAGGGAATTGATAATGGCGAGGACATGTATATTCGATGACTGCTCCTGGTTGGCAAAGTATAGATCCCATCGGTTATGCCAATCTATGCTCTCGTCTTCTTCCCAATAAACCGAATAGGTATAGGTTATCCTTAGTTTGGCCTTCGGGTCATATTCTCCTTTTGACTCTGTAGACTCTGGAAGAGTGAGTTCTAAACGCGGCTGGTCTGAATCAGAAATAGACTCCGGGCATTTTCCTGCCGGGCCGTTTATGCTTCGAGGAAGGAAGTGGCGTTAGTTATCGTCTTGATTGCTTCGGATGAGACTGATGCTTACGATTTGGGGTAAACCTCAAAGCCAACTATAAGCTTCTCATGGGGGGTTTTCGTGCTCCTCCGGTATCGGAAGATGAGAGTAACGTGGTTGTGAATGTAAACCTTCCCGTCTTCAAAATTCCCGAGTTTGAACCCAGCGGCGTAATACTTTCGTAATTTATCAACAGACCTGAAGGATGTTGCGCCAGGGAGATTATCAACTATCCTATATATCAGAATTGAATTAGTACGGATCGCCCCTCCGGAAATCAGGGGGAAATAAATTTACCATTCCACAACGTAGTTCTGTCGAATGAGTAGTTGAGCTTCAGTAAGATCCTGCCACCCGATCTCGACATCACAAAGGTATTTGCAGGCTTCCGCCTTTCCCATCGTGAGCTCGTAGTCACTCTCAACAATCCGGTCCCCCCGCAGGACCTCCCCCAAGTTCAAACCGACATTGCCCGCGCCTCGTTTGGGCTTGCATATGAATGGCAGCTCCGAATAGCTGTATGGGAGCTCCGTCGCATCGCTAGTGATCTTATTCAGCTGTAACGGAATACGCTTTCCGTCTGCGTAGCTCCTTTCTGACCACCCTACGAAGCAGAATTAGTAAATGAGTATAAAAGAGAAGTAGATGACACCTTGGCGCGCGCCAGAGGCCTACCAGCGCGCCAGAGATGTTACGATGTATATACCTGGTATGTAGAAGGCGTGTAAGGGAGAAGCGACCAACCACACCAGCGCCAGCAGCAGCTGGGGAATGGCCATTCTCGAGTAGCATCTCATTGAGCTATGTGCGACCGGAGTAAGGTGATCCTAGCGCGCATATACAGTTTGATGATGCGGGACTCCAGTAGTGAACAATTGCCAATGACTTGATGTGCGTGGAGCAACATCTCAGCCGTTTTGTGGCACCGTGTGGGCCGGCTCGGCCGGTAATCACGTGATAATATTACCCACCATATTGCGGCACAGTCTTGAGCCTCAACACACGCTTACTGAATTCGCTTGAACTCGAATAAGTACTTACTTATCATACCCACTTAGGTAATTCGAGCATGTAGAACGTACTTGGGTAGATACAGAGAAATGTCTTTCGTGGGTGTCAAAACAATGGACGAGTGAAGAACTGCCAGAGGCAGAAGCTACACGGCGCAAAGGTTTGTGCACCTCATTCGCCATATTTGGCACGAATTCCGAGGAGTCTCACATTCGGCTTAAAATCGAGACCGCAGAAGGCGGGAGGCCCGCCCGGAGGCTAGCTGCTGCCTTCATGGCCGAGGCACCCCAGGAAGATCAACTATAAAAGGGAAAATGGACTTGGCCGACTATTCATGGTAATGCATCGCAGTATCATTGTCCTTGATTGCATCGATTGTGATAAGCGCGACCTCATATATTTGTCCTTTGCACCCGGTAGTATTAAAAATTAGTATCACAATGAGAGGGATACAGGTCTCGAAGTATCTTGAGGTTTGTATCGATTCGTCCCGGATTTGTATTGAGTCCACATATATATCACTTGCGGTAGCACTTGGCTGATATATATTTTTTTGATGGATGACTCTAGAGCCCAGATCACATAGACAGACTCTCACCAATACAACTCCCGGACCCGACGCCGAAAGATGACCAATATCTCATAGCTATCCGGGCCTCGGCGACCAATTTTTTCGACATTCTACAAGTCCAAGGGAAATATCAGGTGCGTTTTCAACATCATCGATCACTCACTAGCAGCTCAACTAATGTTGTCAACAATACTTTGAAGCATCAACCACCTTTACCATGGGTGTCTGGTTCGGAGTTCGCGGGCGAAGTTATCAAGACACCGACAAAGGGAACACCAAAGTACAAAGTCGGAGATCGGGTATTTGGAGCCTCCCAGGGCTCCTACGCAACTAAGATATGCGCTTCGGAGAACCTGTTGTACAAAATACCAGACAGCTGGAGTTTTGAGGATGCAGCAGGCCTTTATGTTACAGGTATTTGAAATTCCACTCCAATGGGCACAAGAGCACAAGACTAGCAAACTAACATGAGCACGCGATGGCAAGTTCCAACATCATATACAGCGTTGACTGTACGAGCAAATCTCAAGGAAGGTGAGTGGGTCCTGGTGCATGCAGGAGCTGGGGGGGTCGGGTTAGCCGCAATCCAGGTAGCCAAAGCTCTGGGTGCAAAGGTGATTGCTACAGCGGGATCCGAGGACAAGCTGCAAATTTGTAAATCGTTCGGCGCGGACCACGGAGTTCTCTATCGCGAAAAGTCGTGGACGCAAGAAGTGTTAAAACTCACGGGTGGCCGCGGGGTCGACGTAGTTTATGATCCCGTTGGGTTAGTTGATCTGAGCATGAAGTGTATCAACTGGAACGGGAGAATCCTGATTATAGGATTTGCTGCTGGAACTATCGAAAAAGTGGCACTTAACAGGGTGTTGCTGAAGAATATCAGGTATGGAATTGGCTGGTTTATGTCGTATGTACCAGCTAGAATGCTAATCTATATGTACGTATTAGTTTGGTTGGGATTCACTGGGGGGCATATAGTAAATTTGAGCCGGAGAAGATCGATGGGGTTTGGCAAGGAATATTTAATCTCATTGAGCAAGGGAAATTCAAGCCAACGGTTTACGACAAGAAGTTTGTCGGCCTTGAAAATGTTGGCCGGGCACTCAAGGCTCTGGGTGCACGGGAGACGGTAAGTGTTTGTTGCATTTGGTTCTACAACCGGAAGCTGGAGCTGACTTGGAAATCTTGGAATTACTAGTGGGGCAAGGTAGTAGTGTCGGTGCCGGAGGAAGAAGAGAGATCGAAGCTGTAAGGCAACTGAGATCGCAGATGTACCGTCTTAACTGATCCATTGGGGTTCTCTTTTCTTTTGTCATAGAAGTAAAATGTATGTACTCGAGTACATGTAGATTGGACTAGCATATATTTAAGAAAGTAATACCTAAGCCTTTATGGATCTCTTGATGCACGGAGATACTCAATGGTATCTGAATGCCAAGCTCTTGACTACGCGGCCATCGAGCAAAATCTCGTCTAGCTCAAATGCAGTCCAGATGCGGTACCCTGACATGCCTGCATGTGGCCAGACGAATCCAATCGGCAATCATGATCCTTGTTCATTGTGAGTACCCAGCGGTTTTACTTTTTCTGCTGGTCACAAAGGAAAAGGGATCACCAGGCCAGGTCCCGGCTCCTTGGTTTTGGTGCATAGCCATGGAGAGGTGCAAGACCAAAGTAACCTCAACCGCTGAACGAGAACGTGTGCAAGTGCACTCAGTAACTGAAACGTGGGAGCACGCTTTTGTGAGAAGCCATCGGTGGCATGTGGAGTTTAGCCACGATGAGTTTTTCACCGTTTATCAGCGGCCAACCACTTGACTTAGTGAACCCAGACAGCCCTATTCACCCTCACCATTGATGAAGCCTCGTTAGTGATTATTTGAATAGAGTGATTTTTTTCATTTTTTGTTTTCCCTCATTTCAAACATAAAGGAATAACGGAGCGAGTTCCATTATTCATACATACCAAATATTGTTAAAGGGGAGAAGGAACTCCAGAAAACGAAGCATCCTTGAGCCCAAGAAAGTGAAGGCCGACGAGGCTTGCACTAGCCAAATACCCAAACGAAGGCTCAAATAAAAAGAAAATAACCAACGAAGAGGAAGGGAAAAGGGCTGCTTCCGCTTATTCCCTGAGGTTCAACCCCCGTATTTGGTGGATGAAAAATTGGGAAAACGGAAACCTTTCCATCAACATCTTGCTGAATTTCCGACACACATCGACAGCCACCGGAGGAGCAACAGCGTGCGAGGTAGTCCGAGTTGGAGATAAATCTTGAGAAAGGAAGGAAAGAAAGGAAGAGAGAGAGCATGGATGCCTGGTAGACCCGAGCCTGATCGACTTCCCAAACTCGGGCCACTCCAACCCAACCGCAACGCGCCGCGAAACCGACCGCTTCCAATTCCCTTACCCGCAACCTAGTTCTCGAAGCACACTTCCGCCTCGGTCGGCTTCGACGTCCCTTCCGTTAGTACTATGTGATAAGGCGGACCGCGGCTGTCCAGGCGTGATCATGTCCGAAAGTCGGTCTCAAACGGTGGACGGAGTTTCGTCGTCGCTGGACTCTTCCGCCGAAGAGAAGTCACACCAGCATGGACCATCCACCGCCGCTGCTCACGAGACCAAGCTTCCACCTGCGTCCAGAAATCCCATATCGAGATGGTACATCAGACGCTTCGGGAAGCCTTTACATCTAAGAGTTAAGATTCGAAACCAATTGAGTGTATGCTGCCTTACCCATTGTTCTTCATTTGTTTGTCTTTGCCTTGAATGTGGCTGCTAACACGGGACGTTTCTTGATATTCCTTAGTTTCTAGTTGCGAGTAAGTCTGGATCTAGCCAACTGCTGCTTCTTCGACAATTTGACTGATCTTTCCCTCCAGTTTTCACTTTGACTGCAATCGGGGCTCTGGCGGGTATCTCATGGCGCAACAATCTTGGCTTCATAAAAGACTCCGCAACTACCAGGTATGTCTATTATAAATCCTTTAAGTTAAGTTCCACATATCTTCGCTGGGTACTTATCATTACGCCATTATCATTTGTAGGCTAAGCATGACCGCCGACCTTAAACGTGCCCAGATGGTGCAGGCCATCGAAACACTGGAAGCCCTTGCATCATCCATTGCTACTCGAAGCGCCCCGATATCCCTTCTAGGCCGGTGGACTAGGGGAAACATGACCTCTAGCTACTGGGATTACGCTGCTGAAGAGTAAGAATGCACACTATCCCACTCGTCTGTCTTCCTTGTCTTTACTCTGGGCGATTCGCTAACTCGAATTTGTAACAAATCAGCACCGCCTCAGCTTTGTCCGCCCAGCGATTCTGTACGACAGGCTACCCTCACCCCCCCCGAAAACTAGCGAACTCTTTGCTAAATCTTATCTTCATCTTAGATGTGGCCGCAACGCTCTATAACGCTAATCTCACTGAAGCGTAAGATACAGCTTTATCATCTTGGTTAATAGTTATAACTGCTGACTATGTTGATATAGTTTGCTTAATATTACGGCCAACCCTCTTGGAGATCGTGGTTTCAACGACAAGAACAACAAGGATTCACTTGGTGTGTTTAGGGATGAATCCGGGCAGCCTCAGTCCGCCAATTGGGACGGACACGAAGGATTTCCTGATGAATTGTAAGTACAACTTGCTACTGCGGTTATTACACCGCTTCCCGCTATTTCTATGCAAATTCTTACCTCAACGCGATCCTCTTAGGTACCCTCGAGCTTCGATCATATCAAACACATCTGCTGAGAAGTTGGAGCTTTTCAACCAAGCATTCATCGAAAACCATCAGAGTCTACTTCTAGGACCAGTTCAAGTGAATAGCTCTTTCTACATGATATCTTTCACCGTCCCAGTGCACAATCAGACCCGTGCTTTAATAGGGTTCTGGACGATTTTACTGGATGCTCAGCTCTTGGTTGACATCGTAAATACTACCCAAGGCATGGGGGATACCGGGCAAACCTTACTTGTAAGTCATTTCGTCCTTCCTCTCCACTTTGGTAAACCTATATAATGTAGAGGGCGTGCGCTGACTATTGAGCCTACTCAGGTCGGCCCCAACACCATCACCAACATATACGAACCGCGGGATCGAGAACTCACGGATGATACAGAGTTCCGCTACTTACTTCCACCCGTGCGGACGCCCGATCTTTACGGAACCGTAGACAAGATGGGAAACTTCCAGGCTGTCAAGAAGGCCTACTTCACTGCCAACGCTTCCGAAGAAGCAGTCGCAGAACTCGATACCCGAAACACCCAAGGCCAGCGTGTGAGCGTTGGATACGGTATCATTGGCTCTGCCAACAAATTCGCCGATTGGGCTTTGATAGTTGAGATGCAGAATTCCGAAATATATGCACCGATTTCAAAAATCCAACAACTTTTGATTGCAACAGTTTTCGGAGTTGTGGGAGGAATCCTTCTTTTCATATACCCCCTTGCTCAGTGGGCCGTTGCTCCTATCACACGGCTCCGGCAAGCTACCGAAAGAACAACCCAGCCTCCATCTTATGATGACGTGAGGGAAGGCTCCAACGATGACGACCCCGAAGACGGACGCCGTAACTCGAGTCAACGAGGGTTTAGGATCCCACTCAAAATCCCGGAGCGCTCGTATTTCATACACGATGAACTTACGGACCTTACCCATACTTATAATCTAATGACCGAAGAGCTGACTAGGCACTACGATGAGCTCGAAGATAGGGTATTTCAGAGGACCCGCGAAATCGAAGCCCAGCGGAAGGTTGCTGAAGAAGCCAACGAATCCAAAACTATTTTTATCGCGAACATAAGTCACGAACTGAGGACGCCTTTGAACGGAATACTTGGCATGTGCTCGGTGCTGATGAGCGAAAAGGATCCAAGCATGGTCCAGCACAGTCTCCGAATCATAGAAAAGTCAGGCGAATTACTCTTGGCTTTGCTGACGGATCTTTTGACGTTTAGCAAGAACCAATACGGCAATCATGTGATTTTGGAAGAAAGGAACTTTCGGCTTAGCGATGTCACAAGTCAACTAAATGCGATATTCAAAAAGCAAGCAACGGAAAAGCATATCGACCTTTCGGTCGCGGTCACACCGGTCCATTTCCTGGAATCAGCTGTGTTCTTTGGTGACAGCAATCGGCTGATGCAGATTCTCATCAATCTCATTGGCAATAGCCTCAAATTTACGGAAACTGGTTCCGTTAAGGTTAGCGTCGTGGTTAGAGAGAACCATGGGAAGGATGATGATTTGAGGCGCGCGAATTCCGAAAGCTCGAGGCACTCGAAAATGTTTTTCACTCGGGGCAGTTTGAGGGGCGGTTCGACGACCCAGAAACCACCATCGCGCCACGCCTCATTGAACGGGACACCGGGTGGCAAAAGCGATACCCTTGCGGAGAAGATTTCTCACGTCCTAACGAGGACTGCTACAGGTGCACCGTATGATGGGAACACATCGCGTGAGGAGATATCTACCGAAAAAGAGGCTGTGCTTCCTGGTGTTGATAGCGCTTATATCGGCGAATTTTGGGTTGAGGATACGGGACCGGGGATACCAGCAGATCTCCACGAAAAAGTGTTTGAGCCGTTCACACAGGGAGATCGAAGCCTGAGTCGGAAACACGGAGGTACAGGATTAGGCCTGAGCATCTGCCGCCAGCTGGCTGCACTTCTGAAAGGCACTGTCGTCTTAAAGCAATCGGATAGTAATGGTAGTCAATTCTGCCTTACTATTCCTCTGAAACTGGCCCGCGAAGGTGCTTCAGCCAGAGATAGCGTAGCTTCAAGCCTTGATGGTAGCCTGCAAGACCACACTGTCGCGGCTGTTCTCGGTGGGACGAATGCTCTTGTTCTAGAAAAAGACCTAGGCCGTGTCCTACCAACACCTACGGGTTGGAACCTAGCCCAGAAATCTCGAGACAGCGTGGCTACCCCGGAGATAAGCAAGGCTGCCGATCTAGGCGCTACAGCTAACCCAGAACAAAAAACAGTACCGATAACGAAGAATGCTGGGAAACTTCTCGACCTCCCAGCAAACCCTCTCACCCAGATGGAAAGGATAAGAGTTCTGGTTGCAGAAGACAACCCTGTGAACCAGGAAGTTGTATCGCGGATGCTGCGTTTGGAATCGGTATATGACATTGTTATCGCCAAAGACGGCCAGGAAGCAGTAAACCGTGTGAAAGAGGCACTAGCGGAAGGGAAACATTTCCACATCATTCTCATGGACGTTCAAATGCCGACTCTAGATGGTATCCAAGCCACAAGTGCTATTAGGTCGCTTGGCTATCGAGCACCTATAGTCGCCTTGAGCGCCTACAGCACAGAGAACAACATCAAGGAATGTTATGACTCTGGCATGGATTATTTCATCAGCAAACCAGTCAAGAAAAGCCAATTACGCACTGTTCTAAAACGATACTGTTCAACAATTCCTGAGGAAAACACCCCATCCTCAGAGGTCGAGTCGCCCTTATCCGCATCGCCGGTTCAGACCCCTTCGATTGAGGCGACTCTTCTCACGCAATCACCCGGCACATCGGAATCAACATCACCACTATCGTAACGACTTCCGTTTACTTTGGGTCTGTCTGTTATCAACTTTGATAAAATCCACCGTCACGCACTTTTTGGTCAAAAGTTTATCTATCTGTAATCTCGATATTCCGAAGGCGTCTTATTTTTTTCTCCCATTTTTCGTTCGCTTACTACATAAACACTAATGATACCAGGGTAGCCCTCATCACGCCAGAAAATGAGTAGCACCACGTTCCTTCTGTTTTTCCAACTGAAAATGATCCATTTGGTCTTGGGGTTTTCTTTACTTTTTCTCTACCATACTTGCCTCTAGGCATTACCGCCTATATCACAATTGGTGCGTTTATATTTTTGATTTTGAGAAGAGGTTTCTGGTTGTATAGAGTGCGAAAAAAAAAAAAGCACTCTTGGGTTCAGCGGAGTTCTATATTGATGACCATTTATTTTCGTTTTCTTATCCTCCTTATTCGGCTTGCGATACCGACTTTTATCAGCTACCATACTTTTATCTGGAGTGTCTTGATTTTTAATTTTATTGTTTATTACTATATAGAACAAGGAGCTGGAACGTTGGGTTTCCCAGCAATTCTTTTTTTCAGATGAATCAAGCGGCGTTTCTTTACTCGTTTTGTCTCTTTTTGTATATAAAGTACTGTACGAGTAAAAACACTTGAGTTTTGTTTAAGAATTATCTATAATGCGGTGAGGGAGCTCTACCTTTACTGAAGTACTCAAGTACCTGATTAACATGGGGATAAAGTGTCTTGGGGCCTCCCACACAGATGGCAGCCATCCAACAAGATCAAAGTTTGAAGCCTAGCCACGAGACCAGGGTCGATCCCGTTCATCATGCAAAAGCCAAAAAAAAGTTCTGTGCTACCATGGAAAAAAAATACCACACGCTAACGTCCTCGGCAACACTATTTTTAGGATTTGTTGGTAGGGACGCAGGGATACGGTTGGCTCTTTCCCAAAAACCTTTCCTGCGAATACGGTCACTTTTTTTTTTTTTTTTTTTTTTTTTTTGATAAAAGAAGAAGTTTCGATTTATTACCGAAGCGCTCTCCATAACATATCGGTGCTACGGGGGAAGAAGACAGTGTAGATATATTCTTGTTTTATATAAGTTATTTATCATTAAATTACAAATTGACTAACTAGCGTTTTTCGAGTGCCGTAGGGGCGATGCAAAGCTATTGCTAGAGCTATAAAGATATACCGTAACCTGAAAAATTGACAAAAGGAAAGTCGTATGCTCATTCAAAAAAAAAAAAAAAAATCATTTCCCATACCGTTTTAATCCTTGTAGAATGCATTTTTCCGTTTTAAATCAAAAAACACAGATAGATTCCAAAATTTCTTATCATTCTATCCATCTCTCATCTAATCGGTTAATAGTAACCGGGGGTAGTGGTGGGAGGGCAGTTATTCTTGGTGACGGTGTAAGTAACAGCAGGTTGTGTGACGAAAACAGTCTTGACGGTCTCAGAGTACACTGTCTTGGTAGTAGGGACTGGGCAAGCAGAGACAAGGACAAGCTTTGTTTCGGTATGTGGTGGGTTGGATGGTGGAGTATATGCTGGTGGAGTATATGCTGGTGGAGTATAAACTGGAGGAGTATATGCTGGTGGAGTGTAGGCTGGTGGAGTATATGGAGGTGGAGTGTTCGCTGGTGGGGTGTAGGCTGGTGGAGTATAAGCTGGTGGGGTGTATGCTGGTGGGTTGGAGGTGATATATTTGGTAGTGGTAGTAGTGTAAGTGGTTATCGTAGAGCTTGTATACACCGAAGTGGTTCCATCTGCAGTGGTGGTGATAGTACAAGGGACGTAGCTTGTGTAGGTCTTAGTTTCATAGATGGTTGTGGCAGTATATGGTTTGCTGGTAGGAGGGACATAGATATCGCTGGAGGTAGGGGGGACGTAGACGTCGCTAGTAGTGGGTGGGTGATAGACATCGGAGGTAGTGTTTACTGGTGGGACGTAGTAGGAGGTTGGAGGCTCATAGACGGGAGTACTTGTAGTCTCTGGTGGGTTGTAGTAGGTGGTTGGAGGCTCATACACAGGAGTGCTGCTGCTTGTAGTCTCGGGAGGGTTGTAGTAGCTCGAGGGAGGAACGTAAACATCGCTTGATGTAGTCGGCTCAGGGCCGTATGTGGTTGGGGGCTCGTACACATTGCTCGATGTTGTTGATGTCGTTGGCTCGGGGCCATATGTTGGTGGTTCGTACACGTTGCTCGACGTCGTCGTCGGCTCTGGACCATATGTGGTAGGAGGCTCATATACATCACTCGATGTAGTTGGCTCTGGCCCGTATGTTGTAGGAGGTTCGTAGACATCACTTGATGTCGTTGGCTCGGGGCCATATGTGGTAGGTGGCTCATATACATCACTCGATGTAGAAGAGGTTGTAGGCTCTGGTGGTACATAGTACGATGGCTCGGTGGAAGTAGTAGGGCTTTCCGTGGAGCTAGTATCTCCACCGTATGGTGGGACATAACCGTAATCGACGGTGGTGGTAGTAGTAACCACATCAGAGGAGCTGCTGGGAGGCTCATAATACGCAGGCGCGGCCACCGTCATCTGCAGGTTGGCAAAGAGAGCCACGGTGAAGGCAGACCATTTTAGAGTCGATACCAACATGATTGCGTCTAATTACAGTGGAAAAGAATTATTGGTAATATTAACGAAAGTCGTAATAGCGAGCGACTTGAATGTAGGTATAAACGATGGATACCCAGTGTTAGATACTGTGGATGATATCAAACGACTGATTGCTGTAGTGGGGTGGAGAATTGATATCAGGCGTCGAGGAGAGCGGACATTTATACGTTGACACGAGCTCTGAACTTGTGACATTGTGCTTTTGATGATGCCTCAGTAGGTATCCATAGATTGTGCCATACGGACCGAGAACCATGCCATGCTACCTCGCCTACGCCATCGATATCGTATCGAATGAACCAAGGACGGAGTTTACGAACTTGCAGCTTGTTTTTTTGTTCCCGTCGACTGGGCGGAGAGCTATTGCAACGTCGGTTCTGTCGGATGGATCAAAACACGTCTTGGATTGGTCCGATCCCGAGCATGATTTCGCATTTGGCCATGCCGGTGAAGTGGAGGACATGATGGTTTTTCCGGGGTGTCTTCCATGAATGTTGCATTTGCTCCAGAATTTCGTCTTCCGTTTCTAAATTTACTTCGCCCCCCTGGACAAAAAAAATACCAAGGGCAAGGACTTTACTACTAGTCGAATGCATAACCCAGGTCAGCCCTATTGGTATATTGGTTTAACAGTCGAATGATATTTGAGAGTGGCTCGGTGTCCATCTTGGTCGTTTGCTTGATCGGGAAATATTTGCCATACTCGCAGGCCAGGGTTACATCGGCATGCAGGAGTCCGCTTTGAGGATAGATACTTGGCAGAACTGTTTTGTTGGTATACTGGTACCTCAAGGCACTAAATCAAGTTCTTGCTTAAAGCTCCTTCCAACTAAAGCTATTGCTAATATCCAGGCCCTTAGGATTGATACTATATTACAGTGGTGGGGGTTGTGGGGTGGCTTGGTCGCTGGGGTCATTAAGAAAGAGCTCATGCTTGCGTATAAAATCTGGTTCCGAGGCCAAAGAGGAACAACGAAGTGTATGCCTGAAATTAGAACTTCGCACGCAAGGGGGCACGTAGAAACTAAAGGAAATAATAACGTTGTATAATTCTTTATACAAAGGAATAGAGAGAAGAAGAAAAAGAAGAAAGGAAACGTTACGCCATCCAACATGAAGGGTCCAACGTGGAAAACACGGTAAAAAAAAAAAAAAAACTCAGACAAAAAAAACACAAGGCAAGCCAATTTTGAAAAAACGTGTTCCCATACTGTATTTTCTCTAACGGTGTTATTCGAGTGCAATTAGTCTCGAGGATGAGTTGTAAGTAAAATCTGAAGTGTAACCCAGAATATCACAGCCGCATGTGGTTTAGTGACTAAGCCACAGTCCGGATCGGGCGGCAAATCGTATGTTCATCAGTTCATTTGTTTTCTTCGAGAGTTTTCCGGAGCTTTTGTGCAAGTTCAACCGTCCCAACTTTCATGACCCAAACTCGTGTTTTACCCTCGGGAAGGAACTCGATGATCTTAACCACTTTCCCCCCTGCCTCAGATTCGCTCACTTTAGTATAGTCCAGCTCCTTCCGGAGTCCAACGTTCATGAGAATCTTGCCGGTCTCAACTTTGACCACGATTCTTGCTCTTCCATTGAGTCTGTTTTTGAGAACCCGTAACCTCCCAATGCCGATTTTCACGTACTGTCCATTATTAAGGTTGTAAATCGACGACCGAGTCTCGAAAACATCATCTTCATCCTCTTCCCCGGGCCCCCTGCCCGACAAATCTTTCGTATTACCTCCCTGCTGCCCAGCTTCATCAGATGGGTCATTTTCGTCTTCGCCCCCTTCCTTATTGGAACTTTCACCTGGTGTACTTATATCGGAAGGGGCAGGGGATGGCCCGCCAAACATCGCGGTCGGTGGAGCTAACCCTCCGCTTGTAGGTCCGCCAAATAGCACCGAGGGTGTGGGAGATTTCGACGGGGGGTTCGAGAAAATGCTCTTGCCATTGGCAGGTTGGGCAAAATTGAAGGTGGGAATAGAACTGCTGTTACCGAACAACCCTGCAGGGGCAGGGGCTTGGTTCTGTAGTCCGAACAAACTTGTAGTTGGAACAGAGCCGGAGGTTGTAGCGCCTTTACTGTCGGCTCGATCACCGAATTTTATGCCTTTATCTGGAGTCCAGGTTTGTTTGTCCCCTGTGCCCGTTGTGCTTCCAAATAAGCCAATTGCCCCCGTTTTAGGGGCTGTTGTCTGTCCAAAGTTGAAGGTCGGGGCGGAGGTTACACGGCCAAACAAGGAATTAGAGCTTGATGTCTGGGCCCCGAAGATAGAGGTTGGTTCGGGTTTTGTAGCGATCAGTGACTCTGGAGCATCCTCCGCTGCTTCATTGTCTTCACCATCCTCGTTCTCACCCTCTGCTTCGCCCTCCCCATCATCCCCGTCATCTCCATCATCGTCATCGTCATCATCTCCTCCGGGAAGGAACAGGGGATTCTCCTGGGTAAATGGGTTAGACCAGCCCCCCGCGTCGGCATCTTTCATTCCTGCGGTGCCGCCCGCTAGGACACTTCCAGGTGAAGACGCATTGGATGCTACAGCAGAGTTTGGTTTGCTAGTCCACGAGAAGGAATTGGGTGCAAAGAGCTTCGGAGTGGCGTTATCGGGTTCTTTTGAGGAGGTTGTGTCGAATAGATTAGCTGGAGCTTTGCTTTGGGATCCGAACTGAAAGGGACTAGATGTTTTTGCCTCATTGTTAGAGGCAGAAGTGGCGCCGAAAAGACCGGATGGCTTCGCAGATGAACCCGAGAAAATTGATTCCGCTGGTGGATTCGAGGTGCTAGCCGTCTGGGGCGGTTGGTTGAAAAGCCCTGTCGGAGGCTTTGGTTGGAAGACAGAGTTGGAGAAAAGGCGGGAATCCCCAACTGAATTCTTATCATTTTGACCCGAAGCATTTAGAGGCTTGCTTGCCACCGGAGCAAGCGCCGATTCAAACAACTTTGAAGCCTTTGATGGAGTGACTACAGCTGAATTTTTCAGGTTGGTTAGCAAAGCATAGATTGAAGCGTATCAAAAGCGGGATTGGCTCACCAGTCGTTTGGTCAATAATATTCTCGGTATGGTTATCAGCATCAACGTCCATATTCCCTTGTAGCTGATTTTGCTGAGAGAGTTTGAGAGATTCAAAATGGGCTAGTCGGGTATGGTAAAAATCTATCCAGTTTGATAGGTCGGCGAAAGGGTCCTTAGCCAATGCCTCTTGGACACGCTCTTGGAATTCAACGTTGAGACTTTTAACTTGAAATAACCAATTGAAGGTTGGCATATCTTGCTTTGCCACACCAACACCTGGAGGAGGTGTGAGTGATTTCGGGTCGTGCTTATCCTTGTTCACATCCTCCTGAGTTCTCTTCACTTCCGAAGGGCCAGCCGTAGCCGTCGGCTTGAATAGATTTGATGCAGGTGCGGATGCAGGTTGCGTCTCCGTAGGTTTGGAGATTGAAAACAAGGAGTTAGAGCTTGTTTGTGTGCCATTCGGCGCAAACAGACTATTGCTCGCGCCGAATGATGGTGGCTTCTCATTTACATCCTTCTCTTTTGGTTGAAAATTTGAGACTTGGGGTTGTGATTGTGTTCCGAACAATGGTTTCGGTTGAGCAGAAGTATCACCAAAGAGGTTGAATAGAGATGGCTTCGCGGGTGTTGCCGAAGGGGTAGTGGTATTAGAGGCCGGTGCGGCCTCCGCTGAATCTTGGGGTTTGGATGCAGGGAATCCGAATAAACCCTTCTGGGATTCTGTGGTTGTGCCGTTTGAACTCTGAGCTGGAGTCGAGGCACCAAATATGCTTGGTCCAGGCTTAGCCGCTTGAGCAGACGGTGCTCCAAACAGAAAAGTGGACGGTTTAGGAGTGGTAATTGCCGGTTGAGGAACTGGTGTACCGAAGAGATTCGGTGTAGGCTGTGGCGTCGAACCACCAAGCGTAGGCTTGACTGCGGTTGTTTCTAGCGCCGTCGGGGTTGTGTCTGAAGCAGGCGCCGGTGTTCCAAAAAGGTTACCAAAAAGTGGCTTCTGCGATTGGGTCGAGGCGCCGAAAGGATTACCGGCAGGCGTCGAAGACAACGGGGCCGGCTGACCGAAGAGGCTTTTAGAAGGTGTGGTGGTATTCTGAGCCTGCTGGCCGAAGAGAGATGTGCTTGGGGTTAAGCTTGCTGCCGGTTGGCCGAAATTGAATAAACCAGTTGAAGCGGGACTTGGACTGGGTGCAGCAGCAGCAGCAGATGCGCCACCGACGCGCGACTTTGGTTTTAATATTCTGGAAGAGCAAAAAGAGGACTAGTTAGAAGGGTTTTCTTTGATATGGAAAAATATAGGATACGATCCACGGGAGATAGGAGACACACTTTCTCTTCGCCAGAACAGCCTGGCTGGCAACTTCTGCCGGTTCTTCGGAACGGTCTCTACCTCCATCATCTTCTTCTCTCTCCCAGAGCTCCTTCGTGATCTGCTCTGTTGCGCCGCGCTTGGCCATGGCGACTTGTGATAGTTAACCACGCGCGGTGTGAGGTGTGTGTGAGGTGTGTGTGTGTGGCAAGTGGTATTATATGAGGATACGACGACGGCAGTAGTCAATTGCAAGAGGAGTCTAGCAATGCCTGCGGATTCGAGACAAGGGCGATGAACACGTCGTTGAAGAAAGAGGATGGTTTGCTCGAGCAGAGTCGGAGATAGGGCGGCTTATTTTTTTTTTTTTTATCTTTTTTAGGAACCCGAATCGCGATGATGGGAGGAAGGGAGATTATCGGGTGAGAAGGTGAGGACGAATGCGATGAAGATGAAGATGAAGATGAAGATGAAGATGAAGATGAAGATGAAGATGAAGATGAAGATGAAGATGAAGATGAAGATGAAGATGAAGATGAAGATGAAGATGAAGATGAAGATGAAGATGAAGACGACAGGGGGGGTACGGGGGAGGTTGTGGTTGATGGGAGATGATGATGATGGAGGGTGGTTGATGGGGGTTGATGGGGAGCAAAGTGCGCGCGCGTGGACGAAGAAGGCTGGAAAGGAAGCACCTTTCGGCTTGTCAAAAATAAAAAAAATAACATCAGATCGGCCTCGTGGAAACAACACAATCCTATTTCTGCACTAGCACGGACCAGACCGTTACCTACCCTGTACGTGTGCACCGTATATGCTTTTGGGGAGGAAAGCACACTATTAGGTAATTACTACTCAGGGACTTAAGGGACTTGCTCAAAGTGGGCAGCGGAAGAGATGGAAATGGCAGGCAGGCAGGCAGGCAAAGAGGTTGAATATAATATCATATAATATCGCTAATTAGGTACATATATAGATACAGAAGTAAGTAGTACACACACCCACATACACGTGCTAATTAGTTTTGGTATGCGTATGTAGTAATACCATTACAGCGAGACAGACGGATAGATAATGATCTAGCATCTACAACTTGGCCTTCTTCGCCTGGGCCTTCTTCAGGACAACTTCTGCCCTGGTAGCCTTCATCATGTCGCCCTTAACCTTGAGCGCGCCGCCCATGAACAGCTTCTGCGCATTGGCCTTGCCCTCAACGAGTTTGCCAAAGTTTTCCTCGCTCAACGAGAGGGTAACTGCCCACGTTAGTTAGTTAGTTAGTTAGTTAGTTAGTTAGTCCCAAGCAATATAAAAAAAATATTGCGGAATGTTTGGTGTGGCGACTCACTGTCGGGTGTGGCACCGGCTGGGGCCTCGCCCTTGCCAACGGCTCCGGTCTTCTTGAGATCGATGAACCAGGAATCGGTCTGGCCGGCGGCGTTCTTCAAGGTGAAGCAGAAGACGGCTCCGCCCTAAAAAATATTTTCATAATAATATTTTAGCATCGAATATAATAAAATAAAATAAAATAAACATTAAATTACATTACATTACATGACATTAAATTTATGGATGGGGGGAAATGTTGTTGTAGGAATCAAAGATGCAGCATATGCATACCTTCTTGATGGCATCCTTCTTCTCGGAGTCGTCCTGGAGAGCAGCGGCGATGAAGTCGAAGGCAGCGGAGGCTGGGAAAGCGTCGTTCTTGAGAGACATTGCGGCGATATTTGTATTAATAGTTATATTATGTATGTATGTATGTACTATAGAACGAGGAATTTTCCAGGAAGAGCCGGAGGGACTGCTTGATGTATGGATGTGTATGTGTAT
This sequence comes from Arthrobotrys sinensis, assembly GCA_036971225.1. Taxonomy (NCBI): domain Eukaryota; kingdom Fungi; phylum Ascomycota; class Orbiliomycetes; order Orbiliales; family Orbiliaceae; genus Arthrobotrys; species Arthrobotrys sinensis. Next base: position 57,616 of record JAJTTV010000009.1, on the reverse strand, counting down.
GTGTATGTTGGAGTGGGAGAGGAAGAGGAAGAGGAAGAGTTGGTTTGGAGTGGGAAGGGAAAAAAAAGGTGGAGAGTTAGTCCGGGGAAGATTTTCAAGTTTATAAACGTCGACCCCGTTTCAGCCGAAGCTTAAAGGTCATCGCATGTGAACGAACACGAACACGAAGACACAGGCCAGGCTGTGGTTGAGTTGATAATAAGATATTTCCTATAAGATAAAGTCCTTCCTCTTTTCAGGTTGCCGCGCATGTGATTATCCGATTGATCCAGTCGACCATGACTGTGACTGTGACTGTGACTGTGGCCGGGGTGGGGGGTTTATGGATTGGGACTAGCCTGGCCAACGGTGTCTGGAGCGCTGTGGTGCCCCTGGCGACCTTTTTTGTGGACCTTTCTGTGGACCAACCTGGCAAGTTTGGGCTGCGGCGTGATGTCATTCCGCGCCGCTGGAAAACGGCCCTGGCGATACCTTCCCTTATGCATTGCATTGCATTGTATTGTCCTCATCTCCACCTCATCTCCATCTCCATCTCCATCATCCCATTTCACTGCACTCCCATCATCATTATTACCATCATCATCATCATCGTGTCTTTCTCTCCTCTCCTTCTTCTTCTTCTTCTTCTTCTTCAAAAATGACAGCCCATATACATATACATAGAAGATAGATAGGTTACGTACTTAGATATCAGATATCAGATATCAGGATCTAGTCCAGTCCGTGCTTTGCTGTGCTCACCCTGACTGACCACGCCACTCTTTCATATCCTCAACATCCCACCAGCCCCCCTCTTCCTCTTCCTCTTCCTCTTCCTCCATATTATTATTATTATTATTATTATTATATCATAAACCTCCACCTCTTCAACTCTCTGTCTACTAAAATCCTCCATCCTCCTCCAAAAAATATAATCCACCTTCTTCCCTCCCCACGCTACTCTATTCTATTCTACTCTATTCTACTCTACCCTCTCACCATTCTCAAGTTCTTCTCCCTGCATGATCCGTAATGTATAAATACTAAGTTAACGTTAACACATGATATCATAAAACCTTGCACACTTCACCACATCGGTCGGTCAGTCGGTCAGTCGGTCGGTCGCCCCCAACGCGCCAGAACCATGGAAAATGCGGGGCCTTCAGACGCTGCCTCCCCGCCCCTGCTCCATCTCTCCGCCCTCCCTGCATTTTCTCTCCCCAAGCATCTCCGCCATCCATCCAACCCTCCCCCAACCGGCCCGCTGCCTCGTCCACCTTCCATTTTAGAGAACCAAGAAATCGCTGCCAGGCTCTCCGCACCTTCTTCTCCCCTGCTCTCTAGCACCGTTCGCCCAAAGCTTACCGCCTATCCATTTCCCACCATCTCCGAAACAAACAAACAAGATCCGCCTCAATCATCGGCTCTTTCTCCGCACAATGCCTCGACTCCGAACTCTTCCTCTACAAATCAACTCAGCCCTTCCATCTCCTTGCCGAACAATGGCAACAGTTCTTCGTCTTCAGGTCGCCAGCTTTCCGCTCACACCCAAGCATCATCGGACGCACTTGGGGAAAACTACTTGCATTCGCGCCCTATCACTCTTCCACCCGTGGACCAGAACAGTTGGAAATCAAGTGCCATCAGCACAGACTACTCCAGGTATTCCGGCTCCAGTATACTCGCCTCCTACGAAGAGGCCGGTCCGAACAAACCCGTCTCTACTTCCCATCGCGACCAGAGTGTGGTATCGCTCGAAGAACTCCAGCACGATTCTCGTTGCCTGAGCAGGCTTTCACGACTCAGCTACATTAGTGGAGGTGCTGCCTTTGTGGTATCAGAAGAAAGCGAGGGCCTCCAAAGAAGCAACAGCCGGTCCTACAGAATAGACAATGTTTTACCCGATCTTGAAGGGCACCAAAGTACGCATCAGGCGATGCGCAATACCTACGACTCGAATAATAGATATGACCTTCATATAAACAGCACTCTGGGGAGCCCTGGAGACTCGAAGCTGAGAGTACATCCTGCTGATAATCGTTTTGAACAGTATGTTTCCCTCTTAATCTTCTTAGTCTTTGGTACCTTCCAACTAACTTCAACAGCACTTATCGGATGCGGAAAGCAACTGAAGCGGAAGAACCCATCTACGTGCCGGTGTATAGCTTCGAGCCACCAGGAAAATTCCCCGACCGATCCCGTTTGACCGCCCCTCTGGCAACTCCAAAGTTTATAAACCATACGCCACGGAATTTCTCGTTGCCCGGGAGAGCGGATAGGAATCCTCCACCTCGCTCCAGCAGCGACAGTGCCGAGATGCTTCTTGGGAACACAGGTAAATTTGATGGAATCGGTCAGGAAATTCAAATGCCTCCGCGAGCTTACGACGCACAAAGTCGGACATTGCGACCCTTCCGTAACCCTCTGGCTAGGAAGCCGCAAACTACATCATCAAATGTACAGGGAGGAAACCAAATTAAAGATGGTGGACAGCTTTTTGGCAAAGAAACCGCCCACCAGAGATTTGAAAGAGAGCATAGTCACTACTTTCACGATCTTGACCATCTTGAGGAATCCCACTGGCCGGCAGCTCCCGTGCCACCAAGAATTCAAGTTCATGGCCCCAAGTATTCGTTTTCTAAATATGGTATTCCGACCCTTGGTCGCCCCGAGGACGCTTATACCGGCAAGGAAATCAACGAGAGCCTCTGGCCGGACCGCCATAAACGACAAAAACGGATAGGGCGATCGATGTTATGCATATGTATCGTTATGCCCCCTCTCTGGCTTATTATGGCGGTTGGCCTGCTGGATAATCTCGTGGCCGAAATGACCAGCGGTGAGGTTTGGGGGGTTGGCCGGTCAGAAAAGGTTCTAGCGGCCTGGTTTGGAGGTACTTTCTGCTTTGCTCTGATTGTCACAATCATAGTCGTTGGCATTGTTGTTTTATAAGCGTTACGCCCCCCCTCCCCTGTTAGCTTTTCAAGATATCGAATGGTCCCATGCTCTAATTTCGTACCCTTTTCCTCAAATTTCAACTTATATCTTTCTTTCGGGGCCGGGCGTTTATGTTTTTTCCTTGTTCTCCTAATTTCGAACCTACCTACATTTGTCAACCTGGGACTTATTCACATTCCGCGACCACACTGTTTTATGTTTTTTTCGTTAGCTGGAGGTTTTATATCATTACAATTGGCATGGTCGGGGAATGTTCTCGGTGGCGTTGTGTTTCTACATAGCATTTCGGGGTTCTGCTTTTTTTTTTTTTGTTTCGTGAATTCAATACCAGAGCACTTCGTGCCAAACAGCATACGAGCGGGTTTCCCTTTCAATTTGTCATTTCCTAGAATTAGAATCGTTATATTGGTCTAGTTACTGAGCTATGCATGAATAATAGTGAAGGGGGGGCATTCCTGCCCGGCTACGGCCCGTTGAAAATCTCGTGGGCTTAATATTAATCTACCTGGCGGTGTGATTTGTATTTCTAATGGAGAAATAGACTGAAGCGTTTATGACTTGCGACTACTCCACTCATAACTATAACATCTCTAAGTACTTAAGTAGTTATTGCCTGATAACCAATAACCTCTGCCCGAGCAGTCTTAAAGATAATTCGCTGATATTACTCGGGCTGCTTCACCCCATTTTGGACACCCTGTAAAACTCTGGACTTACTCTAGAAGACTCGATGACGATGACGCCATGATCTGAATACTGGATGTAACACAGCTCCGCCCAGGAACACCAAGTAAATAACAAATTAAAAAATAATACAGTAAGAACAAGGTTCGATTTATAAACGGTAGAAAACATCCAATCTCAAGGACCATTTATTTGTAAACACGCCCGAAATACCCATGGAAAAGAAATCAAAGAAAGTATGCATTCTAGAAACGATAGCTGTTTAACCATTACACCCCAAAACAACCAAACAACCCGTATCCAAACTTCGACGCCGGGAAAATGCACGCCAATTACGGTAGATGATGCCCACCCCGGGGCGAGGAACCAAACATGCAGAAAGTGGATAGTCCGAGGAATAATCATCAGGCAACAAACATATGAACAAAGTCCGCCCGGGGTATCAAGATAAAAATGGTGAGTTGGCAGACTAGGAGGATCTCTTCTTGTATTTCTGTATTCGCCAGTTAGCTGTTTCCCAGAATGACCTGCCACACTGTACTCGAAGGAACTTACGTCTCGAATTTTCTCTCTTTTCTCTTTATCAATCGTGTTGTCGATGCCATGCAGGGTTTTATGGACAGCCTCCGTCACACCGATCATCGGCCGAATAACTGCCGTCGGCGCAGCACGGAAAACGGCAGCGGCAGCGCCCTATACGACCCCGATATTATGTTAGCACGAGCGAAGATAACGGAATTGATCTTTGCCTCCTCACCTTGGCACTGCCACCTTGAGCGGCTTCTGATGGAACCCTCATAATAGCTTCCTTCGCTTCATTTAAATTTCTTGTTAGGCCTCGTCTAGCTTGGAGCAGTCCATTATAAACCCCGAGAGGCTGGTCGGCATAAGGGCTGAAAGCCGCCGCATTAGCCTCCCCATCCGCATCATCGGAGAGACCTTCCCGCAGGTGAGCATACTGCCTCGGCCGTGCCGGCTCCCCTACCAGGAATTCTTCTGTTCTCTCCAAAAATGTCTGTGTCCCGATAGCGAGTTTGGCGCCGAGGCGCGCAACCTCCGACCCACTCGTCTTGACGAAATGCTGCGTTCCCTTCTTAATGCTACGTACTAACCGGCCGTCTTTCCTGTACTCCATAATTGGAACCTTGACAAGGTCCCTGACACCAGTACCGATATTTACGAGTGAGCGTAGTGGTGCTACACCGGCGACTACCCCACCGAGCTGGTTCTGCTTAATATCTGGCATCCATATGTTGTTGAGGTCTTTGCCGAGTCTCTCAAACCCCGACACACCGTTCAAAGCGACATGACGAAGTTCCATATCGGCTTCTTCCAGGATAAAGAAATTCATAAATTCTGTAGTCCTTCCAGATCTGAGGCCAGCATAGTCAACACGTTTAGGCTTAAAGTCCAGTTTGACTCTAACGGTGTCGATTTCGCAGCGTTGAATGAAGGGCTCCTCTTGCTTTACCCCAGGCTTTAGACTATCCGGATCCTTGAACTCGAAAAAGCGCGTGAGGAACTCAAGGGCGTCCTGGTCGACATAGAGTCGGAGAGGAAGCAGTTTCACCTACAATAATCCCGTCAGCACTCTGAATCCCGACATATACGGGGAAATGATTCCAGTACCTTGATAGACAGCTCCGTCGCCGCAAGTTCGGGGACTGGACGGAGAGTATCGACATGAATATGTGCCATGGGTAGGCCACGCTCTCGAACCCCGGCTTCTCGCATGTAGGTTAAGAACATTCTCCAGGTAGATGTTCTAACATTTTCTGTCACCTGGACGTCATTGACTCTTACGTCCAGGGAGGTCTGAATCTCTAGACCATCAGGTTCAAAAATAGTAAAATCCACATCAACACCCTTGAGTTCGAATTGCATCGCGTTGCGTTTTGATCTTTGGTATTTTTGGTCCCGTCTTCTAGTTTGCGGATTTCGTGATCCCGGAAATTGGTGAGAATCAAGAGTTGTGACGGTCGGTGTATAGCTCCCGGTTTCGCTCTGTAGGTCGTAATTCCCTTTGATCTGGTTTTGAATATCCTTGGAAAGATCTTTGGGGTCGCGGTGCAGCGGAAGGGTAATATAAATGGAGTTGAAAAGAACATCATATGTAGCACTTTCCTCGTCACCTTCCTCTTCCTCATCATCCTCCTCCTCCTCCTCCTCTAATCCTCGTTGCATGTCCGCGTGTCGTCTGCGTCGTCGGAAAGCACGTTCTTCGACTTTCCTGATAGCTTTAGATATCGTATCTCTTGTTTTTTGCCAGTCGTATCCGTCATGGAGGTTCCAGATGAGTTGGGTATTTCGTACACAGACTTTTAACGCAACTTTCCTAGGCCTATAGTACATGTGGTTCAGCATTTCATCAAAGCAGGCAGAAGGCCACGTCTTACACTATTTTTATCTGAGCTTCCTGAGGCTCTTTAGACGGTGCTTGTATATAATGGTCGTCGAATGTCAATGGCTCCTCCGCAACGACGCAAACTTGTTCATGGAAATTGTTAGGTATCGATCGAGAGGTTGGTGATGTAGATACGAATGGCGAATTTGCATTTGGCAGGTCTGAATATGGGTAGTAGCTTTCGATAAGCTGGCTATTGAAGGGAATTTCGTCTTCAAATAGGTCTTCCGGCATCTCTTCGAGCGACTTTAAATCTCGTGGCTGACCGCCAATAAGCGCATTTCCCATGGGCATGAATGCATTTTCGTCGAGGTGTGCTAAAACGTCAACTGGTAGGATCTGGGTCAGGTATTTTATTTCCTCGCTTTCCGGGAGTGGGGGTTTCATTCCGTTTAGAATCTCAATAACTGTTTGTGTGGAGTCCGCACAACTTTCAATGAAAATGAAGACATCCTCCACATTCACAAACATTGTCGTTCCCCCTTCTGCATCGTCGCCGTCAATTTTTAGATGTACTTTGGCAGATGTTGCTGTAAGGACTGAAACGTATCCCTGTGACGTGTAGTGGGATAGCTCTTCTGCTGATTGCTGCTTTTGTTTTCTGCCATCTAGTGATTGTCTTTGTGGGCTCGTCAAGTTGTTTTGATTGTCAATTGCAACGAGGTTCGCTTTAAGCAGGACGAGGGAGGCCGAAAACGGTCGCTGGCTAGACAGCTCACAGACAAAATGACCATCGTGAACGATGAATAGCGCCTTCGAATCGCTATTGAGAGGGTTCAAGGCAACGGAGACGCCACTGAGCCCAATATTTAGTCGCAAAGGGGCTGGGTTTGATGACGAGGTTCTATCTTGTGATGGGGCTTGAGCTTTAGATGGACTAGCTGGTTCAATATCAATAAGATTTGCGATCGAGTTGACCATTGATGTGGCGACAACATCCGGTGTATCCTTTGGTGTAAGTGAGAGAAGCTCGAGGAATGACTCGACGTGGTATTCGAAGCGGGTATTCCAAAATTTGATCTTTATTTCTGGTTCCGGCTCGTCCCCAATCATACGAACCTTTACCATAGATCGATTTTTATGCTTATGGTTGGAAACGGCTAGATAATGCGGGAGAGATTCTCCAATCCATACTTCTTCTGTTGGCTTCTTGAGTTGCTTTGTCACCTCTTCAGCCGGCTTCTTGGGCTGTTTCGTCAAATCCACCTTTCGAATGCTGAGCGCGAACAGCGAAGGAGCAGCGACATGACATATGTCGAGATCCTTTAGTCCTGCCTTAAAACTTTGTATTTCGTCTACTGGAGAAAAGGTAAACAAAACCCCCTCTGCTGATACCAGTGTAAGCATGCCTGGCCTCTCGTCCTGAGGAATATATTTGGCAACAGTAGCCATTTTCGCGAGCTCTCCAGCAACGGCTTTGAACCGCGAGATATCGGCCAAGTCAGACACATTGCCATTCGTTTGACCAATATTGATCCTTAGGACAGAGCCGCGACGGCGCTGCCGTAGCAATATATCAACCATCACACTGTCATCGTCATCGTAACCATCAGTGGATGGCATAATCATTTTGAGAAGTCGCTCTAGGTCTTCCTCGGTTGGCGAACTATCCAGTGTTATATTGATTGATCTGAGTTCTAGAACTGGCGACTCTGAACCAAAGTCACCGGATTCTCCAATATTTGGTCCGAAAATTGCAAGCTGGCTTAGGTTGGCTGCGAGGCCTCCGGTGTCGTTCGTCGTGATCTTAATAGGATAAGTAGATAGTCCAATTCCTCCAGCGACTGAGGAAACGAAGACTTCGATAATGACCCCCTTGATATCCGCCGTGAGATACGTTTGTTTTTCGACAGAGCTTTCCACTCGAGACTCAGTATTGCGCACGGCACCTGGCCTTTGTAAATTTTGCCCTTTCGAGGAAAGACTGGATGTTGGTGTAATGTTGAGCATGCTTTCTAGCCCACCAAAATACGCCAGAGTCGCTTCAAGATCCTGAACTGGGAAATAGAAATTTATGACGGAACTTTGGATATGGATGTGCCGCTCTTCTTGGTCATCCTCTACATGGAGGACAAAGACCGGTTCAGCAATCCTAACCCTTTCCTTAACGGACCCACTGGCCTTTTGATTCGGAAGAAATTTTATAACATCCTGACCCCCCACCCGGACCAAGCAAGACCCGAGGGAAACTTCAGAAAAGGAAGTCGATGTCCCCGCCGTATCGTTAATGCGGTGCTTAAAGATAAGAGTGTTCATAGAGACTACTAAAATATCCGACGACCTGAAAACATCCGGGTTACCGGAAGAGCCCTGATAGGTAGAGAGGCTGGGGTTTCCAGTTTCAATTTCCTGGCGCCCCGGCGGTACTATAGCTTCAGGCATTCGATCTACCAAAGTGATATTCAGCGACGTCACAGATAAATCAATATCTGAATTTTTGCCTTTGGCCGTATCGCCGACTTTGGGAGCTTTGTGTACACTGCCAGAGCTATCGATTCCCGTCTGAATCCTTGTCGTGGTGAAAATAGTGGCAAGTTTTCTCCCTACTATTAGATCAATAGTGACATTAATATTCCCTATTTCTAACTCCAGACGATTTACGGGCGCTGTTGTTTGTGGATTGTAGGTTGGATGTCGTTTCGGGATGCCGGGAGGGCTGTCCTCGGATAATTTGAATGAAACACCGGATTTGGGTTTTAGGCGGGCCGAATGTGATGCCGTCAATGGATCGGTCGCTCTTTTTCTTTCTGATCTGCTAGCCGCATAAACCGAGAAGGCACCCGGCATGGTGGGGTAGGCACTCTCAGACATGGCATCGAGAGCAGAAGTGGCCTCAGGATCCTGGCTTTCCGTAGAGCTATCGGTTGATGGAGCAATCCCGGGGACAAATATATCAATGTAGTCGATTCGAAAAACATGTTTTTGGATCTTGATTCTTGGTATACCCGTATCTAGCGAGGAAGTTGAAGGAGCGGTTTCATTCCGTTCAATCAAGGCTGGAAGAGACGGGCCAAATGGCTGAGACCCCCCTAGTGCGGACAAATAGAGGCTACCAGCTTCCTCGTGAGTAAAGATCATACTTTCTGCTAATACGGACTCTGATCCTTCGGAGCCGGATTCCTCGGCTAGTCGAGCTTGATTGTCTGCCTCTGCCTGAGGGATTGGAATCTCGAGATTGCCTAAAGACGAAGACATAATCTGGCTTTGCATTAGGATGGCCGTATCTCTTGGAACTTTTTGCTGATCAGCATCGGATCTTATTTGGAACTGAACATTAGTTTCCGGGCTAGGCTCGAAAGCGCCAAGGTCCTGCGATTCCGCTAGGTTGGGGGTCGACTGGTGCTCAGAACTTATTGGGGGAGGAGAGGTAGCTGAATTGTCTCCAGCGGCTATTTGGTCTAACGAGGGTGTGCCTAGGATAAAGCTAGGGATGTCATCCGCTTCGCTAGGTGGATAACTCTCATATACGCTGTCACTCTCTGAGGCGTCTCCCTCGTCGCTCGAAGCATATATCACCTGGGGTTCCGCCTGTGCCACAGGGACATCGCCAATTGTATCCCTGACCTCCGATGATTCGGGGTTTTCTTGCTCCTGGTTCTCATCGTTGCTGATTGAGGATACCGGTGAGTATACAGATCGGGAAAGGTATAGCAAATCGGGATTGGAGTATTCGATTGAATCTGCAGGTTCCTGGTAATAGGTGTATTCGTCGACCGGTTCCAGAATAGAATCAACCGGCTCCAGGTTTGACAGGGTTTGAGATATTGTCATTAGCGGGGCTGGTCGGGGGACCGGTTCGGCGATATGGGGGAATGAGTTGCTAGATGGGTTTGGATTAGGAGTTTGAGGGCGAATTCGTAAATCGAGGCCCGAGTCGGTTGCTTGGGGTGCAACTGTAGGAGTGACACCTAGGAACTTGGTATTTGGCTCCTGGAATAAATCAAAGTGTCGTGGTTCGTTCTCCAAGCTGTCATCATCGGACTCATCCTCATGGCTACGAAATGGCATCCCTTCCCGAGATGGCTCGATACCCTGGGAATGACTCAGACCGTGTATTCCATACTCTGTATTCGAGGCACCCAAGCGCAAATCCGATTGGGATAAACCATGATCACTTTCCGGGTGCAGAAAACTTCGTGATAGGATTCCGGAGCCGATCTCTTCGGACTTGATTGAACCATGGAATGATGAGCCAGGCGAAAACAAAGGGTGTCGAGAGGCACCTGTTGAGGGAGAAGGGGGTAGCTGGGCGTAAATCTCGTTGGGTTCTTGCATCTGTGCAAAGAACGAGCGATTGACTGGTTCCGTATATTCATTATTTTCGGTACGATCCTGGGGTAGATTCGGATCAGAACTAGATGGGAATATATTTGACTGCACTCCCCCCGAGTCCTCTAAGTTTGAGCTTCTCACAACTTCACTACTGGCTGGGGCTGCTGCAGACGGCAATACCGTGCTACCAGATGTCACAGTGTCTGTGTCTCCCGGATTAAGTGGCACGAAAGAAGAAAGGTCTTGAAAGAATTCGGGATACCCAGAAAGCGACAAGGCAATCCCGTCGAGCCGGACAGCCCGCATACCAGATTTTGTCGTCCGTGGAGGCGTCGCGCCCCGTCTAGCATCATCGTTGCTGGCGGAGACGCCTTCGATCCCGATCGAGTTAATGCTGAATATTACAGTCAAATAATCGACGTCAAGGCTCAAGGGCTCAGGGGGGCATGGGATCTTGACCCTAAGAGATATATCCTTAATAGCTATTTCTACCCGATCTACAAGCCGTTGGAAAAATGAGGGGACAAAGTTCCGGAAGCTCAAAGGTGTGCCGAGTCCTGAGTCATCGATTGGGTCCTCTTCCTCAAAGTAATCTTCTGTTGTCGGGGTGCGATCGTTAAGGTTGGACTGGAGAGCGGCATCCACCTCTCTAGCTTCGGAAGGGCGCTCTTGCAGAAAGGAAGATGTGAGATCGATTCCTGAAGGGATTTTAAACCCATCTCGTATATCAATATCATGCTGTGACCGGTCTGAGGCGGCAAAGCCATCCGTTTTCATTTCGCAAGCTGTATCCGCAGTCGTAATATCGTCAAGTATCTCCCCGTCAATGATAACGGTAGATATAGATACTCTCACCGGGGCTCTGTGGAAGTCTGTTGGGATATGAATATGTAAGGCCGACACCCTAGCATCATGCAAGCGTACGTTAGGTGGTAGGTTTAGCGTAGCTGAGAGTTTCTGGAATGGTACAGCGTCAGATTTAATGTACTTGATATTTGAAGAGGTTGAAAGGGACGCACTGTGACATTAAGACCTAGGTTCTTCATCTCAAGTTCGTTCTTCAACCCCAAAGAGAGGTTGAAGTCTCGCTCCACATCATAGGTGGAGTGGTCCAGGAAATCCAGTTTAGATAACGCATATCGAAAAAGTTTCAGTTGAACTGCACGGGGTATATAGCCAAGCATGATGTTGGGGACTCTCGGGAGGTCTTGGAAAGACTGCTGTTGGAAATACGAATAGCCGCCAACGCGGAACCTAAATCCGAGGAATCAGGCTATTGAGATGGTGATGAGGGGTAGAATATGGTATTTCGATGCAGTCCTTTTCCGATGAAGACTTCCTTGAAACAGAGCGGATGTGCTTAAAGCTACTTTGCTTCGCCTCGTAGATGGTAGTTGCGTCAGCTACGTGCAAGCTGTGGAGAGCCGCATCGCTAAGCCGACGCTCCTGATGGTGGTATTATGAAGCCGGGACGAATCGCGAAGACCCAGGGAATGAGTACCACAGAGATCGATAATCGATAGTTGGGATGGAGAGATGGAGCGAGATGGAGCGAGGCCAGGGCCAGGATAGTCAGTTGGCGCTGTTGATGGGGGGCATGGGCAGACTCACTTGCAAGTGGCACATGCATCCCAGCAGGGTAGCTCCGGCTGACTAATCAATTGCCAAGCCGCGTTTGACACAAACGCGACCAACAACGCGCCGCTACGAATTCGTCTACACAGATCAACAGCAATCCAAGCCGCTTCGCCAACCACATACCAGCATGTTCAATTCAATATCAGGATCCAGGGGGTTCTCGAACCTTTCGCGGTCATCGTACGGCCATATGGACGACGATGATATCCGGGAGGCCGCCTACGCCGGCCAGCACGATCATTCAGACTTCGACGAGGAGGACGATGAAGCCGTAGACCCTAACGACATCACTGAAGAGGTCGATGACGACGGTGGTGATGGCCAGGAGGACGGCTACGAAGATTATGAAGACGATGAGAGCGACAGCATTGATGGTTTCTACGAGAACGGTTTAGACGAAGCTGTGGAGGAGTCTGGTGATACCAACGGCTCCCCTTCCCACGATCTCAGCCACAGTCTTCCCAAGATCACCGAACCACCAGAGGTCAGTCAAAAACCCAGCTAAATCAAATCGCATTGGATCGCACCGCACCAAACTACTTATGTAGATATTACGAGTGCGGATTTCAATCTCTCGCAGCATCTTGTTAACTAGCCTCTTTAATAGTTCCTCTTAAACCTTTCCGACCTCCTCCAGACTGCTCATGATGTCCTGGAACCATTCGAAGATACAGATGAACAAACACAAAACGAGGCCGCCCCAATTGGCCGGCATATCCTCTCTGAAACTCAGCGACGTCTTTATCTTCAAAGGCTATCCTTTCGGGTCCTCAACTCAATAACCAACTGTTCCGTTGGAACTAACAACGAGCGGCTCGATGAAGCGTTACATTTAACGTCTCTAATACTTCCACTATACTTCCCCCCACCCTTAGATCCCGCCTCCATCGACCTCAAATCAAATGCCCCGCTCCTAAGAGAACTGTCACCTCCACGCCCAGCTCCACTAATTCTTATACAGTGGTTAAATCAGCACGACCAGCATTTGGACTCCAGCTCAATTTTGGATGTGCTAGAGCATAGACCTAATTCAGCCTTACATTATAACTTTTGGCCTCTCCTACAAAAACTCGCTTTACGCTGTCGACTGGATGATCTAAAACTATTGATAGGAAGCCCGCGTTGGGATGTTACAGAGCCTCCTCAACCCGGGGCGCAGACCTACCACCGCCTGGCTGCGAACAACCTTCAAAAGGCATGCAAGATTGTCCAAGATATAATTTCTCAATGTCCTTCTCTAAGATTCTTCCCGAGTTCAAAAAACGACGCACCAACCCACAAATCTACCCGACGAGGTGGAGATAGCTCCGGCGAGGAAAATTGGGACACGGGCTCGCTACCTTGGAGAATGTGGAGGTCGAAAATTGCCCGAGCTATCGATGAGATTACGCGTATCTCGCAGCAAGATCCGCATACCTTGAGACGGAACAATCCCCAGGAAATGGCTAATGACCAAAGTCGACTATTCAGGTCCAAGCACAGCATTCAATCGAGTATGGAGGCATCGCATTTAATCCCTTACGAGATTGCACAGGAGCTGCGCGTTATCCTTCAAATTTTCCTAGGTGACAAAGAGACAATCTTGAAGACATCGGACGATTGGCTAGAGGGTGTTGCAGGATTAGCCGCCTATCACGACGAGACGGGGTCTTCTGGGGATGGCATGGAGTGGGACAAATACGGGCGCTCAGGAGTGATAACTCGAGCCTCTAACGCATACCACGAGGACGCCGCGAAAAAGCTAGCAAAATCCTTTCATCTCGCCACCGACAAAGTATTCTCACTCCCAGCAGTCCGGAACCTGCAATCAGCAATCGCCGATACTCTCGCAGGGCGGGTTCCGAAGGCATTAAAGTTCCTCGCCAAATTGAGCCTCCCAGTCGCGAGTGCTGCCGCAGAGATTCTTGCATGGGGTGGATATTTTCGACTCGAGCTTACAGACAATTTGCAATCCTCAACATATCTGCACCCCGGCTCCTTGGGACTTCTTGGATCAGATATCGAGAAGGACAATGTGAAAGAAAAGATAATCTCTACGTATGCGCTAGCACTGGGTTCTCTTGGCGTATTGCACAAAACAAGGACAGAGACAATCGAGGGTTGGGAAGTTGGGCTTGCAACTTTGAGAAGAACCATCACGACAGGGACAAGGAAGGCAGCATCGAAGTTAATCAAGTCCGTCAAATTAGATGTGGACAACGCGGCTCGGGTAGAACGCCTTGTCGATATCTGCACTAAGCACGGCCTCATAGAGGAGCAAAAATATGTGTCAGAATCTTTTGCTCAGAAGCTTTTGTTAGCGGGGTTTGTGGGGTCCTCGTTGCTATACTTTTCAAAGGCTGGATGCAACTCTCGTATTCATGATGTTATGGCGGGATATGTTTGTTCATCCTTGAGAGTCGGCAAACCAGTCCCATCTAATGAAGATCTTGACGATATAATGCGGGGGCTGCTCACATCCCCGACATCGCTGGTGGAAGATGATATTCTTCGAAGAGAGATCGCAGGGTTCGCCGCCTTGCGAGGTTTCTACATGTCAAAGCAAGAAGGTCGATTCGAAGATGCTGCCCAGACATTAGTGATTCTCCTTTTGAGCGCAGGCGAGAAGCTCGATGGCGGAATACTGCATTCGGACTGGGAAAGCGTTCTCGCCCCAGAAAATATTGCCGGGCTCGTTCATGAGCTCCTCCACGTTTCTGAGAACGACAAATCCGGGAAAGACTTCTCGAGTTATCTCAGTAATACTGATATTTTTAATGTTTTGAATGTTGTCGAATCATTGTTTCTTGTTGGAGGAGAGACTCTCGAATCAGTTCAAGAGGAGTTCTGTCAGGTGCGTCAAGCGAGAGCCATTCCCTTCGAATTAGATTTTGTCGAGGCTACTTCAAACCTCCGATCCGTCCTAGCTGTTGGCATTGGAAATAATTGGTTGAAGGAAGAGAACGGGAAGCGACTTGTATTTTAAACTCCCACAATTCTGAATATTTCTTTTGCTGGAATATAACTTGGTTCATAAGCATTTGACGCTTATCTTACCTTACTTTAATTACTATACATAACTATAATCCCTCCGCTTCACAACCAACTCGTATCAGCATCTGTCCGATTTATCCAAGTACCAACTTAGTTAGTTATTGACGGGAATGGAGAACTCCAGAGAACCCTGCTCTGTGGATTCGGGGGTGTGTTGGGCAACTGCATATAAAATATGTTTTTGTTCTAATGATATTTTCGTTCTTAGTTCACAACGACCCTCTATGTTGAAATAGACAAGCTACCTCGAAGGAACCCAACACTCGACGGCAACAAATATCCAAGGACTTAAGCGGGTAAGTACTTACTCACCTCCGTGGTATATAGAGTAGAGAATTGGATTGCTTAGCGATGTATCCCTGCCCTTAACTTAAAGGAAGGCGTAGATGACGAATCGACAAGCATCATAGGAACTTCTCCGCAGCAGCTTCGGATTTGACCTCCAGATCCATCGAAATGTCTATTCTTAGGCCCCTAAAGCTCGCGCTTGTTCAGCTTGCAACCGGTAAACGGATACCGCGGGCTTCCCCCTCCCCCCACATGCGACTAACAATTCAAACATCTAGGGGTTGACAAGACTGCCAACCTTGCCCGCGCAAGGGCCAAAGTTATTGAGGCTGCGAAAGTAGGTGCCAATGTCGTCGTTCTCCCGGTAAGCTCTCCTTTTCGGACCCATCCTTAGGCCTAAATCAGCAAACTCAGCCGCAAGTTGTGAGATGGCAGGAATGTTTTAATTCCCCGTACGGCACAAATTACTTCCCAAAGTACGCAGAATCTTTGTCACCACCAGGTTCATCACAGTCCTTTGCAACGCTTTCAGAGGTCGCGAGAGAAACCTCCACCTACGTAATCGGTGGCTCCATACCAGAAATTGACCCAGCAACTAACAAACTATACAACACTTCGCTGGTTTTCTCACCGACTGGAGACCTCCTTGCCACTCACCGGAAGATACACCTATTCGACATTGATATCCCAGGGAAAATAAAGTTTAAGGAATCAGAAGTTCTGTCACCAGGCGACAGTATGACTATCTTCGAGACTGAGTACGGGAAAATTGGGTTAGGAATATGCTATGATATCCGGTTCCCGGAGCTTGCTATGACAGCCGCACGGAAAGGCTGCTTTGCCATGGTATACCCAGGGGCTTTCAATATGACCACCGGCCCGTTGCATTGGTCTCTATTGGCTCGATCGAGGGCCGTTGATAATCAAATCTATGTTGGGCTATGTAGCCCCGCCAGGGACCTCGACGCGACTTATCACGCATGGGGCCATTCGATGGTGGTAGACCCAAACGGGGAGGTAATGGAAGAACTTGAAGCTTCGGAAGGAATTGTCATTGCCGATCTAAATAACGAGAGGGTCGAAGAAGTTAGGAGAGGGATTCCAGTGACGACGCAGAGGCGGTTTGATGTTTATAGGGACGTTGCCGTTTGAATAATTACCTCAATCGTATGTACTCTCAGTCTAAGTTTACTTTTATTAGAATACAGTATTTTATTTTGGTGATACAAACCTGGACCGACGAAGAAGGGCGAAGATTGAAAAGTGGGGCTTCTGGCGGACCTCGCTGCAACCATCCTGCCTTGGCTCATAGTCTGCTGTTTCAGCCTTATGAACAAAAGCAACATGAATCCCTGTTCGCCAATCATAATGTGCATGACTAAGCGAGCTCGTTGCATATACACAAGTTGGAATCGAGGCTCAAGGTCAAGTCATATATGCATATCGATCTTTATATAGGAATACTTTTCTCAGAGCCCATAAACTTCGCACATTTTACAGGAGATATATGATAGGCCTTTTCATAGTATATGTTTCAAAAACCCAAATATCATAAGGAACTATCCGATGATGAGGGGCTATCCGACAAGAGGTAAGTTTTCAGCCCCCTCGGTGTGGCCGTTGGCCAAGGCCTGAAAGAACGCTTCGCTTTTGGGTGGGCCTTCTGTGCTCTTTTTTTAAACCCCATGCCCAGTAGGGCGGCCCAATCAGCCCACTAGGGGAATATTCACAAAATCATGCCGAAACACTCGAGAGCTGAAAGGTGGAAGCAGGCGCAACGTGACCAAATGGCAGCAAGCACAGTTTGTAGTCGATCTATGATAAGCCCTGGCATATATTAGATGCTGGATTCATGCCACATCCTAATATACCTAAATCCTCCAACAATTTCTGCTACCCCGAAGGTCCTGCCTCAAATGGCCCCAGGCCTTCATATAAACTCAAGATAAACACGTACAGTACATTCATCACGACCACTAGCTACTTAAGTGTCTAATTCCATAGTGTGGTTGGAAACACCATCGAGGGAAGTGCTAAGTACGCATATATATATACGGGGCAGGGTCTGCGACCGTTTCATAATGTGTTTAAGGTACCTATCAGCCATTTGATACCCGGTTTATATCCTTCCCAAGAAAACCACCTGGCTAAAACAGTGTATGCTCCATAGGATAATCGAGGTTTATCCAGGTATCAGTCAATCCCCAACCCCGCGGTCTTCCAGGCAGTTCCCAAAAAGATCTCTAAGCTAAGCTCGAACAGTTTGCCGTTGCGTGCATCACATCCACGCTGTTGATTTCTGTAGGTTAGCCGGACAGCCAGGGCACGTGGTAGAAGACAGGGTTTTGTATGTCGGGTTTGTCTGTCCATCACATGCCGGAGATTGCATGGCCATCTCCCCAATCGACCAGATTTGGAGACGGATGTCCGTTTCGGCTCAGAGGTTTACAAATGAGGCGCCGGGCGTTCGAAAAGATTCCTGTTTGTCAGAGGACCGTTATCTGTAAGCATGCTGCCAACATCTCGAATCCCCACTTGGGAACGTCGACCTGGCAGGTACCGATATCAATCCAGGGTAGCTTTAACATGCAACCCACTGGTACGTACATTACATGCATTAGCTCGTCAACTTTATATCACATCTACTGAGAAACATATATTGGATGGAAGGCGCCGTATGCCGCACGCCTTTGGCCACAGGTCGGATAAGCACGATAGTTGAGATAAGAAGATCAGGCTACCATCGCCAAGGCCAAGGAAGCGGAGAACGATGCATGGATGACGGTATGGGGCTGAAGTTTATTTTGGCCACAACCAACACCTTCGTATCGGACGAACAACAATCAACATCAACCACCGCTACCGCGACCTTAGCTTATCATACACACAGAGGAATATCGGGCACTCCTATGCCTGTTGTGATCCACCAGTGGAGACTGTACATATGCGCACTGGCACCAGAGCGATGCAATGCACCCGGTACAAATATCTCCATCCAATCGAAATCTGGGTTATGAGCTCTTGGCAAACTGCGAGAGAATCTCTTTTAGGCATGTCTGGGTTTCCTACTCTCTCAACTACCGATAAGGAAGGAGGTTTCGCCTTCGCCGATGCCTGCTAGCCCCTCAACTAGAACCCAGAAACCCTCGAAGGCAGCGACAGTTTCTGCTCGCAGCTGCCATGTTGGGACGCAATCGGCAACATTATGACCCTGGTGCCCTGCAACCTTGATCCAGTAGTTGTTCGTGCGACCATCCTTCTGATTAGTCGCCGCAACATCGTGCGCGTGCCCGCCTCCGCACTCCACGTACCTGCTTCAATCGTGCCTTCTTTCCCAAGAAGGCCGATTCACCTTCTTTCCCCATATCCCGATGAACCTGCTTAAAACCGAACTGGAATGAGCAGTTTTGGGGGGAAAGGGCTCAAAAAAATTCCTGAAGGGAAGATGAAAAAAGGAAGATGAGAAAGGTATACCGAAAAAAGGAAAGAAACTCAGGAACGAGAGGGAGAAAAAACCCAAATCGTGGAATGCGGAAGGCTCTTTGCATTGGTAGACTACGGTTCCCACAGCTAAGGCAATGAGACTCCAATGGCAGGAGGTGCATCCAGTGTCTCGCCACTATCTTACACACTTTATTTCTATATTCCTTCGATCTCTTCCTTCGTGTGGAGGCAAGTACGGGGGTACCGTAGGCACATCGATGTATCTGTTTACAGTTCCTGATACTTATTCTGATCAAGGGTATGTACTTCCTCCATGCAGCTGGATTGTAACGCGGACGACAAAAAAAGCAACATGAAAGCTTGACAGGTCTTCTTTCAAAGTATTCCTGGCCGTCGGTCAATCGCCCGTTCTGCCCTTATCTTGCAGGCCAATTTCTAAGGTTCCACTGTCACCTTCAGCCACCTACCCTGGTCCATTATTCGCTGAGGCTTAATTGCATGGGACTTTCGGTGTATAAAACATTGCCAACTTCCTCCATCGTCAGCATCCCGAGGTAGTCGCATCCTCCTTGCGGGCCTTCATCCCCATTTAACTTCTCCCTTGGTCATTGGGATATATACCTTTACCTTTCCCTCTGGATCCTTCCAGCCTAACGGAAGAGTCTGCGGCGTCGCCACATTATACCGCCCAACTGTCCTTTCATTGTCCACCCCATCGTCGTTATATACATCTATTACGACATTCGCACTGCTACGGCAGGCCGGCCTTATCTCTTGCAACCAAACCCATTATCAGAATGGCGTCCAACCCAACCGGCAATAATCCGACTCTCGAAGTCGAGAAACACTCCCGCGAGGCACCCGAGAGTCCGTATACCGAAGTAAATCTCGCTGATGGGCCAACGGTGGACTCTAAGCAAGATGGAAACGTCAAAGATAGCCTCGACAAAGAGGAAAAGGGTGTCGCAGTTGGCCATGGGTCTGCAGAGAGCGGAAGCGTCTCTGAGAAACGAACGAGTCGTTTTAAAAGCCTTTATCGGAGATACAAATTTTTGGTCCATATTTTCATCGGGTTGTTTTTTACGGGGTGAGTAAAATGGCTAGAATACTATATACGTTACTCGATCTAACACTGGGCGTGAATTTAGTTGGTTTGTTGCCGGTGTAGTTTTGCATCGGAAAGACTTAGGATGGTTGATTCCATTCCTACTCTATCTTTGCATCATGATCCGTCTCGTCACATTTTATATACCAATTACCGTCGTTACCAAACCGATGCACTTTATATGGGACAACACTGGAGTCAAAATTGCCAACCTCGTTCCAGAACGCCTAAGGATATGGTGTGGCGCCGCAATTACTATCGCCGTCATTGTGGTTGGCTCTTTCGCATCCCCCGAGTCCGCAGGCAATACCAGGGCCAACCGTGCTGTTTCCCTTTTCGGATTGGTTGTGCTTATTACCGTCCTATGGGCAACTTCTGCTAACCGAAAGGCCATCCAATGGCATACAGTCATTGTTGGGATGCTTATCCAATTCCTCGTTGCTCTCTTCGTTTTGCGTACTAAAGTGGGATATGATATCTTTGATTTCGTGTCATACCTCGCTCGTAGTCTCCTGCATTTCGCTGCCGATGGTGTCGCATTTCTAACTACCCCAGAGATCTCACAAAATAAATATTTCTTCTTCTCTGTCATCCCGGCGATCATCTTTTTCATCTCACTTACATCCCTACTCTTTTAT
Organism: Arthrobotrys sinensis; assembly: GCA_036971225.1. Lineage (NCBI taxonomy): Eukaryota > Fungi > Ascomycota > Orbiliomycetes > Orbiliales > Orbiliaceae > Arthrobotrys > Arthrobotrys sinensis. The sequence continues at coordinate 37,173 of JAJTTV010000009.1, read as the reverse complement.
TGTGGTGCTCTCCAATGGTTCATTGGAAAATTTGCCGTCTTTTTCTTTTGGAGTATGAGAGTGTCCGGAGCTGAAGCAGTTGTCGCATCAGCATCACCATTTATTGGTCAGGGAGAATCTGTAATGTTGATCAAGCCCTTCGTCCCCCATCTCACTCAAGCCGAAATCCATCAGGTCATGGCTTCTGGTTTCGTAAGTTGCCCGAACGACATAGTTTAGTTACAGCCACTAACAAATAGATAATAGGCTACCATTGCCGGCTCGGTCTTAGTCGCATATATATCTATGGGTGTTAATGCTCAGGCACTGATTTCGTCTTGCGTCATGTCTATACCCGCCTCCCTTGCTACATCGAAGCTAAGATTCCCCGAAACTGAGGAATCACTCACAAGAGGGAGGGTTGTTATTCCCGAAGAAGATGGTGACCGGCCAAAGAATGCCCTGCAGGCTTTTGCGGATGGTGCTTGGCTCGGTATCAAAATCGCGGGGATGATTATGGCTACTCTTCTGTGCATTATCGCTTTCTTAGCCTTGTGCAATGGAATCCTAGGCTGGTGGGGACGTTACCTTAACATCCCAAATTTAACGATTGAGCAGATCGTAGGATACCTATGTTATCCGATTGCCTTCTTGCTCGGCGTCCCACGAGGTCCTGACCTCTATAAGGTTGCCAAGTTAATAGGTATCAAATTGATTGCGAACGAGTAGGTCCCCATAATCTTTAGAAAATTGAAACCTAGTCTTCGTGATACTAACCATATATAGATTCGTGGCTTTCCAATTGTTAACAGGAGAAAAAGAATACAAAGACATGGCATCTAGATCTAAACTCATTGCTACATTCGCGCTCTGCAGCTTTGCCAATAGTACGTCTCTGCCTCCAATACTTTTTTTCCGTGGCCCTCTACTAACAATATTTTACAGTTGGGTCACTAGGAACCCAAATCGGTGTGCTGTCACAGATCGCTCCAAGCAGGGGGGGTGATGTTGCAAAGCTGGCTGTGAGCGCTTTAATTACTGGAGCTCTGTCAACATTTTCATCCGCTGGAATCGCTGGGATGATTATTACAGATGAAGCAAATTACATAAGTGCTCCCTCTACATAAATATCTCTAGAGCAGATATCATCTGCACAGCCGCTCTGAGTTTTGTTTGCATTGTTTTTGATCCAAAGCATTTGGATCTGCTTGTTTTCTCCGCTTTTCCTGTATATAGCTCCAAGGGGAGTCCTCGAATAACTCGAGGTTAATCTATCTAGTTACTTATGAAGTAGCTAAAGAATTAGCATTTAAATTATGCCTAGTTATCTATCCTTTATCTCACGATTTTAAGTTCAAAGGTAGATTATACACACACCTATTACCTCTTGAGGCCTTTCCGAAATACCCCACAGCAGTTCCCGAACGAAGGTTGAGATAGTCGCAAGCTTAGGCCGTGGCCCGCGCGGCGATTTGCCGTTTTGCCCACTGGCGCGCGAGCTCGGAGGCTACCAAAGGAAAAAAGCGGATAAGTTCGTTCACATTACCACATTATTTGCTAACCGGTTACGTTAGTTGATCGAGGCGGGGAGTTAAACAACCGCGCCCTTTACCACTTTCAGCTTAATTGGCCGAAAATAAGGATTAGAAGTTGGTATCCGCATGACCGGAATACAAGCGACTATGGAACATACACTCAGTTGGAGCTACAAGTCGCTAGGCTCTACCTACCAACATCACTTTGGTTCGAGTGTTCAACGGCCAACTGTCACGATCCCGGCAACCTGGTCGCACCCGGTAGGAATTATGCGATGAAGGGAACTCCTATGCTTCTGCGCCCCTTTCGGCCTGAGATTCGGCTCTGAGACCCATTAAAAGCTTAAGGCGGGTGTCCCAAAGCCTATCTGCCCTTCTATAAATTGATGGATTCCCAGTTCCCATCACCATACCTGCTTTCCCTGTATCTATGACTAGATAGAAGACCAGTTATAACTTCCTAAGACTAAATTTCCAGCGAAATATCTCATCATATCGAAGATCCGTCTTGTCTAAGTAAAGAAAATGGATTTCGAGGTCCTCACCGATAGCTTGCCAGAGGATACTTCCCTCCCAGCCTTCATGGTATCAACAACTCGGGGCTTCCTTCCCAGGCAAGATCCTCCAGCAATCTTACCCCCAGAGTTCGAGGCATTAGAGAACATCTTGCAGGAAATGCCAATTCGAAAGGCATCGGGAGAACCAGGGTTACTTCACAACCGTGAACTTGGTGCCAGAGTTGAATCTTTCCCAAACCTTGTAGCGGAGGTTGATAAATACCGTGATAATAAGGTCATTCTGAATGCTCTGTATCGAGATTATTCTTTCCTCCTAAGTGCATACCTCTTTGAGCCTTGTTACGACACATACATCAAGACAGATGGTCGAGAGTATGGCCTTGGGCGGGACCGTTTACCGGCGAGCATAGCACAGCCAATGGCAAAGGTAGCAGAACTGTAGGTATTTCGTTATTCAGGTTTATAGTTGGAACCCATGCCATATACCCAAGAAAGAACTCAGTACTAACATTCTCGATCTTGAATCACCAACTATATAGAACCGGGTTTAAACCTTTTATGGAGTATGGTATGTCTATGTAACACCGTATTCTAAAGTAATGGGTATGAAAGGTAATCTGATAGTCAAAACAAACTAGCTGGTAGCTACGCTCTTTTCAACTGGCGCCGAGTGGACCCGAATAGAGGGATGGACTATGACAACCTGGCTTTGATCCGGGCTTTCGAAAATGGGCTTGATAACAAAAGCTCGGAAGCTGGCTTTGTACTTATCCATGTTGAAATGGTGAAACATAGCCATGGTCTTGTTAGTGGTGTCCAGAAAGGTCTAAAAGCTCTTCGGGATCCAGCCTCCCCAGATAGACTCGCCATGTTTCAGGAAGGGCTCCAGGAGATACTGAATGCCTTCAAAAAGATAAACAACGTCATGAATGGTACGCAAGACCCGCATCATGCCTATGGTAAAAATCCAACAGAATGCAACACTAATGTAGCTAATGGCCTATCCTTGGTACCTAGATATGTGGCAAAAATCGAAGCCAGAGGCGTATTCCGGGTTTCGGACATTCATATTCGGTATCCATTCCCAACCTATGTTCCCGAACGGTGTGATCTACGAAGGTGTTTCCACCGAACCGATGAAATTCCGGGGTGAAAGCGGCGCTGTAAGTAGCTATTTGGACGATGGATTGCTTCCGCGGTCACTCTCTATTGGCGCTAATCTAGTTTCTGTCCACATAGAACGACAGCATGATTCCCCTAATTGACAATTTCATGTGGTAATTAATAATCTTGATAATATATTACCCATGCTAAAGTGTTGAAAGCTAACTGCAATGCCATCCGACTGGTTGTAGTATTGACATGCCGGAAAATCCTCTCACTCAGATCCTCAAGGTAATTACGGTTTGAGGTATATACATACGCACGCCTGTGTTAACGTTTCATTGCTTGTTCTAGGATTTTAGGAACTATCGGCCTGATGGACACAAGGGATATCTCAAATGGGTAGAGACTGTTGCGCGAGGGACTAGCGATTACCCAAGCGTGAAGGAATTTGCATTGGGGAGCCAGAAAACAGCCGGTAAGCGCATCTATTGTCACTAGAGCTTCCCCGTTGATGCTGACTATCTCTGTACCTCTAAGTATTGTATCTCCTGATTCTCGATCAAATACGCGAATTCCGGGGAAGACACTGGAACTTCACAAGGTACACTTCGATCACTTGTAAACCGATGATGACGAGCAAGGGTTAGTAATTAACTATTCCTGCAGGGAGTATATCCTAAAACAAGGCAAGCGGCTTCATCCTAAGGCTACTGGGGGGTCCCCAATAGTAGAGGTATGTTTCTCTCCTTGTATCTTTGCTCAGACCTTTAATTTTAGCCGCGGTTGGAAAGGGAAAGGATGGGAAAAATACATTTGTAGGAGACAACTAACTTGAGCTAGTGGCTACCCAACCAACTATCCCAAATTTTGAACATCATGTCGGAGGTTCAAGAGCACATCATAACGACTTATTCGGAGGAATCGCTAAAAGGGGGGGATGTGGCGGAATTTGATAGAATCAAGGACACTGTGCCAAAGGATCTCGCGAAGTTGCAAAAAGAGGTCAAAACATACTCCGGAAACCTGGCATCCCAGTGATTAATGACCACTGATTAATTATTATAATCATGGTTCATTATCCACGAATGTATGCACATTGTTCAAATAATAATTGTGGTGGATGACTGTTAAAAAATTATAGTATGTACTAGCTGGTAGGTATGTATATACAATAACAGATCACCTAATAGCCCATATTTACAAATATTCCCGCATACATGGCATATAATTATTATATACGTACCATTGCAGTGCGAGCGCAGGCCGGCTTATCCTGCACCGTCATGCATCATATGGGTATCTAGAGACATTGGGCTGCGAGTGCTTGTTAGCCTTGATCGGTGTGCCGAATTTGGGAATTTGGGACGTCAGGACAACACAGATGTGGCATTGGCCCAGAACATCCGACCAGCCTTTGTTTTTGTGCTATCAGGTGGGTCAAACTTACAATAATATGGATTTTGGTACTGGCATGTACCACTAGCACATGCGGTGGGGCCAGTCCATGAAACACCACCACATTGTCCGTAAAGGGTTTGCTTGGGTTGGGAAGCTAGAAAATATATTAGCATGCGAAAGGTGCATTAATACAATAGGTGAGGAAGGTATTACCAGTAGTAGTGCGAGAAGCGGTTGTTGTAGTGCGGGATGCCGTTGTGGTGGTGGTTGTAGATCCTCCAGGGTTACTATTGAGAGCCAATGCCAGAATTTTGGCAACAGCGCGCTCGGCAACTGTCATAATATATGCGCTCGGGTTGGCAGTAATAGTGGATGGGAAAATGCTAGCGTCTATGACAAAGAGATTCTTTGTACCCCAAACCTGAGTGTTAGTGTCAACAACTGCCTTCCCACCTTTAGTTCCATCGTCAGTTCCCATGCGGCAGGTGCCCATCCAATGATTACTACCATGTCCACCAAGATAATTGGCGAGGTAATCGGCGGCGGTTTGGCCCTTTGTGGGGTAAACGAAAGTTAGGCTGGGGTAATTATTCGCGGCGTTGATCCATGACTGAATGGCTTTGACTTTGGCATCGATATCCGCCTGGGTAGTGAGGTAAGGAAGGACGCTCACGACGGTGTTAAGAGAAGGTTGGATTGTTAGGCGGCCTCGGGAAGTAGCTCCGGTTGTCAGATATAAACTCAATGTTACCATATCAGTACCGGCAGCACCCAGAGACGGCTCTTTTCTGGCCGTCCATTGAACCTGCCTGACCCGACCATCAGAAGAGGCAAAGTTCTCGAAAAATACAGTGTTGCAGTTTGGCGCGGCTTCTGCGAGTTGGCCAGCCCTTTGATTCAAGTATTTGTCCTTATCTGCCGGGATCGGCTCGTCGTATGCTGCGTAGAAATCATACGATGATATGCTAGGATGCGAGAAGACGAGATCGGTATTGTCTTGGTCATGAAGATTCTCGCCCACTGGCAAGTTTATCCACTGGCTACTGTCGATCATCGTAGGCCCATCTGTACTAGATTTCACGACATTGAGTGCATCTGATGGTCCGATTCCGCTTCTGAAGAGGATTTTGGCGGTGTTAAAGACTCCGGCGGACACTATAACACGCCCGGTGGTGCTGACATTGATAAGATATCGCATTCCACCAGTTCCCGTTGATTCCGTAACCACACCGGTAATTTGGCCACCACTCCGGACCAACTTAACGACTGATGTGTTGATAAACAACCTGAAATTGCTTCGACCTTTTGCAGAGACTAGATAAGTCGCAAGAGGACCACCACGCTGGCCACCGCTGTACATGTAGGGTGTATGGTGGAATGTTCTATTCTTGAGATTGGGCTGGCTGTTAGCGTCGATTGGGCTCCAGCCCTTCGGTTGGAGAACGTTGTAGATGAGATTGTATAGGTCCTGTCCGTATCTCTGCCCATCTTGCGATGGCGTGGTTGTGGAGGGAATCCTGGCGAACACTTTGTCGGCATATGGCGCCATGTCATTATATTTCCATCCCGCTGGCCAATCAGAATTATCGTAGTCATAAGGTTGCGGTTTCCAGAATAAACCAGAGTTGATCGCCGTACCACCGCCAAGAACACAACCTGCCATCACGCCTCCAGAAATGTCGGTACAGGCAATCCCTGAAGAATTGGCCCATATTTCGTTACAAAGGCCTGGAATATCGAAGCGGGTTAAAGGTGCAGACCCGACCCATGGGGGCTGGATTCGACCGCCATGTTGATATGTTGATGGAGGCCCTCGCTCGATCAAGAGGACAGATTTTCCAGCCTCGGAAAGGCGGTCTGCCGCAATCAAACCACCGGCACCGGCACCGATTACGATATAATCGAATGTTTGGGAGAAAGTTGGAAGAGGCGCAGCGCTTGTTGTGGTGGTACGAGAAGTAGTTGTGGTAGATCTAGTGGTGGACTGAGTAGTAGTAGCGGTAGTCGTGCTCGTTCCTCCGCCGGGGTACTGAGCAATCCAGGAAGCATAATTTGCATTGCGGGCTGGTGTCAAGGGGAGACCGTAATTTGCAAACGAATTATCATGAGGTTGTAGGGCGGAGCTTGAGCTGGAAGGGGTGGTGACGGAGTAGGGAGATTGGGCATATCCAAGCACAGCGGCACTGCCGGTCAGATCAAGCGAACCTGTCGCCCACGTATTGCAGTTTACGCATCTAAACGTTAAGGACCAGTGCGTCGAGTTAACAGCCACATTCATCTTCGTCAATTGGGCTCCGCTCGGTGTCAAAACGGTCGGTTCCATCCAGTTTCTATGTAAAAATAGAGATATTTAGCAAACTCTGTGGCTTGGTACATATTCCCACCACTGGGAGACTGGAAAGGATATTCCATTTCCTAAGGACTTACGATGCTGTTCGAAACGACGTGACGACATCATTTCCATTCGGCCAAGCAACAATCAATGTAGGCCCATTCATCGGGCCGCCTAAGCTTACGCCTGCCCACCGATTGGCAACTGTCCCAATAGGCCCTTCCTACATCATGTGTGCTTGTTAGTGACGGTATATAGGTGGAGCATTTGGGCTTATTATTACTTACGAGAAGGCCGATAAATTCATTGGTCGGGCTTGAAGGTAGTGCAATACCAAAGGTATAGCCTCCAAAATTTGGGTTTCTGTAGGCTTGGTAGACGATTCCGGTGCGCGAGTCCGTATAGGCGCCGGTGGATTGGGCCAGAGCATATTGGGCTGTTACACAGGGTGTTAAAATTATATAACAAAATAAAAAAAATAAAAATAAAAATAAAAAAAATAAAAACCCCCATCCGACTACCTGTAATAAGGGAGAATAGGAGACTTACCTCCGCTGGCAATAGCCGTAGCGGCCACTAAGATATCCCACGCCCTAAGCATTCTTTCAATCCTCTCGATAGACAAGAAGGCTCTTGTGATCCAGTCAAGCTATAGAGTAGGTATCCCTCGTATGACCTGCTACTCGGTAGGGTCGTTTGGGGTGAAAGCTACAGCCTGCTCATCGAGAATGACATTGCATTTATATAATCGTCGACATTGGACCGACTCAACGTCCCATGACTCTCGAGGGAGTTTTTCATTTCGGAATCCCGGCTTGTGAACCTGGACATATCTATACGGTATTATCATTATACTTCTGTTGAGAAGTGGTTTTTAGCCGGCTCGAAAAGCTTAGCATCCAGAAATCCAAACCCCAGATTAATCCTAGGTTCGTATGTAGGATTCGATTCTTTGGGTTCCAGGGGTAGCCAGTCGTCCCAGTCAATCGCAGTGCGTGGTTTTGTCATCCGAAGAACAGATGGCGGAAATGAAGAGCTGACCCAGGTATGCACCCTCAAGAATAACCTGGTCCAATAGTCTCTCTCCGTAAAGATCACTTGCAGGTAGTGGCAATAGCACCAGGGTGTCTTTGCTGGGAAGGTTGACATAGTTGTGCGCGTGTGCAATTGAACCAGCAGGTGGTGTTTTGGTTTTAATGTGTTGCGAATGTCGTTGGCGGCCCGATCTTCCATCGGCTGGGCTGGGCGTTTAGATCGGAGGCCTGAGTCCGGGAAAGTCGATGCCCCTTACATACATGTACATGCCTTCCAGCTGATGTGGGCCATCCCATCATCGCGAAGGTTGTGGGTTTCAAGACAGTGGGGTTGGTTTCACACCCAGCGGCACTCAACAGCCTGTTCCGAAATCCCGGGGGATCCTTGGACAACCATTGAAGTATGAAGGAACGTCGATGCCAGAACCCCGCTACCCTTTATCTCCTCCACAATCCTCTTGCCGGCTGGCGTTCGCGTCGGTTCGCTAGCTTGTCATTACCACCTACATCCACCCCTCAGGGCCTGCGTTCCTGATGGAATACTCCCTATAGGCGATACGTTCCACTTGTTTTACATGATATCATTTACAGGGTATTATATACATACATGTGGGCGACATCTCCCTGGGTCTGCGCATGTGACATCCCCTCGACGCGTAATGCATATATGCTGCATCACCTACTCTAAGGAAGGCTGTCCACCAGGATTTCCAATAGATTACAAAGCAATTGCCAATTAGCCGCTGCTCTAGTTTATCTTTCCCAAGGCAGCCTCCACCATCTCTTTTTTGCTGGTGCAGGTTCGCTGTCAGCTATGGCTTCGATGGGGTGTGATCCAGGTGTGCTCTTCTGCTCGGATTGTACATCTTTCGTTGGAACCGCCTCATTGCCCTGAGCATCAATGGTGAATTCCGCCTTTATCGGCGAAGTTTCTTCAGGTCCTTCTTTTACTCTTGACCGAAGCTCACTAACAGGTGGCACAGCAACATCGTCCTTCCGTGGCTTCTGGGCCTCGTGAACCTTGTGTAATTCGTGTTCGTGTGTAGATTTAGAAGTAGCCTCCCGATTTGTTCCCTCAGGTTGTTTTGTTCCTACGATGGGTGGTGTATCCACGCCTGGCGAGGTAAGATCGGGCCCAGTTTCGACGATGCTTTCGGTGTTGATAGTTGGCCCCTTGTTACTGATCAAAGGAGGCGCATTTGGTTCGTTGTTCAAGGCACGTGTGGCGATTGTGCTTCCAGTTTCGCCCCGCACAGGAACTTCGAAGGATGGTGCCCCTGGTGGGCTTCGGTCGACACCTTCCACAACAGGTGGGGCCGCAGACTGAGGCTGGAAGCTTCGGCCTTCTACCTGGTTTGCGTTTCGCCACCAACCCGTCGAGCCCCTCATAGACTGGGAATTATTTGTCCTCTCGGTTTGTGACGTGCGCTGCCGCCGGAATGGCTGGAGCGTAGGGTCCAATGGGAGCGGTGTCGGGCTCGAGATAGTGCTGGATACAGATTTGGGTGGAGTTGGTTGTAGCATGTCTGATTTTCCATCAGATGTATCTAATGGGCGACCCCAACTTGCGGAGTTCGTGCGAGGACGTGGGGTGCTGGATTCTGGCGGGGTTGTCGCTACGGTACCTGAGGCGGGTTTGATGGTGTCCCAGGTTGGAATACCTGCCTGCTTCATCTCCAGTCTCCAGCTCTTCCACCCACCGCCAGTAGCACGGGCGAGGTTCGTCCTATACTCGTTTGCATCAGGCGTTCGACCCATATCAGACCTCGAATTGAAACTAATAGACGTCCCAGGCGGTGTTTCTTGGTTAACCGAGTACGGTGCTTGTGTGTACGTAAAAAGCTGGTCAATTATTCGTGTTTCATGGTTATGTTCGCGCCTCGAGATTTCAATGGTGAACTTGTCGGAAAACGGAGGATCAGAAGTTACTGATGTCATGCCATGGCCTGAAGACGGTATCGGAGACGGCTGGGCGGCGGGCATAGAAACATTCATAGGCGATGCATCAAAGGCATCTCTAAGAGCAACTTCGTTCCGGAATAGGACGATGGCATCTTCTTTGGCCTCGAGAGTTGATGTCTCGTGCTGAAGGTACGGAACGGGTTAGCAAACCCACATTTGTAGCTCGATGAGGCAAGCTCAGCGTCGTGAAGTGGAGGGGGTCGAGGATTCTGGTCACCTACCCGGAGACTCCGATAGAGATCTATCTCACCAAATTTTCTTAATGACTGATATATTTCCCGGCTTTCACGCAGAGTACGAGGCGGGGGTGTGATTTTAAGAGCCGCATGGTGCAGGATTGCCCTTGACGCCATTGGACATGAGGGCGCCACTCAAGGTGGGATTTAGACGATGTGGTTGGAGTATGGGTTCAGAAGTGGCAGAGTCTATTAGGGTCTATGTGACAAGGACAAAAAACAAACGAAGCGAGAAAGATTAATCGATATCAGTGGTCCCAAACTGAATCAGGACGACAAGGGAGGAAAAAAAAAAAAAAAAAAAAGGCCGTTTACAAGATGAGGGCAGCAACGGACAAGACCGTAGCTAAGGCGGCGTAGCGGAATGAGATCGGATTATTCCAGGCCCGAGCAGCACCGGATTCCAGCTTGTACACCGACACCCTGAAGAAATCATTGACCAAATCAGTACCCAGCAACACCAGCCGACCGTGAGCATGGCCGCGAGGAAAATTATTGTATGTGCATACCTCAAAGCTCCTCCGCAAGCCTCAGAGTTATTCCCAGCACATCCGAGGTTACACTGGGTGTCTTCCAACTTTTGACTAAGTCCACTCAGATATGGGCCACACCAGCACTCGCTAGTGTATTCAAGTCCTGCGTACTAGAGGTGCCACGCGTGGAATGTTAGAGAGTTAATGTGCCCACCAGCGTACCACCGCTACTTACATTGTAGTTCCCGGTCATCTTGCATATGTCCAGGCATTTCTGAACGGTCATATCTGTCGACTTGGTGACATTGCCCCCGTAGATAGCGCGGTCATTGGTGACGTCTAGAGTCTCATTGTAACAACCGAGATATGCATAACCTAGTGAGCCGGGACGGACGGCCAGCGTCGGTTTAGCTGACGGAGAAGGGTCGGATCTTACGAAATGTCAGTGAAAGACCTCATCAGAGCGGTAGTGGGAGGAGAGGCCATGGTTTACGTTGACTGTGCGACGACCACAGCCGGACACAGCAGCGCGACGAAAAGAACAGTTGCCCAGGTCAGCGTCGCAGTTGCAATTGACAGTCGTGACATTGTTTGTCGGGAGGTATTATATATATTGGGTTAGAAATATGCTACACGCACGGAAGAAGTTCGTGAACTTGCTACTTGGGTATCAATATTACTATTTGAGTAGGTTGTACCTTGCATGTCATCCGTCGCCGTGATTTCCTCCCGTTGAGGCTTGCTCTGTCAGCCGCAGCTCCTGATCCTGGCGTGCGGCGCACTCCCACTATGCTTACGTAACCGCGAGCCATCCAGCAACCCATTGACCTCTCTTGCTTGCATGCCCTTGCATCATGCTGATTAATGGCGGATTGCTTTTCAGAGCCGGTGCGGTGCTAGTTAGCATATGTAAGCATGTAAACATACTTACCTATGTACGGCGGAGTCGAGCAATTAGAGCATCAACATCAAACATACCCGCTAAGCTAACAATGTACCATGGATCTCTCGCCTTTCGAGCGGCTTCCCGACGAGCTTATCTCCCATATTGTAACCTGTGAGTAGAAACACTCGTGTACTTCAGTAGATACCCGTATACGTGATGCCCATTGGGATATTTATATATCCCACAATGCTTGGTATCCCCGCTAATCCCCCATCGTTGGCAATCTAGTTCTCGATATACCTTCGCTCATCTCCCTCCACCGGGTCAGTTCTCGGATACGTTCGGTTTCCCGCTTTGACGGGTTGCTCTGGCGTGCCCACTGCTTTCCCGGGCACTCCGCTGCCCAAAGCCGCCTCCATTCATCTCATTGCCCCTCCCTTCCTAAACCGCAAGATACCTCAAATCTACCACTCCGGCCAGAGAAGGTAGCGCTTCGGGCCCAATGGTATGACACGTTGGAGGAAGGAGAAAGAAGGGTAGATTGGTACAAGGAGTATCAGTACCGCCATGCCGTGCTGTCCGATGACTCCTTTATCAAGTTCCAGCCTCCAGACAATCTAGAGATCGTAGACATCACCATAGCGGGGGGTAACAGTGTTGGGATGGACCATCTCCTGGCCGCGTCTGCTCTGGGAGACGGAAGTGTTTGCATATTTTCCCTTTCAGACAGCAAAGTCGGCTCGATTCTTGGAAGATCAAAACCAGACCTTCTAGCGCGCAAGCCCCATGATCCGGGATCTGGAAGGTTGGGTGATAGCTCTGCCATTGGAATCCATAATGAACGGGGTTTATTCGTCGACGCAGCCACGGCACATAGTTCTAGGGCTTGGTTTGGTGCGGGGAGTGTTTTGACCGAGGTCGTACGTAGATTTTGTGTATTCCCCACGCCAGCGAGAAAAGGTCTTGCCGACGGCTAATGCCATTCATAACAGGACCTGACCACGATGCAGAGAATCCGAACTCACCGGTTTCCATTCTCCGTTACATGCCTATCAACACCTACGCCAGTACTAGCAGTGGGAACCACCTTAACACTTCATCTTTTGGATTCGAGAAGTTCCTTGGACTACATCGCTACAACTTCCGTCTCGCACTCATACGAACCCCACAGCAGCGAGAAGGTTGATTCCGTTTCCACTGACCCTAATATACGTAAGCCGTTCACTCGTTTGAACAACCATCCACCCACTCCGCCCAGCCTGGTGTTTGAGAATGAAGAGCGAAATTCGCGTGACTATCTTCTGCACGCGCCGCCTACTGCATTTCTCCAACCATCCCCCCTCAGCATACTCCATTCCCCGATAGACCAAGCTGGCGGCAATGAGCTTTATGTTGCTGGGAGATTCCCTAGCATCATGGCTTATGATCGGCGGCAATGGCCTAGACTTGCTGGTACAATCCATTCTGGGGCCCGGCTGAGTAGTCTCGCCATCATGGCTGCACACTCATCGTTACCTACGTCATCAAAGTATGCTCTCATAGCGTGCGGCGAGTACGCTGGTAGGGGGACACTCGAGATATACCCGTTGCCCACGGTAGGTGCTAACCCAGTTGACGGGAGCTGGAAGAAAGGTGATGTTCTGTCGGGACAACTAGATCAAAGACCACTTTCAGTCCAACAGATGTTCGCGAAATCGACTTCTGCGGCTACCAGGAATAGGCAATCCGCTTCAAGAAGCAAAATCTTTTCAATAGCCAACCAGGGAATCAAGATTGTCACGGGCGATAGCGAAGGCCGTATTCGTTTCATGGAAAAGGACGGCATAAAACATATCCGGGACTGGGTCAGTCCTTGGGATGACGTTTATACCGGAGGGGGCTGTGTGAAAAAGATACTGCCAATCCTACAGCCCCGAGCAGATCTTAAACCTTCGACAGACAACGGCGATCTTCTGTTACACATCGGGGAAGAAGCTGGGGTCTTAACCTTCAACCCTTTTCTTCATAGGAACCAGCCAAAGAAAATTATAACACCGACTGCTCAAGAAGTACCTCTTATTGCCACTCAAGATGAGGAAATATATTTACAAGCCATGCGAACTGCCCTAGAATCTCATAGTTCAGACCTTCAATTCCTTCAAAGGCTAGGGAGATGATTGGGGAGGGCACGCTAGAAGTTGACTGGGCTTTGAGGAAAGGCATACAGAATAAAGGGTCCTGGACGCAAAACCCTAGTATCGAATGTATTGTTGACTCTTTGGTCATAAACGTTAACCCACTCTCGGTAGGATATGATTTTGGTTACCAGTACATATTATAGTTCCGTAATATGCTATATCCCCCACCCCTGTTTGGATTGCATATATACCAATACATCGACATCACCCTCTACTAGCCTAACCTTAGGTAGGGAGTTTTCTTAGGAACAAAAAAACAAAACAAAAACAAAAACAAAACTAGAGCACCTATGATTTCGTAAGCAAGCCTCCACAAAGAACCTAATATCTAAACAGCCAAAGTGTTATACACACCAATTGTAATACAAGATTCCGTTCCCTTCCAATCAACGCCTCATTTTATGAACAAACCAGCCAAGCAAACGTAAAGGGACTTGAGAAAGGCACCGCAAAAAGACCACAAGGGAGGACAATACCAAATACAAGACAAGGAGATGGATCCAGCGGTATGGAGAGAAAAGAAAATGGGTCCACGGGGCCTCTAAGAACCAGGGAGCTCGAGGGAGAAGGACCCGGAAGCACATAAAAATTAAGAAAGAAAAACCACCAACGCCAAGCCCCAGTGCAGCGATGGTCAAACACCCTTCGGTTTGTATAAAAGGCCGAGTGCAACCTCAGCAGCATCTTCTTTGGCATTATCAACATATTTCCCATCATACCAGTATCGGGCACTGACAGGCACGCCATCTATCACCACTGTGGCACTCCATGCCGTCCTGCCTCCACGGCGGTCGCTAACAATGTTCCAAACGGGTGGCTGCAACATGTTTTTCTGGCAATAATCTAATTGTAAATGGCTTAGAAAAGCTCGCAGATGGAGGAGCTGGAAAAATAGTACTCGCCTTCAAGAGATCGTCGCCAACTCATCGATTTTTCCGCTGCTGCGTCCATGACCATGGGGATGACGGCCCGAGAGAGAAGGCGTATGGCCTAGTCGGTGTTCTTTATTTGGAGCGGCGACAAGGGCTTCCTCAAAAGTATCTGATGTGGGCTGTTGTGGAGGGATCTAGACGCCCTGTAACAAAACGAGTATCGTGCGGGCTTTCTATATCATGAAAGCCGTTGTTTTGCTTTAGATATCCGTTATAAGGCTCTGGTTTCGACCGAAGAAAGGAACTTTTTTGGAATTGTATGCTTTTGAAAACCTCTTTCCCATCTTAATAATGCTCGAATGCGTACTCCCTTGACAGACACTACTTATATTCCTCGGATTGGAAGTGCGAGTTAGGGGTTTGGATACGTGGACAGCAGTTAACTACTGCGCACGGGAAGATACATAGGCTTTGTCGATATCATACATACCCCCAGCTACGCCGTTTGGAGTGTCTGAGTTGGCGACGGGCTTGCTCTTGCACGATGATATGCATCCCGACATCCCGTCCCGGAATGGGCAAGATTTCTCTTGGGTCAAGACAGGTATTGGCCCGGAGAACATGTGGGAGCGTCTAAGGTGGTTTAGGGTCAATAGAGAGAGGTCAGTAAGTCACACATGTTGTACGAGTATCATCTGGATCTCACAGAAGCGCGAGAAAGAAAGGGAAAGTATATCATGATGGGTTTCTCTGCGTTGAGCCAGGTCGTAACCATTTTCGATCAAAAGAAAAACATATTCAACCACAGAGTACAAAATGACTTCCAATTCTCCGTGACTCAACTAGAGTGTCGGGGTGGAGGCGTGATTGCAAATTTGCCATCAATTCCAGTTCTGTTCTAGAATCCCAAGCTGGCTCTGGCTTGGTCTTGTAAAGTTAACCCGCCCGCAGCTAGACGCCAACCCTAGCCCCATGATTCCAAGTCTTTGACGACGACGGCCAGCTCTGGTTCCCCGTTACCTTTTTTTTTTTTTTTTTTCCGAGACTACATGTTCACCAAATTCGAGGCTACCGCAATAGGCCGGCTGGCACAGGGTGGACATAGGTAGCTCATGTCTCCAAATGTGGGGATGGAGACTTGTATTCTTGGTTAGTAGAATATCAATCGCAATGCCCTGCAAGGTCGTGGCAGTCCTGTACCAGTACTGCTGCAGTACACAAGATTCAAGCCACGTAGACTGCTGTTATTCGAGTTGAAGGAACCGACCCAATTTTAAGCAGCAATTAAATACTTACTATGGAGAGTCCGAAAGCATTTTGCATTGGTCGTACGTATATGAACCGGATCTGAGTGTGTATAAATAATCACATACATGGACACTTGTTCTATTCATGCCCTCCCGTCACACCGGTTTGCAGATACAGACTACCAATTGCCGGTCGGTATTTTACGTTTTAAGAAGCTTGTCCCCGTCCCCGAGGAGTATGTGCTGATTGCTCCTTGTGGAGGGGTGAGAGGGGTATATTCAGAAAACGAATCATGGTGCATGATGCCGAACGGGTGTTTTAAACATACAACGAGATGGCTTGCGCTAGCCAGCAATGCAAAACATACACCCACCAATGACCCACATGCAGGACAATGCACGTCCCTTGCTCTTCAATCGACATTTGCGGCGTTGACGGGGGTACCAATTGCGCAACAAGGCCAGAAAGACAGAGCAACATGCAGTGGCCGCCAGCACATCCAAACATCAGGTTGTACCAGTTAAGAGGCGCATCTATGCAATGCCAACATGCAACACCTGCAGACACACCATCATACCACGTGCCTTATACCTGTGGATCCAGTACTCGTCCTATCGGAGGAGTTCTCAGAATCTCCAAAATACTGTATGCTCTGCGCAAATCCCCTTTAAAGTAATCCTTAGGCTAAGGTCTTCCTGGATCGGAAACAAGGATTCTGTGATAGGCAATCCAAAACCATGCTGACCCAAAATTAAAGCTCTTAGTTCATGGTATTCAGCTCCAGACCAGGTATTCAGCCTTTGAATTCGATGGTGCTAATTGTTTTTGCGGTGCCGATTTCTTCTTATTTTGTTTCATAACCTCAGTCTTTTGCATTAAAATTTTTATGTACTGCTTGATTTTCTCTAATTTAGCTCAAGTCGAAGCCTGCTCCGGCATTAGCCGCATACAGCAACTTTTCCTCGAGAACGGTTTCTGATGGATAACGGGGTAGTTTCAGAAGATTCACACACGTGCTGGTGCTCGGTAGCCTTGTTGAATCGCTACCAGCGTCTCGAATGCTGAACCTTGGGTTTAGAGAGCCAAATCCCAAAAGAGGCGCCCTGCTTACACTGGTAACGAATTTCAGGACAGCTCGCTTATCAGATTCTTTCAGCCTTTTCATCACCCGCCAAAACATCTTAATTGTTTCGTGTTCTTGGTTATCATCCCCAATCGTATATATCCCGCCATACACAGTATTTCGTCGAAGATCATCGATATCCAGCGGCGATTCGTTTCCGCCGACGAGGGTTTGGAGTTCAGACTGGTTAAACATGGACAGCCATCTTGGTGAGATGATAGATGAGAGGCCTTTCAAGAAGGCGTTTGTCTGCTGCTTGCCTTGGACCGCGAGTTTGTACCTTGACACCAAGTGGATGTACTCAAGCCTGTTTGAGGATGTCACTGGGACCTGTGAGCCATTTGGTTTCAAATCCACCAACATGACCTTCTGCGTAAATCCGTTAGGGGCCCGAGGGTCTGCTACTTGAAAAACATGTTCGATGGCAAACGTGAGATCGAGGTCTTCGATCGTGCGTTCGTCGTAGTGCTTTAATGCTTGCTACATGAACCGTTTTAGTGAATTAGAAATAGGGGTCGCGGGATAGGTGGATACTCACAAGGCCCTTCCAGAGACTTCGATCCAGGCTCTTAAGATCATCTACACCGAGTCCAACATCATCGTTACCCAGCATGACCTTGCTCCATTTGAGAAGGAAAAAATCTGCGAAAACAACTTCCACTAAAATACCTTCATACATGCATTTTCCGATTATGCGGCCTAAAAACTCAAACCGTCGTAACAAATCTCCGACTTCGCGTGAAGTGGATGTTTGAAAGCTAGAAGTGTTATTACTCTCTGGTCTGTAAGGATCCCATGAGAGTTGATCCAGAAGAACAGGATTGGGGTAGAGCATGTGGTTTTCCGTTTCCGTAAAGAAAGGGATACCCTTGGTCGAATCTGTTCTGGATGACTCTTGAACAAGAGATGAGAGAAATTCTTTTAGAATCCCCCCGCCATCTATTCCAGGCTCTTCTGCGCCAAAAGAATCGACAAACGTTATCTGAATCGGTTCTTTGAAGCCATCCCCCAAAGTGTAAAACTCGTCGTAGGCGTCTTCAAATACCCGATCACGATGGATGATGCCATGATGCTTTGCCTTTCCCCCCGGCTGATCAAGAAAGTGGTTCGTCTGATTGAGCCTCCATAGCTCCCGGTCCCCAGTGCCCCGACGGGCTTGGTCAAGTCTAACAAAATCGCGAAATATTGACACCCTCGTCCGAAACGGTATGAGGAAAGGCAGATTTTGAATAACTCCAAGACGTGGAGTAATGGCGGCCAGGTAATTATGTCTTGACGCCTTTTCGTGTCTTCTGTTAGCGTGTTTATCACGACTCGCTGGTGTGACCCGAGAGACCTCGTCAGTATCGGAGTCGGAATCGGAATCTTCGATATTATTGGATTGTTCTAATTCCCGCTGCCGTGCCTCCTCCTCTGCGATGAGATGCGTAGTACCTTCGGTATCGATTTCTTTCATTAACCAAAACCCATCGGGGAGAAATTTCTGTCGAGAATCCCTTCGATGGAGTGAGCGTAATATTCTAATCGTCAGGTTGCGCACCCAAGGAAGAGATACGCCGTAGACGCCAGCCACATCCGACCGTGTGTGGAGCCGCGTTAGGCTATCACTATTCGTAGGTAGTTGTCGTAAAAACTCGTCGGGTGTCTGGTATTCGATTTCGGAGACCTCGAAATAGATTACGAAGGCTAGGTTTTTCAAGAAACTGACAAGGTCCTGCAATTGATTTGGTAGAAGCGATCTACCATCGAAAGTAAAGAATTCTTCGTCGTCCACGACAATACTAGAGAAGCAATATAGATCTAAGAAGAGGAGGATTACGGTCCACTCTGATGATCTGGGGTCGGAGTCAGCAGTTTTTTTGTTGGAAGTGAGCTTTAAGCCATCCAACATATCCCAAACACTAGTCACGCCATGTTGGAATGTGTGTGTTCCTCGGATCTGATTATATAAGGAAACTAGCAGAGATCCGCCATCCCGTGACCTTGCGAGAAAGAGCCGGTTATGCAGTTTTCGCTGAAGGAATCGGAAGTAGAGTAACAGGTGTAGGGTAAAGCTGTGTGCAGCGTGGCAGGTACGTGTTGATTGCATGGATATGGGAGACCAATCCCGCATTATTACGTTTGAGAGGTTTAGTGTGAAGTCAGATCGGAGCAATTGGTCGAGTTGGTATCTTATAAACTCGGGGGGATTCAAGTGTTCTTCCGCTCCCACAGATAGGTCCACCTGGAGTTTTGTTGATGATGGGGTATTCGTTTGATTCCATATATGCCTTCCATACACATCTAAAATTGGATTTAGGGTAGCCACGAGTAATCCAAATGTTGTTCTTGAATCCAAGGACCCCGGGAGGTTAGCCTTCCGATACAACGGATGGGAAAATATATGGTTATCAAGAGCTAAATTGGAGGCCGGAACAGGCGATCCAGTATCATAGGCAAAAGCAATAAGGTAGGAGATTAGCCACAAAGTGGCATCTGGTGCCAACCGGTCGATCCTGAGTTTGGTAGCAGCTTCAAGTAGCTGGCGGACGTCAAGTAGCTTGCGGAATGTAGATACCGAGATTGACGAAAATAATTCCACGTCTAGGGAAGCAGTGGCTAAGAATGATTGAAGAAAATTTGTGTAGACAAGAGGTCGGTCCCCATCGACGGCCGATTGGAGGGGAAGGACGAGAGATCGAAGGACGACGGCCGGGGCAGCTGCATGTGCTTCCAGCGGCGAAGCCACCGATGCTCGGGCAACCAAACCATGACTTACGAGCACTTTTATGGTATCAAAATAGGCGGTATCAGCTAGGTCCGGTAGGTATGCAACGGCGCAGGATAGGAATGAAAGCATGTGTAAGGACTGGATCTGTGTTGTGGTGTGGAGGTGCGTGGAGGACAGCGCGGCCAGTAACATGCGACAGAGACGGGTGATTAGAAGGCGGGAGCGGCCATCCCCGGCAAGAGCCAGCCCGATCGCAGTGCTCGGTTCGTCGTTTGGGCGGAAGACAGAGATCATGAAGACGAGACGATGAATGTCTTCTACGCTTGCGATATCACAGAAAGAGAGGAGGAGCGCAAGCGTATTGTTGGAGTAGTCCGTGGGCGGCGAGGCTATGGGGAAGCCAACAGACTCGTCCCAGCGAGCTCGAAAACCTCCACGCACAGAGCGTCGAGCAGCATGGCCTCTGTAGACTGACTGAATCCTGATCGCAGCAGCGAGCCGCTGGCGCTCGGTTTCCCTTCGTGCCCGTTCTTCCCTAGCTACAACAAGACTAGAAGAAGGTTTCGATTTCCCAGAGAGGTTGACATTACGCGGTCTCCTTGTGCTTCCGGGGAAGTGTTTCATACTGACGATGAGAAATAGATGCCGTGAAGGAGGAAAGGTAGCGGACGATGAGGAAGATGTAGCGGGAAGAGGGGTGCAGTGGGGTGTTGGTTGGACCTTGTCATGTCAGAGGCGTATATTACATTCCCATGCGTCCAACGCCTCTTACATAAGGTTACATAAGCAGCCGCTGTTGGTGCTCAAAAAGGCAATATACATTCCTGATTGGGAAACCTCCTAATAAAGTAATTTTTGAACCCACCACAACACAAAAAAAAAAGAGCTTGTTGTCGCCCTGAAACACAAAAATGTTTTTTTTTTTTTTTTTTTCGTTCTCTTTTTTTTTCTTTCCCAAAGAACTTCCATCTCCTTCTCTCCTCCTCCTCCTCGTTACAGCCAACCACACGATAAAAATATAAAATCCCAAAAAAAAGGATAAAATCGAAAACTAAAAAGAAGGCTTTCGTAGACCCCAAAGTCTACTTGGTCCCTTTCAGCTCGAACCCTCTCGTCGACGTCCGATATACAGTTCTTTGGTCTTCAACGTTCCCCTACTGCCTTTGAGGACCAGCTCCTCCACCGCATTTCCTCCGCTCATCTCTCGTCCTACCGAACAACCCCAGTAACCTCAAGCTTGAAAGATTTCCGCTTCCCTTCTACTTTCTGGGTTTCCTCTTCTTGCTCACCTTGAATCGTCTACCGACCTTTCATCCTACCCACTCGCCTACCCACCCTATCCACTAGACGCCCCTCCATCAGGTTAGAGTTTCCTAACCACACTCCAGGTGAGTGCCCAGAGTCAACTCCCAACCAGGTACCATGTGGAAACCTGTCTCGTAGTCTTATTGCTGCGTTTCTATCCTCCACTGATGTGCTTGATGCTCTCGGGCCATACATGGAACCAAGCTAACTCGTAGACCCGACCTTGTTTCTTCTTGGTGAAAGCCAACCCGCACAACAATATCAAGATTTCTGACCTTGAATCCGTCAGCACAATGCCTTCTGATACCTCCTCCCCAGCTCTCCCACCCCCGACCCTGGATACTAATGGAGCCTCAAACGCTCCAGAGTCTCCTACTCCTGCCTCTGCAGCAGATGTGGTGCAGACTCCCACCGCATCCGGCTCAACGAATGCGCCTCATTCGGCTTCCCTTTACGTTGGAGAATTAGACCCATCCGTTACGGAAGCTATGCTCTTTGAGCTCTTCTCATCCATCGGCCAGGTGGCATCTATCCGCGTTTGCCGTGATGCTGTCACCAGAAGATCCCTTGGATATGCCTATGTCAACTACAACAACACCGCGGACGGCGAACGAGCTCTCGAAGAACTAAACTATACCTTAATCAAGGGCCGCCCCTGTAGAATAATGTGGTCGCAGCGTGATCCAGCCCTCCGTAAAACCGGACACGGGAACGTATTTATCAAAAACCTCGACATCGCAATCGATAACAAGGCTTTGCACGACACGTTTGCAGCTTTCGGAAACATTCTCTCCTGCAAAGTCGCCCAGGATGAGAATGGTAACTCCAAGGGGTATGGATTCGTTCACTACGAAACAGCAGAGGCCGCAACCAACGCCATCAAACATGTTAATGGCATGTTGTTGAATGAAAAGAAGGTCTATGTTGGACACCACATCCCAAAGAAGGAACGCCAAAGCAAGTTCGATGAAATGAAGGCGAACTTTACCAACGTTTATGTCAAGAATATTGATCCTGAAGTTTCGGATGACGAGTTCCGTACTCTCTTCGAAAAGTTCGGCCAAATCACATCAGCCAGCTTGGCGCGCGATGGCGATACGGGAACATCGCGAGGATTCGGATTCGTCAACTTCTCCGCGCATGAGGCCGCCGCCGCCGCCGTTGAGGCGTTACATGACACGGAGCTCAAAGGCCAAACACTATTTGTTGGTCGAGCGCAAAAGAAACATGAGAGAGAAGAAGAACTTCGTAAGCAATACGAAGCTGCTCGCATCGAAAAAGCGAGCAAGTATCAGGGAGTCAACCTCTATGTCAAGAATCTTGATGATGAAATCGACGATGAGCGACTCCGCCAAGAATTTTCACCATATGGCACAATCACCAGCGCAAAAGTTATGCGGGACTCGGTAGATAGCCCAAAAGAAAAAGAAGGCGAGGAAGGTAAGGTCAGCGAGTCGGAGGAAAAGGCCACCGACAAGAAACAAGGAAAGAGTAAAGGCTTCGGCTTTGTATGCTTCAGCAACCCTGACGAAGCATCCAAAGCTGTCGCAGAGATGAACCAGAGGATGGTAAACGGAAAGCCATTGTACGTCGCTCTCGCCCAACGTAAAGACGTACGCAAAAGCCAGGTATTTTACCCGAAGCCTAAAAGCAAAATAGAGTTTTCTGTGGTGGACTAACCATATTCCGTATGGTTCTACTTATAGCTTGAGGCGTCTATCCAGCAACGAAATCAAATACGAATGCAGCAAGCCGCTGCCGCTGCGGGCATGCCTCCACAACCAGTGAGTTCCCACTCCTAAGAATCCGTTTAAAAACACAGTAAACAGGAGGCGACAAACCCAAAAACCTCCCGTAGAATGAGATCCATAAACTAACTTTCCAAAGTACCTATCCGCGCCGCTCTACTACCAACCAGGAGCACCGGGGGTCCAACCTCCTTTCCTTGCTGGGCCTGGTGGTCCTGGGGTTCCACCAAATCGGTTACCATTCCCCCCGCAACAAGCCGGAATGATGATGTCTGGGGCCGGTAGAGCCGGCGGCAGCTGGCCCCCCAGCGCCAACCCATCCGGAGGGAATAGAAACGGCACACAAGGTCAACCTGCCCCTCTTTACGGAATGACAGGCCAAAGCGGCCCTGGCGGTCAATTCGGCTACGCTCAAGCGTTCAACCAGGTCCAGCTTGCGGCAATGAATCCGGCAGCCCGAGGTGCTCCACAATTGGGTCTGAATCCTGGAAGAGGGCTTTCTAGTGGGGGCGTGAATCAACAAATAGGGCATCAGCAACGTGGGCCACTTGGCAGGGGAATTGGGGCATCGCAAGGCAGAGGATACCACGGTGACCAAGCGCCCCAGGCCCCAACGCCTCAATTGGCCAATTTGAACAATCTTCCACCCCAACAGCAGAAACAAGTGCTAGGCGAAGCCCTCTACCCGCGTATTCACGCAATCAACCCTCAGCTAGCCGGAAAAATCACAGGGATGTTGCTAGAGATGGACAATAATGAATTACTAAATTTGTAAGTTTATCGTCATCGCTATCATTATTTTTCGGTACCCCGCCCCCATTAAATATGTTGAATATTGCTAACACAATGGATCTCTCTACAGGATTAAGGATGACTCGGCACTCCGAAGCAAGGTTGACGAAGCGCTTTCGGTCTATGATGAATACGTAAAGTCGAAAGCTACCGATGACACTACGGCTACACCTAACGCCCCGGCTGATATTACAGCAAAACCATTGGAGGAGACGTCATCCCCCAAAGAAGCTCCCAAAGAGGCTGCTACAACCCAGTCCTAATCGGGTGATAAGGTCTTGCCTGACCCTCTTTCAAACCGCCGTGGTCGTTCCGGGAAGGTAATGGAGTCGCCTACGTCCAATAATCATGTTACCTGGGTTTTTTATAGGGCACATGAACGTTAGATAACGCTCTTCCGGAGAAATACTATCCCCTCATCCTTACAGGGATGGTTTCCCCTGGACTTGTATTTCAGTTTCCATTATTCTTCCAAATACGTCGACCACCCACCTGCATCAGAGGCTTTTGTCCGCATTTCTTTATTTCCGTAGTTTCCAATGTGTATTCTCTCCTTTTTGTTTCTTTTCCCTTTGGGTTAGGGTCGTTCCAGGTGCAAACGAAAAGTTATGTATCTCTTGGTCTTCATGGGCGCTTTTTATGATTTGTACTGCATTCTCATTCCCATTCCTCTCTTCCGCCTTTTCCCCGATTACTTGTTTGTTGGTCGGCTGATGCCGCTGACGCCCCCTCCGTCCCCTCTCCTCATCCTCCTCATCCTCCTCCTCGTTTTCTCCTTCTTCTTCTCCTTCTTCTCCTTCTTCTCCTTCTTCTCCTTCTTCTCCTTCTTCTCCTTCTTCTCCTTCTTCTCCTTCTTCTCCTTCTTCTCCTTCTTCTCCTTCTTCTCCTTCTTCTCCTTCTTCTCCTTCTTCCTCCCCCTCCTCCACTTCCTCCTCCTCCTCCTCCTCCCCTTTTCCTTACATCTTATCTACTTCATATAAGCTAGGTACTCTTATTCCTTGTCCAACCTTTCCATCTCCAGCACGAGTGGCAGCTACCTCTCCATGTAAAACTTAGGTAGATGACTATCCAACTTTTGCGGCTGCGATACTATCAGCTAGGTCCAGCAAGATAATTTCCCAAGACAATAACTCTGTCCGCAAACCGTGACAATGGAAATAAAGCCAAATCCCTTAGTTAGCAGTCTGCATTTAGAATATTTATTCGTTGATGTTCGGCTGTGGCAGTTTCATCGACGCTAAACCAATTCTGGATGGAAATTTTGCCTCCGAACAAATCGTGTGGTTCGTCTGCTTGCCAGGCCTACTTTCTCAACGTACATTGAACTCCATCATTTCTTCCCATCAGAATCAATCGCCAACCACGGTATAAACCCCGGCTGCCCGTCACGGGCGAGACTCACGTAGCCGTCGCTCTCCGGCTGCCATCTCGCGATGTGCACTGTTCGCCCCCCTTCCTCGGTGCTCCCCCAGGTAAGTGGAAGTTGGTTCCTATCCCCCAATTTCCGCCCCGCTTCAGCGCTGACCACATGGACGTCCGATAGTTGGCTCCGTCACGCTCAAGCATCTTACGTAGTGCCCTTTGCCCTTCCTCAAAACTTCGAGATTTCCGGTTATCATGCGGGGTTCAAAACTTTCGATCCTTAGCCTCGGCACAACCCCACCATCAACCAATATCACTGGCCTCACAGCGTTTCTTACCTCCCAATGCACCAATCTATCACCATTCTGTGCTTCAACCGCGGCGAATCCCAACGGTTCGTACTTCGCTCTTAGAATATTACCGATTACGGACACGAGCTCTTTCCTCACTTCGCCCAATGCGGTCTTTCCTCGAGCATACGGAGCGAACTGCCAATTCCAATCCAATGAATGCTGCTGCCCAATTAGAGTTCTATAATGCGCTCTACAAAGCGAACATGCCGGATATAATAGTTGAGAGGTATCAAACAGGACAATACGCTACAAATTCGAGAGCGGAAGAACTCTACATCAAATCCCTGGAGAAAATTGGCCAGATCGAACGAGCGAAGATGATTACAGACCGGAAGGCGGAGAAGGCGGAGACCACGGAAAACGACACTAAGTCTGCTCTGTCTGCCGAAGAGGTTCGTGCGATTGGACAAGCCATTGCCGCTCGATCAAAGGGAGGCGCCTCATCAGTTACCGCAAAAAACATCCACGGTCGATATGGAGATAGAGATAACCCCTTATTCGTTGTCGTCGATGAGACAATAGGTGGGACAGTTTTCAAATGGGCAAAATTCCTTTTAACTTCTGCGGTTATGATCTATTTCGTTTTGGTCGTGATGACCGTATTCATCGAAGCAACGGGTGTTCTAAAACGAGTTGGTGGCAATCCCCCCAATGAAGCCCAAGGATCTCAGCAAACGGCCCGGTTCACCGACGTACACGGCTGCGAGGAGGCGAAGGAAGAGCTCCAAGAACTTGT
The DNA here is from genome assembly GCA_036971225.1 of Arthrobotrys sinensis. NCBI lineage: Eukaryota > Fungi > Ascomycota > Orbiliomycetes > Orbiliales > Orbiliaceae > Arthrobotrys > Arthrobotrys sinensis. Next base: position 11,287 of record JAJTTV010000009.1, on the reverse strand, counting down.
TGAATTCCTGAAAGACCCGGCCAAGTTCTCCGCGCTTGGCGGCAAACTCCCGAAGGGCGTTCTTCTCGTTGGTCCTCCAGGCACTGGAAAAACCCTCCTCGCCAGAGCTGTAGCGGGGGAATCCGGCGTCCCATTCTTCTTCATGTCAGGTTCCGAATTCGACGAAGTCTATGTCGGGGTGGGTGCTAAACGTGTTCGGGAATTGTTCGCGGCAGCTCGTGCAAAAGCACCATCGATTGTCTTCATCGACGAATTGGACGCAATTGGTGGTAAACGAAATGAGAGAGACGCAGCATACGTCAAACAGACTCTCAATCAACTGCTGGTCGATCTCGACGGTTTTGCTCCCAACTCTGGAGTGATCTTCTTGGCTGCTACAAATTTCCCCCAGTTACTTGACAAAGCGCTTACCAGGCCAGGGCGATTCGACCGAACTGTAAATGTACCACTCCCAGATGTGCGTGGCCGAATCGAAATTCTTAAGCACTACGTCAAATCTATCAAAGCTTCATCCGACGTAGACTTACAAATTATTGCCCGCGGGACACCCGGTTTTTCCGGTGCAGAGCTGGAAAACCTCGTAAACCAAGCTGCTGTCAGAGCCTCGAAGTTAAGGGCAAGCCAAGTACGCATGGATGATCTGGAATGGGCGAAGGACAAGATTCTTATGGGCGCCGAGAGAAGAAGTGCCGTCATCTCACAAAAGGAAAAGGAAATGACCGCCTACCATGAAGGCGGACACGCGCTCGTAGCCATGTTTACCGAAGGCGCTATTCCGTTGTACAAGGCCACAATTATGCCACGTGGGATGGCCTTGGGCATCACTTTCCAGCTACCCGAGATGGATCAAGTGTCTATGTCCAAGAAGGTATGCCACTTTACCCGAATAAAACGAAACCTTGGTCCAAAGGCTAATTCCTCCTAGGAATATCTCGCTCGCATAGACGTTTGCATGGGCGGTAAGGTTGCCGAGGAACTTATCTATGGCCCTGATAACGTCACAAGCGGCGCATCCAACGTATGTACCCAGTCCCCCGTTCACAAGCCACATATCTAACCCGGCGGTCGAAAATATAGGACATCGCCCAGGCGACGAAGATCGCACATGCTATGGTCACCCAAATGGGGATGTCAGATCTGTTGGGTAACGTTGACCTGCATAGCAGCTACCGAAATCTCTCATCGCAAACCAAGGAAGCGATCGAAGCTGAAACTCGCAGGTTGCTTGAAGAAGGCCGCTTGCGAGCGACACGTCTATTGACAGAACACCGGAAAGAGTTAGAGTTGCTCGCAAAGGCTTTAATCGAATATGAAAGCCTTGACCGTTCAGAGATGGAAAAGGTTATCAAAGGGGAACCCTTAGCCAACCGATTAAAGATCCTTCCAGACGTTCAGATAAAACTCCCTGAAACTGCAATAGGGAGCGTCCACACGAGCCCCGTCAGCGGGGATACAACGAAGCCAAGTGAGGCAGCATCATAGCACTCGGCAGCGAATCAGGCACATAGTTTGCCGATATCAGAATACATCCGGTTCAGGGTAGTTCTATCCCTTCCTCCCAACCTAGTGGTCATCCGATTTATTTTAGACCACCCCCTGGGCTTGGGCACCGTCGTCGAAAAAGCTTACTTCTCTGTGTACAATTGGAAAAGTTTTCATTCACGGGCTAAGACACTTTTCAATTCCTCGACATAATCTTTGACAAAACTTGACCGTTGCTTTCTTGTCTAATTATTGTTCCTGTTGTATTGTTCCTCGCTCTTCCCTCCTCCTTCTTCCTCTTCCCCTCGAAAGCAAGTGGTGTCGTCATTTCTCATCCAGTTGTCAAAACCTGAATACGGGTATCAATCATCGTATTCCTTGTCAATATCTTCCGAAGTCAGCCAACCACTCGACATTTGAACTGCACGCTCCCATCGGCGAAATTGCCTCGCTCTTTGTGTTTGCGTGGTTTGCGCGCTGAACTTCCGATGATTACGAGTGTTCACCCGGTCTAACTCCTTAAAAGACGACCACATATTCACCCCAAATCCCGCGGCAATAGCCGCTCCAAGCGCTGTTGTTTCCCGCATGGCTGGCCGGTCAACATCAATACCTAGTTTAGGGGACATTAGGGTGCTGTTCTCTTCCGGATTGGTTTATGGTTCTGAGAATTCAACGTACCAATTATATCCGCTTGCAACTGTAAAATATTCAATACAAATTACCCACTGAACGCTGGCACGGGGTACATCAATGCTCACCTGCATGCACTCATCCGAGTTACTCATCCCACCATCGACAGCGAGATTTTTAATCGCGATACCGCTATCTGAATCCTCGCAACTGCTTGTCAGATATGCACGTACTACCACTATTTACGCCAGTACCAACCTTTCTCCATTGCATCCATAATTGCTTTTGTCTGTAAATCTTTCTGTCAGAGGCCGAGCGAGGATTTGTTCCAGCTGCCAAAAGCGAAAGATCATACCTGGAAACAAGTCGCCTCAATCGTTGCTCGGCATATGTGCTCCTTTTTAGTGTAGTTTGTTATCCCAACTGCGTGACCCCGTATTAGCTCAACAAACCGCGCCATGCCCCAAGATAGTGGTTTTACATATAGTTCCCTGCGCGTCGTCAATCCAGTACGGTGCGAAAAGGCCGGCGAATGCTACGGTAATTGTTAGCCCTGTATACCTTATAGATTCGCTTTCCTTGGCCTTAAGGTACCAGTTACGAAGACAACCCCTCCACTATCTACAGACGTCAGCATAGACACTCAGATCCGCACGGGTCTCTACAGTACCAACCTTGAACTCTCATCGCAAGTTCCCCGATCTCATTCGCTTCCCGTATTATGCCCAAGTTATCTCGCAAAAATTTGATAGCAGAGCCAGCAACAGCGATGGACCCCTCGAGAGCATAAACTGGGGGATGGTTCTCGAACTGAAATGCGACAGTAGTAAGTAGGCCATTCTTGGATACAACAGGTTGGTTTCCTGTATTATAAAGCATGAAGCACCCTGTTCCGTAGGTGTTCTTGGCCATTCCTTGTTCAAATGCCTTTTGACCAACTAAGGCAGCACTTTGATCACCAAGACAGCCCGTTATTTTCAACCCTTTGAGAGGCCCATTTGCTATTACCCCATACGCTTGGCTGTTAGACGAGGATGCCACTTTCGGCAAGAGCAGTTTCTCGAGCCCGAAGAATTCTGTTAGAAAAGGATCGTACTCCAGTGTGTTGATATCGAGAAACATAGTGCGGGATGCGTTTGTGACATCCGTCACATGAAGTTTTTCCCCAGAGTGTCCCTCGGCAAGATTGTAAAGCAGCCAAGTGTCAACGGTGCCAAACGCAAGGTATCCCTCCTCGTAAACTTCACGAGCAGCCTTGGAATGTTCTAAAATCCATTTTACCTTCACTGCAGATGGATAAGTAGAGAGGGGTAAACCCGTCTTAGGGAGGATTTTGTCTGCGGCAATCTGTAGCTTAAGCTGGCGAACAATATGAGCCGTGCGGCTATCGGCCCAAACGATGGCATTATGTAAAGCCTTTCCACTCCGGGTATCCCAAACAACCTGTGAAAACAATATATATCAGTCAGTCGTGTCAAGTTATAAATATTGGGTCCTTTACTGGCGTTGGGTGAACTGCGGTGAAATTTAGACTTTATAGGGCACCTACAGAAGTTTCTCTTTGGTTCGTGATGCCCAATGCACATATATCCCGAGTGCTATACCCAGCAGCAGTAAACTGAGCCGTAGCAGCCTCAATACAGTGCTCCACTGATTTTATCAAGACGTAGGGGTCATGTTCCACCCATCTTGCTCAAGATCCCCCATGAAGTAGCGGAACGGTTAGCAGTCAGTTACTCGTATTTCGTACCTATGCTAGGAGCTTAAAACCGTCACTTGGATATTGGACATACCCAGCGTGGGGATAAAGTTGATCAAACTCTTCTTGGTGTTTAGCTACCGGTTCTCCTCTTTCGTCGAAGATAAAAAATCTCGTCGATGTGGTGCCCTGGTCAATAGCTGCCGTGAACTTCCCGGATCCAGGCTCCATTTTTCGGTGTTCGAAAGATATGGTCCTTTACTTGAGTATGGCAGGTTTCGCAACCCTACGGGTTTAGCTATATATGTGCAAGTTAATAGTATTGAGATGTTCCGCGCGCAGTTTTTTTTGGCGAGCTTTAAGGAATCGTACAAGCCATCTCTAGGGCGGACCCGATCTTATATATGGCAGATTCTTGTGTTGTTTGTGTGGTTCATTATTTTTGAGGACGGAGATTGCGTTGAAAATTCTTCCACGAATTACTCGCCATCCTCTTTACACTGCTAAAAATTCTCCGAACATTGAGCTTGGATCATTGATAGTACTTGAACTTATATCTACAAAGCGGACTAACCTTCATGAGACTCGAAGACTAACAATTATACTGACTTGGTCTATAAATGTCATTTTCCAGACATAGGTATATATAGGCCCCCAGGCGCCGATGGCCTCAAAAAGGGCCTGTGTGCACGCAATTGTAGTGAATTGGATGGAATGGCTTGTCTGTATTATTCAGGACCTTAAGCTTAACACCGATCCATGGGTGCAGATGAGACAAAAAGGCTATCTACGAAAGAACATATTTCCTGGGAGGGTAGGTCGATCAGAAGGACCAATTAACCATCGAGGATCGATGGAACCTATGGACAGGCTCAAGTATGATTACAAAAATACGAGAAATAAGAAAAACATATTAAATCTTCAATGCGCTCTCCAACGCCTTCTTTCTCTTTAATTCCTTAGCGACAGCCTGGTATAGCTAGTTAGCACAGTCGATCACACAAGAAGCATAGATACCACTCCTCACCTTAGCCCCCAGTATGTGTCCACCCCATCTTCGTCGGGAATCCTCATATTTCTCTGTGTACCCTGATCCTATTGCTTGTACCAACTTCGAGAGCTCGCCCTTGTCCTCAGACCTAACCTCCGTGAATGCTAGAACTGCAGCGGTCTGCACGGTTATGGCTTCAGTATTCGGTATCAGATACCGTAGACGATTAACACAATACACTCACCTTTTTGTGGACCACTGTGCCTAGTCGAGCCTTTCCTTTGATGATAGCGTAAGGAACTCCCATCTTCCTGCAGAGGGTGGGAAGGAAAACGACCAATTCGATTGGATCCACATCATTCGCGATCAGGACAAGAGAAGCCTTTTTGTTCTCGATCAATCCAACGACGTGGTTCAATCCGTATTTGACCGTATAAGGCTTTTTGCTAACATCCTCCTTCTTCTTGCCTTCACTGATAGCGGTCGCTTCCGCAGTGAGTCGTTCTTTGCGCTCGGCCTTTGTTTCTGGTCGGTATTTGTTGAGTAGTTTAAAAGACTGGGTCGCTGTATTCTTGTCAAGGACATTTTGGAACTGGGCGATTGCTGGGGGGACCTTCAAGCGAAGGTTCAGGATCTTCTTCTGTCGTTGGATTCGAACGTATTCGGGCCACTTGACCATACGGGATAGATTGCGCTTAGGTTGAATGTCCTGGCCGATAGAGAAGTTCCGTGATCGTTTCTCAATTAAAGGGTTCTACGAAAAACAAGATTAGACCTGCTAGGGACGTCTTTCTCCGGGTTCGAAATACGATACGTTACCTTCTGTTTACCCTTTCCAGCTCCCGCCTTTGATTGCGGGAACGGGGCGGGGGCGGTTTTCTTTCCTTTCGGGGGCTGGTCATGGAGACAGTTTCTGATCAGCAAATGAAGCAGTCAAAAAACTTGCAACTCTAAGAGGTACCACTCGAGATATCGCAGTGATATCAACCGAATAGTCCTCGCCCCTTTTCAAAAGAAGTGTGCGATGAATTCCATAGCATAGCTGCTTCTGAATTGGATTTCGCTTTGCTCAGGCGGTTTGTCCAGCCCGACATTCAATCACCAATTCTCATTGACAATTTTTGTCGGAGACTCTGAGGCAATTGGGCGAGACTCCCAGTCGTGGTTAATTCGAATCTTTAAATGCGTCCTTACCATTGTGCTAATTGTTCGAGGCTGAAAATCTGGTTCGTAAAACTGCTAAACTGTTGACTGATGATGTCGGGAAGATATTGAAGTGTGCAAAAGTGATTTGCAGAAAAATCGGGTGACAGAAAGATCCAATCTTTGTGTGGCGACGTTGCAAGGGTTGGCACCCTAACTAACTTTGTTCAACGGACAACACATAGTCCAGTGCCAAGTCTGCAGCTTATTAATAAATCCAATATACAACAGCTACAACACATATATCTCGTTATGTATGTGTTCTAAAAGACTAGTACTGGAAACGCTGCGCAGCAGCACTTAAACCCGACTGCTTTAAAACACCTTTCTACAATATATAGAATTTTCTAGTAAAAACAACACCATTTGGGAATTCTGGCCTTAGGGGATTTCGATTTTTTGCGGGCCGGGTCCGAATACGAAGTAAATTGGTATGGATTCGACCCTTCGTGCAGTCGGGCACTTAGGTCTCTAGAAATTTACTCCTACATACTATACAGCACTCAAAGGAACAATAAAGTTCTAGAATGCGTAGCATTTTGGGATCTCCAAACTTTGGATTTCTTTTCCATATATAATTTGCACCATTTTCGCTAATAGGAGGAACAAACGGGGTATGCTACCACAGTAGTTGGCGGTCTCCTGTTTTGTTTAACGATCTACAAGGACGCATCAGCAGTTAAAGGAAGATGGTAATATCTTTAGTTTATCGTTGCAATTAATCCGTATCCTCCCCATCCGGGAGACTTGCGTATAGACTACATTCCATAATTCCTAAAGATTCTAAATTAGTATTTTACTGTTGCAGAAACCGCAGAGACATCAAATGCTTACCACGAAAGGTTAACCCGCTTATCCAGTACTTGTTTAGCATATCATCCCCCACAGCAGTGGTAGAAGCATTTCCTATTAGCCCCATTCGGTCAACCACAATCCTCTCTACCCTCGATTCGCCAATCTCCCCTTTATTGCCAAAATATGCTCCCAGTTCAGTTAGCGACATACGATACGACACGGAGGCTGATGGGACTTCATTGGGCGACCTCCAATGGCGATCCAGGTTGCCTGGTTCCCCGTGGCCGGTAAGATAGAGCCATCTACCGTCTTGGCTGATAACAAGATTGTCCATCACAAAATCAAAAGTGAAATCCCGAAGTTTGATGAAACCCCCTTTTTCGGTCACTTTTCCAGGGGCATACCGATATGCTGTCACAACACCGTCTAATATCGACGCCACAAACATCATGTTGGCCAGAGGTGTGGAACCAAGCTTGTGGTCCTGAAACCCGGTAATACCTTCACAGTTTAAAGGTCAAAAAAACTTGAGTCACGATAGCATTGAAAATCCGATCCTTGTACGGATTATCTGACATACCATTTGCGTTCGGGAGTCGACCTCGTACCTTATGGAAGCCTGTCGATGTCGAATGGTAGTATAAAGAACCGGTGGGTAGTCTGAGATATTGCTCAAGTATCCTCCCAAGCCTTGACGAGCGGAAATAGTGATCGTTTGTGACAAAGAATGCGTCCTGTGAGGTGCTACTCGAGCTGGACACAGGGACAGCAAATATGTCATTCGGATTGACAAGGCCTTGTTGTACTCCTTTTTGTTTCGTGGATCAGTTAGCCCTTGGAGATTTTGGTGGAATGTGTGGTTAATGGATACCGTTAAAGGTCGCCATATGCAGAATCTCTTTGCTTCCGAACTTGTGGCTAAACTTTTCTACCACTGAAGCATCTCTTCGGTGGTTTACCATATAAATCGAGAACTCTCCAGGCGATACTTCGGCAAAATCCATACCTATAAGCAGACCCGGCAACGGGAAGCCGGATATAGCTATCAGCATATATCTCAAACAATTTTAAAAAAAACTTTAAGCATCCACTCGTGCCGTGGCGGATGTATACCATGAACACAAAAGTCAAGATGTTTCGGAAAATCCGGCATCGATAGAAGAGTCAACTCTTTTGTCTGTAACAGGAGTTTTTCTTAGTTAATACTTGTATGATTTATTACCAGGAACATAGCAGCGCTGCGAGGCATAGAAAACAAACCTTTAAATCAACCATATAGAGGCTATCACGAATAACACCCTGGTCTTTTGAGGACATCCCGAATTCGCCCATAGGCGGGAACCATTTTCTCCTTACATCCCAATCCGTAACACAGGCTGCAAAAAGGGTATCGCCGATGATTTTAAATTTTTCGCAGCCATGAAGCTGTGCAGGATGGAGTGCTATACAAGTTTCGCGAAGATGAGCGAACTGTGGATCTGGTTCCCAAATTCGAGTCTTCCCCAGAAGAACCGGGTACCTTAGTGCCCACGGTAATATTGAATAGGCTGCTAGAAGCGTTACAACCGCTGTAAATGCTACCTTCGCCGTGTCCCGTTCCATTGTTTCCCTCGATGAAAATTAACAGGATCATCGATCGCGATCGATCAGTGGCGCCTTAAGCTTATGAATCTGTTGCAAAAAAAAGAGGCCAACACACCACAACTCTTGTTGGTATTGATTTACGATCTACTAGCACTTGAAAACGGCTGGACGTGAGCCGAGGTAAGGAACCTAGGCACAACTCGTGGTGCATACACCTAGGTGCTTAACTCGGAGGTAACTACATTACATCATAGACCCAGATAGCTAAGTACCCAAGCATTTAGTACTTTAAATATCTACTTGCTTACTCAAAAGAATTTCGGAGCCAGTTATTTGAGCGCTTCAGGAAATTCCTGAGGAAACGATAGCGTTGTTGTGTCGCCTCAACTGAAATCAATTACGTTGAGAACGGATACTTAAGAACTTAAATAAGTAGCTATGAAAATTAATTACGGCCCGTACCCAATCTAGTACAGCGGTCAGTAAGAACTAAGATATAAAATGAAGATGGTGCTAAATTTGAATCGTACCCAATCATTTTCAAACCCCACTTCTAGAAATGGCTGCTTGCAAGATGCCAACCAAATACAACGTAATGAATCGATAAGCCTGTTCCACCCAGACTTCCCACAGAATATTAGTAATAGTACTCCAAAGACCAAAAACCGAGGGACAGACTTACTCCTCTCGTCCCGACAAATACGTCACATTCAATCGCCATTACCAATTGTAACATCCATTTGATGGTTAAATCTGTTCGGTTACCGAATTCCTTGAGCTGTGTTTCAGGGCCAGTATTAAGCCCTTGATCCCGTCAGAACCTTTCTTCGCCAGCTATGTCAAGCCGCACGGGGCAAACGTACTAGGGATATCGGTCCAATACCATGTCCATCTTGAGTTACTCCCACTGTATGAGAACGGCGTTATCCGCGCCATAGTTTTCATCTGCTCGATAACATTTGGGTCTTCCGTCGAGAGAAAAGCACGTTTCCAATATCCAAGAGGATTCTCTGCACTAAACTTCTCTGCACGGACAACATAGTCGTTGAACGGCACAAGACGCATCTCGGACCTATAATAAAGTTAATCGGGGCATTCTAGTCTACTGAATATACCAGGAGGGTCCCACCCTTTGTCCCCATGCCGCACATGCATGCTGATTGTGCCCTCGGGAATAGGAAAGGGGACATCGACTTCTTTTGGGTCTCCATTTACATCCCACTGAATTCCTAGCTGTTTGGTATCCTCACCGAGCCGGAGCTGTTTCAGTCTCCGAGAAGCATTGTGATTGAATCTCATGATGTACGCTGCAGCTTGTGCTCTCCACCAGTATTTTAACATCTCTCCGGTGATATCCGGCTGTATCTTTTTCAGAGCCTCTTCAAATACGAGCGGGATTGGGTATTTGTGCTTTGTCAGGAAGGCCTCCACATCTAGATCCAACTTCCTGCCGGCGAAAATGCTTTGGGTATTGCTATTCAGCCCTTGTTGAGCTTCGCTCGTGCAATTGCTTAGTGCTTGGAAGATGCAATCCAACGATCTCCCACATGATCCGAATCCATCCTCCGAGATGAAATGCTCTCCTGGGGATGTATCAGTTGCATATAGCAAAACGCTGTTCGTCTCAATCGCGACAGAAAGATAATCGGAGATGCGTTGGACAATAGCTCCTAACCCGAAGGCGTCATCGCCAGGGAATTTATTAAGGACAAGATACCTTTGCGATCCACAGTCTGACGGGTGTTGCTTTTCGTATATGTACCGTTGCACGATTTTTGTTAAAGCCATAAGACCCTAGCCTAACATGTCGGTATGGTATAACTGTACAAGTGGGCCAAGGTAAGCTTACATGATCATCTTGACTTTCTATAAGATCTAGCCAGCCATCTCCGCCTTTGCTGTCGTAAATTAATCTTATTGCATCGTCACGGGAAAGCCTCGGGGGACTCGATGGCCTCCCGACCAGTTCCAAAAATGCTTCTTCGGAATCGCCTAGCTTTCGCTCGATATCATCTTTCTTCTGCTCGGTCCCCTGTTGGGGGGCGTCTGGAGAATTAACCGCAGCAGCAAGCCCATTTGTAACACTCAGGTTCGATTGCGTATCTGACAAATCTACACGTTTTTGAACAACTATTGTCCATGGTGAACAATAATGCCACAGCAATAGCACCACAATAGCCAAGATAAATTGGTCAACGGATCTAGTGAAGGAATGTTAGTATAACAAGACTATATATCATTCCAACGCAAGCTCTTTGGGGGAACAGATACCTTCGACGTAGTCCTATCATTTTCGTTCGTTAAACATATTTCGAGATAGATCGAAAACATTTTCTTGAAGCACCTGTTCCCAGAATGACGAACGATGGGACTGAAATCGTTCTTTCAGCGACGAAAAACCCACGTATTGTTACGGGTAAATGTCAATAAAGCCGGTATCCCGACTCCTGTTTGACCTCGATATTTATCCACTATTGACTTTGAAACCGCTGCATAAGCGATAATTCCCGGCATCGCGGCCTGGGGAAAGGTTGTTGCCGAAAGACGTGCACCCCTGTCAATTAGCTTGAGGACAATGCATCTACCGGAGAAAAAAATTTGAGTGTTCAAAGCAGGCTTTTGCTCGAATACATTAGCATGGAATAATAGAATAGGACGGTGGTTCTACTTTCTTGCTTTCTAGAGCCATTGTAATGGTTAATAGGGAGAGTCGGAGGCATCAGTATTCAGTTGTTAGAAGTCCAGAGCAGCCACAAAGAGGAAAAATCGAGGACACTCCCTAAAGTGGAAATAGCTTAACATGACAAACATAATTTCCTTTTTGTTATTTTTTTTAACAGACCCACTCCACGGGCTGACCCCGGGATCCGGGCCACCAAATCACAACACAACGAAAAAAA